>OW569417.2:63772506-64972506 GCA_937662695.2 Halyzia sedecimguttata | reverse complement strand
ACACTCTTAATTCGAATTTACCATTTTTAGACGTCACAGTTCACAAAAAAAATTACGGCTCACTGATTACAAACTGGTATAGAAAACCAACTAGTTCTGGGCGAATTTTAAATTATAATTCACACTGCAACTTTTCATATAAAGTAGCAGCCATAAGAAACCTTATGTTGAGATCTAAAAATCTTAGCGACAGCTCTTTTCACAAAGATAATTTGAGAATAATCAGAGACCTTTTGAAGTTAAATAACTACCCGAAATCATTTAGTGATAAAATTATTGGGAATAACAGCACTATAATTAGACCGATAGGTGCAAGTGCGGAAAATGAGGATAGCACACAAAGTATATATTATGTAAAATTTCCATACATCCCTGGACTCACTAATAAAATAAATATGCTCATCAAATCGTTTTCTAATAACATAAAATTAGTTTCATACAATATCTCAACTTGTAGCGCATTATTTTCTAAATTGAAGGACGTTGACCCCATGTTGGATCAGAGCCAATTGGTTTATAAGATTCCTTGCAGTAATTGTTTGAAGAGTTACATTGGCCAAACTAAGCAATATTTAAAAAATAGAATAAGTCAGCATAAATACGACTGTCAAGATAAATTTAGATCTAAAGATACAAAGACGGCCCTTGCAACCCACCATTTCAATAATGAACACCAATTTGATTTTCAAGTGGTTTCTGTTCTAGATGTTGAAGGAAATTATACAAAAAAAACCATCAGTGAGATGATATACATAAAACTTAATGATACCGTTAATTGCCGAACTGACACACAAAATTTGAGCTTGATATATAATAATATATTGGATCTTTTCAAAAACAAATATTCAGTACAGTGAGCTGGGAATTCAACGTTTTTCATCTGACAACATATTCTGGACTCCACCTGTGGTTAAACAGGTCGGGATTGAAATAAGTATTTCAGTTTCGACACATTCATTCAATGTAACACGTCGTTTGGGATGATTTGTAGTTTGCCTCTGGGGAATTTTTAGACGGAGTTTTCCATGTTTCTGTACAAGTTCGATTCCAATTTCCTCAACAAGCTAATATCAAGATCTTTTGTGTGCAAAACATAAATTCGACTTTGGTAAGGTTTTTTCGATTTTAAATATGTGTTTCTGTCAAATCCAGAGTAGAAAGGAATAAAAATGGATCAAATAAGTGTAATTTGAATATATAGTTTTAATTGTACATTTGTGTTACCAATTGTTATATGTGTTTGTTTTGAGACCATTGTTTTGATCTATTATTCGGTTTTTATGCCAGATATGTATTGTGCTATATTTAATCTCTGTAAATTTCTCTTTTGTAGCCCTGAAGAAGTAGAAATATATCTACGAAACGTTGGCATTAGTTGAATGTAGTTTTTTGACCTACTGCTTTCCTCAAAGTTCCGTGAAAATCAATGATAATATGTCTCTACAAGGAAATGATCTATCAGACCATTACAACTAATATATTTGCAGAGATCAAATTGTGGCAATTGATGCAGAGATTGATCAGATAATGGAATCACTCATCAGTAGGTACTTGTTCTCCAACAAATGCTAGGTATTTTCAATCAACATAACTAAGTGTGGATTCTTACAGCATCATTAAACAATTATCCAGTAACAAGTATCAAATGACAATTATGAATTAAAAATCATAAAAATATAGCATTCATGCACTCCAATTTACAATTAAGAAGTAAAAAGTTAGGATGCGCACAAGTTGGAGATTCAAAGCATTAATTTCCGAAAATAACCTCTGTTCCTGTTCCCTTGATAAACGAGAAGAAGTGTTTAAAATTCCATTTTCAAATGTGATATTGAGGAACCCAAATAAACAACACATAATAAATAACAAAATATTTCACGAAGTGAGGTTATTTATGTCATCGGACCAACTAATCCGCGTTGATCTGCGCACTATTTGCGTACAAGTGCTAAATATCGTTCAATGAAAAATAACAAGTTCAACTTTTACTTGCTATTTGTAATTGTTAATTTTTACTTGATACTCGTTAATTTGGGCGGCATGAATCCACTCTTTATCTCAGAAAATTGTTTTTAATGAATTAATAACATTTGTTTTCCACAGTTCAAGCTCCTTTGTCAAGTTCTCCATTTAGCGAAAAGGAATTTATTCAGTTACTCAACTTTCATTGTTAGAATAAATATTAAAAGTAATATATTTGCAGAGATAAATTTTTGGCAATTGATGCAGAAATTGATCCGAGAACTGAATCACTTATCAGTAGATACTTGTTCTCCAACAAATGCTAGGTATTTTCAATCAACATAAATAAATCTCAGAAAATTGTTTTTAATGAATTAATAACATTTGTTTTCCACAGTTCAAGCTCCTCTCTCAATGAAGTTTTCCCATTTGTTAAAAGATAATTTATTCAGTTAACTTTCAGTGCGTGGGAATGAATATTTGAAGTAATATATTTACAGAGACCAAGATTTGCCAATTGATGTGAAATTGACCAGAGAATTGAATCTCTTCGTACCTATTCTCCAACGAGTGGCAGATAAAACTTCTGTAATTATTACAACCTTGGTCTTTAATTATATCTGGTGTGATCTGTTTTAGAGAGAAAAGAAAATGAAAATCAGATTGGTAAATCTGAGCAAACAGTGGAAAGATTGGATTCATTATCTTCCACTTTTACTGAAACTCCTTCCTCTTCTAAAATAAGAAAAATAAGGGCAATATTTCATATAATTTACTTTAATTCGAGAATCTATGCTCATGTAATAAAAAATTCACATCAATTTATAATTCAAGGACTAATTATACTGATTCTTTATACAAAGAAAGCTTGTACAGGGTGAGCCAAGATCGATGATACGCTGGACTTTTACGGGGAACGTACGATTCTATTGAAAATTTGGTTTCTTGGCTAGGAACCACTGCTGTATCGATCTAGAATATTTTCAGCGCTGCGATTTGGCCGTTGTTAACAACTTTGATATTCCAAATGGAACACCCTGTACATTATTGCTTTTTTCTATTCTTCATAGCCTCCTGATTATTTCTGTATTAACTACCTCATCCCTATCACTAGCAGTTTTCGGGTAATTGATTGATTTACTTCCTTGTTTGTGCAAAATATAGTTTTAAATAAAAATTCATCACTTCGTTATTTGGGATCCTAGAAAGCCGAAATTTTGGTTATTTCCAATATCTCGTGTATCATTTACTTATAATGACATACGTCACTAATCATACAGGGTTGTTCAAAATCCAAGGCGTTTCCAAGGCATTGTAAAGTCCCGCATTAAGTTCTGATCCATAAAGGATGGAATTATTCTGGAATACTACAAATTTTCTCTTGTTCATTGGGATAGATCTCATTAATCATTCTGCATCTTTTTGCTACAATTTGATCGCATTGACAGTGAAGAATAAACAATTTCATAAAAACTTTATTTGTATAATTATTGCCTTCCATTTGAATCACTTTTCAAGCAAATCTCCGGTAATAAATTCAACAATACTTTGCAATCGATTCCAACTGTTAAATTATCATCATTTACAAATGTTCTATGACATTTCATGGATACCTAATACAGAAGGTAGCACAATATTTCCATTGGCATGAAAACTTGATTTTAATTCGAAAATCTTACAATTTAGGTATAGGAACATGTTATATCGTTTGATCGGAAATGTAATTCTCTCTTAATAGATCTCATGATATACAGGTTATTCCATTCGAAAAAACGCACTTTTTACCGTTTAAGTATGCCTCGGAAACGGCTCGGATTTTGAAGAACCGTGCATGATTAGGGACGTATGTATGTCATTATACGTAATTGATACACGAGATATTGGTAATTCATACCCGAAATTTCGGCCTTCTAGGATTCCATGTAACGAAGTGATGAATGTTGAATTGAAGCTGTTTAGCACAAAATAGGAAGTAAATCAATTAATGACTCGGATGAGGAAGTTGATACAGAATAAATCAGGAGACTACGTCGACTCGAAAAAGGCAATAACATATAGGGTGTTTCATTTAAATAATAAAGTTGTTAGTACTTTTTGGCACTCTTGTTCCTCGGAACAGAGTGCTCATCAATTTGCCCAAATGTCTGTAATTTTAGGCAGAAAATGGTCTCAAACAATTTGGTTCGACTCACTGATCAAGAATCCGTGGTCGAAATCGATTCTGTCCGGCCGGCCGTCCGTCCGTTAACACGATAACTCTCGAACGAAAGGAGTTAGAGGATTAAAATTTGCAGGGTAGGTTTGGAACGTAAATATTTCGTATGAGTTCGTTGGGCGGAATGCACCAAGCGGTTTCGGAGTTATGGTCGTTTTTAGTGAAAACATTTTTTATGAATATTTCCGAAACTGATCACTCGGTCTATCTGAAATTCAGCATCAAATTGTAGAATAATCACCTCTATACGCATGCGAAGTTTTGTATTAATCGGGTAGCCGTAAAGTGGCAAAAAAAATTTAAAAATTTTTTTAATTTTGTTTCTACAATAACTCTCGAACAGAATGAGCTAGGCAGTTGAAATTTTCAGAGTAGGTTTGGGAGATAAATATCTCGGTTAATTTCGCTATTGAGCAAAATAGGCCAGATGGTTTCGGAGTATCGAAAAAAAAAATTTTTTTCAACTTACAAATTTCAAATTCAATTTTTGCTAAGATGGAGTTTTACCATTAAAATCCATTGATATCATTTTCAACTCGAACAAGCTAATACTTTCGGATATATGATTTTTCGATTTTTCAATAATGAATCGTACCTACTTCTATGTTTTCACTGAATGCTATAATTATTCTATCTATGAATTATTACCTATATGATCTGTGTTCATACTCGTACATGTCATCCTGTTCCATAAGAAAGGGCCAAATTCATTTCAGCTTATTTAATTTGATTTCATCCATGGTACAGTTCTCATTCACAGATTGCTCATTTAATCTTGATAAATAAAATATTATTTGAATAGAATTTCCTTTATGATGCAGTTTTATCATAAATACAATGATATCATTCCCAACTCTGAGAAACCAATACTTTCGAAGATATGATGTGTCAAAGTTTGAACAATAGCCCCAAAGCTCCTGTCCACAGGGCTTGGACCAATTTTGATATAAGCGGCAACACCGCAGCACTGAAAATATTTTAATTCGCTATAGCATTGATAGCCAAGAATCCAAATTTTCAATAAACTCGTACATTTGTTGTCCAGGGTACCATCGACCGTGGCCAACCCTGTATAGGCGATGTACTGTTATGAATATTTTGGTTAAACAGTCCCACATTGGATGGCTAATATTAAGAATATCTTGCTAAATTCGCTAATATGATATCAAATTATTATTTAACCGAGACTTTTAACTCGTTTGAGGGTTCTGTAAATAACTTCAGAATCTTTTCCTCTTGAATTCTATTACAATCTCTTCAAACAAATTGACACTTCTATCTGATTCATATATTTGTTTAACTACTCTCTATTCTTCTTATGTTTCCATGTTTTTTTTTAATTCTATACTCTGTGTGTATACTCTATTTTATAACTTTTAAATTCATAGCAATACATACTAGACATTTTTCTATAGCTGATAGAAGGAGGAAAACTATGAATATCATCTGACCCAAATCAGAAGAGAAAGATACTACAGCAGTTTATTCGTAGAATGAAACAAAAAATCACGTCGATGAAAACATTGATTGGTGATTTGAAAGAAAAATCACTTGTTTCGTAAGGTTCTGAAGCATTTTATTTGTATATATGTAGTTTTTGCGCTCTTGTTCTTCGGAACAGAGTGCTTATCAATTTGCCCAAATGTCTGTAATTTTCGAATTTTCGACTAAAAATGGTCTCAAACGTTTTGATTCGACTCACTGATCAAGAATCCGTGTAAAAATCGATTCTATCCGGCCGGCCGGTTGTCCGTTACCACGATAACTCTCAAAAGGAATAAGCTAGACAGATAAAATTTCCAGAATAGGTTTAGGAGATAAATTCCTCGGTTAAGTTCATTATTAGACAAAATCAGCCCAATGGTTTCGGAGTAACGAGAAAAAAAATTCTTATACATTACTACATATTATTCAATTCTTTTCAGAATTATTTTCGTCAAAAGAATCCATTGATATAATTCTCAATTCTAACTAACTAATACTGATGCAGGTAAATCCAACATATGAGGTGGGTCATAGACCTAGGTTTCAAATTTAATTTTTTATGATGCAGTTGTATGATAAGAATCCATTTATATCATTCCAAACTCAGAGAAACCAATACTTCCAGAGAAATAATTTGAAAGAGCGCCAAAGCTCCTATCTACAGATAGTCTAAGATCCGAACCTAAATCGACCTTCACCGAGCTGATAACAGAATGAAACATATTTTATAATAAATTTTGTATATTAGAAAATATACTAAAAATTGTTTGGCTGAAAAAATCCTGGACAGACTATTTTTAATTATTTTTTAAAAAATGATTTTCACTTGAATTTTGCAACATCAAGATAATAAGAACATTTTGATACTGTCTTCAAGTATAAAACGTATAGAATGTGCAGCCGTTGAGTTGCCTATTATTTACCTGGACGAACTACTGGGTTGTCAGGTACAAACAGGTATGTCGATGGCAGTTACTTTCACTTGACCAGATAATAGAAAAAAAATTATATCATCATAAGAGCTCTCGAATTCATGTGATTCATTAACTTCGTTCTCATTTTCTTCCATTTCGCCAATGTCTTAGATTTTAAAAAGGGTTTGATCTCCGATAAAACCTGTTGGTTTTGAAGAATCATCCAAATGCCAACCGTAGTTTTCAGGGTTTAACTTCGCACATATAGAATCAGTTGCATTAAGCCACATAGAATTTACATAAATATTGTCCCATCAGGTGCGACTGCAATGTTGAGTCCTTTATTTTTACACGGTATACTTACCTGGGATCTCTCTGTCACACATTTCCACTCGCGTTGAAATTTAAATATTTAAAATTCGGAAACCCCTTTAAGGACCTAAAATTTTGCAGGCAACCCTATATCGATTACAGCGCTTATGATGATATTATTTTTTTTCTATTATCCGTTCAAGTGAAAGTAACTGCCATCGACATACCTGTTTGTACCTGGCAACCTAGTAGTTCGTCCAGGTAAATAATAGGCAACTTAACGGCTGCACATTCTACACATTTTATACTATTAGTCAGTATAAAAATTTTCTTATTATCTTGATGTTGCAAAATTCAATTGAATATCATTTTTTTTTAAATAATTAAAAATTGTCTGTCCAGGATTTTTACAGCCAACCCATTTTTAGTATATTATCTAATATACTAAATTTATTATAAAATATGTTCCATTCTATTATCAGCTCGGTGAAGGTTGATTCAGGTTCGGATCTTCTACTAAGAGCTTTCCCACATTTTTTGCGGTCTTGTTCCGCGGAACAGAGTGCTTGTCAATTTGCCCAAATGTCTGTAATTTTCGTCTGAAAATGGTCTAAAGCGATTTGGTTCGACTCACTGATCAAGAATCCGTACATTTAATCTAATCTACCTATAACAGACATGTCAAATGTATTTCTGTTCCAACAAGTATGATTAAATGCAAAATTACCAATTATAGTTATAATATCATAATTACCGCTACCCTATGTGCCCTTGGATAATCCATATGATGATGGAAATATATCATCAGAATCGTTCAGAATATATGAAAACAAACCTGGAATATTGGCTAAGTTTCAATTGATATAATATAATTTTCAGAGTAGATTTGAGGAATCAATATCTCGGATAAGTTCTTTATATTTAATTTTAATTGAGTTTCTTTTATGATGCAGTTTCATAATAAGAAACCATTGATATCATTCCCAACTCTGAGAAAACGATAATTTCGGAGATGAATTGTCAAAGTGAGAACAAGAGTGCTAAAGCTCCTGTTCCCCCTTTTTTCGTTCGTCATTCAAAAACGTTAATGTTAAGTCATGATCAGACCAAAGTATTTTTTTTTCAGGCATCTATTGAACCTGAAGTAGCAAGTAGTTTATTTGAAAGAATGTTGAAAGGACCGAGTAAGTAGAAATATAACCCGACGTTGAAAGCATTTGCATTGACATTGGCCTTTTATTCACCAAAAGGTTACAATTCTTTAGTCTATGGTCGACACTGAACGAGCTGCCGGAGCCAACAAGATAAGATTCCAGAAGCGCGGGAGTTCCTGACGTTAATTTGTATAGCCACTAGAGGAGATTCCTTGTACAAGTATAAGAAAGTGCTAACACTAGTAGGATGCGATATACTACCTTGAATAAATGCATATTTGTAATAGTTCCCCGTGCTATCTATGAATAAATATAAACTCATACACTGCGCAGAGGTGGAGTTTACTGTCTTAAAAGTGAAATAAAATAAGATATAACTTGACCACGTAAAGATTGCAACATATTCATTTCGAATTGAAAGAAAATTGGTTCAAGCACTGATGTGACGTCAGGAGCTCTTGCGCACATGTTCTATTGTCTACTCACTTCTATTGGACACTTTTAATCGAATTAAGCATCGATATATACGGTTTTCTCAGCTTTTATAGTATATGAATACGTTTCATACCATTTTAATGACAGATTTCAAGTAACGAGAGAATCCTCTATGATCACAGAATTTTTAATTCCGACATATGCATTCTATTGGAATTGAAATACGAAAAAACTTACGCCTCAAGTTACTGCAGGATACGATTTTCACAAAATTCGGCTAAAATTACTGGGTCGGCATTAGAGCAAGTAATCGGCGAGTTTTAATTGGATCAGGTTTGTATATTTTGAGTTATAGAGGAAATAACAACAAAATTCCAGATGAGTAGAACTCCAAAACCATCTAGTCGATTATGTCAATCAACGAAATCAAATGACGCATTCGGATGCCCAACGTACCCTGCTAATTGCAAATCTCTTTCTGTTCTCAAGTTGTCGTGATTTTATCATAATTTTCTCAAGATTTTCTACAGGTACGATCCTCACAAAATTTCACACACGTCTTTATGTCGATATTCTACAACTAGTTATCAGTTTCAATTCGATCGGGTCTGTATGTTTTCAGTTATCGCGAAAATAGTATCCAAGATCGGTATAACTCCGAAACCGTTTGGCCGATTATGTTCAACAACGAACTCAACTCCCCCATTCGGATGCGCAACCTGCCCTGAAAATTGCGAGTATGAGTAGCTTATGAGGGGTTTCCTTCGGGAAGACCTAGGAGGATCAGTATAATAATATACAATAATATATCTATCTCTTTTTGTTCGAAAGCTATTGAGACAACCACCAATTCAGCTACTGAACTCACCCAAGGCTGCTCGGATCTCCAACAATATAGATCCGATCGTGTTTAAACTTGGAACTTGGCATTACAGTTTTGAAAGCGATTTTGGACGTACAGTTTCTGATGTATAGAATTTTTTTCAATGAGTTTCAATAATTTTTGGCGCTCTTGTTCCTCAGAACTGAGTGCTGGTAAATTATGTTGTCCATTCTCCTTTATTGGACACTCTTAATTCGAATTTACCATGGTAAATTCGAATTAAGTGTCCAATACAGGAGAATGGACAACATAATTTACCATGGTAAATTCGATTAAGGGTGTCCAATACAGAAGAATGAACAATAGAACATACGCGCAAAAGCTTCTGACTTCACGTCAGTGCTTGAACCAATTTTTTATGAATATTTCTGGAACCGATCACTCGCTCTATCTGAAATTAAGCATCAAATTGTTGAATCATGGACCTTTATATGCATGCGAAGTTTTGTATTGATCGGATTGCCGTTAAGTGCAAAATACTACGGCCAGCCGTAGGCACGATAACTCTCGAACGGAATGAGCTACACAGTCGAAATTTTCAGAGTAGGTTTTAGACAAATATCTCGACTAAGTTCGTTATTAGGCATGGTTTCGGAGTAAAGAAAAAAAATATTTTTTTTACTTTACAAATTTCGAATTCATTTTTTTTCAAGATTGAGTTTCATCATAAGCATCCATTGATGTAATTTTCAACTCATACAAGCTAATACTCTCGGAGATAGAATTTGTCAAAATTTCTATAATACGTCGTATTTCTATGTTTCCACAGAATGCGAGTTCTATCTTTCTGTGTTCTATCTGTGTTCACTGTTCATTCATGTCATCATATCGACCTATAAGAGACGTCATATTTATTTCTGCTCTAGTTTGTTTATATAATTCGTACTTCGAAAATATTTTTTGTTGGAAAACAAGGTACCGCATCTTGAATTTGTGAACATATACAAGACTGTTTTGATACGAAAAATAATATTGACTTATTGTATATTGAATAATTCATGTGCAAATATTGGGTATGATGTTTCAGAAGATTTAGAATTGGATCATTTCAATGATGTAGTTTATGAAGGCAATAGGAAAGAACTACATAATGGAATCATCAAAAGAAATCACTGTTCATTGACCACCGAGGTAAATATTACCTTTTACTTCCTTAAGTAGTGAAAAATGTTCCTATATACAGTATTTTCATAAAGTTGCTAGCAAAAAAAAACTGAAATATTGATCTATATTTGTGTATCAAATATTCTTTCTTCAGTTAAGGTTCATAATACAGAAGAAATGTGTTAGTAGTATGAACTATTATTATTCATATATTTTGAACTATTGAGATAATTTGTTCATCAGCCTATACCTATTCAAATATCAGGAATAAATGGACAATCTGCTATGATTGTCTCCAGCCTTGCTCTAGAGATTGCGATGATACTTTCCTTGGGTATTTCGAGTTGAGAAAACTATGCACTGAGTGTAAGTTGCAACAACCCATTTCACTAGGTTGAATCATTGCAGATTGCTCATTTGATCTTGAAAAATAAACTATTAGTTGAATTCAATTTCTTTTATGGTTCATTTCTATTACAAGAATCCATTGATATCATTCCCAACTCTGAGAAACCAATACTTTCGGAGATATATGGTTTGTCAAACATTGAACAAGAGCGCCAAAGCTCCTGCCACAGGGCTTTTCACCTTTTTTTTTAATTTTCTAATGATTCGCACGAAATTTTGCAGGGATATTTGCGTCGGCATTCTACAACTAATTACCGTGTTTGAATTAGATCTGATTAATATTTTTCGAGTTATTTGGGAAACAACAACCAAATTTCAGATGGATGTAACTCCAAAATCGTTTCGCCGATTATGCCTATTAAGAAACTCAAATGTCGCATTCAGATGCACAACCTACTCTTAAAATTGCAAGTCACTAAGTATCTCTTTCCTTTCACAGGTTATCGTGAGATAAATAATACTTTTATTTTAATTTTCTAGTGATACGATTCTGACAAAATCGAACATACGTCTTTATGTTTGTATTCTACAACTACTCCCTAAGTTTCAATTCGATTGAATTTGTTTTGGTTGGAAACAAAATTATTCCTCGGAAACCGTAGGGCCGATTAGGCCCATGAACGAACTTGTCCGTCGTATTTGCACGCACCACCTACCCTGAAAATTTTAAATCGCTACTCTTTCCGTTCTCAAGTTTGATCCGGACGGCCGGACAGAATCCAATTTGAACTAGAATTAATTTTATTTTCGGCAAAAAATTTTAAAATTACTGACATTTGGGCAAAATGATAACGCGATGTTCCCCAGAACATGCGCGCAAAAAGGAATATTTTCTAACCTCTACGTGGTCCCATACGTATATGAGTGCTGAATGTTGGTCATTTGGATAGGTATAATGCTGAAACCTCATGGAAAAGTCCGGAACACTATACGAGAATATATAATAGTGCTCCCGCCCAGACGAGCCAAAAAGAGCACCTTTTCTTGAAGCGTTTCGACGTATTTTCAAACTCTCATAGTTTCGGTCTGGATAATACTAGATAGCCCAAATTCTGAGAATTATATGTAGTTGATTCACCGAAGAATCACACTAAGTTACATCTCTCTAACTTTTATACTTCAGCCTTTATTAATACCTGAATCACTTCGATTTTGCCACTGACTGACTTATCATCAAAACCACTAGGCTACTTCCCGAAACCCTAGAAAGCTGAAATTTGGTATACAGGCTAGAATTAGCTCTGAAACAACAGAAAAATTCAGAAATGTGTAACTTTTACCATCCAACCTCGATAAAGGGGTGCAAGTCCGAATATTGAACTAATAAAATTAGTAAGTCAACAAGTCCAGAGTCCATGGCTGCGAATAATTAAAATACTTATGCATATATTTCACAAGTCAAATAAACCCCAGGGGATTCATTGATTGGCCTTTATCAGTACCCTGTAGCTTCTCAACAAATTCAACTAAACTGAACCGGGTTAAGCCTCTCAGAGTTGTGAAATATATGCATTAGTATATTAATTATACGAAGCCATTATGAAGATCCTATTAGCAGGAACGCTCTGGACTGGTTGATTTATTAACAACGGTATCGCCATTTTTGGCGCTCTTGTTCCTTGGAACAGAGTGCTTATCAATTTGCCCAAATGTCTGGAATTTTCGAATTTTTGGCTGAAAATGGTCTAACACGATTTGGTTCGACTTACTGATCAAGAATTTGTGGTCGAAATCGATTTTGTCCGGATGTCCGGCCATCCGTTAACACTATAACTCTCGAACGAAAGGAGTAAGAGGATTGAAAATTGCAGGGTAGGTTTGAAACCTAAATATCTCGGACGAGTCCGTTAACAGGCAAAATCCACCTGGCGGTTTCAGAGTTATGGCCGTTTTTAGTTAAAACATTTTTTAATAATATTTCCGAAACAGATCCCTGGATCTATCTGAAATTTCAAATTGTAGAATAATTACTTTTATAAGTGTGCAAAGTTTTGTAGTGATCGGATTGCCGTAAAGTGTCAAAAAAAAAATTTTATTTTGAAATTTTGTTTGTACAATAACTCCCGAACAGAATGAGCTAGGCAGTTGAAATTTTCAGGGTAGGTTTGGGAGATAAATATCTCTGTTAGGTTCATTATTGGGCAAAAAGTTGAGATTTGATATGTAGCCTAGCATAAGCATACGAACAACTAAAAACTTGAGGAATCTATAACATTTCCATTCCAACTTCCAACCCACTGAACAGAAAAATCATGAAATATCAAATCATTCAAAATAGTGTCCTCCATGATAAATTTGATTCAATTGGAAATTATGAGATTTAGGACAAAACAAACCAAACTGGATTTGTATGGTATTTATATTCAGCAAAGTTTCGCAGAATGTTTCATGTGCTTCCTCAGGCCTATAAATTTCTAGTAATAAAACATAAATATAGTATCTTACAAACATTACAACATCTTTCTTAAAAAACATTAATTACCTCTATAAAATATATCAATCCATTAGTCATCAAACAAAAACAATTAACTACAATCATGTATATATTTGGCTGTTCATTTTCTTTTCAGGCAAAGCATCTTAGTAACGGGAAATGTACAATAATCAACAATTACCATAACCTCACCTAATTTTAACTGAGTAATTTTCTCCTTTTTCTTTTACAGTATGACTCAGCGTAAACAACTCAAACAATGAAACCACCAACAATACAGGTACCTAAAACATTCATCGATTTATTATTATCTATATTAGCTTCAATTTATGATTTTTTTCAATGTCTTTCGTGTCATATATTTGAATTTTAGTAGAATACTATTAACTCAATGAAAAATTATATACGATTTACACTTATTTATTCAATATTGTGACGCGTTTCGTCGACACAGCGACTTCATCAGACTACATCATACTAAATTCTTAACAAGTTATTATCTCCCTATACCTAGATGACATGGACACAGAATCATTTAAAACTAATTACAGGAGAAACTTATTTAAAACAAATTACATAATAGACTTATTTAAAACTAATTACATGAGATTTCACTGCTGGTTTCTTTGTACACATTAACAATAATTCATTCCTAATGCTTTTATTTATAAATTGATTCTCTATTTGAATAGATTGAGTAACGGTGAAAAATTTAGATCTAATTGTTCATTAACTAAATTACCCGTATGTTTTTCCCTTTTTATTTCGACCATTTCCCAGTAATTAAGTTGCGCACCTTTATTCAAATTGTGTAGAATATTGAAATCCGGGTTAAACTTATGTCCTTCTGCTAATAAATGATTCGAATAATTTGAATTAATTTTGTTGTTTTTGAAGCTGTGATGATGTTCCTTTATTCTTATGCCAAAATTTCTACCAGTTTTTCCTATATATGATTTGTCACAACTCCCGCAATTTAATTGATAAACACCGGATTTATCTTCTTTATTCCTTTTCGATTTATTGTTTTTTATGAATTTGGCAAGGTTATTATTTGTCCTGAATGAGATATTCACCTGTTGGTTTTGAAGAAACCTTTTAAGTTGTTGACTCGTTGTACCAAAATATGTTAAGCTATTGAATATTTTATTTTTATCCTTAATTTCTGGAAATACTAAACTAATTGTTTTTCTAAATTGTTTTTTCGTCAACATTTTTCTGATTAACTCTGTGTTTTATCCGTTGTTCAACATCCGTTCAAACATCCGTTGTGAACAACGGATATAACACAGAGTTAATCAGAAAAATGTTGACGAAAAAACAATTTAGAAAAACAATTAGTTTAGTATTTCCAGAAATTAAGGATAAAAATAAAATATTCAATAGCTTAACATATTTTGGTACAACGAGTCAACAACTTAAAAGGTTTCTTCAAAACCAACAGGTGAATATCTCATTCAGGACAAATAATAACCTTGCCAAATTCATAAAAAACAATAAATCGAAAAGGAATAAAGAAGATAAATCCGGTGTTTATCAATTAAATTGCGGGAGTTGTGACAAATCATATATAGGAAAAACTGGTAGCAATTTTGGCATAAGAATAAAGGAACATCATCACAGCTTCAAAAACAACAAAATTAATTCAAATTATTCGAATCATTTATTAGCAGAAGGACATAAGTTTAACCCGGATTTCAAAATTCTACACAATTTGAATAAAGGTGCGCAACTTAATTACTGGGAAATGGTCGAAATAAAAAGGGAAAAACATACGGGTAATTTAGTTAATGAACAATTAGATCTAAATTTTTCACCGTTACTCAATCTATTCAAATAGAGAATCAATTTATAAATAAAAGCATTAGGAATGAATTATTGTTAATGTGTACAAAGAAACCAGCAGTGAAATCTCATGTAATTAGTTTTAAATAAGTCTATTATGTAATTTGTTTTAAATAAGTTTCTCCTGTAATTAGTTTTAAATGATTTGGTCTGTCCATGTCATCTAGGTATAGGGAGATAATAACTTGTTATGAATTTAGTATGATGTAGTCTGATGAAGTCGCTGTGTCGACGAAACGTGTCACAATATTGAATAAATAAGTGTAAATCGTATATAATTTTTCATTGAGTTAATATGGATTTGCATCAAGTAAAAGCCACAAGCATTAAATTTTAGAATACTATTATATTAATTACTAAGGTGTTCTGTGTCCGATCTGATATTAACAGTCTTGTTAGTATTTATGTGGATCATCTCTAAAATGTTTCTCTTCCTACAATTCTTCTCCTTCTCGTATATCTTTACATTCTCAAAATCAAATTGATGGTCCGCATTGAAGTAGTGGGAGTACAGGACTGTCTTTTCTGTGTTTTTTATTTTTTTTTTTGTGTTGTTTGGTTCTGTTTTCTAGATATCGTTTCGTCTGTACAACATCGGACAGTCCAGACAAGAAATGCCATATATTACGTTAGACATAATATGTGCTTTATCGACTTTATCCTTCATGTTACTGTATAGTTTATTCACAGTCTTCATGTTGTAAAAAACTTATTCTGTATTTTCTGTTTTTAAAGCTCTTCTTATCTGTTTGTGAGAGTTCCGAAACGCATGGTATTTTGAAATACTTTTTCTCTACTGTTGTTTCTATCTTCTTAGTTGTACTTGTTGTTATCCTCTGAAGGAGCGCATGTATTATTCTCTTTGTGAATATTATAGGGTAGTTGTTATAGTCCAATATTTTCATGACGTTCTTGATGTTTTCTTCATGGTATTGGGGGCTGCTTTATTTGATTGATCGAAACAATATGTTGTTGATATCACTTATCTTGTAATTCATCGAATGAGTCGAGTGAAAATTTAGAATTCTACCCGAGTTCGTTGGGTTTACATACCAACTGGTTTCATTTTCTGTTCTGGTGTACGTATGACCAAGATATCTAGAAACGGTAATTTGCATAATATTTCTTCTTCCATGGTGAACTGGGTCATTTCATTATAATTGTTGAAATAGGACAAGATCTCTGTTTTCTTATTCTCTGGGATTGCCATAATTGTATCGTCAACATAGAACCAAATGAACGGTATCACGGTATGAAAAATACGTAGTTAAAATTAGGTGAGGTTATATTAATTGTTCGTTATTGCACATTTCATGTTACTTAGATGCTCTGCCTGAACAGAGAATAAACAGCCAAATATATAGATGATTGTAGTTAATTGTTTTTGTTTGATGACTGATGGATTGATATATTTTATAGAGGTAATCAATGTTTGTTAAGAAAGATGTTGTAATGTTTGCAAGATACTATATTTGTCCAAGTTTTATTACTAGAAATGTTTAGGCTCGAGGGAGCAGATGAATCATACTGCTAAACATTGCCAAATATGAATACCATATAAATCCAGTTTGGTTTGTTTTGTCCTAAATCCCACAATTTACAATTGAATCAAATCATTAAACATTTTCACCCTCCAACCACCATAATAAGGGGGGTGCTGATCTGTGTATGAAACTAGTTTACTTCTCGAAGTCCTAGAAAGATGGGATTTGGTATGTAAGCTAGGATAAGCACACAAACTGCTACAAAATCTATAAATTCTCAATTTTCACCATCTACCCCCTCATAAAGGGAGGTGCGGTTCTGAACATAAGATTTCTTATGGACAAGTACTCCGATTCGGTTATCCACCTATAATGGCTTAGTGTATGAATGGCAAGAGAGAGAGGGCTTTATGGGCTATGAAGAAAGAACTACAGGTGTGCAAGAAATACCTATTTTACCCGACTATGCTATAATAAAAGAAACGGACATATTTATAAAGTTGGCTTTGAAAAATGAAATAGCTGAAGCTAAAATTTCTTTCAGAAAGTTATTCAATCACTGACGTGAAGTCAGGTGCTTTTAAGCGCACGTTATATCGTCCATTCACCTCTTTTGGATGCTCTTAATCGAATTTTCCATCGATACATTTCGTTCCATTTTAAGAACTTGAGTAATGAGAGAATCGTCTTAGATCAGAGAATTTTTAATTCTGACCATATGTATTCTGTCGGAATTGAAATTCATTAAATATTTAATAATATAGGAAAAAACTACATAAATCCTCTTTCCATATTTTTTTGACTGAGTATTAGATTGAAATTCCTTTTAAAATATCGGAACTCAGACCCAAGTCTGCTCGGATCTCCAATAATAGAAATCCAATCGTGTTCAAACTTGCAAATTTCAGCGATGTCGGATGAATTCTTTCTGATATATAGAATTTTTTTCAATGATTTCTTTTAATTTTCAGTAATACGATCTTCACGAAGTTATGCAAACATTCAATTTAATCGGCATCGTATTTTTCGAGTTATGGAGGAAATAACAACCAAATTTCAGATTGATATAACTCCAAAAGCGTTTCGCCGATTATGCCTTTTAACAAGTGATATTGAGATAAATAATATTTTTTTCTGATTTTTTTTAAATTTTCTAGAGATACGATTATTACAAAATTCCACAAACTTCCTTGCATCAATATTCTACAACCACTTACCAAGTTTCAATTCGAGTGGATTTATATTTTTTGAGTTATCGAGAAAATTATATTCCAGATGGGTAACTCTGAAACCGTTTGGCTGATTATACCCAACAATGATCATAACTGTCCCATTCGGATGCGCAACCTACCCTGGAAGTTGCTAGACGCTATTTCTGTTCGAAAGTTATCGTGACAATGGTCACCCATCCAGCTACTGAACTCACTCAGATCTCCAACAATATAGATCCGATCGTCTTCAAATTTGGAACTTGGCTGTAAAGTTATGTTTTGAAGCTTTCCACAATTTCAGCGATATCAGACGGATAGTTTCTGAGATATAACATTTTTTTCAAAAGATTTTAATGATTTTTATTTATTTTCTAGTGTAATTTGCGCGTCGTGAACTGTAACACGCTCTTTTCTGTCCATCCGGCTGGCCGTTAGCATGATGTCGAACAAAGGGAGTTAGAGGATTGAAATAAGCAGGGTTATTTTGGAGCGTAAATATCTCAAACAAGTTTGTTAAGGGGTGAAATGCACCTAGCGGCTTCGAAGATATGTCTATTTTTAGTTAAAACATTTTTTATGAATATTTCCGATAGCGATCACACGATCTATCTGAAATTTAGCATGAAGTGGGTCTTCCATAGAGTTTTGTGTGAGGCCACGTGCAACATGCGCAGAGGAGAAATTACTGTTTTTGGGTTGTATGAGTTATGTTAGGAGTAGTTTAGGTCATGGGTCTGGAGCTAAGTGGATATTGGACAATAGAACATACGCGCAAAAGCACTGACTTCACGTCAGTGCTTGAACCAATTTTTCGAGTTATTGTTTAAATAACAAAAAATTTTTCAGATGTGTATAACTCCAAAATCGTTAGGCCGATTACGTATATTAACGAACTTAACTGTCGCATTCGGATGCGCAACCTACCCTGAAAATTGCAAGTCGCTATCTCTTTCCGTTCGAAACTCATCGTAGTAACGGGTTTTTTCAATAACTCCAACAACATAGATCCAATCGTGTTCAAATTTGGAACTTGACTGTTGAATTAGTTTTTGAAGGCTCTCGCGAGATTTCAGCGATATCAGAAGGATAGTTTCTCAGATACAGAATATTTTTTTAATAATTTTTTAAAAACTTTCTAGGGATACAATCCTTATTAAATTTCGCATATGTCTTCGTGTCTTTGTTCTACAACTAGGATCTGTATTGTTTGAAAACAAAATCTCAACGCCGAAAACGCTTGACCGAATATGCTCATTAACGAATTTAAGTAGACGGCCGAACAGAATCGAATTTGACCTCGAATTCTATATAAGTGAGCCAAACCTAATCGTTTAAGACCATTTTTGGCAAAAAATTCAAAAATTACAGACAGTTTGACAAAATGATACCACAGATCCCTAGAACGTGGTCACAAAAATTGGTTCAGGCCCTGTGGCACGAGCTTTGGCGCTCTTGTTCTAACTTTGACAAATCATATTTCCGAAATCATTGGTCTCTGGGAATGATATAAATGGTTTCTTAGGATAGAACTGCATCATGAAAGAAATTAAATTAAAACAGACCGATTCTCCCCAATAACGAACTTATCCGAGATATTCATTCCTCAAATCTACTCTGAAAATTATATTATATCAATTAAAACTTAGACAATATTGCAGTTTCGTTTTTACTGAAGATATTCTGAACCCAATTCGATCATGTATCTTAGCAAAGAATATATTTCCATCATCATATGGATTATCCACGGGCATTATATTATCACCTTAAAAGTATAATATGATATAATTCTCATAATTCTACCATAGTTGAGGTTATTTCATTGGTCATTTTGCATTCAATCATACTTTGCTTTTCTAGAACAGAAGGTGTATTTTCTATCAAGTATAACGAACCAGAAATAATTTTGACATTTATCTCTCATAGGAAAATAAGATGACATGTAAGAATGCAGATCATATAATAATTCATTCATAGAATATTTAAGTAGGTACAGCATTCTGTACGAACAGAAGTTCGATTCATTATTGAAATTTTGAAAAATCATATTTCCGAAAGTTAGAGTTGATAATGATATCACTAGATTTCTATGGTGAAACTGCATAAAAAAATTCAATTTCAAATTTGTAATGTAAAAAAAAATTTTTTTTTCGTTGATCCAAACCATCATGCCGATTTTGCCCAATAAAGAACTTCACCGAGATATTTATCTTCCAAACCTACTCTGAAAATTTCAACTGCCTAGCTCATTCTGTTCGAGAGTTATTGTGGAAACAAAATTTGAAAATTTAAAATAAATTTGTTTGCACTTTACGGCAACCTAATCACTGCAAACCTTCGCATGCATATGAAGGTCATTATACTACAATTTGATGCTGAATTTCAGACAGATCGAGTGATCGGTATCGAAAAAATATTCATAAAAAATGTTTTTACTAAAAACGTCCATAACTTCGAAACCGCTTGGTGGATTCCGCATGTTAACGAACTAGTACGAGGTATTTACGCTCCGAACCTGCCCTGCAAATTTCAATCCTCTAACTCCTTTCGTTCGAGTGTTATCGTGTTAACGGCTTACCGGACAGAATCGATTTCGACCACGGATTCTTGATCAGTGAGTCGAACCCAATCGTTTAAGACCATTTTCAGACAAAAATTCGAAAATTACAGACATTTGGACAAATTGATGAGCACTGAGCGCCAAAAATATATACAAATGAGGATGCTTCCGAACATAGCATAGCAGATCATATCATATTCATATTCCGTGTGGAGGAGAAGTAAGTTTTCATGGTTGGCCTGCATTTGTGCGAAAACAAACAATTAAATCTCAGCTGTATAAGGTGGTAATCAAGGAATACAGGGTGTCCCGGGAAGAATGCGATAAACGGATACCATCAATTAATTCCATCAGGCTGGACTCGTATCAAGAGGTTTTAAGCGCCTGAGTGCCTTCGTTTGGGATATACAGGGTGATGTTCATTTTATGAGTGAAATTTCACAGTTCAATAACTCTTCAACTAATCGACCAAATGATTTCAAATTTTGAAGTTTTGTCACCCTTTACTATCACCTTCCTTCGATATTTCTGAAATCGAATAAATCAGATCCGGACTGGAAAAATTTTAGACTTTTTCTATTTTCGCGAATATTGGATCATCCTGTACATGAACATTATGATTTTTTTTCGTTATTGTAACCATAAAGAATTAATTCATAATAAAAATTCTAAATATCTGCTTGGCACCGTCATACAGGGTGACCAATAAACATTCCCTTCAATAAATCTTGAACTTATGTTAGTTTTGTCACTCTTTACGACTGCCTTTCTCAAATTTTTGTCAAATTGGAAAAATCTTATATCCCGGGACACCTTGTATATTGGTCATTGAAGGATCGGAGGCGGAAAAGCTCTTGAGGCCACGTGAGTGCTTTTAAAATGTTATTCTTTACAGGAAGTCCTTATTTACTCAAACGACTTTCATGTGAAGAGAATAAATATGAAAATGGTAACTATTGAGAGTGAAAATCCAGTTCTTTTAGTATGGGTAATAGTTTTCTTTCATATTCTTCTCGAATAGAAAATACAGTGAATAAACTTATATACCAACGGAAACCTAATTATACGATGCATTATATTTCGCTTATAATAGAGGGAGGAGCACATACTTCTTTACAAATTAAACATTAGCAGGTTGGTAATGATCAACCTTATGCATCAATTGTCTTGTGATTGGAAGTTTTCAGTGTTGTTTGTCTCCTCCGTGCCGCTTTGAATTTTTAGAACTTAATTATGTATAAACTATCCTTTCGATAGAAAATGTTGAGGAATACTGAAAAATATATTTAGGAAAGGATAATTATCTGATTATAACAGCAATTCTTCCGATCTGGCCGATTGTATTTGTCTTATCAAGCGTGTTATGGGATAACTGCAGTATACATCTTTATAAGGAATATTCTGAACATAATAGTTTGTTTACTCTATAATTTCGACATTCCAATGGTGATGACTACAGAAACGTTCGTTCAATTGATGATTCATGGCATTTTATTGTGCGAATATCTACAATAGTTTATCAAGTAGGTAGAAGCTCCAAACCGAGGCGTACAATTACGTATTTCAAGTCCAACCCTGGTCCCTTCAACACAAAAAATCTGAAAAGAGCTCTTTTGTATTTATCATTTCTTTCACATGAATTTCAAAATGTTTTACAAGGTTGCAATTCCAATATGAAACACCAAGGCACGGTTCATACTGACGCGATAGCGCATATAAGATATCGTATACACGACAGGCAAAGACTGGTAGTTGAATCTAAAGGGTGGCGATAAAAAAAATATTCAAAGTGGCGGCACAACAGCAGAGCATGTCTCATGTACGATATCTGATTCGACAATATACAATATGACGTACAAGATATATCGCATGAAAAATATTTAATC
This sequence comes from Halyzia sedecimguttata, assembly GCA_937662695.2. NCBI lineage: Eukaryota > Metazoa > Arthropoda > Insecta > Coleoptera > Coccinellidae > Halyzia > Halyzia sedecimguttata. The sequence goes on along the minus strand of OW569417.2, from coordinate 64,950,217 downwards.
GATATATCTCATGGAAGGTTCAGACTGCTCGGGATAATGAAATGATTATGATAATGAAATGGCCCTAAATTTAAAACAACAAGTAGATTTCCTGTCTATTTTCAGAGAGATACTATGCTGACCACTACACGAAAAAAAAATTGGTTCAAACCTTTACAAATCATATCTCCGCAATTATTGGTTTCTGGGAATGATATAAATGGATTCTTACGATAGAACTGCATCATGAAAGAAATTAAATTCAAACAGACCGATTCTCACCAATTACGAACTTATCCAAGATATTCATTCCTCAAATCTACTCTGAAAATTATATTATATCAATAAAATCTTAGACAATATTGCAGGTTTGTTTTTACTGGAGATATTCTGAACCCAATTTGATTATGTATCTTACCAAAAAATATATTTCCGTCATCATATGGATTATCCACGGGTATTATTTTATCACCTTAGAGGTATAATATCATATAATCCTCATAATTCTACGATAGCTGAGGTTATTTCATTGGTCATTTTGCATTCAATCATACTTTGTTTTATAGAACAGGAGGTTTATTTCATATGAAGAATAACAAACCAGAAATAATTTTGACATTCTCATAGGAAAATTAGATTACATGTAAAAACATAGATCATATAATAATTCATAGATAAAAAATTAAGTACAGCATTCTGTGAAAACGTAGAAGTTCCATTCATTATTGAAATTTCGAGAAATTATATATCCGAATGTATTAGCTTGTTAGAGGTGAAAATGATAACAATGGATTTTTATGGCGAAACTGCATCTTGAAAAAATAGAATTTGAAATGTAAAAAAAAAAATTTTTTTTTGTTTCTCTGAAACCATCATGCCGATTTTGCCCAATAACGAACTTAGCCAAGATATTTATCACCCAAACCTACTCTGAAAATTTCAACTGCCTAGTTCATTCCATTTGAGAGTTACTGTAGAAACAAAATTAAAGAAATTTTTTAATTTTTTTTGAAACTTTACGGCAACCTGATCAATAAAAAACTTCGCATACATATAAAGGTCATTATTCTACAATTTGATGCTAAATTTCAGATAGATCGGGTGATCGGTTTCTGAAATATTCATAAAAATTGTTTTTACTAAAAACGGCCATAACTCCGAAACCGCTTGGGGGTTTTCGCCCGTTAATGAAGACGTCTGACATATTTAAGTTCCAAACCTACCCTGAAATTTTAAATCATCTAACTCCTTTCGTTCGAGAGTTATCGTGTTAACGGACGGACGGCCGGACAGAATCAATTTTGACCACGAAATCTTGATCCGTGAGTCGAAAAAATTCGAAAATTACAGACATTTGGACAAATGGATAAGCACGCTGTCCCAAGGAACAAGAGCACCAAAAAGACAGATAAGAAATTCAAAATTCACAAAAATGACTATTTGCATTTTGTTGCATTGCGGCGTCGCTACATGCAGCTTATGCGAAGGGGTTATACCGTTAACACCGAAAGAATGTTATTTCGGTGTCACCGGTTATGACTGCATTCGTAGCATGGAGTTAAATATTTCTGAGAACAGTAAATCTTTTTGGCAATATACAGGGTGACTGGTGACGTAAGGGACAACGGCTAAGTGGAGATAGAGGACCTCAAACTGAATTAGAATTTGGGTTGCAAATGACCCATAAGGGTATTCGTTTCGGAGATATAGGGTGATTTATGAAAAAATGCTAAATCTATGAACTCCCATATCTTCGTTAATATGATATGTTTTTCGCTGATATTTTACATGTTTGTTCATACAGGCATTCTCTGTCAGCATAATAAAAAAAATTGAAAAAATTGCTGGCCCGTACTCAAAACATTTCAATTTACATGTCAAGTGAGAAATATCACACGGTATATGAGATAAAATAAAATCAAATAGAAATTTGGAAAGAGGGAAAAAAACTGATGAAATATCTGTTTTTTGTTTGAATGTCACAAATTTTTTTTCGTTTTTATGATATATTTTGAAGTAAGAATATTACAATATTTTTATATTCCCATCACGAAAAATTATATTCTTGATAAAACAAAAACACTAAATAGAGTCAAAGATATTTAATAGTTGATATTCAGGAAGGGGTTACATCTCACGGCGCCCTCAAGGTCTATTTTTGCCGTCTTTAAAAGCCGGACGGGCCTACGGCCACACACAACAACTGTACAGTTTTCCTCTCCGGCCAACCGGAGCGTGTATGGCTGGCATAACAGAGCTGTTCTCACCACGCCCTGCACATGTCGCCAAAGATAAATAAAATGCAGACAACTACATAGAGTAGGCATGTTTCAAAAAATGACGTTTATATTTATACATTACCTAATTGAAGGCATCAATGCAAGAAGTACCTAAGTCACAAATAAGTGATTGTGAGATATTAAGGTTCGAAATTTTATGTTTGAGTATGAAACATTACTCGAACTGTTTTCATCAAAATATGTGTGATATTATATTATACGTAAAAAATGGCTTCTACTTTCACAATTACATATCAAAAATACCTTTTTCTTTACCTAAAAAAAATTATAATAGTTTTGGACTTAGGCACTTTTTGTGTTGAAATTGTTATTTTGTCGAAATTTAAAGATACATTAAAGTAAAAATTCTTAATATTGAAATAAGATTTATCATGAAACGGCCTCAGAATATACAAAACATGTGAACGACTTAAAACTTGTGCGTCTTTCTCTATTTGCCCTTCTTTAGCTCTGGTTGCTGACGATTTTCATTGATATTACTGCATACTGAGGATCCTGGAATATCCACATTTTGTGAAACATGTCCCAGTGTGGCAGAAGAACTCCAGGTCATACCTCCTTTTGAAGTTTTTTTTTTATTATGGAAGCAAATTCATCGGCTTCCGAACTGTCTTTGCTTTCGCTATTTGGTGCATACACACGTGAATAATGCATACTGTATCATCTACAAAAAGCGTCAAAGTTAAAAATATTGTTTATCTCTATCGCTTGGTGCTCCTTTTTGACGTTACACGCTTTATCACAGAATCTGTGGTTCCATTATAAAACGTACCACGTCACCGTAGCAACATGAAAATGAACATGTCAAGTCTGTGACTTAGGTACTTCTTGCATTGTAAACAAGGTAAACTCCTATTGGAGACAATGTGAACTCGGGCACTTAGGTACATATTCCTACCAATTTAAATATCCCATCTGAAAGCCTATGAAAAATACCACTATACGGCGGCAAATTCCGACTTTTGATTAAAATGTGACTTAGGCACTTCTTGCATTGACCCCTTCAATTGTTTGTGAATTGTTAGAAACAGTGTTGAAAATCTCTCAATTAAAAAATGCCTTCAGTATTTACAAATGAAGAATATGTGGATATGATGCTTGTATACGGATTCTGTAATATGAATGGAAGAGCTGCTGAAAGAGAGTACCGCAGGCGTTTTCCAAATCGTCGTGTGCCAAGTCACAAGATTTTCCAAATCTTGTCTTTTTTGCCAGAAGAAATGGAAAATTTCCAAACATGACAGTTCCTGAGAGGCCACAGCAGATGAGAAGACGAGTAGTCGACAATATTGTTAATACGATAAATGAAAATCCTAATACTAGTACTCGACGAGTGGCACATGGATTAGGCTTATCTCAATGGTCTGTGTGGAATACGTTGAAGAAAAAAAAATACCATCCTTTCCATTCGCAATTAGTACAGCACTTAGAACCGGGAGATGAAGAACATCGACTTGTTTTTTGTAGATGGGTAGTGAGCCATAGAAGAGATCTTCAGCGTATCCTCTTCACAGATGAATCTCAGTTCACCCGAGATGGAATAAATAATTTGAGAAACAACCACATTTGGTCCCGAAATAATCCTCATCTCAAAAGAGAAAGAAACAATCAAAGACGTTTTAGTGTCCACGTTTGGTGTGGCATTTATAATGGACATTTGATCGGTCCACATTTCTTTGAATCAAGAATAACTGGGGCTGTTTATTTGGATTTCTTGCAGAATGTTTTGCCTCGTCTTTTAGAAAATATTAATCAGAGAGGTATGATTTTTCAACATGATGGTGCACCTCCTCATTTTGCAAATGAAGTAAAGAATTTTCTGAATAGGGAGTTTCCTGACAGGTGGATTGGTCGGGGAGGTTCTAGGAATTGGCCTGCTAGATCACCCGATCTAACTCCTCTGGATTATTTCCTATGGGGTCATCTCAAGGATACGGTGTATAAAGAAACAATAACAAGCCGTGAACATTCGAAGAGCAGAATAACTGAAGCATGCGAAGAAATCAAAACAAATATTACTCTGATTAAAAAAGCTGTGCTTCATTTGTTCAAGAGCAAATAAATGTATGGAGGTGAACGGCTCTCATTTCGAACATTTGCTTACTTGATTTTTTTATGAATTATATTTGCGACTTTTTCTATTTTTGTGTTTGAGTATCCAACTCTTTCATCACCCCATCTACAACAAATTTTATTTTGAAATTTTATATGGCATCGAAATATTAATTGATAAAAATAGATTTCAAGATTTGAAGGAATATTTTGAAGCCAGGCTCATTCTAGCGCCTCGAATTCAAGGTTTTTTCTATCAGTAGTACCTACTAATTTTCATGATTTGAATATAAAAATACATATTGTAATATTCTTACTTCAACATATCATAAAAACGAAAAAATATTTGTGCCATTCAAACAAAAAACAGATATTTCATCAGGTTTTTTCCCTCTTTCCAAATTTCTATTTGATTTTATTTTATCTCATATACCATGTGATATTTCTCACTTGACTGTAAATTGAAATTTTTGAGTACGGGCCAGCAATTTTTTCAATTTTTTTTTTATGCTGACAGAGAATGCCTGTATGAACAAACATGTAAAATATCAGCGAAAAACATACCATATTAACGAAGATATGGGAGTTCATAGATTTAGCATTTTTTCATAAATCACCCTATATCTCCGAAACGAATACCCTTATGGGACATTTGAAACCCAAATTCTCATTCAGTTTGAGGTCCTCTATCTCCACTTAGCCATTGCCCCTTACGTCACCAGTCACCCTGTATAAATCAGCAAAAAAATGTAGTCACCATTCTTGCTTCTGTTTTTTGAGAATGAGCACGCAAGTAGCGGTGAAGATATATGTAATTTATTTTCAAAATGTTTAAAAGGATACTATAGTGTACCTCAAAATCACCTCGCTGGTCCGTCTTTTATGGACGAGGAGGTAGAGTTTACGGTTCAGGAAAGGGATATTTATGATATTGTAAACTCTCTTGATGAACGAAAATGTTGTGGCCCCGATGATATTCCGGTTATTTTTATTGAGAAATGTAAATTGAATTTGTTGTTTCCTCTTTGCAGAATATTTCACGTTTCTGTCCAGTGCGGTAACCCAAGCAAGTGGAAAAAGTCTTATATTGCGCCAGTTTTTAAGGGTGGAGTCGGTGGAGACAGACATCGTGCTCAAAATTACAGACCGGTCAGCAAACTTTGTGCGTTTAGTAAAATTTTCGAAAATAGTTATTTATGTACCAAGGATGGAAAACTGTCTATTATAGTCGAGTCTGCATTTTGCTCCGAGGCGGAGCCGAGGATAGCAAGCAGGCGAGACAATAGACAGTTTTTCGCTGAGGGGCATATTACATTTTTTCGTCGACATCCACATATGTTTATGAATTTCGGACCTCTTGAATATTTTCACAATGGCAAATGCCATATACACTTATGTTTGTATTTAATCGTATCCATAGTAACCACAGCACTGACAGTTGTTCTAAAGAAACATGTTTGTATTGAAGCGTTTCATGCTGTATTCATAGTGACCACAGAGGACGAGAAAGTAATTTTGCGGACGAGAAAGTACTTTCTCGTCCGCAAAGTACTTGCCTTCAATAATAGTCGATTTTACGGTCGCAAATCGGTCGACATAAAAATCATTTACAGCAGGCTAGTGAGGGATTTCATCAATATAGTCATTACGGAACACGGATTTCTTCCTCATAGGTCGATTGAGACTAACCTGGTCACGTTTGTTGATTTTTTCATAGAATCAATGGACGAACAGTTACAAGTGGATGCTATATACACCGACCTGAGTAGGGCCTTTGACACTGTAGATCAGAGGATGTTGCTGCGATGTTTTGCCGGGATGGATGTAGTCGGGTTCATTCAGCCTGATTCATTTCAGGTTACTTCTGGCGTGCTTCAGGGTAGCCACTTAGGGCCATTGTTTTTTCTGATGTAAGTAAACGACATCAGGCAATGCTTTATCAAGGGTAAACTTCTGATATACGCAGATTACTTGAAAATATACTGTACTATTCATAGTCCGGGTGGCTGCCTGGGTGTACAGGAGGATCTCGACCGCCTGGAGGTATATTATCAAGTGGAATACTTGAAACTCAACTTGAATAAATGTGTCTCTATTATTTACACTAGAAATATAAATGTTTTCAACCATACTTATAAAGTTAACAACACAAATTTAAGGGTGGTCTCCGAGATCAAAGATCTGGGTGTGATATTAGACTCCATGATGCTTTTTAGATCTCATTTAGAGTGAGTTATTAACAGCTCAAATAAGTTTTTGAGAGAAATATCAAGGAATTTTGAACTATAATTGCATTAAAAAACTTGTACTATGCTTTCGTTGACAGTAGACTATGCTTCGCAACGGTTATTTGGGCCCCGCGATATAATGTGTATATTAGTCGACTTGAGTCTGTCCAACAATTTTTTAAGATATACATTGAATGCAATTTCCAAGGTAGGTTAGGTTAGGTTAGGTTGCGCATCCAAATGCGACATTTATGTTCATTAATAGACATAATCGGCTTAACGGTTTAGGGGTTATACCCATCCGGAATTTTGTTGTTATTTCCTCTATAACTCAAAATATAAAAATCTGATCCAATTAAAACTCTCTAATTACTTGTATAATGCCGACGTGCTGATTTTCGCGAAATTTGGTGAATACCATATTGCATATCTACTAAAAAAAAATTCTTCAAAACCTTTCATATTTCAGAAACTATGAATAGACTATGGAATATGCGTAACAAAGCTCCTGACTTCACGTCTGTGCTTTTCTCAATTTTTGTATTGCCTCCCTTTAGATTTCAAGTACCTGTCTATGCCTGTCGCGTATGCGATCATGTATGCGATATCTTAGGTATGTCGATATATCTCATTCGAGAACAAGTTTGATTCTGTCTGGCCAGCCGTTGTTACGATAACTTGAGAACGGAAAGAGCTAGCGACTTGAAATGTTCAGGGTAGGTGGCGCATCCCAATACGACGTACAAGTTCCTTAATGTGTAAAATCGGTCCAATGGTTTCCGAGTAATAATTTTGTTTTCAAAATACAAATCCGATCGAATTAAAACTTGGTGAATAGTTTTAGAATATAAACCTAAGCACGTATGTGAAATTTTGTGAGAATCGTATCACTAGAAAATTTTAAAAAGATTATTTATTAAAAAATCTTATTTATGTCACGATAATCCGAAAACGGAAATAGATAGCGACTTGAAATTTTGAGGTTAGGTTGTGCATCTGAATGCGACATTTGAGTTTGTTTATAGGCATAATCGGCCAAACAGTTTTGGAGTTATACCCATCTGAAATTTGGTTGTTATTTTCTCAATAACTTGGAAAATACAAACCCGATTAAATTCAAACGTGGTTTTTAGAAGTAGAATACCAATGCAAAAATTCTTGCAAAATTTCGTGAGGATCGTAGGTATCACTAGAAAATTTTTGGAAAATCATTGAAAAATATTCCATATATCAGTAACTATTCGTCCGACATCGTTGAAATTTTGCAAGAGCCTTCAGAACCGAACTCTACTGCCAAGTTCTAAGTTTGAACACGATCGGATATATATTGTTGGAGATTCGAGCAGCCTTGTGTGAATTCAGTATGGGTGACTGTTGCCTCGATAACTTTCGAACGAGATTAGATAGGGACTTGCAATTTTCAGGATATGTTGCGAATCGAACAGTTCAGTTCGTTTACGGGCATAATAGATCCAACGGTTTCGGAGTTATTCCTCCTGGAATATTATTTCCTCGATAACTCAAAAAATATAGACTCCTAGAATATTTCAAAAAAATTACGAAAAAAAATTGGTTCAAGCACTGACGTGAAATTAGGAGCTTTTGCGCGTATATTCTATTGTCCATTCTCCTGAATTGGACAATTTTAATCCATTAAGAGTGTCCAATACAGGAGAATGGACAATAGAACATACGCGCCAAAGATCCAGACTTCACGTCAGTGCTTGTTTTTCAATTCTTCCGAAATAATAACTTATGAACGGAATTAATCAAACTATAATATAGCGAGAAAAAGCGCCATCTATTATATTTAAGGTAGAATAGAATAGAATTTTATTCACCACAATAATAATAAACAAGACATAGTTACAATGGCATTCATGTGAATAAACAGTATACAATCCATTTAGCAGCGTATTCGGTACTGTCTATGGATAATCATAATTTACTTCAATCTTACAAGACCATACAGATACACTACGTCTATCCAATAACAAAAATATACAATCTCACAATATCAAAAATCAAAGAAGAAAAACATGAGCAAAACAATTCAAGAATCCCAGTGAGTCAGTCAGGTATTTGATAAACACTGAGTGTCAATATGAAACATGCTTACCGAATCCGTACTTCAATCTGTATATGAACTGAGCAGTTACTAATATCGGATAAGTACGCTAAATTCCCATTTAAAACATCTAGGTGCTTCTTGACTGTTGATGTTCTGAATCTCCATACAACTTCTCCAGCTGGCCAAATGAAGGATCATAAATTTAATCAATGTGTATTATTGGAAAAGTCATTATTAAAGATCGTGCACACTATACCTGCATGGACCGTCACGGACCGGACCAGAAAAGTCTGCCCATGAAGGTGACTGTGTTATTTAATGGAGCACAGTAGGCCTGCACCAGCGCGTACCGTCACCAGCAAGTTTGTGATGTAATACTGGATGCAGGTTTGCCTGTGCTGGATTATGCCGGTCCATGCAGGTATAGTGTGTCCGATCTATTATACAGGGTGAGTCTTTGACCACTGCATTAATTTTAACCAAAGATTCCTCTCATCAAGTAAAACACTTTTTTCATTTAACATTTTTCCAAATTCGGCTCAGGTAAACAGATACAGGCTGTTGAAATTTTGAAAAAAAAAATCAGTTTTTATTTTGTAGCTTTGACATCCGTTTTTCGAATAAAATGAATGTTGGCGTAAAGTTTCCTATAACTATGATACATATTTTCCAAATATGTATTAGTTATTTTCTACTTCTACTAGTTTTCTAGTTATGGACTCGTGGATTCATAAAACTAAACGAAATTACCATAAAGAAAGCATATAAAGTTTTTCTTGAGTCATTTCAAGAAAATTCCATCGTTTTAGAACATTATATTATTCTTCATCATTTCTCCTTAAACGCACCGTTTTCGAGATATTCTTCATTGAATGTTTTAAAATGGGAAACTCCAGAAATTTCACAACTTTTATGGATCCGTCCATGAGCGTTGGAATCCCGAATCAAGCTGTAAACCACGTTACCATGCCTTATTCTCGTCCGCCAACAATTTCATAGATAATTTATATGCGGGAGTGTATTAGCACATTGTGAAATCTTTAAACGCTTGTAACTTTTTACCTGAGCCGAATCTGGAAAAATGGTAAATGAAAAAAGTGTTTCATTTGATGAGAGGAATCTTTGGTTAAAATTAATGCAGTGGTCAAAGACTCACCCTGTATATAGGTCCATTCAGTGCGATTCCACTCTTCGCAAGCAAAATGTATTCCAGGAGGATTCTTCTTCAATATGCTCAGAAGATCGTCTGATTTCATGTCTGCGGCAATGCAGGATATATGAACATACGTTTTTTGGGAACTTTCCATATGTTACCATTGTCATTTATACCAATATTCACCTTGTATTTTTATTATCTGAGAAATTCCGTCTGGGATTCCAATTACTGTTATTGCTGTTTTTGCTTAGCATGAGTGTCTGCTAGATTTTGGCGCGCTGTTCAGGTGAACAGAGTGCCTATCAATTGGTCCACATGTATGTAATTTTCGAATATATGACCGAGAATGGTCTCAAACGATTAGTTTCGACTCACTGGTGAAGAATCCGATGTGAAAGTTGATTCTGTCCGACCGCCAGCATGATTACGCCCGAACCCAATGAGTTACATAGATAGTTTTAGTTAATTTTCAGACATCTGAGTCCAAACGTGCCGGATAAGTTCGTTAATGGGCCAAATCCACCGAGTATTTTCAGAGTTATAGCCATCTGAAATTTTGTTTTCCCAATAACTCGAAAAAGACTGATCTGATCGAATTAAAGCGCGGAAATCAGTTGAAAAATGCCAACACGAAGAGTTATGCAATATTTTGAGAGGATCAAATGACTGGAAAATTGAAAAAAGAATTTTTAAAAATTTCTGGTTTTCAGAAATTATACGTCAGATATTGTTGAAATTCGGTGAGAGCATTCAGAACCTTATTTTTCACTAAAGTTGTAGATTCGAACTCGATCGGATCAATATTGGTGAATATATTGCTGAAATATCGAAATGTTGCAACGATCGAAATGTACTGTCCATTTTTTACACTTGACGAACTAAGTTGTCAACAGTTTTTGATTTTTGCGCTGGGAGAATTTAATGAATAATGTGCATAGATCGGCAGAAGTCAAATTTGACAAGTCGATACGTCAGTAATAACATTCGTTCAATACCAAGTGAGAATTAGAGAATTGGTAGATCTCATGATACAAAGAAAACAAGATATGATATTGCGCATCTTGCTGTGACGTATATGGAGTGTAAACAGGTCCAAACTAACTTTTATAAAGAAACAAATGCAGGTTATCGTTCTTTCTTCCATTTCTTCTTTGGGTTCAGTCTACTATAGTTTTTCTGTGTGAATTTCCAAGAGTTGTTTCAAAAAGCCAAGTAGGGCTTCACACGAGACGAGAGTAGACGAGAATATACAAAATCTCGTCTCGGTCTAGCCAATTCCCAAAAAATTAAGTCTCGTTTAAGTCTCGGTCTCGTTTAAGTCTCGGTCTCGTTTCGTTATCAGTTGTCACGCTTGCATCGCATCATCTTTCAATGATGTAAGTTTGTTTGTCATGATCATAACTGCTGTGGAAAATGAGGTACGGATGTAGCCATTTATAAATCATCGGCCATCTTGGAAAGTGTAGGATAATTTCCATTCACTTCCCACCACTCTAAAATTCAATTTTGATTCCTATTAGGTATATAAATCTAGAATTATACACAATGAGGTTAATCTGTTATTGAGGTTAAATCTGTTATTGAAGTTAAATCGGTTATTTTAATATTTTTCTTCAGAGACGTTCGACAAAATTCCACATATTATGTAATTCCAATTCTATGAAAATTACAATTTGCGATAAATTGAACTCCAATTTGTTTAAAATAGCTCTTAAACCTCATCATTTGAATGTAACGCGCCAGAAAGTACTCTCCATCTGACGTCATGCGCGAACTGATGTTCGCATTTTGATTACCCGGAATATCATAACTTATTTTCCTTGTATCATGGTAGATCTGGTCTATGATATGTAACTCATTTGACAGCTAAGTTCCTAAGTTCTCGATTCAAACTACGAATAATATGTAACATTATGACATTTTTCCTCAATTAGAAATTTGAAAACAAGGTAACAAAGGTCAGTAATAACCTTCGTTCAAGTTCCTGATTTCACCATAATTCTTTACTGCTTCTCTAGCTTAATGGTAATGATACGTCTTCTTAGCACGTAGGTACTGGGATCGATTCCCGTAGCCGAAATTATTGATCTTTTTAATTTTTCTCCTATTCTATCGAAATACCTAATAATAACTTTGAGAAAAGGGGTAATGGACGGAATTAAGCCGATATTTTTATAAAATTACGTGAGTAGGATTCTCGTATATTATTAGATATAAAAAAAATATTATTATGCAGGGCGTTTTTGATAAAATGTCAATACATAGTTCCTCATGGCACAACCATACGATTCGGCTGAATAGGAATAGGAATAGGAATAATTCTCGGAATAAATGAACCACTGCTATACAGGTGATTTTCATCTCATGGCACAATATTGTACGATGGAACTGTGTCCTTACGCAACCATATACACAGCACTGTTTATTTTCGACCCAAAAGTAAATGTATGTATTCGAATGGGTCCTTACGCCACCGCAGACACAGCACTGTTTATTTTCTACCCAACAGTGGATGTATGTATCCGAGTCTAAATTAATCGTTTGAGACCATTCTGAGACAAAAAGTGGATCAGTTTTTTTGGACGTTTCACAGTCCGATTTTTTCCAACTTGTCAGAGCTTTTCCAACTTGTTTTTGGCGCTCTTGTTCCTCGGAACAGAGTAATTATCAATTTGCCCAAATGTCTGTAATGTTGGATTTTTTAGCTGAAAAAGGTCTTAAACGATTTGGTTCGATTCACTGATCAAGAATCCATGGTCAAAATTGATTCTGTCCGGCCATCCGTTAACACGATAACTCTCGAACGGAATGAGCTAGACAGTTGACATTTTCAGAGTAGGTTTAGGAGATAAATATCTCGGTTTAGTTCGTTATTGGGCAAAATCGGCTAGATGGTTTCGGAGTAACAAAAAAAAATTTGTTTTCACATTACAAATTTTAAATTAAATTTTTTTCAAGATGAAGTTTCATCCTTGGAATCCATTGAAGTCATTCTCAACTCTCACAAACTCGTACTTTCGGAGATAGATATAGATAGATATTTGAAATTTTACGAGAGAAACCCCATATAAACGGAAAAGCTACTGATGATAGATTTTGGTTTATGTCAACTTGAACTTAAAAGATTTAAAAGAGTGCAGGATGTTCAATATGATATGTATTTGGAAATTGAATTTCTAAATAATCATTGATGGATACTGGGGGAGGTATATTCATTATTTAATAGTTCCTTTGGGTTTTATCTCCCAACCTCTGAAAATGATCTATTAAATAAAAAATTATTATTTTGTGAATTGCTTCTGCTTAAGAAACACAAGATACTTGTTAGAAACAATAAATCAAACAATGTTGCCTAATAAGCAATAACGAAACAACTATTTCGTAACGTTTAGGAGACTAAATCAGACTTCTTCGCCAGACACTTAACGAAAATCTTGAGAATTATTTTTTGTTGATATAGCCAGGGGGTGGAATCACCTTTGTTAAAATCGTGACCGTGTTAAGGTTCCAATAACTCCCGATACACACCGCTGCTTCGTGATTATTCCACAACTTTCGGTGTTGTAGCGAAGATCATGTCAAATCATTCAAATCAAGTCGTCAACAGGGTCATCAGTCAACATGTCAACAAATGAACAAACAACAAAACCATATTGAATTTGAGAAGTTATAGTTTTTGTACGAAGATAAGTTACACTATCAAATATGATTTACACATGCTTAACAAAATCCTGTGAATACAACAATAATATGACGAGGATGTATAGGCTTCCAAGGGATGATATGGTGTGTCAGTTTTTCAAGGAATTTCAATACTTTATTGATATTTTCACTTAGTTTCATATTTTCAAGAAAAATTTATAACATCATTTCAGCTTCTACATGTATGGCTTCAGAAAATTGGAAGATTGGATCTGATGCGTAAACCGAAGCTTTCCATATATGAGAATTACCCAATCTGTTCAAGACTTTTGAGCCTTCCCAATTTGCAGATTTGAGGAATCCACCAGTTCTGAAAGTCGGTGTGTAATTCCCAGAATATTCTTACCACCAAATGTTGGCATACAAGGTAAATGAAATTTAACATTGCTTATATCTTCAAACCCCAATATAAATTATCATAGTTGAAAGTGCAGGCACTCAAAAACACGAACTCTTGGAACTTTTGAGTATAACAAACATTGATAACCCATTATAAATATTCATTTCCTAGATCTACAAGGAAATATTCCTATAGGAGAATTGAAATGGATGGTAATTATTGTAAACCTGAATTCTTGAAATTTCTAGGCAAAAAGAGAAGGCAGAATGGTTTTCCACATCACGTTGTACATTGTGAAATCAATTTTTCTTACATTGCGCCATAGATTTTGTCCTTCTAAATGAAGGATATTCTTTAGAAATATTGTGATTCAAATACTATCCAATATTTATAGAGATAATTTTCAGGTAGAAATTGTTTTCCAGCTTATGTTATATTCAATGAAATCTATTTTTCTTAAACATTTAACACATTTGACTTTAACCTATAAGATTGTTTGAAATCCTTTGATCATACCATTGTTGCTTTATATTTGAAGGAATAGATTATAGATAATCTTGATGAAATACGTTTTTTTCACATGCTATATAGGTAATTTTTAATAATGTTTCAGTAGATTTTATTTTTCATTCCAAATGCAATTTTTGTTTGTGATATTAGTTTACATCGAATGTTAACTTCAAAGATATATATGAATATATATATATGAATCTGAATATAATTTTTTCTGATGTGATTTTTGTTTCATTTCGATAAGAGAAAATTGTTCCAAAAAACATTGTCGAGGACCAAGTTGTCGAAATATCGACAACTTAGTATTCAGCAATGTCGAGGAAAAATTTTCTGACTGTATTATGAAATATGCCATATCTATATTGATATAGGACATCCATTTGAATTACGAGTTTCAAATAACTCCCGCGAGGCTAGTGATCTGCGGTCCCAAAAAGTAGATAGAGATTCCCATCTATGATATGTTGTCTATGGATATAGCTTGATATAGCTATTCTGAAATTCGAGAATTGTCACATTGATAGTATTTGAAAATCATAGTAACATAGTCTTACTTAGCATAGAAATTTACAAGTTGCAACTTTTAATGAATTTAGCCAAATATGGTCAACGATTAAAGTAAACACTTTATTAATATAATTGACGAAACAATTGTATTGAAAATAAACAAATTTAAGCGGAAATAAAGTGTTTACTTTAATCGTTCATAATGAATTTCCGTCAAGTAAACACCGAAACAATCAAACATTAAATATGGTCAATTCCAATTGAGCAGTTTGCAACATGGCATTCTCTGTTCAACATTGTTCGATTTATTGCTTCTGACAAATATCTTGTGTTTCTAACGCAGAAGCAATTCACAAAATAATAAATTTTTATTTAATAGATATTTTTCAGAGTTTGGGAGAGAAAACCCAGATAGAAACCATATAATAATTAAATTCCTGTTTTTCAAAATATCGATCGACGCAGCTCCGGAGGGATAGCCTGTATAGCGCGAATATATCTGCAATCCGCATTCTTTAATTTCCGATATCATCTGACGAACGTCCACATAATCGATTGAGAATGATGAATCAAATTTGAAATCTGTAGAATATTTACAAGACAGATCGGGCATAATTCCTTTTATGTTGTGTTATATCTATATGCAATGGAACATTTCCTCACATGCCTAAGATCATGTTTCTATAAATATACTTATCTACGTATTAGAACATTAACGAGGCAACAGAAGCTGCGTTCATAATGGTCGGTCTCTTTGGATTCAAGAGACGTATAGTCCGGTTTAGGAAACTTAATGCCGGAAGCAGGCCATATTGGTTCTAGGTAGACCAACCGCCAACACAATTGTCCTGCTAGGCTGGACGATGTTATCTTAACCCATTCCACA
The DNA here is from genome assembly GCA_937662695.2 of Halyzia sedecimguttata. NCBI lineage: Eukaryota > Metazoa > Arthropoda > Insecta > Coleoptera > Coccinellidae > Halyzia > Halyzia sedecimguttata. The sequence continues at coordinate 64,934,483 of OW569417.2, read as the reverse complement.
TTAATTATTAAATTTAGTTATATCTCAATCACCAGATAAGGTTATCGCATCTGTAAAGGTATGTGACAAATAATAATTGACAGTTCTTAAGGATTCCGGTCTTGATTTATGACAACATATTACAGATAAAGTATTTCTTACAGGAATTATGTTTGAAAGTATGTTCATAATTACATCAAAAATGAAAAATGAAATAAATATGAGCAATTAGGACTAAAAATGTGGTAGTAGGTACCTACTGATATGATTTCTATTACTTTTAATACAATTATTTTCTTGATTTTATTAATTTTCATAAGCTTTTCAGGGTGGATTCTATCGTAAAACTACTAACAATATCTCTTCTGTTTGGTCCTTTCTGTCTTTCTTTCCTGATTGTTATCTTCCTTCTTCCAAACCAGAAACCAAATCTCTTAAATTCAATGTTATTTCTTATGTTGAAATTTTCTTCTGATCATTCAGCTCCTCATTTTAATTTTAATTTTTTATCCAAATCCACTTTAAAAGCATTTATATTCTTATAACTTCTGCTCTCAGAAATCTAACTTCCTTATCATCCAAAATAATTTCAATCTTTTTCACTTATTATTCGTTTCCTCGGTTTCTCATCCATAAACGATTTCTAATTTCCAAATTATGTCTGTCATCATGAAAACTGTAATTTTGATCTGTCAAATGGTGAGAAACAGAAAACCATAACAAATCCGCCAAAATTTTTTGAAATTTGAATTAATGTTTTGTTAAATAAAATTTTGATCAAACGAAACTAATTTTACAAACGCAGATGTATCGGTTGTGCATTTACAACGATATTATCAACGAGATTCAATAATCTTCACCCGTTGTTTCTCAAAGTAGAAACAACAAAAACTCATCCTCCTGATAAAACAATCAGGGTAAGAAACATCTGGTCCTTCGAAAGCAAAATTATCCTTATAAAAGAATCAGGATTCAACACCATGCATTGAGATTTTCATGTACAAAAGATCTAATTGCGGTTGTAATAGTGTTATCAACTCGCTCCGTAGAATTTACTTCAGGAATATCTGGAGGAGTATCAAGAAGAATTTAAATTCAACGAGAGTGCCAAAAATTATAAATCCAAAACCAACAGACCAATTCTAAGCAACAACGAACTTACCGAGATATTAATTCCTCAAATCTATGATGAACGAGATATTCAGTCCTCAAATCCACTCTGAAAATTATATTATATCAATTGAAACTTAGCCGATATTCCAGTTTTGTTGTTACTGGAGATATTCTGAACACAATATTATAAACATTCCATCACCATTCCCGTCATCATATGGATTAACCAAGGACATTAAAATATCACCAAAAAAGTATGATATTATATTATAATCTTTATAATTCTACGACAGCTGAAATGATTTTGACATGTCATGTCTTAGGAAAATAAGTTGCCATATATGAACACAGCTCATATAATAATTCAAAGAATAATTATAGCATTATGTGAAAACATAGAAGTATGATTTATTGTAGAAATTTTGAAAAATCATTACTGAAAGTATTAGCTTATGAGTTGAAAATTATATCAATGAATTCTTATGGTGAAACAGCATCTCAAAACAATTGAATTTGAAATTAGTAATGTAAGAAACATTTTTTTTTTCGTTACTCCGAAACCATCTAGCCGATCTTGCCCAATAACGAACTTAGCTGAGATATTTATCTCCCAAACCTACTCTGACAATTTCAACTGTCTAGCTCATTCCGTTCGAGTGTCTGTGCCTGCGGCCGACCGGACCGGCCGGCTGACCGTACAGAATCAATTCCGACCACGGATTCTCGGTCAGTGAGTCGAACCAAACCGTTTAAGACTATTTTCAGCAAAAAATTCGAAAATTACAGACATCTGGGCAAATTGATAACCAATCTGTTCTGAGGAACGCGAGCGCCTAAAAAAATGGTGAACCAATCTGTAACCACAAGAACGTTCTGGTCTTTATTTTTCGATCTTGGATATGGCCCTAATAAATCAGATGAAAAGATAAGTTAATATCACGGTCATTTCCCGTCAGTCCAGCTTGTGAAATTATCTGCCTTGCAAGAAGGGCATACTTTACACTTAATAACATTTCATGAAATTCCGCATTTTTGGGCGCATGTTCTAGGGGAACATCGTCCTATCATTTCGTCCAAATGTCTGTAATTTTCGAATTTCGAGCTGAAAATTGGCTAATAGACTAATTCGGACTCCCTGATCACGAATCCGGTGTCAGATTTTTGGGTGCCGTCCGGCCGGCCGGCCGGCCGGTTTTCCGGCCGTAGGCACGATAACAGGAGCACCGAAGGTCCTATCGACTTCAAACTTTCAGGGTAGGTTTCTGACCAAAATGCGACGGTTAAGTTCGTTAACGGGCAAAATCGGCCGGACGGTTTAGGAGTTATAGACATTTAAAATTTTGAGGTTATTTCCCTGATATTTCAGGAACTAAAGAAGATGTTGAATCGAAACTTGGTAGTCAGTTCGAGGATATAAACGCGCAACTTTTGGCAAAATTCTGTTATGATCGAAATGTTGGTAATTTTTAAAAAAATATTTCTTTCAATTTTTTCGAAAAAAAAAATTTTTTTTCGTGAACTATTCATCGGATTGCAACAAAAACTTGTACTAACGTCAATTGTAGTATTTTGCAACATTGTGCAAAATTTTGGCTCTATACGATTTCAATTTCTGGAGATATAAGACAAAGTGTGTCAAATTTCCTGGGTCTCTCTCAGTATTTTCATCGATTATTATATAATAATCAATAATATTAAGGTATTCAACATGATACTGCTTTTTTTCTTTACTGGTCAGTACGGGCCACAAGGAAGATGAACATGCGCCCAATAGCTCCTGTCCACAGGGCATGAACCAATTTTTTTCCAATAGTACAATTGTTAAAGTCTAAAAGGAGTCTTAAAAGGACCGTCGTATCCAGCTAAGGGATCATCATGATATTTATTTAGTTTAGCAACTCTAATCTATTTTCCGCAGACACCACGTTCTTCCATTCGGGAGAATCATCGGACAATCTATATTTGGTCATGATATGCTTGTATAAAATATCCCCTGGATAGTCTCAAATCAGGAAAAGAATCAGGATTATTTTCATCCCTGTCACACATAGCTCGATACCAATACGTTTCTCCAAAAAAAAAATTGGTTCAAGCCCCGTGGACAGGAGCTTTCTGGCGCTCTTGTTCAAACAGACAAATTATATCTCCGAAAGTATTGGTTTCTCAGAGTTGGGAATTATATCAAAGTATTCTTATGATAGAACTGCATCAATTCAAATGATAGTTTATTTATCAAGATTAAATGAGCAATCTGAGAATGAGAACTGCTCCATGGAAGAAATCAAATTGAAATAGCTGAAATGAATTTGACTCTCTCTTGTAGAACAGGATGTAGAAACGCCTGATCCCACAAGTAAGCCAGAACTGTTGCGTTTTTTTGTAACGGACATATACCTGGTGTCCCAATATACATGTACCAATGGATTATCTCAGCCATTTCAGAACATAAAAATTTGAAAATTTATGATTTTCAATTCGTCCAAGGAACCTTCAACTGAGAAAAACAAAAATTGAAAGTCACTTTCGGTTTGACCGGAAGTGCCAATCCATCTATCTTCAGATGGACCGATAAGATGGCCTGCAGGATCTCCAGATTCAACACTACTTTCTTCCTTTGGGGATATTTGAATGATCGTGTGTATCAGACTCCTCCTATTGATTTGGAAGATCTAAAAAACAAAATAAGGAATGCAAATAGAGCCCTTAATGCTGAGGTGATGAGAAGTGTTCCTTCGCGTGCACTAGTCCACCGAGCTGAAAGATGTGTAGAAGCAGAGGGTCAACATTTCGTACATATGCTTTAGTTATTATAGGTATTTTTTGTCCCCTTTTTTGTAATTTTTTGTTTCTTTTACTATTCAGTCTTTGTTTGACGTTCGGTAAAATACATAGTTGATTTCAACTTGAGGAAGGTTTTTTTTATTGATCTCGATTATTGAAGTCAAAATCAAGATTACAGAAAATATCGTAGCCTACTGCAATTCTTTCAATTTGAAATTTCAATTGACGTTTTCTCCATCAAATCAAATGTAAAATACAAAGTGTGATACATCGTTGGAAAAGTAATTTTGAGTAGAATCGAAAAATTGCAAAGAACATATAGGGTGCTATTTGAGATAAAAAGGCAGAGTCACTTCCGGTCAAACCGGAAGTGACTTTCAATTTTTTTTTTCTCGGTTGAAGGTTCCTGGAACGAATTGAAAATCATAAAATTTTCAAATTTGTATCTTTTGGAATGGCTGAGATAATCCATAGGAACATGTATACTGAGACACCCGGTATATATAGGTAAAAGTATTCCAAACTCATCACAAATAACTGTACCATGGAAGAAATTAAATTAAAATAGCTGAAATGAATTTGACTCTCTCTTATAGAAGAGGATGACATGTACGAGTATGAACGCAGATCATATAATAAATCATAGATAGACTAATTATAGCATTCTGTGAAAATATAGAAGTACGATTCATTATTGAATTTTCGAAAAATCATATCTCCGAAAGTATTAGCTTGTTGGAGTTGAAAATGATATCAGTTGATTGTTATGGTAAAACTGCATCTTAAAAATAATTTAATTTGAAATTTGTGACTTAAAAACAAATTTTTTTTTTCGTTACTCCGAAACCATGTGGCATATTTTGCCCAATAACGAACTTAACTGAGATTTTTATCTCCCTAACCTATTCTGAAAATTTCAACTGCCTAGCTCATTCCAATTTAAAAATTTTCGAATTTTTTTTAACACTTTACGGTAACCCGATCAATACAAAACTTGACATGCGTATAAAGGTCATGATTCTATAATTGGATACTAAATTTCAGATAGATCGAGTGATCGGTTTCAGAAATATTGATAAAAAATGTTTACTAAAAACGACCATAACTCCGAAACCGCTTGATGGATTTCGCCCGTTTACGAACTCATCCGATATATTTACGCTCCAAACCTACCCTGCAAATGTCAATCCTCTAACTTCTTTCGTTCGAAAGTTATTGTGTTAACGGACGGACGGCCGGACAGAATCGATTTCGATCACGGATTCTTGATCAGTGAGTCTAACCAAACCGTTTGAGACCATTTTCAGCCAAAAATTCGAAAATTACAGACATTTGGGCAAATTGATAAGCACTCTGCTCCGAGGAACAAGAGCGCCAAAATTAGTATTTGAAAGATTTAAATTCCACACCATAAATCAAACTGAAGGTCAGTTGTTTAACAATTTTGTAACTGGGCTGAAGAAGGCTATACAAGCTACTGAATATACCAATCAAAATGATATGGTTCGTGACAGAATTGTAATGGGCTTATACAATAAGGAAACTCAAGAAATATCATTGAGAGAATCACAATTAACCTTGGACAAGGCAATCATTTTTGCAGAGTTATCGAGATGAACAAATCTCAATCTAAAATATTACAAATTGAAGCTGAAGTATGTGCCATCAATAAGAAAGAGTATTGTTTGTATTTTTTTTTTTTTTTTTTTTTTTTAAACAGGAGAAACCTTTTATAGGCGAACCTTGAACGGAACAGTGTGGGAGTCCATCTTCTCCTGAAGATGTTTACCTCACTAAAACTCCTGTCTCCATCAGGGCGTCGATGGGTGTTTTGAGTTAGTATTCAATACTTTTACTCATGTTGTCTCTACTTTTATTTCCTTCTTGAATGTGTTGTTGAAGTGTTACATCTTCACTTCGTTAGATGTCGGTTTCTTCATTGTCCTGCGACAGGTAGTAGTGCCAATTTTGGCCGTTTGATCTTTGTGGGTTCTTCTGGGTCATAGTCCAGAGCTTCTCTAAGTGTTGGGTTTGTGTGGCGTTCTGTGTTTTCCAGGATCCTTTTATTCCTCTGTCGTATTTGATCTTCCATCGTGCTCACCCCAAGGTCTTGCCGGATGTTTCTATTCCTGATGAACCAGGGCGCATCAGTTATCTGTCTCAGGAGTTTGTTCTGGGCTGTTTCCAGTTTCTTCATGTGGCTTTTTGCAGTCTCTCCCCATGCAGTTGAACAGTACAACATGCGTGGTACAATTATTGACTTGTATAAGCGTAACTTGTTGCTTATACTGAGCTTACTGTTTCTAGCAATTAGCGGATAGAGTTCTATTTTTCTTACAGCAACTTTCTGCATGATATAATCGATGTGGTCTTTCCACGAGATTTTTCTATCAAATACTACTCCCAGGTATTTGATTTTGTCCTTCCAAGGAATTGTCTCTCCATCTATCTCTATTTCTTCTGAGGGTAATGTGCTTTTCTTGCCGAATACAATAGCCTGTGTCTTTCCTGCGTTTACTTTAATTTTCCATTTTTCCATCCATTCCAGGATGGTGTCAATAGCCGTCTGAGCGTATCGGGTTCCTAGGTTCAAGTTTTTTGAATGTGCCAGGATTGCGGTGTCATCTGCGTATGTGAACACTTTCGTATCGTTGGGGAGTACATTCGGTATGTCTGCCGTGTATAAGTTGTACAACTTCGATGAAAGTACTCCTCCTTGTGGTACTCCTCCTGTTATGGGGGTTTTGCTTTTTACTTGAAAGGATCTGTTCTTCAGGTATTTTCCAATGACCTTTATGATCGGTAGGCTTATATTAGCTTCTTTCATCTTGTAGATTAGTCCTTCATGCCACATCTTGTCGAATGCCTTCGAGACATCTAGGAAGGCGGCCACGTTTATGTGTTTCCTATTTATATTGTGGATTATATTTTCCGTCAATCTTAGTGTCTGGAGTTCTGTTGAATGTCCAGCTCTGAATCCATATTGTTCTGGTGGGATCACTTTCTTCTCTTCTAGTTCATCTTCTAGTCGTCGTAGTATTAGTCTTTCAACCAGTTTTCCAATTGTACATAGTAAGCTTATCGGGCGGTGATTCTGCGGGTATAGTTGGTCCTCTCCTTGTTTCGGGATCATTATCACTGTGGCATTCTTCCAGGCTTCAGGGAAGTAAAACATTCTCAGTATGCCGTTACAGATGTTCACGATGAATTCCAGGTATTCAATCGGAAGGTGTCGTATTTGAGTGTTGTTTATTCTATCTTCGCCGGGTGCACTCTTCTTTTTGAGGTGTTTGATTTCATCTTTCAACTCGTCGATTGTTGTGGGTCTTATTTGTTCTTCTGTGTGTGTTTGTAGTATTCGTGCTGCTGTTCTTTCCACTCTCTCTTCGAAGTCGATGTCGTCGTCTGGTGTGCGATGCGGTGCGAATTGGAGCTCTGGTGTTTCAGCGAAGGCGTTCGCTTTGTCTTCATCTGCGTATACAATTCCATTCACGCCGTGTAAAGGACGTGATTTGTTGTTCCTTTTCTTCAGGATTCTGTTCAGACGCCACATTGGTTTGTACTTTGTAGTGGGCGTCTTGTTCTTCGCAGTCTTCATTGATGCTTTCTAGTAGCACTTGCCATTTCTCGTTCCTGTATTTCTGTACTTCTTCCTTGACTAGGTTGGCTAGTCTGTTGGCCTCTCTCTTATCTTCGGGATATAAAGTTCTTTGAGCGATCCTTCGTGCTCTATTTTTGTTCCTTATCAGAGCTTTTAGTTCCGTAGGTAGTCTGTTGACTTCTTTGGAACACTTCTTGATGGTCCTTGTGGCTTTTTCCATTGCGGTTTGAATTTCCTTCGTTATTTTTCGGACTTCGAGTTCTATGTCGGTGGTCGTTTGTAGATCCGGTGGAATTCTCTCAGTATTCTTCAGTAATTCGGTGAACTTTCTCCAGTCGATTCTTCTTTCTTCCTGTTGTTGAGGTATTGAGTTCCAGTGATCCAGTGTTAGAATAACTGGATTATGGTTGGAGCTCAGTACCGCCTCGGTGTCTACGGTGGTGGGTTGATTGACGTTATTCGTAATAAAAATGTCTAAGAGATCAGGTCTACCTGTTGACCCGTAGAACGTCGGTCTGTCCGGTCCGATTACCGAATAATTATTTGATTCCGCGTGAGCCGCTAATGTTCTGCCGCGCGTAGTAGTTACTCTGGAGTTCCAGATGCTGTGTTTAGCGTTCAAGTCACCGCCTAAAATTATTTCGTTGGGCGAAGGGAAAATTTCGTCCAAGTCGGAAGTTAATAATGTTTTTCTGGGCGCGTTATATGCGGCTATGACAGTTATTGTCCTGTTGCCAGCCATATATATGTTTACCGCGGCGTTTTCTAAATTTTCCGTATTGAAATTATTGATCCGCTGGTGCGCTATGGAGTTCCTAATGAGTACGGCTACTCCGCCTCCCATATTAGTTCGATCACTCCGGTATATCGCGAAGTTCGGTAAAGCTAAATGAACTTGGGGGTCGAGCTTTGTTTCGCTCAGTAACGCCACGTCGATATTTTCTTCGGATAAATAATCCCCAAGCTCTAGAATTTTGTTCCTGATGGAATTCGCGTTCCACGCAAGTATCTTTAATGATCGCGGTTTTGATTTATCCAAGACGACTGGCTATCTTGGTCATCAGCACTGTCATTTGTGCCAACATCTCTGCGACTTGATTAGGACTTGTATTTGTTTTCGTACTCTTTTCCGGCGTTGGTTTCGCGGATTGTTTTGCTGCTGAGAGGTAAGATTTACCTTCAACAACTCTGCTTTCCCGAATAATTCTTTTCGGTTGACTTTGGGTCGATGTTTTAGGGGTATTTCCCGGATAAAATTTGCACCCACGATAATTAGCGGGGTGAGCAAGCTTGCAGTTGGCGCACACTGCTGGGGTATTTGTGGGTTTCGCGCATTCATTGGACCAGTGTCCTTCGCCGCATTTAACACATCGCGGGAGGATGTGACAAGTCGATTGAGTATGTCCGTAATTCTGGCAACGGTGACACTGAAGGTGTCTCTTCGTTGACCCCTGCGGCTCTACTCTGATTTTGAAGAATCCTAAATAGTTCATTTTGAAGATCTCTTTGCTGTCGTCTGTTTTCGGCAGCTTGACCAGCATAAGCGGAAACATATGTTTGACACCTGCTTCCCGTTTATAGAGTTGGGTTACTTGGATTACTTTGAATCCCTGGTCGGTGAGTTGTTGGAATACGGATTCTTCCGTCTCGTGCGACGGAATTCCGCGAATGACTACCCTTAATACCTTCTCGTCATCACGAGTGTACGTATAAAACTGTTGTCCGTGCCTTTCAAGGCCTTTCGTCAGTTTACGGTGATCGGCTTCCGTCTCTACGTGGATGTGCAGCGCGTTGCTGTTTTCCGTGGCGTATTTGATTTTAATATCGTCGTTCTTTGCTAAACTGGCAATGGCGGGGAATGACGCTTTGTTTAATATTTTGATTGGTGGAATTCTCTTCACCGGGATCTTTTTGGGGATGACAGTGGTCTGACTGACCGGAAGTGGAGGGAAGTTAACCAAATTAGAGTTCCTTCTCGAATAGGAAACTCTGGGATTGCTGTCGGTAGCAGGGGTATTGTCATTCGCGATAACAGGCTCTGTTGACATGAGCATGTCGTCATTAACGTCTTCATTTTGAAGAACATCAAATCTATTTGATGTTCTTACCGGGGAATTTGAATCTTGGCGTTGAACGCGGGGTCTTTTTCGATTTTCCGTTTTCTCAAACGCATTTTTATTAAGGGGGAAACCTAATTCTTCCGCTATTAGCACGAATAGCTTGGCTAGTGTTTCGCGGTCTCCCGCTATCGTTTCAATAAACGATTCCGCGGCAGAGCCGGCCATTTTCGAATTTTAGTTTTTCAGTAGATAGGGGGTTATATAAGCAATATCATATTTTCAATAAGAAAAAAAAATATATATTAAAATATCACAGTCGTAAGACTCACCTGTAGTTTCCTGTGGAACCAACGATCCAAAGATCTGGACTCAACACATCACTACAAACTTCACTAACTTGTCACCAGTACAGAAAAACACTTTTAACTTCCGACTTGGACGAAATGTTCCCTTCGCCCAACGAAATAATTTTAGGCGGTGACTTGAACGCTAAACACAGCATCTGGAACTCCAGAGTAACTACTACGCGCGGCAGAACATTAGCGGCTCACGCGGAATCAAATAATTATTCGGTAATCGGACCGGACAGACCGACGTTCTACGGGTCAATAGGTAGACCAGATCTCTTAGACATTTTTATTACGAATAACGTCAATCAACCCACCACCATAGACACCGAGGCGGTACTGAGCTCCAATCATAATCCAGTTATTCTTACACTGGATCACTGGAACTCAATACCTCAACAACAGGAAGAAAGAAGAATCGACTGGAGAAAATTCACCGAAATACTGAAGAATACCGAGAGAGTTCCACCGGATCTACGAACTACCACCGACATCGAACTAGAAGTAAACAAAGTGACCAAGGAAATTCAAAATTCACTAGGAAAAGCCACGAAAACAATCAAGAAGTGTGCCAAAGACGTCAACAAACTACCCCCTGAATTGAAAGCTCTAATCAGGAACAAAAATAGAGCACGAAGAATAGCACAACGAACACTTTATCCCGAAGATAAGAGAGAGGCCAACAGACTAGCAAACTTAGTCAAAGAAGAAATAAAGAAGTACAGGAACGAGAAATGGCAAGTGCTACTTGAAAGCATCAACGAAGACTGCGAAGAACAAGACGCCCACTATAAACCAATGTGGCGGTTAAATCGAATCCTGAAGAAAAGGTGCAACAGATCACGGCCTTTACACGGGGTAAATGGCATAGTATACGCCGACGAAGAAAAAGCGAACGCATTTGCTGAGACGCTAGAGCTGCAATTTGCACCGCATCGCACCCCAGACGACGACATCGATTTCGAAGAGGAAGTGGAAAGAACAGCAGCACGAATACTGCAAACAGATACAGATGAACGAATAAGACCTACAACAATCGACGAGGTGAAAGAAGAAATCAAACACCTTAAAAAGAAGAGTGCACCCGGTGAAGATGGAATAAACAACACTCAACTACGACACCTTCCGATGGAATACCTGGAATTCATCGTGAACATCTGCAACGGCATATTAAGACTGTTATACTTCCCTGAAGCCTGGAAGAATGCCACAGTGATCATGATCCCGAAGCAAGGAGAGGACCAACTATACCCGCAGAACCACCGACCGATAAGCTTGCTATGCACACTAGGAAAACTGGTAGAGAAATTGATACTACGACGATTAGAAGATGAACTGGAAGAGAAGAAAGTGATCCCACCAGAACAATATGGATTCAGAGCTGGACACTCAACAGAACTCCAGACACTAAGACTGACGGAAAACATAATCCACAACATAAACAGAAAACACGTGAACGTGGCAGCATTCCTAGATGTCTCGAAAGCATTCGACAAGATGTGGCATGAAGGATTGATATTCAAGATGAAAGAAGCCAATATAAGCCTACCAATCATAAAGATAATTGGAAAATACCTGAAGAACCGATCGTTCCAAGTGAAAATTGGAAGGAATAGATCCCGAAAAACTCCCATAACAGGAGGAGTTCCACAAGGAGGAGTACTATCTTCGAAGTTGTATAATTTATACACCGCAGATATACCGAATGGACTCCCCAACGACACAAAAGTGTTCACATACGCAGATGACACCGCAATCCTGGCACACTCAAGGAACTTGAACCTAGGAACCCGATATGCACAGACGGCAATTGACATCATCCTGGAATGGATGGAGAAATGGAAAATAAAAGTGAATGCAGGAAAGACACAGGCTATTGTATTCAGCAAGAAAAGAACATTACCCACAGAAGAAATAGAGATAGAAGGAGAAACGATTCCCTGGAAAGCCAAAATCAAATACCTGGGTGTAATATTTGATAGAAAAATCACGTGGAAAGACCACATCGATTATATTATGCAGAAAGTTGCTGTGAGAAAAATAGAATTGTATCCGCTAATTGCTAGAAACAATAAGCTCAGTATAAGCAACAAGTTACGCTTATACAAGTCAATAATTGTACCACGCATGTTGTACTGTTCAACTGCATGGGGACAGACAGCAAAAAGCCACATGAAGAAACTGGAAACAGCCCAGAACAAACTCCTGAGACAGATAACTGATGCGCCCTGGTTCATCAGGAATAGAAACATCCGGCAAGACCTAGAGGTGAGCACGATAGAAGAACAGATACGACAGAGGAACAAGAGGATCCTGGAAAACACAGAACGCCACACGAACCCAACACTTAGAGAAGCTTTGGACTATGACCCAGAAGAACCCACAAAGATCAAACGGCCAAAATTGGCACTATTACCTGTCGGAGGACAATGAAGAAACCGACATCTAACGAAGTGAAGAGGTAACACTTCAACAACACATTCAAGAAGGAAATAAAAATAGAGACAACATGAGTAAAAGTATTGAATACTAACTCAAAACACCCATCGACGCCCTGATGGAGACAGGAGTTTTAGTGAGGTAAACATCTTCAGGAGAAGATGGACTCCCACACTGTTCCGTTCAAGGTTCGCCTATAAAAGGTTTCTCCTGTTTAAAAAAAAAAAAAAAAAAAAAAAAACCAGTACCCGTAACGGGTCGATCAAGTCGGCTAACCCGTCAGACGGGTTGAACACAATAGCACTGTACACAGGTACGGGAGCGCATGCGCACTATTCGGACGATGTTAGCTTCTCGGCGTCTCGATCGTATTGTTTGTAAGTATTGTGGACGTAGACATGAGAGAGAAAAATGTTCGGCATACGGAAAGACCTTTGCAAATGGTCAGGGAAGAAACCACTTCACCAACGTATTTAAAAAAGAAGAATATAGATACAGAAGAGGAAAGAAGAAACTGGAGGTGAGAAAAAACATAAGAAGATTAATGTAATGAAAGAATATGATGAGGAGGATAGTGAAGAATGTGTCAATGAAAATTCAAATAACTTTTATGGGCATGAACTCCAGGTAGTAGTCGAAGGAAGCAAAGAACGGGTGAAACACAGTTAAGAAAACATGTTATTATATGTAGGTAATAAAACAGTCAACTTCAAGCTTGATACTGGTGCTGGGTCCATATTTTCATTATCATCACTAGCTAATGCTGCTTGATATGTTTCAGGAGTACTAACTGCTTGAAATATTTCTTCAGCATATAAGACGTAATCTTCAAATGATGACGGAGTTTGAATAGAGCTTCTGCTCCTAAGATTATATCTTCTTTCTTCATCTTCCCTCTCTTCAGTTCTTTCGTTATTATCTTCTTCAAGATCAGCTTGTAAATCTCTGTCTTGATCTTTTATGGTTTCTTCTGAATTATTCAGGCTGCTTTTTTGTATATATTGCGAAACATTATTACTTGTTTCTGCGTTATTTTCTTGAATTATTTCTTCAGGAGACCTCTTAACTTGGTTACATATACTTAAGTTTTCATCAAAAGTAACATCTCTTGAAAGAATTACCTTCCGCTCTTCCTTCAACCAAATTCTGTATCGTTCATCTCCATCATAACCCAGTAAATTTCCTTTAACTGCCTTTTTATCCATTTTACGTCTCCTTTGAGCAGGAACATGAGCATAACTGTTCGAACCTATTATTCTCAAATGTTTTATTCTTGGTTTTTTACCATGCCACAATTCATATGGACTTGCACCATCCACTGATGACTTTCCAGTTCTATTGAGAATATAAATTGAAGTGTTAACAAATTCAGCCCAGAGACTCGGAGGAAAATCTGCTTCAGGATTCGAGTTTTTCAGCGTCCTGGCCATCTCTATTATTGTCCGATTTTCCCTCTCTGCGCTTCCATTCTGCTGAGGAGAGTATGGTGCAGTAAGTCTTTGAACAATTCCTCTCTGTTTCAAAATGTTTCTCACTTCTTGGTTATCAAATTCTCCGCCATTGTCACTCAACACTTCTTTAATTGTGTGATTCAAGGTTCTGCAATGTGATAACATCTCTGTTAAGGCAGTTTTTGCCTCAGATTTTTCTTTCAGGAAATATCCATATCGATATTTTGTATAAACATCTTTGATGACAAGCAGGTACCTTTTATGCTGAAAAGATTTGTCGAACGGTCCACAAATGTCTGCTACAATAAGTTCACCAGGTTCATTCACTTTGTTTCTTGTACCAAAAGGCAAACGATGAGCTTTTCCAAATATACACGGTTCACAAGTATTGTTTTCATTTTTAACATTTATATTCAATTCTCTCTTAAGTTTTGCTTGTACATGGCGAATATCCTGATGTCCCCACCGTTCGTGGTATAACTGTAGAGTAGAATTATCAGAAATTGCTAAATTCACATTATTTCCACTATCAGACATTTTCTTTATAGGGTTAATTGAGCTTTTGAATAAGCCACCTCCTATGGATCGTTCTCCAGTTACCATTATTTCATCATTTATTTTCAGTGAACAGTGTCTAGCAGTTGATTCAAAAATACTATTTAAGTTCTTATCTTGTGCTGCAAGAACTGAAAATAAGTTTCTGGAAATATTTGGCACATACCATACGTCATGCAAAGTAATTACTTTCGTCGAATTCCAACCAACATTTGAGTTAGCTTTTATAGTGCCTTTTCCTAAAGCTTCGAGAACTTCTTTACCAGCTGCTCTTATTTGTTGAACAGATTCAAATTCTTCGTAGTCCATAAAATACTCAAGTGAATTAGTTACATGCCTAGTGGCGCCATTGTCGATCCACCACGTATTATCGTCTTCTTCAGCAATATATGCCTCATCATATGTGAACATGCTTACATTTACTGAAGTGTGACCTTCTGTGGAGGTAGTGTTGGAATGCTTATTTTTCGGTGGTTTACCATCGGCAATCCATTTTCTGCATACTTTAACCCAGTGGCCTTTCTTCTTACAATAGTTGCAGAAACTATTCTTCATGAATTCTCTCCTACCTTGTGCAGTCTGTTTTTCTTGGCTTCTCTTGTTTGCGTTGAAAATTAGAGCTTCTTGTAAATTTTCTTTTGTTTCCTGATTTTCAGATTTTGTGAAATTACGTTCATACATACATAGCTGAACAGACAATTCATCTATCGTTTTGTCTTGCTCTTTTGTTAAAAGCATCCAGCTTGAACGAAAAGTTTCATATGCACTTGGAAGAATATGAAGAATTTTACAGATAATCATAAGGTCAGGAAGAGCATTTTTTCCTTTGGTTTTCAAACCATTATTAAGGTCATTGAATATGCGTTTCAACTTGGCAATATGTGTGGAAACATCTTCACTATTGGTCCACTTGAATGAGAAGAATTGGGTACATAAATGAAATAGTTGATCTTGAGACGAAGCTTCAAATTGCTGATTTAGGGACACCCATGCTTCACGAGCACTCTCTTTGTCCATTATTTTCTGATATACCACATCACTCACAGCACTTGTTATCATAGATTTTGCATAACTGTTTGCTTTTCTATACAAATCTGCATTTTCTTTGTATATCTTCAGTTCTTCCGATTTTGCGCTAAATCCTGGATGAACTGGTTGTACTAATTTTCCATCTATAACTTCTAGAGCTCCTTCATGATAGTCCAGTAAGTCTCTTATTTTATGTTTCCATATAGGCCAATCAGTTTCCCCATTCAAATGTTTGATATGGCGAATAAGATCCATTTCTTATACTTTTAATTCACTCACCATCTACAGAAAACACTCCAGAAAGCGTTCTGGGCCCGTAACCTATTGTAGACAATGTAATTCTGTAGGATTTATTGAATTAATAAATACCTTGGATCTGACAGAACAAAATCTTATGACATTCTAATTATATTTTTGTTTCAAAGATTGCTATATGTGATAAACTATATCTAACACTTGATAACATTTTCAACAGTGCTGACTGCTGAGATCAGTATTTTACCCTTTAATTTTGTCTAGAATTTTGTATGGCAATTCTGGATTCAAATTAAACACATAGGGTCAGAATTGTTATGTAAGGTTAATAGCATAAAGCAAACAATTAATTTTATAGTTATAGATACAGGTAATCACACTTCTCTGTTAGGACTGTATTAAGTTAAATTTGATTAAACGTTTGGATTCAAAGTGAGATGAATTGGAGAGTAAAAATGTTATACAAAGAATAGATGGACCTCGAGTGGACCTACAAACTGGTTGCATGCGCTAGTTATTTTTAAAAATCTTCTGTGTCTTGATACAAAAAACTTGAATTTAGCCATTAGAAAAAAACCATTTTTTATTACTTCGGTTGCGGAAATAACACCCATACTCGGTAATAAAACTTTTTTCACAGTGCTATATATGAAGGATGGCTTCTGGCAAATTTGTTCAGACTATGAAAGTTCGGAACTTTTAGGCTTTCGGAACGACATTTGGTAGATATAAATTCTTAAGGTTAGCATTTGGGATAGCTACAGCCTACAGCGCCGAAGATTTTTCAAAGAAAGAGCTATGAATTGTTTGGGGATATAAAAAATGTGGGAATGTATTTTGACGATTTGATAATGTGTGGCGGAACTGAAGAAGATCATGACAGACCTTTGAAAACTGTACTTGAAAGAGCATTAAAGTATTATATAAAATTCAACAAATATAAAATACAGTTTAAAATGCAAAGTGTAAAATATAGGGGACAATTTGTTTCTAGAGAGTGTGAAGCCAAATAAGGCAATTGTAGAAATGCCTGATCCCAAAAGTAAGCCAGAACTGTTGCGTTTTTTAGTAACGGACATATACCGGGTCTCCCAATAAACATGTTCCAATGGATTATTTCAGCCAATTCAGAACATAAAAATTTGAAAATTTTATGATTTTCAATTCGTTCAAGGAACCTTCAACTAAGAAAAACAAAAATTGAAAGTCACTTTCGGTTTGACCGGAAGTGCCAATCCATCTATCTTCAGATGGACCGATAAGAGGGCCTGCAGGATTTCCAGATTCAACACTACTTTCTTCCTTTGGGGATATTTGAAGGATCGTGTGTATCAGACTCCTCCTATTGATTTGGAAGATCTAAAAAACAAAATAAGGAATGCATATAGAGCCCTTAATGCTGAGGTGTTGAGGAGAGTTCCTTCGTGTGCACTAGTCCACCGAGCTGAAAGATGTGTAGAAGCAGAGGGTCAACATTTCGTACATATACTTTAGTTATTATAGGTATTTTTTGCCCCCTTTTTTGTAATTTTTTGTTTCTTTTACTATTCAGTCTTTGTTTAACGTTCGGTAAAATACATAGTTTATTTCAACTTGAGGAAGGTTTTTTTTATCGATCTCGATTATTGAAGTCAAAATCAAGATTACAGAAAATATCGTAGCCTACTGCAATTCTTTCAATTTGAAATTTCAATTGACGTTTTCCCCATCAAATCAAATGTAAAATACAAAGTGTGATACATCGTTGGAAAGGTAATTTTGAGTAGAATCGAAAAATCGTAAAAAACATATAGGGTGCTATTTGAAATAAAAAGGCAGAGTCACTTCCGCTCAAACCGGAAGTGACTTTCAATTTTTGTTTTTCTCGGTTGAAGGTTCCTTGAACGAATTGAAAATCAAAAAATTTTCAAATTTGTATCTTTCGGAATGGCTGAGATAATCCATAGGAACATGTATACTGAGACACCCGGTATATATAGGTAAAAGTATTCCAAACTCATCACAAATAACTGTACCATGGAAGAAATCAAATTAAAATAGCTGAAATGAATTTGACTCTCTCTTACAGAACAGTATGACATGTACGAGTATGAAAACAGATCACATAATAAATCATAGATAGAACAATTATAGCATTCTGTGAAAACATAGAAGTACGTTTCATTATTGAAATTTCGAAAAATCATATCTGCGAAAGTATCAGCTTGTTGGAGTTGAAAGTGATATCAATGGAAAAAAATTATTTTGAAATTTGTAAGTTAAAAAAAACTTTTTTTCCGTTACTCCGAAACCATCTGGCCTATTTTGCCCACTTAGCGAACTATTTATCTCCCTAACCTACTCTGAAAATTTCAACTGACTGGCTCATTCCGTTCGAGAGTTATTGTAGAAACAAAATTTGAAAATTTTCCAATTAATTTTTTTTACACTTCACGGTAACCCGATCAATACAAAACTTCACAAGCGTCTAAAGGTTATGATTCTACAATTTGATGCTAAATTTCAGATAGATTGAGTGATCGATTCCGGAAATATTCATAAAAAATGTTTTTACTAGAAACGGCCATAACTCAGAAACGGCCATAACTCTGAAACCGCTAGATGGATTTCGCCCGTTAACGAACTCTTCCGAGATACTTACGCTCCAAACCTACCTTGCGAATTTCAATCCTCTAACTCCTTTCGTTCGAGAGTTTTTGTGTTAACGGACGGACGGCTGGACAGAATCGATGTTGACCACGGATTCTTGATCAGTGAGTCGAACCAAATCGTTTAATACCATTTTCAGCCAAAAATTCGAAAATTACAGACATTTGGGCAAATTGATAAGCACTCTGTTCCGAGGAACAAGAGCGCCAAAAATATATAAAAGCACTGACGTGAAGTCAGTACTCTTTGAGAGCGTGTTCACGTTGGCTAATTAGAATTGAATGATGAGTGTTTCAAGCTCAGTGGATAGAGCGAGCCGGAGATCTACCCAAAGGGTACTGGACACCATTTGCTGTCGGGTCAAAAATTAACAGAGCTGTGTCTAAGCTGGTGCAAGGATAGAGTAACAAAGTTGACAAAGGACACAACTGACTCTCCTCAGTCGCACAACCTCCTAGGAGCTTCTGAGGAATCTCCTTGGGAAAGACTTAAGAGGGTCAGCATGATCATTATCATATGTATAACACGCGTGCAAATACAGATTGACTTCACAATGAAAGAAAAAACATCGACATGGACCAAAGAGTACTGACTTCACGTCAATCTTTTTTGTTCATATTTTTTCAAGTTCCTTTAACAAATCTGGCTATCAATACAATCAGGCTATTAGTTTTACCGTAGATCGAAATAAAAACATATTGCGGTTATGAGACCCCTCGTTAGGAACGCAATTGCTTACGCCTATTTCCCAAATCCGAACGTAATTTAATATAGATATTGCGAATATAGCCCTGGGGCCTCGTTACAGACGTTTCAACTCGAAAACAACGCTATTTCCTCGTAACTGACTTGTCCGTGCCATTGCACGAATTGCCATAAAATTACCAAATTTATGACCGCTAGGCTAGACTTTAACGAACATGCCCAACATAAGCCATACAACGCATAAAGAGCCACGTCTCCTCTGCGCATGCGCGGGAATAGCATCCTGCAACTGAAAGCCCCAATCCTCTCAGACAAAAATCCAGCAGTAAAATCGCTTCTTGACTGCTCGTGCTCGAAACGAAAATGGCCCGAAAGGGGTAACGTGAATTTCAAAATTGGCCCTAGGGCCGCGGTACAAACACTCCAACTCGGAAACAACACTTTTTCCCCCAAACTGACTTGTCCGTGCACAGAATTGCTATGAATTTTCTTTTAGAACCTCACAATATCAGCTCAGCACCAGACCCATGACCAATAGTCCTAAACCACTACGAACATAACCCACACAAGCCAAAAACAGTAACTTCTCCTCTGCGCATGCACTCCACTCGCGGCTGAAAGGCCTCTTAAAATCACACACCTCACACAAAACTCCGATTCTCCAACACTAGTGGTACAGTAGGTGTGGATCTTACATTCAAGCATTCGCAAACCCTCAGCAGGGGATTCTACGTAGGAAGTCTCAGACGACTACTCCAGCATTTAAATCACTTCTCATCTGCTCATGCGCATAACAAAAATTGATTCAAGCCCTGTGGACAAGAGCTTTTCGGCGCTCTTGTTCAAACAGACAGATTATATCTCCGAAAGTATTGTTTTCTCAGAGTTGGAAATTCTATCAATGGATTCTTATGATAGAACTGCATCATGGAAGAAATTAAATTTTTAAAAAGCGTCGCTTAAAATTTTTTTTTAAAAATTACCATTTAAACAAGAGCGCAGAAAAAAGAGCAATCTACAATGCTTCAAAAATTGATATCAAATTTATTTATCAAGATGAAATGAGCAATCTGCAATTATTCAGCCTCATGCGGAATGGGTTGTTGCAACTTACACTCCGTGCATAGTTTACACAACTCGAAATACCTAAGGAAAGTATCATCGAAATGTCCAGAGCAAGGCTGAAGACAATCATAGTAGATTGTCCATTTATTCCTGATATTTGAGTAGTTAGAGGCTTACGAACAAATTATTTTAATAGTTCAAAATATATTACCTAGCAACATTATGAAAATACTACTTAAGGAAGTAAAATGTGATATTAACCTCAGTGGTCAACGAACAGTAATTTGTTTTGATGATTCCATTATGTTCTTCTTTCCTATCGCCTTCATAATCTTCATAATTAAAATGATCCAATTCTAAATTTTCTGAAACATCATCCCGAATTTATACGGAAATTAGTCAATATGCAACCAGACAATATTATTTTCGGTTTCAAAACAGTCTTGTATATATTCACAAATTCAAGAATCGGATACTTGTTTGCAAACTACGAAATGACATGACTCTAATAGCTAGATAAGATGACATTTATGAACAGTGAACACAGACAGTGAATACATAGAACTACGATGTATTCTTGAAATTTTGAAAATTCATATCTCCGAAAGAATTAGCTTGTTAGAGTTGAAAATTATATCATTGGATTCTTTTGATAAAATTGCATCTTAAAAAAAAATTGAATTAGAGTTGTTATGCAAAATCGTTAGTCCGAAACCATCAGGCCGATTTTGCCTAATAACGAACTCAACCGAGATATTTATCCCTCGAACATACTCTGAAAATTTCAATTGTCTAGCTCATTCCGTTCGAGAGTTATCGTGTTAACGGCCGGACGGACGGCCGGGCAGAATCGATTTTGACCATGGATTCTTGATCAGTGAGTCGAACCAAATCGTTTAAGACTATTTTCAGCCAAAAATTCGAAAATTACATACATTTGGGCATATTGCTAAGCACTCTCTTCCGAGGAACAAGAGCGCCAAAAATGCCCGGATGGTGCAGCATGAACTTAAAAAAATACTCCGCAAAATAGTCGTAGTTTTTTGAATTTCTTCAAGTCATGTGATCCTAACAAAATTTTGCAAAATGGTTTGCTTCGGTCTTTTGCATCTAAATACTGAGTTTCAATTAACTGAGATCAGTATTTTTGGCGCTCTTGTTCCTCGGAACAGAGTGCTTATCAATTTGCCCAAATGTCTGTAATTTTCAAATTTTTGGCTGAAAATGGTCTTCGATTTGGTTCGACTCATTGATCAATAATCCGTGATCGAAATCGATTGTGACCGGCCGTCTGGCCAGCCGTCCGTTAACACGATAACTCTTGAACGGAATGAGCTAGACAGTTATGATTTCCAGAGTAGGTTTGGGAGATAAATATCTCGGCTAAATTCGTTATTGGACAAAATCGGCCGGATGGTTTCGGAGTAACGAGGAAAAAATAATTTTTTTACAGTACAAATTTCAAATTACATTTTTTTATGATGCAGTTTCATCATAAGAAGCCATTGATACCATTTTCAACTCTAACAAGCAAATACTTTCAGAGTTATGATTTTTAAAAATTTCAATAATACATCGTACTTCTATGTTTTCACAGAATGCGAATTCTATCTGTCTGTGTTCTATATGTGTTCACTGTTAATACTTGTTATCTTATATACCTATAACAGACTTGTCAAATATATGTCTGTTCTAACAAACAAAAATGATTGAATGGCAAATGACTAATTATAGGATATTATAATGACCCCTACCCTATATGCCCTTGGATAATCCATATTATGATGGAAATATGTATATATATATATATATATATATATAGTAGAGGGGTTTCGTGGGATTTCAGTCAGGTATTAAGAAAGACTCTTTTTTCTTTACTCGAGCTTTCGAGACAAATTACATTCATAATATATATATATATATATATATATATTTAATGCAACGATAAGAGTCTATATTTTATATATATATATATAAGTTTATCAAATTGGGTTCAGAATATCTTCAGTGAAAAAAAAACTGGAATATTGGCTAAGTTTCAATTGATATAATATAATTTTAATTAAATAGAGGGATGTAATGAAAACACACTATTTTTGTAAATAAATTTTTATAATCTTTGGCGATCGATTTCGGTAATTACCATCTTCAGGCCAGCTGAAAATATACAATGATATATACGTATTCTGTTCTGGTTTTGTTTTGATAATATAAATTGATGTTTACAAACTTTTGAGGTTAACTAAGAGTGTGCAACTTACTGTCTACTGAATTAAAATGGATATGAATGTATTATATATTTGTGTACTTCTCAACTTTATTAATGTTCTATTTTTTATTATTTATTCGATATATTATATTGTAATTAAGTGGAGAGTCTTGGGGTGTTTACTTGTTGGAATGTCATTCAATTGTGGGAGAGGTGAAAAGCGAATGTGAATACTGTCAAATTTTTGATATTATTTCTGTGGCAGGAAAGATTGTGAACTTCTGTTCTTTTTATGTATCAATGAGCTTGAAAATGTTCCTTCCATTAAATTCTATGTTATCATTTAATAGAAATGGATCATCTCTATTTTTGTGTATCTCAAGTTGTTCGAGTAATACCATTTTATAATAATTATCCTCTTTGTGTAGTACTTTTAAGTTGTCAAATGTAATATTATGCTTAGTGTCGTCTATATGTGATCCTAGAGCAGATCGGGGTTGATTTTTCTTGTGTTCCTTAAATCTCTTTTCTACATTTCGAGTGGTCATTCCTATGTAATATGAAGGGCAATTCGTACAAGTTATTTCATAAATTCCGCTGAGCTGTTCCCGTTTGTATTTTGTTTTATTATTGACTAATATATCTGCTAGAGTTTTATGTCGTTTATTTGTTAAAGTATAATTGTAGTCTTTCAAAGTTGTATCCATTTTTTCATTGAGTTCTTTATAATATGGCGTCGATACAAAATGTTTTTCAACTGATGTGTGGGGGTAGATTTTATTCATTATCATCTTTCTTTTCATTGAAACAAAAATTTCATCTATGAATTGTTTCGGATATTGATTGTTTCGTCCTATCTGATATATAATGTCCATTTCTTTTTTATAGTTTTCTTGGGATAGTGGGACGTTTAGCAGTCTGTGGAACAAAAATCTAAAAGCGGCTCTTTTCATAGTGGGTGCATCATAGGAGCTAAATGGTATAATTGATTCTGTTTGTGTTGGTTTTCTGTAGATGTTGAAGGAAAATTGATTATCTCTATTCATTGTTATATTTAAATCTAAGAAGTTTAAGGAGTTTGATATCGAATGCTCTATTGTGAATTTAATCTTGAATCTTGAATTAATATCTGTAAGAAAGTTTTCCAGTTCTTTGTCTGTTCCTGACCATAGACAAAAGATGTCATCTACAAATCTTTTCCAGGTTACAATATGAGTATTACAAGGTAGGAGCATTATCTGTTCTTCTACATGATCTACATATACGTCTGCTATTAGTCCGCTAGATGGTGAGCCCATTGGTAAACCGTCTTTCATTAGGTATATTATTTCGTCAAATATGAAGAAATTTTGTTCTGTTATTAGTTGACTAAGTTTCATTATGTTTTCTATGTCTGCATCATCTATATTTAATTCATCATTATGGGCGTATTTCATTAATTGTTCTTTTAATAATGAGAGGGACTCGTCTATGGGAATGTTAGTATAGAGGTTTATTATGTCAAATGATATGATCTTATAAGTTTTATTCGGTTCAAGTTCGAGAGATTGTAAATGTTTAATAAGCTCTGTTGAATCTTTTATGGAATAGTTTGATTTATATTTTAGTTTTTTGTATATTTGTATAAATCAAACTATTCCATAAAAGATTCAACAGAGCTTATTAAACATTTACAATCTCTCGAACTTGAACCGAATAAAACTTATAAGATCATATCATTTGACATAATAAACCTCTATACTAACATTCCCATAGACGAGTCCCTCTCATTATTAAAAGAACAATTAATGAAATACGCCCATAATGATGAATTAAATATAGATGATGCAGACATAGAAAACATAATGAAACTTAGTCAACTAATAACAGAACAAAATTTCTTCATATTTGACGAAATAATATACCTAATGAAAGACGGTTTACCAATGGGCTCACCATCTAGCGGACTAATAGCAGACGTATATGTAGATCATGTAGAAGAACAGATAATGCTCCTACCTTGTAATACTCATATTGTAACCTGGAAAAGATTTGTAGATGACATCTTTTGTCTATGGTCAGGAACAGACAAAGAACTGGAAAACTTTCTTACAGATATTAATTCAAGATTCAAGATTAAATTCACAATAGAGCATTCGATATCAAACTCCTTAAACTTCTTAGATTTAAATATAACAATGAATAGAGATAATCAATTTTCCTTCAACATCTACAGAAAACCAACACAAACAGAATCAATTATACCATTTAGCTCCTATGATGCACCCACTATGAAAAGAGCCGCTTTTAGATTTTTGTTCCACAGACTGCTAAACGTCCCACTATCCCAAGAAAACTATAAAAAAGAAATGGACATTATATATCAGATAGGACGAAACAATCAATATCCGAAACAATTCATAGATGAAATTTTTGTTTCAATGAAAAGAAAGATGATAATGAATAAAATCTACCCCCACACATCAGTTGAAAAACATTTTGTATCGACGCCATATTATAAAGAACTCAATGAAAAAATGGATACAACTTTGAAAGACTACAATTATACTTTAACAAATAAACGACATAAAACTCTAGCAGATATATTAGTCAATAATAAAACAAAATACAAACGGGAACAGCTCAGCGGAATTTATGAAATAACTTGTACGAATTGCCCTTCATATTACATAGGAATGACCACTCGAAATGTAGAAAAGAGATTTAAGGAACACAAGAAAAATCAACCCCGATCTGCTCTAGGATCACATATAGACGACACTAAGCATAATATTACATTTGACAACTTAAAAGTACTACACAAAGAGGATAATTATTATAAAATGGTATTACTCGAACAACTTGAGATACACAAAAATAGAGATGATCCATTTCTATTAAATGATAACATAGAATTTAATGGAAGGAACATTTTCAAGCTCATTGATACATAAAAAGAACAGAAGTTCACAATCTTTCCTGCCACAGAAATAATATCAAAAATTTGACAGTATTCACATTCGCTTTTCACCTCTCCCACAATTGAATGACATTCCAACAAGTAAACACCCCAAGACTCTCCACTTAATTACAATATAATATATCGAATAAATAATAAAAAATAGAACATTAATAAAGTTGAGAAGTACACAAATATATAATACATTCATATCCATTTTAATTCAGTAGACAGTAAGTTGCACACTCTTAGTTAACCTCAAAAGTTTGTAAACATCAATTTATTTTATCAAAACAAAACCAGAACAGAATACGTATATATCATTGTATATTTTCAGCTGGCCTGAAGATGGTAATTACCGAAATCGATCGCCAAAGATTATAAAAATTTATTTACAAAAATAGTGTGTTTTCATTACATCCCTCTATTTAATCAAAGGACATACTATGGAAGAATTTATTTCTAAAAATGATATAATATAATTTTCAAAGTAGATTTGAGGAATGAATATCTCCGATAAGTTCGTTATTTAACTTTAATTTAATTTCTTTTATGATGCAGTTCTATTCTTAGAATCCATAAGAATTCCCAACTCTGAGAAACCAATAATTTAGGAGATGAATTGTCAAAAGTTTGAACAAGAGTGCCAAGGCTCCTGTTCACATGGCTTTCCCACTTTTTCTATTTTTTGTAGAAACAAAATTTTAAAATTTTGTTCTGCCACTTTATAGCCATCCGATCAATACAAAACTTTGCATGCATATAGTTTTGATTCTACAATTTGATGCTACATTTCAGATAGATCGAGTTATAGGTTCCGGAAATATTCATAAAAAATATTTCAAATAAAAATGGCCGTAACTCCGAAACCGCGAGGTGGGTTTCGCCAGTTAACAAACTTTTAAGAGATATTTACGCTCCAAAACTACTGTGCAAATTTCAATCCTCTAGCTCTTTTCGTTCGACAGTTATCGTGCTAACGCCGGACCGGGCGGACAGGATTGAATTTGACCTCGGATTAGTCAGTCAAACTCAATCGTTTGAGACCACTTTCGGGATACATTTCTTAAAATACAGATATTGTGGCAAAATGAGTAGGGTGCACCACACGAAAGACTCATTGCACAGAAGCTCTACTGCATCGAACTTTACTGCATCGAAGAGGCACCACATCGAAAAACCCTCCACTTTAGAAAGTGGGCGGCACTAACTAGAGTTAATGTTCGTGCTTTCTCCTGATTGGCCGAACGTGAAAACCCGTTTATCGATCGTCTTCGTCGATAGTTTCGCTCGATGAGAGGCAGCGATGCCAGATGTACCATAATTATGGAATTGTACCATAATTTCGACCTCAAATTTAGAGCATTCCATAATTGTACCATAATTTCGATCGATTCAATATTTTCGCCCGTTTCTAATTGTTTGGTCTTGAATATAGTTTATTGTTGTAATCCATAATTTTCCTGTGAATTTACTCGAGAACAGATGTGACCATTATAAGGGGATTATTTCTTTTATCTGCATAGAATACATAAACTGATTAAGAACTTTCATTTTGCGTCGGAGCCTTTGAAATTTGAGTTCCACAATTTATTTATGGCCGACCCATTATTTATTGCTTCCGTCGGCTACCGGTATCTAGAATAGGCAGTATTCGTGAAAGCAAGGGCGCAATGGACTGAACATAGGTTGAATTCGTCTGAAACAATTGCAAACAGGCTCAATGACTCAGAAACCAAACTTTTTTTTTATTTCCTGCAATGGATTCTTCCTAATTTGTCGACCTTAACCAATATTTTCAAAATGAAAGAGTTGTCATTACTGCAGTCCATAATAAGATGACTGAAACTTTTAAAACCATGTTATTGACATATTTGAAACCAAATTATGTGCATCAAACTCATTTATCAGATAT
This sequence comes from Halyzia sedecimguttata, assembly GCA_937662695.2. Lineage (NCBI taxonomy): Eukaryota > Metazoa > Arthropoda > Insecta > Coleoptera > Coccinellidae > Halyzia > Halyzia sedecimguttata. The sequence goes on along the minus strand of OW569417.2, from coordinate 64,907,392 downwards.
TGATCCGAATAATGTGTCACAGTTTCTAAGTTCACATGATATATATCTTGGTGTCAGAGTCGCTGAAAATGTGAGCAGATTAACCCCTGACGAAAAAATAGATTTTTTTATCAGATGCAGGCAATTTTTAATAGTTTCCTCTAATGAAATTAAAAAAAGATTTGATTTCAAAGAAAATATTTTATCTCAAATCGCCATATTTGACAATAAACATAATAAGGAAAAACCTCAATCCATTTTGGGTGTCATGAATTCGTTACCTAGAATTATAAATAAAAACGATACTGAAAAGAAACAAAAGGTGGATGATCAGTGGAGGCTGTATTGTCAGTTAATCCATGATTTTGATGAAGATATAAAAAATGAAAGTCTTGTTGACAAATACTGGCATACAATCATGGTATTAACTGACCACTCTGGTCAAAATTCATTTAGGGAATTGGGCGAATTTGTTCTTGATATTTCGGCAACACCACATTCAAATGGTTCTTGCGAAAGGGTTTTTTCAAAAGTCAATTTAATAAAAACTAATATCCGAAATCGGATTTGTACAAATTCAATCAATGGATTGCTCTTAGCATCGCAAAGCACCAATGGAGAATGCTACAAATTCAAAATAACAGATTCTTTAGTACAGGCAATGGAAGCCAAAAATGTGTACAAATCTGATGACGAGGAAGATGTAGAAATTTACTTTCCGACGTAGTTTTAGGGTAAATGTACAGACATGAATTCACTTTGTAAAGTGTATATTTTGTAATTTAATTTCCATACTTGATTTTTTTCCGGTTTTCAAAACCAAATAATGTGCGTTCAAAAAAATTCGTTGTCAAGTAGTCTATGTAATTTCAAAGGTTAATTTTCTGAACTACGTTCAGACGTTTAAAATTCCATAGCCTACTTGACCACGAATTTTTTTGAACGCACGTAACATGATTAATTTCAAATTAACTTTTTATTTCTATAAATACAGATTGGTTTTTTAATTCTATGTATACCAATTCGTTGTTTTTTTCACAGTACTACTTATTACTTTGAATAAATATGCATACTAACTTAATTGTACCATAATTTTCCCGAAAATTCCATAATTCTGGCATCTGTGTACCATAATTTGCCTTAAAATTCCATAATTCTGGCATCCTTGTACCATAATTTTATATTCGACATCTGGCATCACTGCCTCTCATCGAGCGAAACTATCGACGAAGACGATCGATAAACCGGTTTTCACGTTCGGCCAATCAGGAGAAAGCACGAACATTAACTCTAGTTAGTGCCGCCCACTTTCTAAAGTGGGGGGTTTTTCGATGTGGTGCCTCGTCGATGCAGTGAAGTTCGATGCAGTAGAGCTTCTGTGCAATGAGTCTTTCGTGTAGTGAGGCGCACCGGGCAAAATGATAGCACGCTGTTCCTTGCGGAACTCGCGCGCAAACATTGAAGATGAAAGAAATCTCCATCATATTAGGATGTTCATGCAAAGGATCTGAAGCTATTAAATCAACAGTGTATAACCACATATCTAAATCTTGGAAGCCAGCTGACATTGTAAATGTATATATAAAGCTCCTTGATCTTATATCATAAAGGATAATTTGGTCAATACAATGAATATGACGACATAGAGTTGATTTAAAACATTCTTTCAATGATAATTGTCAAAATAATAATGTTGCTGAAAATATTCCACCTGTTGAATATTCAAATGAGTTGCCCAACTTAACAGTTGAAAGTAGTAAAATGAGTGTCAAGAAAATACTGCGTCTGAACTGGTAAACAAGAGATAGTAGACTTAATATGACTGGTAGAGTCATAGAGAAAAGAGAAAAACTTAATCTTTATTATTATTAAGAGAAATGAAAGATGTATATTATGTTAATGGTGTATGACACTTGCTTGTGAACATACCCATTTTATAGTCATAGAATATTATATTGTGAAGTGACAACAGAACACACAATTTCAATTGGTTGCGTGCAAGCAAGTATCTATAATCTATGCGTGCAAGTTTGACAGCAGACCACCAGCAGACAGCTCACTGGGTCACAGTCACACTGGCAGACTGGCTGGAGGTAAAACCAGGTAAAACAAACTGTTTTCCCGCTTTGTTTACGTTGGTTAAGAGCGTTTATTCCAAGCAAATTTTGAGTTTTTAGTGTTTGTATTTGTGTTTCGAGTGAAATATTTTAAGCATGGACCTGATGAATTATTATTCGAGTTTAGATGATATTCATCGAAAACGCTATGATGAGAAAATTTCGTATCTTATGAAGGTTGAAGAATTATCGACAGATATTTCTGTTTTTCCGAAAATTATGTATCCCGACATAGTTAATTATTTAGTGGAAACGAAGAGTGCTTTCACAATGATGGAAATGAAAGCATACAAGAGTTTGGAAGCATACAATCTTGCAAGTTGTGGATGGGTGAAATGAGTATGTGTGAAGCACATAAATTCACATATTTTAGTCATTGGAAAGGTAAACATCTTACATATAGAAATACTGATTACTTATTTTCGGTTTTTATTTTAGGTGATGCACTCTCAAAGAATGAATGAAAAATTATTAACTCCATGGATTATATGTCTTGAAAATGGCACTGTTCTTAGTGCCCAGTGTGATTGCATAGCAGGTTTAGGAGAGGTTTGTTCTCATGTGGCTGCTGTGTTATTTTCAATAGATGCTATAATGCAAAAACAAGAACAAATTACATCGACAGGGAAAAAAGCCTTTTGGATGCCACCCACTAATAAACCTGCTGAGCCTTGTAGGGTTTTAAATTTGAATCTATCGAATCCTAAGCGATCGAAATTAAGTGAAGATGAACCGATTTATAAAAGAGAAGCAGCAACATCAGATATATCTCCTATTTCTGAGGAGGAGAAAATGAATTTATTGATGAGCTTGACCAAGTCCAAAGGAGCAGTCCTCCATACCATAATCCGACCATTTTCGGAATCACTGGCAGAGAAATCAAAGGAGAAGTTCCACATGATGAATATTTACCGAGATGACTATGAAAATTTGACATTATTAGCACTGCAAGAATTAGGTAAGTTGATTATTCATTAATTTCTTCATTGAGAATGAGAAAAAAAAATTTGTAGGAGAAAAGGTTGACATATCTTTGATCCATGAAGAGTGCAAACTAATTGAGGAAGAAACTCGAGAACAATCGAAGTGCCAATCATGGTACACTTATCGGGCAAGAAGAGTCACCGCATCTAATTTCAAACAGTGTTGTAGAACAAATATCGAAAAACCATCTATTTCTCGATAAAATCATTGTGTTATCCAGTATCCCACAGATCAAAAATTAGAACTTTAGATTATGGTTGCCAACATGAGAATATTGCCAAAGAAGATTTATTGAAAGATCTCGGTAAACCACATCAAAATATTCAAAGTGAACCCATTGGATTTTTCATAAATCCATTGTATCCGTATTTTGGTGCATCTCCAGATGGGCTTGTTACATGTGATTGCTGTGGTACTAGTGTTATTGAAATCAAATGTCCCTATTGTGCTAGATCCACAGGGGTCACCGATTTAATTAACAAGGAAACCTACATGATTCAGAGAGATGGAAAATTATCCCTAAAAGAAGATCATGAATATTTCTACCAAATACAAATGCAGTTGGCTCTGACAGGCGTGAAAACTTGTCATTTCGTTGTATGGAGTAAAGAAGATTTTGCCTACTGTATGGTTCCTTTCGAAGAAGGTTTTTGGGAGAGAGAAAGCAGCAAGGCAAATGATTTTTTTTTTAAGTAATTCTTCCAGAAGCTCTGGGTAAATATTTCACTAAATCACAGCCAGGACCCAGTAGAACTACTCCCGCTCTATTTTGTCTATGCCAACAGGAAGATGACAAAAAAAGTACCATGATAGCCTGCAAGTCTGGCCATTGTGGAATAGAGTGGTATCACTTCAATTGTGTAGGATTGTCAGAAATCCCTGTTGAAAAATGGATATGCGACTCTTGTAAAAGTATATTGAATGATTAACAGAATTATATGAACTAATACATATTATGTATAATTAACAATTGTGATATTTCCTTTTTTGGCGCTCTAGTTCCTCGGAACTGAGTGCTTATCAATTTGCCCAAATGTCTGTAATTTTGGAATATTTCGATGAAAATGGTCTTAAACGATTTGGTTCGACTCACTGATCAAAATTCCGTGGTCGAAATTCATTCTGTCCGGCCGGCCGGCCGTAAGCACGATTACTCTCGAACGGAATGAGCTAGAGAGTTGAAATTTTCAGAGTAGGTTTGGCGGATGAATATCTCGGCTAAGTTCGTTATTGGGCAAAATCGGACAGATGGTATCGGAGTAACAAAAAAAAAAAATTTTTTTTACGAAACAAATTCCAAATCAAATTTTTTTTAATAAGCAGTTTTATCATAAGAATCCATTCATATCATTTTCAACTCTAACAAGCTAATACTTTCGGAGATATGATTTTTTAAAATTTCAATGTAAATCGTATTTCACAGATTGATATAATTATTATTCTATGTATGAATTCTCATGTTAACTTGACAGAAGGGAATATTGTAACTTCAAAAATATTGGGGTTGAAATACGCGTATTTTAGCGATGCAACGGGGACCTCACCCGAAAATGTTTGAAAATATTACGTAAATATTGAAAGCATAATTCTGTAGTTTGGTGAACGTAGATCGGGAAATTTTTGATCGATTACAAGGTAATTTAATATTATTACCTACTTATCTTCTTTCATATTTGTTTTATGGAATACCTACTATTTGTAGGTACTTTAAACCTGTTTTGGGCAATTGTCATACGAAACTTGTTTTTTTTGGCGCTCTACTTCCTCGGAACAGTGTGCTTATCAATTTGCCCAAGTGTCTGTAATTTTGCCCAAGTGTCTTGAAATTTTTGGCTGAAAATGGTCTCAAACGATTTGGTTCGACTCACTGATCAAGAATCCGAGTGCGAAATCGATTCTGTCCGGCCGGCCGACCGGCCGTAGGCACGATAACTCTAGAACGAAAGGAGTTAGCGGATTGGAAATTGCAAGGTGGTTTTGGAGCGTAAATATCTCGGACAAGTTCGTTCGATCTATCTGAAATTTAGCATCAAATTGTAGAATCATGACCTTTATACGCATGTGAAGTTTTGTATTGACCAGATTACCGCAAAGTGTAAAAAAAAAATTTGAAAATTTAAAAATAGTTTTTCCACAATAACTCTCGAACGGAATGAGCTAGGTTGTTGAAATTTTCAGAGTAGGTTAGGGAGATGAATATCTCGGTTAAGTTCGTTATTGGGCAAAATTGGCCAGATTTAATTCGATTTCTTCCATGGTGCAGTTCTCATTCTCATGATTGCTCATTTAATCTTGATAAATGAACTATTATTTGAATTGAATTTCCTTTATGATGCAGCTCTATCATATGTATACATTGATATAATTCCCAACTCAGAGAAACCAATACTTTCGGAGATATAATTTGTCTGTTTGAACTAGAGCGCCAGAAAGCTCCTGTCCACAGGGCTTGAACCCATTTTTTTTTCAAAGACTTTCCGTTAACTGTTTTCAATATATTAAGAACGAAACTCGGCTACATGTAACATGGCATTCCCCCTTATTTGTGATTAATATGATAGTGAATAGTTATGTCACTCCCATTTTTTTTCATTATCCTCCTTTCAGTTTGTAGATAATGGATTTATTATTACCTGTGGAAAAAAGTCATCAAAATCATATCTATAGTAGTTATATGTATACATTTTTCTGACACCATGTATATTATATACATCATTATTGGAAATAAAACATTTATAATGGTTGAATCATTTATTTCAAAAAGTGAACTGTGAAAATAAATTGAATATGTTATAACGAGATGAAAAATAATACATAGTCTCCTCAGAAATAGGAGATATATCTGATGTTGCTGCTTCTCTTTTATAAATCGGTTCATCTTCACTTAATTTCGATCGCTTAGGATTCGATAGATGCAAATTTAAAACCCTACAAGGCTCAGCAGGTTTATTAGTGGGTGGCATCCAAAAGGCTTTTTTCCCTGTCGATGTAATTTGTTCTTGTTTTTGCATTATAGCATCTATTGAAAATAACATAGCAGCCACATGAGAACAAACCTCTCCTAAACCTGCTATGCAATCACAGTGGGCACTAAGAACAGTGCCATTTTCAAGACATACTATATATATATATATATATATATATATATATATATATATATATATATATATATATATATATATATATATATATATATATATATATATATATATATATATATATATATATATATACGTATAATCCATGGAGTTAATAATTTTTCATTCATTCTTTGAGAGTGCATCACCTAAAATAAAAACCGAAAATAAGTAATCAGTATTTCTATATGTAAGATGTTTACCTTTCCAATGACTAAAATATGTGAATTTATGTGCTTCACACATACTCATTTCACCCATCCACTACTTGCAAGATTGTATGCTTCCAAACTCTTGTATGCTTTCATTTCCATCATTGTGAAAGCACTCTTCATTTCCACTAAATAATTAACTATGTCGGGATACATAATTTTCGGAAAAACAGAAATATCTGTCGATAATTCTTCAACCTTCATAAGATACGGATCGATGCCCAATACCGAAATTTTCTCATCATAGCGTTTTCGATGAATATCATCTAAACTCGAATAATAGTTCATCAGGTCCATGCTTAAAATATTTCACTCGAAACACAAATACAAACACTAAAAACTCAAAATTTGCTTGGAATAAACGCTCTTAACCAACGTAACCAAAGCGGGAAAACGGTTTGTTTTACCTCCAGACCCAGTGAGCTGTCAAACTTGCACGCAACCAATGTAGTCCATTGAAAAGTTACATTTGGGGTTGCATTTGTCAGACTACGCAATTTTATTTTTGCGCGTAGGTATGTTCTGGGGAACATCGCGTTATCATTTTGCCCAAATGTCTGTAACTTTCGAATTTTTTGACGAAAATGGTCTCAAACGATCAAGTTCGACTCCCCAATGAAGAATTCGAGGTCAAATTTGATTCTGTCCGGCCGTTGCCACGATAACTTGAGAACGAAAAGAGCTAGCAACTTGAAATTTTCAGGGTGGGTGGCGCATCCCAATACGACGGACAATTTCGTTAATGGGCATAATCGGCACAGTGGTTTCCAAGTAATAATTTTGTTTTCAACCAATATGAATCCTATCGAATTGGAACTTGGAGAGTAGTTGTAGAATATGAACCTAAGCACGTTTGTGGAATTTTGTGCAAATCGTATGGCTAGAAAATTATTAAAAAATTATTAAACAATATTTTTGTTGTCACGATAACTTGAGAACGGAAAGAGATAGCGGCTTCAAGTTTTCAGGTTAGGATGTGCACCAGAACGCGACATTTCAGTTTGTTTATGAGCATAATTAGCCAAACGGTTTTAGAGTTATAGCCATCTGAAATTTTCTGAAATTTGGTGGTTTTTTGTTCCTCATTAACTCGAAAAATACTGAACCGATTGAATTCAAACATGGTTATTAGTTGTAGAATGCCAACGCTGAAATGTTTGCGAAATTTGGTGAGGATGGCATTTGTAGACAATTTTTAATAAATCATTGAAAATAAAAAAAAAATTCTATATATCGGTAACTAATCGTTTGAAATTGCTGAAATTTTGCAAGAGCCTTCATAGCCTAACTCTACGTTTCAAGTTTTAATACGATTGGTAAAATATTGTTGGAGATTCGAGCATTCTTGTGTGAGTTCAGTAGATGGGTGACCGTTGCCTCGATAACTTTCGAACGAAAGGAGATAGGGACTTGCAATTTTCATGGTAGGTTGCGTATCCGAAAGGGAGAGTTGAGTTCGTTTTTGGGCATAATCGGTCTAACGGTTTCCGAGTTATACCCACCTGGACTATTATTTCCTTGATAACTCAAAAAAAAAATATTCGATCGAATTGAAGCTTGGTAACTAGTAGTAGAAAATCAACATAAAGAAGTGTTTAATATTTTGTAAGAACCGTACCCCTAGAAAATTTGAAAAAAAACGACGAAAAAAAAATTTTTTTTTAAGCTCTAGAAAATTTCAAAAAAATTACGAAAAAAAAAATTTATTCATTAGTTAAGGTTTTACAGCGCTGCGAAAGGAATACACTATTCTTCAGTATTCATATATATTCATTAGTGTTGATGATTTTCCATAATTTTTAATAATTTATGATAATCTTTTTGGCGCTCTTGTTCCTCGGAACAGTGTGCTTATCAATTTGCCCGAACGTCTGTAATTTTCGAATTTTTGCCAAAAAATGGTCTTGAACGATTTGCTTTGACTCACTGATCAAGAATCCGTGGTCGAAATCGATTCTGTCCGGCCGGCCGTCCGTCCGGCCGTCAACACGATAACTCTCGAACGGAATGAGCTAGACAGTTGAAATTTTCAACTGAGGGATAAATAACTCGGTGAAGTTCGTTATTGGGCAAAATCGGTCTAATAGTTTCGGAGTAACGGAAAGAAATATTTTTTTTTACATTACAACTTTTGATTTCAAAGATGCAGTTTCATCATAATAATCCATTGTTTTCAGTTTCAACTCTAGCGAGCTAATACTTTCGGAAATATGATGTTTCAAAGTTTCAATAATACATCGTAAGTTCTATGTATTCACAAAATGTGAACACAGAATCTTTCTGTGATCACCATTCATAAATGTCATCTTTTCTAGCTATTAGAGATTGTCAATTCATAGTTGTTATTTTCTCTCGGAAAGCAAGTATTCGATTCTTGAATTTGTGAATATATACAAGACTGTTTTGATGTAGTTTATGGAGGCAATAAGAAAGAAGAACATAAAGGAATCATCAAAAGAAATTATTGTTCGTTGACCACTGAGGTTAATATTACCTTTTACTTCCTTAAGTAGGAAGACATGTTCCTATATACAGTATTTTCATAATGTTGCTAGCAAAAAAATACTGAAATAAGGATCTACATTTGTGTATCAATAATTTTTTCTTGAGTTAAGGTTCATAATACAGAAAAGAATGTGTTAGTGGTATGGGCTATTAAATTTTAAATTATGAAAAGAGGAAAGTATTTTATTAATATATTTTGAACTATTAAAATAATTTGTTCGTAATCTACTACCTACTCAAATACTCAATGGACAATCTGCTATGATTGTCTCCAGCCTTGCTCTGGACATTTCGATGATACTTTCCTTAGGTATTTCGAGTTGTGAAAACTATGCACCGAGTGTAATTTGCAACAACCCATTCCACTAGGTTGAATCATTGCAGATTGCTGTAATTGGGTTGAAAACCTGTTGGAGAATAAAGGCTTATTATTATTATTATTATTATTATTATTTAATCTTGATAAATAAATTTAATGGAAATTTTTGGAGCATTAAGGCCTTCAAGCATTGTAGATTGCCCTTTTTTCTATAAGATAATTTTTGAAGCATTTCTTTTAAACGATACTTTTTTTAATTCAATTTCTTTCATGACACATTTCTATCATAGGAATCCTTTGATATAATTCCCAACTCTGAGAAACCAATACTTTCGGAGATATAATTTGTCCGTTTATTTTTAAAGATAATTTTTGAAGCTTTTTTTTGAACGACACTTTTTTTAAATTTAATTTCTTTCATGATACAGTTCTATCATAGGAATCCATTGATATAATTCCCAACTCTGAGAAACCAATACTTTCGGAGATATAATTTGTCTGTTTGAACAAGAGCGCCAAAAAGCTCCTGTCCACAGGGCTTGAACCAATTTTTAATTATTGATAATGCAATATTGTTATTAATTCTATTATCCCCACCACCTAGGAGGTACCAGGAGACGCGTTTTTTTTACGTGGTATCCCCAGTAGGCGCATAATCCACGGTAATTTTCCAAATCACAACTAGTCTGCCCTCGGTTTTTTTTATGCACCAGGCTGCGGCTGAGCATCTGGTTGACTTTCTATATTAAATACTTGAGAGAGAACCGGAGAAAGAAGTGGCGTCAAATTCGGCGGTACATCTTCAAAATCATTTGCCTCAATTGATTTCGACGGTTCCATTATGTTGCTGCAAGTCTTCCCACAACAATGGAGGCACGCTGGAGAACATTTCAGGCCTGCGTTTCGACATCCACAAATCGCTCTACAGCTTCCTCTGCATCTGCACAAAATTAACTTTAAAAGCTCACGGTGTGGTGGAGGTTTTGAGCTCTGCACTGGCATCAATATTTGTCCACATTTTTTCCAGTCGCAGTCTTCAGGATCGTTATAAATACCAAGTGTGTTGAAGCGAGCTGTATATTGTGTTGGAGGAAGTGAAGAAAAATTGAATGTACTCTTTGTCACTGATTTGGCGAATTGTTCATATATTAGGCTGTCAAGAGAATTATCATCTTATAACCACCATATCAAGAGATAAAAAAATTTTCAACAATGACAGTGAGCAAAGCAGTCAGCTCTCTTGTTGAGGAACAACAACTTGTTAACTCTGGATGTTTCTCCAGGGTTTTCAGAAAATTTAGTTTACCAATTTTGTAAGCAGCTGAAGTTGTGTCACATCCTGATAAACCATGGAGAAACATCAAGTTATCACAATGACGTCTTCGTATATAAACCTGACGGACAATATATTTGTTACGCTGTTCGACCTTTTGATGGTTTAAAAAAAATACATTTACTTGTGCCTTTTCTACCTGCGCATTATTTCCGGTAATGTACAGTTAAAAAACAATAATTTCGAAGTGTTGTGATGGAGTGTCAAATCAATAATTAATTAATAACAATATTGCATTGTCAATAATTAAAAAGATTATGATGAAAATAATTAAAAGATGATTGAAAATTATGGCAAATCATTAATATTCATGCATAGCTATGAAAACTGAAGAATAGTATTCGTTTCGTAGCGCTGTAAAACCTTAACTAATGAAAATAATTTAAAAAGTCTAGGATGAAAATTATTCCCTGAAACACCATCTATAAAAATAGTCTGATGTCATATCTTTGTAAAATGATTAGAAAAGAAGTTATGTCTACCAATAGAAAATTTTTTCTCAAATTTTCATGGATTTTCGATAATAACTTTTTGGCGCTCTTAATCCTTGGAAAAGAGTACCAAAAATTTGCCCAAATGTCTGTAATTTCCGAATTTTTGGCTGAAAATGGTCTCAAACGATTTGGTTCGACTGACTGATCAAGAATTTGTGGTCGAAATCGCTTCTGTCCGGCTGTCCGGCCGGCCGTCCGTTAACACGATAACTCTCGAACGAAAGGAGATAGAGGATTGAAATTTGCAGGGTAGGTTTGGAACGTAAATATCTCGGACGAATTCGTTAATGGGCGAAATCCACCTAGCAGTTTCGGAGTTATGGCCGTTTTTAGTAAAAACATTTTTTATGAATATATCCGAAACCGATCACTCGATCTATCTGAAATTTAGCATCAAATTGTAGAATAATGACCTTCATAAGCATGCGATGTTTTGTATTGATCGGGTGGCCGTAAAGTGTGAAAAAATTTTTTTTTAATTTTGTTTCTACAATAACTCCCGAACAGAATAATCTAGGCAGTTGAAATTTTCAGGGTAGGTTTGGGAGATAAATATCTCGGTTGAGTTTGTTATTGGGCAAAATAGGCCAAATGGTTTCGGAGTAACGAGAAAAAAAATGTTTTTTCACTTACAAATTTCAAATTCCATTCTATTCAAGTTGCAGTTTCAACATGAAAATCCATTGATATTATTTTCAACTCTAACAAGCTCATACTTTCGGAGATATGATTTTTCGAAATTTCAATAATGAATGGTACTTCTATGTTTTCACAGAATGCTATAATTTTTCTATCCATGAATTATTATATGATCTGTGTTCATACTCGTACATGTCATCCTGTTCTATAAGAGAGAGTCAAATTCATTTCAGCTATTTTAATTTGATTTCTTCCATGGTGCAGTTCTCGTTCTCAGATTGCTCATTTAATCTTGATAAATAAAATATTATTTGAATTGAATTTCCTTCATGATGCAGTTCTATCATAAGAATACATTGATATTATTCCCAACTCTGAGAAAGCAAAACTTTCGGAGATATGATGTGTCAAAGTCTGAACAAGAGCGCCAAAGCTCCTGTCCACAGGGCTTGAACCAATTTTTTATTTTTGGAACTACGACTAAAATTTACTCGACAAAAGATTATCTCATTTGCAACAAAAAATGTTAACTAATTTTTTTTCTGAGACCTTTAGTTCGTCTCGAACGGAATGAGCTAGGCAGTTGAAATTTTCAGAGTAGGTTTAGGAGATAAATATCTCGGCTAAGTTCGTTATTGGACAGAATCGGTCCGACGGTTTCGGAGTAACGAAAAAAAAAATTTTTACATCACAAATTTCAAATTATTTTTAAGATGCAGTTTTATCATAAGAATCCATCGATATCATTTTCAACTCTAACAAGCTAATACTTTCGGAGATATGATTTTTCAATAATAAAACGTACTTCTATGTTTTCACAGAATGCTCTAATTATTTTATCTATGAATTATCGTATGATTTGTGTTCACACATGCCATCTTGGACTTGCGTCCAACTTTTACGTATGATTGGGACGCAAGTCCAAGATACTGTTTAGAACGGAACATACGAAAATGATCTTTGTCACATTAACGAGAACTACTCATCTGTCAAATATTCTGCTACGTTTAACGCGCCATTTCTGAGTGCGTTTTCAGCGGGTGTTGGTTGCTTCCTAATAATTCAAAATTAAATATGCAAAGGCGGTTTTGAGCTATTGTTTTGAGTTATTGATTTTCCTTGCCTTTTATTTTTTCGTCTCCAGTTTCATTTTAAAATATTCATTCGTAAACATTAAATATTTGTTAAAATTCTTAATTTCTGAACTACTTGGGAAACGTATGAATATAAGGTAACTTTGAATCGTTCAATGTTACCTGCAATTTGAATTTTGTACTTTGGGTAACTTTGAATTTTCATTTCAAGGTGGAGAATGCCACGAAAATTGGAAAAAGCGACGACCGGTGTCAGAAAATATGGTACAAAAAGTGGGAAAATCCTGTGGACAGGATCTTTGGCGCTCTTGTTCAAACTTTGACGAATCATATCTCCGAAAGTAATGGTTTCTCAGAGTTGGAAATGATATCAATGGATTATTATGATAGAACTGCATCATAAAATAATGGTAATGATGATGCGAATCCATTGATGTCATTCCCAACTGCGAGAAACCAATAATTTCGTAGTTATTTTTTTTCATAGACACATTTTGTTTTATTTTAAGAAACCATTGATCATTCCCAACTCTGAGAAACCGATGCTTTCGGAGATATGATTTGTCAAGTTTCAACAAGAGCGCCAAAGCTCCTGTCCACAGGGCTTGAACCAATTTTAACCTACTACATGGTAAGCGCGATTGTGTTGGGTTGCTGGATGGGCTAGATCTTCTTGTGTCTCGTTCGAAGGCTAAAACTAGGCATCTTTTCCATATTAGTACAATCAATTTACCATATTAGAACAAATCACTGAGGTTTGCATGTACCATTGTTAATAATATGTATTGTCTGATAGATATGATCTGCTTTTTGGTTCTGTCACAGTTTGAAATCTGCGATAGGTTATCGTAATTTTGACAGTTATGGTGTCTACCAAGGAGGAGATGCTCCCATTGAGGATTTCGTCGGCAAGGGATTAGCATATCGATCGAGGGTCCATAATGTCATTGTCGTGGTCTCTTTTCATTGTATAGAGTAACTGCGTAAACACTAGTGGCGCCTCTTTCGGTAATTTCGTAAGCTTATACGTGATGTTGAACTGTCACTTAACGTAGAAATCCAATTAATCCAAACATGTAAAATTATAATTGGCTGATTATGATTGGAAATAACGTTAAAAACAAATCCAGATCTGGTAACACAAGTTGTTGTATTGTATCATGTCATAATACTTTAATACTTATGGAAAGACTGATACAAATATAACATTTTATTCAAAACCAAATTTTTTAGAACGTCAACAAAAGTGGATGAAAGCCGTACATCGTATCAAGTAAGTGTAAATGGTAAATTTGTTGAAATCATCTTTATTACCACATTAATTTTTTACTTTTTTTAGTGCCGATGGTACCCCATGGCTATCTACAAACAACTCAAGAATATGCAGTAATCATTTCATTGGCGGAAACGCCTGTTCATCCACCAAAGCATATGACAATTTTTCAAGCTATGTAATTATAGATTTAAAGAGCGTTAAACATCCAATGTAGATCGTTGGAAAAAAAGAACATGAGTATCTGAAGTGTCATGTGATGATAGTGAAGAAATTAATAAATGATTTATCTGAAGGTGTTCAGTTAGCTACAAGGCTCAATTCAACAGTCGATAGATCGATTCCAGTGGTCTCATTTGAGCACATAAGTGATGACTTTGTTTTTTCATGTGACTTTGATCGTGAGTCAAAGAGTGTTTTGTGGACCTGACATACCAATTTCATTATCGATTTCGAGGATGTACTTCTATAAAAAATGAGAAACAATTGTTGGCTATAACCGCTGTAAAGGGAACAGTTTTTAAATTATTATTAGATGTGTAACCACTGATCAAAATCCAACAAAATATCTCTGGAAACAGATTACTAATTTTTATTTTTTATACTTAAATACAGACAGGTCTATTTTTTTATGGTACTCAATTTTTGTTATGCATATCCAACATGTAGATCTAGTTTCACTAGCGCAGAAAACAAAAAAATATATTTTCTGGCCTAGTAAAAGAGAATATGTAAGAAACTATGCCACTACCATTTACCGTATATCACATTGATCTTGTGCCGTACTTTGCCGTTTTAATTATTCATATATGCTGTGTACTAGTAAACTTACAAAAACCTATTTTTAAAGTAGGAAAATAGAATTAAATGTATTTTGACAAGTTCATATCTTTATTTGATATTTTAAATGATATTAATAAATAACAATAATCAAATGGTTTAATATTAGTTTGTCTTCCACTCTTCTACATTTTCAGCATGGTTACTTCTGAATACATTTTCACCTTTTTTGTTTGACAACCTCTTTTAATAAATAAAACGTTTGAAATTTTTCAAAATTTATAATTACCATAGACAAGATATAATTCTTATAAATAATAATTAATAATTACTTTGTATGGCGATCAGTACAAAATTTTATTTCTCTCACGTAATGAATGCTAAAATTCGCCACCATGAGCGCTAGTGTCAAATCTCAAGGTCACGCAGGTTCTCTATATTTGACTGATGTAGATCAGGCGACCATTTCTACAAAGTCACAAGTTTTGGCGCACTTGTTCTGCCAGGAAGAGCGTCTATTATTTTGCCCAAATGAGTTGAAGTTTGCTCGGTTAAGTTCGTTAATGGACGAAATCCGCCGAGTGATTTCGGAGTTATAGCCATTTTGAGCTTAAGCTTAAACATATTTCGAAAACTACTATTTCGATCTGTCTGAAATTTAGACCCAGATTGTAGAATTGCTACCCTTATAAGCATGAAGAGATTTTTATTGATCGGATGAGTACGAACAAAAAAAAAATTAATTCGTAAATTTGGTTTTCTCTATAATTCAAAAAATATCTGATCGAATGAAACCCGGTAGTTGAAAAAGACCGACATAAAGACTTAGGCAAAATTTCTGGAGAATGCATTACTAGAGAAAGTTAAAAAAATGTTCAACTATTTTGTGGAATATTTTGCAAGCAATTCCGAAACCAAATATTGGATTGAGTCAAATGTTGGCATTTAGGACTTCATGTTCAAGAAGCGTGCAAAATTTCATGGAGAATTGACCCTCAGGAGCTTCAAAAAACTAATTCCAATAGGTATGAAATTCAAAATACCTACTGTCCAAATTAGGACTGCTTTTATTCACCACGTGACATTCTTATCATAATTCCTTCTGTAAGCATATTATTCACTATGCAAGTATAGGTGCATATTGCGCCGATTGACTTTACTATGGAACAGGTAAACAAGCCCTGTGGACAGGAGCTATTGGGCGCATGTTCATCTTCCTGGTGGCCCGTACTGACCAGTAAAGAAAAAAAGCAGTATCATGTTGAATACCTTAATATTATTGATTATTATATAATAATCGATGAAAATACTGAGAGAGACCCAGGAAATTTTACACATTTTGTCTTATATCTCCAGAAATTGAAATCGTATAGAGCCAAAATTTTGCACAATGTTGCAAAATACTACAATTGACGTTAGTACAAGTTTTTGTTGCAATCTGATGAATAGTTCACGAAAAAAAAATTTTTTTTTCGAAAAAATTAAAAGAAATATTTTTTTAAAAATTACCAACATTTCGATCATAACAGAATTTTGCCAAAAGTTGCGCGTTTATATCCTCGAACTGACTACCAAGTTTCGATTCAACATCTTCTTTAGTTCCTGAAATATCAGGGAAATAACCTCAAAATTTGAAATGTCTATAACTTCTAAACCGTCCGGCCGATTTTGCCCGTTAACGAACTTAACCGTCGCATTTTGATCAGAAACCTACCCTGAAAGTTTGAAGTCGATAGGACCTTCGGTGCTCCTGTTATCGTGCCTACGGCCGGAAGGCCGGCCGGCACCCAAAAATCTGACACCGGATTCGTGATCAGGGAGTCCGAATTAGTCTATTAGCCAATTTTCAGCTCGAAATTCGAAAATTACAGACATTTGGACGAAATGATAGGACGATGTTCCCCTAGAACATGCGCCCAAAAAGCTGAAAAAGCGCTGAAGTGAGGTCAATCTGCTTTGGCTCGCTGATGATATGATTATGATAATAATAATAATAGAATACTTTAACTTAACTATTACCACGAGAGAACCCACTCGTCCGATCTCTAAGTCCTGTTTAGATAATATTCTCACAAACATTGAGGGTTCTACGAAGGTAATATGGAATCATGTTTCTGATCATTCTGCTTGTGTTTTCAGGTCTGCACTTGACATTCTAAAAAGTGTAGGGCAAGAAAAGTTTTGGACTAGACAGATCAATGGTAGAACCATTGATGAATTTCTTAGTAGACTTTCGGAACAAGATTGGAGCGATTTGTTGAGGTTCAAATCAAGTCAGGTTAATGAGATGTGGGATAGTTTTGCTGGATAGTTCAAATCCTTGTTTGATGCGAGCTTCCCTTTGGTTGAGAGAAAGGTACATAACATTAAGTTTGACTTTAGAGAGAACTCAAGCATAAAGACACTTAAAAATATTTTAGATCACTTGTTTGTAGCATCTGGAACACAACCTGAACTTAGGAATAAATACAAAGCTGTCAAAAAGAAATACGACTCTGCAATCTCAGACCTTAGATGTGAATATTTCAGCAATTTAATTTTGAGTTCAGAAAATAAATCTAAAGCAACCTGGTCAGTAATTAACTCACTCACTGGTAAAAAACCACAGAAAAAAGTTCTGCCAAGTATAGTAGATGAACCTGTCAAACTGGCTGATGAGTTTAATTCTTTTTTCGTTGATATTTGTCCCTCGACAGTCAGAAACCTTCCACCTAGGCAATCGGTTACAAAAATTCAACAAAACAGTATAAAAAATTCCTTTTACGTCTTTGATATCACTGAAGAAGAAGTATTGTCGGTGGTAAAAAATTTTAAAAACAAAAACTCGGCTGGCTTTGATGAGGTTCCTCTTGCTCTTTTGAAGAAATGCATTCATCTTGTAGTTTCCCCATTAACAAATATTCTAAATAATTCTTTTAAAGAAGGTATTTTTCCAGACGCGCTAAAATTAGCATTGGTTAAACCGATTTTTAAAAAATGGGTTCAAGCCCTGTGGACAGGAGCTTTCTGGCGCTCTAGTTCAAACAGACAAATTATATCTCCGAAAGTATTGGTTTCTCAGAGTTGGGAATTATATCAATGTATTCATATGATATCACTGCATCATAAAGGAAATTCAATTCAAATAATAGTTTATTAGATAAGTAATAATAAATTACCTTGTAATCGATCAAAAATTTCCTGATCTACGTTCACCAAACTACAGAATTATGCTTTCAATATTTACGTAATATTTTCAAACATTTTCGGGTGAGGTCCCCGTTGCATCGCTAAAATACGCGTATTTCAACCCCAATATTTTTGAAGTTACAATATTCCCTTCTGTCAAGTTGACATTATGAGAATTCATACATAGAATAATAATTATATCAATCTGTGAAATACGATTTACATTGAAATTTAAAAAAATCATATCTCCGAAAGTATTAGTTTGTTAGAGTTGAAAATGATATGAATGGATTCTTATGATAAAACTGCTTATTAAAAAAAATTTGATTTGGAATTTGTTTCGTAAAAAAAAATTTTTTTTTTGTTACTCCGAAACCATCAGTCCGCTTTTGCCCAATAACGATCTTAGCCGAGATATTCATCCCCCAAACCTACTCTGAAAATTTCAACTGTCTAGCTCATTCCGTTCGAGAGTTATCGTGCTTACGGCCGGCCGGCCGGCCAGACCGGCCGGCCGGACAGAATGAATTTCGACCACGGATTCTTGATCAGTGAGTCGAACCAAATCGTTTAAGACCATTTTCATCGAAATATTCCAAAATTACAGACATTTGGGCAAATTGATAAGCACTCAGTTCCGAGGAACTAGAGCGCCAAAAAGGCAACGTGGACAACGTAGGTAACTATAGACCAATAAGCCTGTTGAGTGCCTTTTCGAAGATTTTTGAGAAGGTTCTTGCGAATCGTTTGCTGGATTTCTTCAGAAAGTTTAAGGTAATGTCTAGCCGTCAACATGGTTTCATAAAAAATAAAAATTCTGATACTGCAATTTTTGAACTGACCACAACCATAGTCAGGGCTTTTGAGAGTGGGGATATTCCCTTGGGGTTATTTCTTGACCTCTCTAAGGCTTTTGACTATGTAGATCATAATCAGCTTTTATATAAACTAGAAAAGTGTGGTATTAGGGACAAACAGTTGCAGCTTTTGAAAAGTTACATTAGTAATAGGAAACAGAAAGTAATTATAACTGTTGAAGGCTCAATTCATTTGTCTAAGGAGGAGGATGTTCCGATGGGCGTCCCACAGGGTAGTGTTCTGGGACCACTTCTCTTCATTGTTTACATGAATGATCTTTGTTTGGCTTTACGTTGCGACTGCGAACTTGGGATGTTTGTCGATGACATTAATGTTCTGATCAGATGCGATAGTATATCATCTTCGTCAGATCAGGCGGTAGTAGTTTTGAATGATATTGGTACCTGGTGCACTGAGAACAGCTTGGCCCTGAATATGCAGAAGAATTTGATTTCTTTCTTTCGCACTAATAGATCAAAGAATATGAATCCTAATAGTATAATCTGCCAAGAAAATGAAATTAAAGCTAAAGATGATTTGCCATTTTTGGTTGTCATTCTTGATATAAATTTGAAGTGGAATTCCCATATTGAACATCTTAGAAAAAGATTGAATTCTGTGGTTTATACACTTATTGTGCTTAGGACTCACGTTGATTTGGAGGTCTTGAAGGTGATCTACTTTGCTAATTTTCAATCTTTGGCTTCTTATGGGATAATTTTCTGGGGAGGTTCTTCAGAGATGTGCAGTGTTTTTATTGCTCAGAAGTGGGCAGTGAGAGTGATGTTTGGATTAAGGTATCGGGAAACCTGTCGCTCTCTCTTCAGGAAAAACAAAATTCTCACCATTGCTGGCCTATATATATATCGTCTGTTAACATTCTTTCACAAGCAACCACATTACTTCGACGAGTATAGAAATCTTAACAACACTAGGCGGGTCTTCCGGTATTTTTTCCCGCGACACTCCCTATCTGGTACTGAAAGACATCCTCTCTATACAGTGTTACAGGTTAAGTCGACCTAAATCCTTTAAGAGGTGGTAGTTTTCATCATTCCTGACTGATTTGACTATGGAACCCCATACCCCAAACTTAACCGTTCTCAAGTTATGGGACTTATATAAAAAACTTTATAAAAACTCCAGATTGTTTGTCTATTGTCCCCTTTTTTGTGTGTTTGGTAACTCTAATGTTTTTGTTTTTGTATGTTTTGTATAGCAGATTAGTTGCTCCATTATTTTAAACACAAAAACTGCAGGTAACTGTACCAACTGAGTCGTATCAGACGATTAATTGTTAAAAAAAGAAATAAAATTGTGAAAAGTTTTTTTTTCTTTATAAGATATTTTCAAAAAAGTCTATGACAGTTGTGCTGCAGATGTGCTTAATCTACGGTTCTTCAGCTTTCCGATAAGGTATAATTTGCTAGGGTATTATCAGGATTTTCGGAAAAAAACATTGATGAAAGACTCCCAGGTTGTAACAAAAATAACGGTATTTCGTAAAGTTGCTCGCAGCGCCTATTGTCCTGCAATGGGTAGCGCGTCGCGTGCGAGCGGGATATCATACAATGTAACCGGGTGTAAGAGAGACAAGACTTGGCTTGTTTCTCTGGACTGTTTCCTTCTATTCGTGACTGTGCTCTTGAACTGGACCTTGATTTGTGCTTCTGATTTGGAACTGTTGAAGATGGCGACCTTTACGAACGAAGAATATGCTGATATTTTGTTATGTTATGGGTACTGCAATTCAAGGGCGTAGCCAGGAATTAATTTCGGGGGGGGTTTTGAAATAGGAATTAATTTCGGGGGGGGTTTTGGGGGTGTAAGTGTCACTTTCTGCAGCAAAAATTTTTTTTTAAGAGAAAAATAACATTTCGGGGGGGGTTGAACCCCCAAAACCCCCCCTGGCTACGCCCTTGCTGCAATTGTATATCCTAACAAGCTCGTCAAGAATACATAAGACGTTTTCCTGGCCGCCGAATTCCAGATATTAGTGTCTTCGACGGAGTTTACCGACGAATTAGAGAGACTGGCTCTGTTTCGATGCGACGAACAGACCTGGGTAGACCACGTATGATGAGATTGTTCGACGATTTCGACGGGATCCGACTACGTCAACCAACGTTGTTGCCCGAGTACTTGGATTCTCACAATGGAAAGTGTGGTTTACTATGCATACTGCGGGTTTCTACCCCTACCACTACACGCCAGTTCATGTTATCGAAGAAGAAGATCCTGTGAGGAGGCTGGATTTCTGCAGGTTGATGTTGAATGCAGATTTGGAAGATCCTTCGTGTTTTCGAAGCATCTTATGGACTACGTGGTCTACCCAGGTCTGTTCATCGCCTCGATACAGAGCCAGTCTCTCTAATTCGTCGGTAAACTCCATCGAAGACACTAATATCTGGAATTCGGCGGCCAGGAAAACGTCTTATGTATTCTTGACGAGCTTGTAAGGATACACAATTGCAGTACCCATAACATAACAAAATATCAGCATATTCTTCGTTCGAAAGGTCGCCATCTTCAACAGTTCCAAATCAGAAGCACAAATTAAGGTCCAGTTCACAACCACAGTCACGAATATAGGGAAACAGTCCAGAGAAACAAGCCAAGTCTTGTCTCTCTTGCACCCGATTGCAGGACAATAGGCGCTGCGAGCAACTTTACGAAATACCGTTATTTTTGTTACAACCTGGGAGTCTTTCATCAATGTTTTTTTCCGAAAATCCTGATAATATCCTAGCAAATTATACCTTATCGGAAAGCCGAAGAACCGTAGATATTTTTAAGCACATCTGCAGCACAACTGTCATAGACTTTTTTTTAAATATCTTACAAAGAAAAAAAACTTTTCAGAATTTTATTTCTTTTTTTAACAATTAGTCGTCTGATACGACTCAGTTGGTACAGTTACCTGCAGTTTTTGTGTTCAAAATAATGGAGCAACTAATCTGCTATACAAAACATACAAAAACAAAAACATTAGAGTTACAAAACACACAAAAAAGGGGACAATAGAGAAACAATCTGGATTTTTTATAAACAATCTTCAAAGTCCCATAACTTGAGAACGGTTAAGTTTGGGGTATGGGGTTCCATAGTCAAATCAGTCAGGAATGATGAAAACTACCACCTCTTAAAGGATTTAGGTCGACTTAACCTGTAACCCTGTATGTCTGTGAGATTATACAATAAGTTACCTGGTAGAATCCAGAGTATTCAAGCTCATGATCGTTTCAGGAAAGAGGTCCACAAGTTAATTTTAGAGTGTGAACCTTATGATGTAGACGAATTTCTTATCTTTTGTAGAGGATAATGTCCTCAATATGACGTGTTTTCTTTTTGTGGTGTCTCGCTCTGTGAGTCACTGCCATCTTGGAAATAAATAAACTTACTTACTTACTTACTTACTATACTGACCATCTTAGGTCTTCCCCAAAGAGATCCCTCAGAAGCTCCCAGGATCTTGTGCGACTAATGAGAATCAGTTTGTGTTCTGAGTATTCTTTGTTACTCTATGCTTATGCCAGCTTAGGCACAGCACTGTTGATTTTTGACAGTGAATGGTGCCTACTACCGTCTTACTAGATTTCCGGTTCGCTCTATCCACTGAGGTAAAAGCACTCATCAATCAAAGTAAATTGGTCAACGTGAACTTCAGTCAGTGCTTTTTGCCCGTATGTTGTGGGGAACATCGCGTTATCATTTTGCCCAAATATCTGTAATTTTCGAAATTTTTGCCAAGAATGGTCTCAAATGATTAGGTTCAACTCACTGATGAAGAATTCGAGGTAAAATTTGATTGTCTGGCCGGCCGTTGCCACGATGACTTGAGAATGGAAAAAGATAGCGACGCATCCGAATATGACGGACAAGTTCATGAATTGGCTTAATCAGCCCAACAGTTTCCGAGTAATAGTTTTGTCATCAACAGATACAGATCCGATCGAATTGAAACTTGGTAGATAGTTGTAGAATACTAATACAAAGACGTTTGTAAGATGTTGTGGAAATCGTGTCACTATAAAATTATAAAATAATATTTATGTCACGATAACCTGAGAACGAAAAGAGATAGCGACTTGTAATTTTTAGGGTAGGTTGTGCATCTGAATCCGACAATTGAGTTTGTTGATAGGCATAATCGGCTAAACGGTTTTGCATTTATATCCATCTGAAGTTTGGTTGTTAATTACCCAATAACTCAAAAAATATAAATCCGATCTAATTCAATCATAGTTATTAGTTGAAGAATATTAGCGCAAAAATTCCTGCAAAATTTGGTGAGGATCGTAATACTACAAAACTTTTAAAAAATCATTGAAAAAAGTTCTATATATCAGAAACTGTTCGTCCAACATCGCTGAAATTTTGCAAGAGCGTTCAAAACCAAACTCGACTGCCAAGTTCCAAGTTTGACCATGATCGGATTTATTTTATTGGAGATACGAGGAGCCTTGGATGAGTTCAGTAGCTAAATGGGTGACCGTTGCCTCAATCACTTTCGAACGAAAAGAGATAGGGAATTGCAATTTTCAGGATAAGTATCGCATCAGAATGAGCGAGTTAATTTCATTCTTGGGAATAATCGGCCAAACGTTTTCGGAGTTATACCCATCTGAAATATTGTTTTCTCGATAACTAAAAAAATACAGAAGTAATCAAATTGAAACTTGGTATCTAGTTGTAGAATATCGACATAAGGACGTATCTGAAATTTTGTGAGGGCCATACCAAGAGAAAATTAAAAATGGGTTCAAGCCCTGTGGACAGGAGCTTTCTGGCGCTCTAGTTCAAACAGACAAATTATATCTCCGAAAGTATTGGTTTCTCAGAGTTGGGAATTATATCAATGTATTCATATAATAGAACTGCATCCTAAAGGAAATTCAATTCAAATAATAGTTTATTTATCAAGATTAAATGAGCAATCATGAGAATGAGAAAAGCACCATGGAAGAAATCAAATTAAATCTGGCCAATTTTGCCCAATAACGAACTTAACCGAGATATTCATCTCCCTAAACTACTCTGAAAATTTCAACTACCTACCTCATTCCGTTCGAGAGTTATATCTATGTCTATGGATGAAAAGCAGTCTCACTACTCTCAGATCTCTTACTTCATGTTCAGTTCCGAAATGTAAGAATTTTCTGAGAAAAACTAATTTGGGAGCAAACAACTGAGATTTTTCTCACTTCGCTCACAATTCTTCGACTGATTAGATAATGTCTCAGGAACATCATTTGACATTATGACAATTCATATTCATACATAGAATAATATCATTCTGTGACAACGTTGAAATACGATTTATTATTGAAATTTTGAAAAATCATATCTCCGAAAGTATTAGCTTGTTAGAGTTGAAAATGATATGAATGGATTCTTATGATAAAACTGCTTATTAAAAAAAATTTGATTTGGAATTTGTTCCGTAAAAAAAAATTTTTTTTTTTGTTACTCTGAAACCATCTGTCCGATTTTGCCCAATAACGAACTTAGCCGAGATATTCATCCCTCAAACCTACTCTGAAAATTTCAACTCTCTAGCTCATTCCGTTCGAGAGTTATCGTGCTTACGGCCGGCCGGACCGGCCGGACAGAATGAATTCCGACCACGGATTCTTGATCATTGAGTCGAACCAAATCGTTTAAGACCATTTTCATCGAAATATTCCAAAATTACAGACATTTGGGCAAATTGATAAGCACTCAGTTCCGAGGAACTAGAGCGCCAAAAAAAAAGGAATATTATGCATCTCACGACATCTTGAGGACGGAAAGAGATAGCGAATGGAAATTTTCAGGGTAGATTGGGCATCCGAATATGACATTTAAGTTCGTTAATTGGCATAATCGGCAAAATTGTTATGGAGTTATACTCATCTAAAATTTTGTTGGTATTTCCTCTATATCTCCAAATATACAAATCTGATTCAATTAAAACTAGTGACCGACCGAAAGTTCGGTTTCGGCCAGTTTCGTCCAAGAAATCTAGTTTCGGCCTCAGTTTCGGTTTCGGCCAAAAATGGCCGAAACTTTCGGCCGGGCCGAAACTTGACTGTTGTTGAATTATCCTGGTCGTTTGGTCAGGAGTTAAAAGTAGGTATACATAATTGTCGTACAAGTTATTATAATCTATCTTTGTTAAAGCTGAGAATTCATGAGAATTCACTTTAATGATTATTATATAGATTACATAGGGTGATTCCAAAGAAGACGTGAAACTTGAAGGAAGAGTTAGTATGTCTCATTAGCTGTTGTTTAATCCATATTTATTAATAACCGAAAATCAACAGTTTTTGGAGATTTGGCGATTTTTAAAAGATTTCTGAGCTTAGTTCATATTTCGTCAATTTTTTCTACGTTGACCAAATTTGATGAGAATTTTGGTTTATTTTCATCAGAAAAGGACATGATATGTACGAAAAAATCAAAACTATGCTGTATAAGAGGTTGAAAAAGAATTAGTATGATTTGAAATGTGGTATATGAATAAATGAAAAATCAATTTCTAATATCAATTTGTCTGCAACTTTCGAATTCCACAATGTTGTATGCCAAAATTATTTTAAAAACTTGCCAAATTCCTTCTTCATTCTATAAAAGATTTCGTTAGATTGCATAACTTGTTTCGTTTCAGCAGATTTTTTACAAGCAACCTTTTGAATGTCCGGCATATAAAATGTGTATCAAATGACAGCGTGAGTAAATTTCAGGCGGAAAATAACAACTGAAGATATCAGAAAGACGGCATGTGCTTCCCTTAAGTAATCATTAAAGGATACTCTGAAAAATATCTACAAAATAAAAATTAATTATTTTGTGATTTGCTTCTGCGTAAGAAACACAAGATATTTGACAGAAGCAATCTATTGAACAATATTGCCTAACAAACAACAACGAAGCAGCATCAACGAAGAAACAACTATATCGTAACGTTTCGGAGTCTATATCAGACTCCTTCGTCAGACGCTTAATGAAAATCTTTAGAATTATTTTGTTGATAGTTATTGTGAAATTCAAGAATTGTCACAATAATACAAGAATTTCACAATGACTATCAACAAAATAATTCTAAAGATTTTCATTAAGCCTCTGACGAAGGAGTCTGATATAGACTCCGAAAAGTTACGATATAGTTGTTTCTTCGTTGATGTTGTTTCGTTGTTGTTTGTTAGGCAACATTGTTCAATTGATTGCTTCTGACAAATATATTGTGTTTACGCAGAAGCAAATCACAAAATAATTAATTTTCATTTTATAGATATTTTTCAGAGTTTGGGAGAGAAAACCCAGAAAAAAACCTTTCAATAATGTGCTTGCCTATATGGAATGGTGGAACATAATTTATGAATACATATTCTAATGAACTTTCGAGCTCATTTGCAACAAAAAAATATTGAATTCGTTATTTTTCTCTATTTGCTTCTTACATCCCCTTTCAAATCATACTAATTCTTTTTCATCAGAACCAGAACTCAAATATCTCGGAAACTGTTGATTTTTGGTCATCAATAAAAATGGCTCAAACCACAGCAAATTATCCATACTAACACCTCCTCCAAGGTTGACGCCTGATTTGGAATTACCCTGCATACTTCGACTAATTATTTTTATAACTTGGTAATACCAAAATAATAAATAAAGATATCAAAAAAGTTGTCTTTTTATTTTATTTAACACTGCTTAACTGTTTTTATGTATATGCAAATAAAATTGTAAAAAATACAGTAGATTTCAGTATGAAATAAAAAGTTTCGGTATCGGTTTCGGTTTCGGCCGAAACTGAGACCATGGCCGAAAGTTCGGTTTCGGTTTCGGTTTCGGCTGAAAAACCAGTTTCGGTCGGACACTAATTAAAACTAGTTGCTCACTTGTAGAATGCTGGCCCACTAATTTTCGCGGAATTTCGTGAATATCGTATTCTGGAGTTACTTGAGGCGTAAGTTTTTTCGTATTTCAATTCCAATAGAATACATAATATGTCACAATTAAAATTCCTGTGATCATATACGATTCTCTACTGAAGTCTGTCATTAGAATGGTATGAAATGTATTCATATATTTCATAAAAGTTGAGAAAACGGTATACACCTATCGATGCTAAATTCGTAGTAGCCCAATAGAGGTGAGTAGACCATAGAACATGCGTTCTGACTTCATGTCAGTGCTTGAACCAATTTTTTTATGCTCATGAGCAAACGAGAAGTGATTAAACTGCTGGAGTTTTCGTCCGAGAGGATTGAGTGTGGAGGTGCAGGATGCTACTCCTCCATAGAATCTCCTTGGGAGGGTCCGCGCATGCGTGTATTAAAGCTGCGATATCTTCTGAACCACTGATGTTGAAGAATCGGAATTTTGTGTGAGGTTTGTGATTTTGAGAGGAATTTCAGCCACGAGTAGATTACGCGTGCGTAGAGGGGAAGTGGCTCTTTTCGGGTTGTATGGCTATTTTAGTAGTGGTTTACGTCTAGTGGTCATGGATTTGGTGCCAAGCCGATATTGTGAGGTTTTAAAAGAAAATTCATGAAAATTATGTGCACGGACAAGTCAGATCCGAGGAAACATCGTTGTTTCCGAATTGAAATGTCTGTACCATGTCTCAGAGGCAAATTTATAAATACCTCTATTCGGAAGATCTATTTTGAATTAGATTCAAATTTGAAGAATAGGTGTGAGCAATTGCGTTCCAAACAGGGGTCCAATAACCGCATATTTTTTCTATTTCACCCTACATTGGTACGTTGGCTGAATTGAATTGAATGATGAGTGTTTCAACCTCAGTGAGTAGAGCAAGCCAGAGCTCTACTCAGAGAGTAGTGGACATCAGTCACTTCGGGTCAAAAATTAACAGTGATGTGTCAAGGCTGGCGTAAGGATGTAGTAACAAAGTGGACAAAGAACACGACTGACTCTCCTTAGTCGCACAAGCTCCTAGGAAGTTCTAAGAGATCTCCTTGGAAAAGACCTAGGATGGTCAGTATAATCATAATCATGTCTATATCACGCGCGCAAATGCAGATTGACTTCAGTATGAAAAAACCGCTAAACACGCGCGCAAAATTCATTGACGTGGGATCAATCTGCTTAGGCGCTTACATGTCTTCCCCAAAGAGATCCCTTAGAACCTCCTAGGATCTTGTGCGACTAAAGAGAGTCAGTTGTGTTCTCTGTCGACTTTGTTGCTCTATCCTTATGCCATCTTAGACACGGCACTCTTATTTTATTACCCAACAGTGAATGTTGTCCACTACCCTCTGGGTAGATCTCTGGTTCGTTCAATGACCTTGAAACCCTCATCATTCAATTCAAATTAGCCAACGTGAACACGCGCACCAAAGAGTACTGACTTCACGGCAGTGCTTTTTTATATTTTTTTGATATATAGGTTTTTCTGAAAGATTTTCGTGGTGTGGTGTCCGTGATTATAGAATAACACAATAAGCATCGGGTTAAACCATTTAATTAAATTTCACTATATGAATCGATTACAACTTCTTTTACATATTTCCCATACCGCTTACTTCATCTACCTCTCATACCTAATTAACATATTTTCCATTATCTATTGCGCATGTTCATCTAACCCCTACTATTCATATATATCAACTTTCCCCCTTTTTAAACCTCTTATCTTACTAACTAAGTACTAACTATTACTAAATTTTTTTGCTTACTAACTATAACAATATTTTTCCACTTACTTACTACAACTGTATTTTCAACTTACAAACTATAACTTTATTTTTATTCTTTTTCATTTTATTTTTATACTTACTAATTAACTGTACCTAAACCTATGTATTCCTTAAACTAATCTACCTTTAACATAATGTATTCATCAACTTTATGTGCAATCCTACTACTAACAATTATTTGATTTAATTCATCAAAATTATATACATATATTTACAGAAATATCTACAATTTTAAGCACTAGACTGATTTCTCATTCTCAGTCTTTCTGATCTTCTAATAAGGATATCATCATTTTGTCTTTCAGAACTATCTACCTCCGAGTTATCACTCACAAATTTTATAAACTGATTTATGTGTCTTTTGATTATCTGTCCATTGTCTCTGAGTTTTATATGAAATGTCACAGGAGTTAATTTCTTAATTATTTCACCTTGTAATTTAACATTTTTTTTCTTATTACCTAATACTTCTGTCATAACCGTGTCACCAACTTTGAAATCATTTTTTCTATGTTTACCTTCCTTTTCAACTGAATTCCATTGTTTTATACATACCTCATTAACTAATTTACTTCTAAATACATTAAATCTATTTCTTATAGTTCTTTGAAAAATAATTTCTGCTGGCGAAGTGCCTGTCACTGGGTGAATCATTGTGCGATAATCAAATAAAAATAAATTAATCGCTGACTTTAGAGTTTTGCCTGAAGTAACTATTTTGTTCACCTTGTCTTTGAATGTTTGAACAAAATTTTCGGCTGCACCATTGGTCGCTGGATGGTATGGTGGCGAAAACGAATGTACAATATCAACTGATTCTAAAAAATTTTTAAATTCGGAACTAGCAAATTGAGGACCATTATCAGTGACTAGATGATCGCAAGGACCAAACCTCGAAAATAATATCTTAAATACTTCAATAGTTTTCTCTGATGTAGTATTCGTTCTCATATCAAAAACTTCTGGCCATTTTGAATGTGCATCTATTATAACTAGAAACATATGACCATAGAATGGCCCCAAAAAATCTGCATGTAACCTTGCCCAAACATTGGTAGGATATGGCCATTTCATGAAAGATATTTTCTCGGGTCGCTTTCTATTGCAAGCGCATATTTTACAAGTATTTGCTAAGCTTTCGATATCGTAATCTATATCCGGCCACCAGAAATATGATCTTGCCACTTGTTTCATCCTAACAATGCCAAAATGTGATTCATGTAATTTCGCCAAAACTTCTTTCCTTAAACCCTCTGATATAACAACACGCAAACCTCTCACAATACAATCTTTTTCTACACCCAATTCTAGTCTTTTATCATAATATTTCTTCTCCTCCTTTGATAATTTATCTATATCCTCTGGCCCACCTAAGGTCAATTTTCTTTTAATACTGATTAAATTTTTATCATTTTGAGTCTCCTTCTGAAGTACCTTTAAATTGATCAGTTTGCAACCATTTTGCATGTAATTTAAAACCCCTATTTCTGAATCAAAAACCTTTGTATCGTCAGATACCGGCAATCTCGATAATGCATCACAGTTTCCATTTCGTTTTGTTGATATCAGTTCAATTCTATATTTAAAACCCGCAAGAAAGTATATCCATCGAATTAATCTATTATGTACAGTAGATGAAATATTTTTCTTTTCCCCAAATATATATTTTAAGGGCTGGTTATCTGTTCTCAATATAACCTCATTTCCAATCAAGTAATGATAAAACTTGCGAAAACCGAATACTATAGCCGCTGCCTCTTTATCAAGTATTGATCGATGAAGTTCATTCTTCGGTATAATCTTCGAAGCAAAAGCAATGGGACGGTCCTGCCCATTCTCGAATTTATGAGACAATATGCTAGACAATCCAGTAGCACTTGCATCGCACGCAATTACTAATTGAACCCCTGGTTGATATGGTACTAACACTTTACCGGACAACAACTGAGTTTTAACCCACGTAATAGACTTAATACATATATGGTCCAACTGAAAATCAACCTCTTTCAATTTATCGTACAAAACCTTCAAATTGTCTGCTCTATTTTCCAAAAAACACTCATAAAAATTTACTAGACCTAAAAATGCCTGTAGTTCTTTCTTAGATTTAGGCATTGGTAAATTTTGAATAGCTCTAACTTTTTCAGGTGAAGGTTTCAATCCTTCCTGATCCAACAAATATCCCAAAATTTCAACTTTTTCCTTAAATAATTCACATTTATTTTTATTAACTCTAAGATCATACTCATTCAATTTAAAAAATATTTTCTCTAAAGTCTCTAAATGTTCTTTATCCGTTTTTCCTGTACAATATATGTTATCAATATAAATTTCGGTATTATCAATTCCTCTCAGTATTTCACTTAATATATCCTGGCATTCGGCTGGACTTGAAGCAATGCCTTCAGGCAACTTTCTATACCTGAATAAGCCATCTTCAGTAATAATCGTTAAGGGGTCGCGACTTTCTTCTGCAACTTCGAATTGCATGAATGCATGCTTCAAGTCTATTTGAGACCATTTCTTTCCCAATTTCAAAGTTTGAAATACTGTTTCTTTCAGTGGTATAGGATGCTGCTTAACAATCAATTGTGGGTTGACAGTTATTTTAAAATTACCACAGAGTCTAACTCCGTCGCCTTTGATTACTGGAACCACTGGTGTAGCCCACTCACTGATTGTTACTGGTTCCATATTACCAATTGACACTAGTCTTTTTATTTCATTACTCACTTTACTTCTTAGGGCATATGGCACACGGTATGGCTTACATTGTACAGGTTTGAAGTTTTCCTTGAATTTAAGTTTTATTTTCCTACCTGTATAATTTCCTTGCTTATCAGAAAACAATGAAGGGTATTTTGAACCAAAGTATTGCATAAGATTTTCATGTTCACATTGTATATTATTCAATGAATTAGTTGGCTGAAATTGAAGAGGCCACATCCCAAAAATTTTAAGCCACTGTCTCCCAATTAAATTTTTGTCGTTTCCAGGTAAAATATATACTTCCAACTTATAAAAACAATTATTAAATTTTACCTTTAAATCTGTTACTATTCCCTTAATAGCTAATTTAGAATGATCGTACGTTGTTAAATTCATAAGAGGAGCTGCCATTCGTTTGTTTGGAAAATTTTTCTGAAGTGTAACCTCAGATATAACGCTTACATATGACCCTGTATCTAGTTCCATTTTTACATTTTTGGCGCTCTAGTTCCTCGGAACTGAGTGCTTATCAATTTGCCCAAATGTCTGTAATTTTGGAATATTTCGATGAAAATGGTCTTAAACGATTTGGTTCGACTCATTGATCAAGAATCCGTGGTCGGAATTCATTCTGTCCGGCCGGCCGGCTGTAAGCACGATAACTCTCGAACGGAATGAGCTAGAGAGTTGAAATTTTCAGAGTAGGTTTGGGGGATGAATATCTCAGCTAAGTTCGTTATTGGGCAAAATCGGACAGATGGTTTCGGAGTAACAAAAAAAAAAATTTTTTTTACAAAACAAATTCCAAATCAAATTTTTTTTAATTAGCAGTTTTATCATAAGAATCCATTCATATCATTTTTAACTCTAACAAGCTAATACTTTCGGAGATATGATTTTTTTAAATTTCAATGTAAATCGTATTTCACAGATTGATATAATTATTATTCTATGTATGAATTCTCATAATGTCAACTTGACAGAAGGGAATATTGTAACTTCAAAAATATTGGGGTTGAAATACTCGTATTTTAGCGATGCAACGGGGACCTCACCCGAAAATGTTTGAAAATATTATGTAAATATTGAAAGCATAATTCTGTAGTTTGGTGAACGTAGATCAGGAAATTTTTGATCGATTACAAGGAAATTTATTATTACTTATCTAATAAACTATTATTTGAATTGAATTTCCTTTATGATGCAGTGATATCATATGAATACATTGATATAATTCCCAACTCTGAGAAACCAATACCAGATATAATTTGTCTGTTTGAACTAGAGCGCCAGAAAGCTCCTGTCCACAGGGCTTGAACCCATTTTTTTATTTTCTATTTCAATCTCAAAAACTATAGGATATGCAGAGATATTGGCGATCTCCGGAATACTTTCATTATTGTGTTCATTTTCGCTTAAATAATAAAAATCATATTCTTCATTACTGTCATCATTGCAAACCTCACCGCTTTCCTAATCTAGTTTTTCATAATCTAGTGAATTAACATTTTTGTTATTTTTCTTAAAGCAGGCATTCTCTACGTGACCTTTTATATGGCAAAAATTACAAATCTTATACCTATATCTACAATTTCTAGCGAAATGATTTCTTTTTCCACAACAATAACAGGTTACGATTTTTGAGGTTACCAGGTTACCTGTACATTTGAACTACGAAAACCGTTTGCACTACCACGTCTACGTTCGTGCTGACCACAGTGGTAGACTTCCCTTTTCTTTCTTCTTCGTTCCCTGCGTGTACTCCTCCATATTCTCTTCTCACTCCATTCTCGTACCTGCGTGATCCTCCTTTAAACATCGCCTTATTGTGAACTTGCCGCTGGCCCGTCTCTTGATATCGACTGTCTCTGTTTGATTTGTCATACATATTATTATGTTTCTTGAAGCCTATTTTTTCTACGTAATGAATAGTTTCATCTTTTTTCAAACTTAAGGAATATTTAACTGCATTCTCTCGCGCTTCTGCGATGGCTACTGCATTCTGAAACGTTAAATTTTCTTGTCGAAAGAGTTCTATTTTCGTTTCATTATGCAAAAGTCCACAAACAAATTGGTCTCTCAAGGCCGTATGTATTTCGTTGAAGTTACAATGCAAGGAATTTTCTTTCAGTCTGGAGACGAATTCTGACACTAATTCGTTAGGATATTGTTTAACATTGTAGAACTTACTGCGTTCGGAAATTTCAGATGGAGTTGGATTCAAATGATTTTTCATAAGTTGAACTAGTTCGTCGTACGTGAAATCCTTGGTTTTTTTAGGTGCCACTAAATTACGGAAAATGATATAAGTTTCTTGGCACACTCTCGTAAGAAGTTCGGCACTATATTTTCCTTTGTCGATATCTTGTGTTTCGAAGTATAATTCGAGTCTTTCAATGAATATATCCCAATTGTTCTTACGCAGTGTAAACAAGATCTTACTGTCTGTCATTTTTGCTCGCACTGTCACTTTCGTTGAAACTATATGGTTGTCTTTCCCTGATTCACTCTCTGAAACGTTATCGTCTGCATACGCTTGGCGCCACTTTTTTATTAGCAGTCGCCTTAATTTTTCGAAATTTTCACTTTCTGCAACGTCTATACCTAATTTTCGTAATTCGTCTATTATTGATTGTTTATTCAACTCGTAGATCCATGAAACTTTGTTCGATACTGGATTCGGACTAGGTTCTCTCGAACTAGAATTGCGTTGTTGCATATCACAGCGTCACACGTGAAACTCGTATTGTTAATAAACTTCACTTTGTTCAATTTTCACCTTTATCCTCGTCGCCATTAATTGTGGTGTCCGTGATTATAGAATAACACAATAAGCATCGGGTTAAACCATTTAATTAAATTTCACTATATGAATCGATTACAACTTCTTTTACATATTTCCCATACCGCTTACTTCGTCTACCTCTCATACTCGATTAACATATTTTCCATTATCTATTGCGCATGTTCATCTAACCCCTACTATTCATATATCTCACGTGGGTTTAGCACTTTTTTTTTGACTAGTAGAAAGATATTTACTTTTGCATTTTAATTTCTTTCCAACATGTTTCGGTCCCTAATGGCCTTTTTCAAGGATGCACAATATAACAATCTATTACTATTTTTGCCAAATTACATCTGTCAAAATTGAAAACATTGTCATGATTCTAAATATCTACCGTAGCCGGGGGTTACTTCGAACAAGTTTTGCATCAATTTCACTGCAGCGCAAACATTTCTGCAGATATTTGAAATTTTTTTTAACCAATCGATGGCTTATCATCTCAGCTTCAATTTCCCGTTTGTACGACTCCATTATCTTCAATAGAAGTTGGTGGGGGAATTTTTTTTTTGTTCAGAATTAACCGCTTAAGAAGGGGTTACTTTGAACAAGAGTGCGTTTACCGTAGAAAACACCAGTTTTGGGCGCCCAGTTCATAGAAACCCCTTGAATATGCAAGTATGAGTTTTTAAAAGAATAATGTCGCCCGATTATAAGGGTTTCCTTCATGGTTTAGCTCGTGAACCCCTGGCAATGTTTATTTTTTATCTAAGTGCTCCTAAAATTGTAAATTCAGTTTCTTTTTCGCTGAGTTCACTCAAGAATGCACAAATAAACACAAAAATTATAACTTTATTGAAAACATTTACATCTCTAAAGGAGCTATGTGCGCGCACAGAAGTTTTTCCTCTTCAGCCGAAAATACGGTTGGACGTCCTGGCGATTTCGCTACAATTGAGAGGTTAGCAGCTGCTGCTATTGCCTTCGCCGCCTTCATGTACATGCAAATCGTTCCAGTAGAACTGTTGAATCTAAAACAAGAAAATATTCGTAACTAGGAATAACAATGGATTTGATTGTTCTCTAGTAGGTACCTACGTAAACAGAAACAAGCACTGACGTGAAGTCAGAAGCTTTTGCGCGTATGTTCTATTGTCCATTCTTCTGTATTGGACACCCTTAATCGAATTCGATTAAGGGTGTCCAATACAGAAGAATGGACAATAGAACATACGCGCAAAAGCTTCTGACTTCACGTCAGTGCTTGAACCAATTTTTTTTTCGTGATTTTTTTGAAATTTTCTAGGGGTACGGTTCTTAAAATTTTTTTTCTCGTCGTTTTTTTCAAATTTTCTAGGGGTACGGTTCTCACAAAATTTTAAACACGTCTTTATGTTGATTTTCTACTACTAATTACCAAACTTCAATTCGATCGAATATTTATTTTTTGAGTTATCAAGGAAACAATATTCCAGATGGGTATAACTCGGAAACCGTTAGACCGATTTTGCCCAAAATTGAACTCAACTCTCCCTTTCGGATACGCAACCTTCCCTGAAAATTGCAAGTCCCTATCTCCTTTCGTTCGAAAGTTATCGAGGCAACGTTCACCCATCTACTGAACTCACACAAGAATGCTCGAATCTCCAACATTATTTAACCGATCGTATTAAAACTTGAAAATTGTCAGTATAGTTAGGTTATGAAGGTTCTTGCAAAATTTCAGCAATTTCGAACGATTATTTACTGATATATAGAACTTTTTTTTTTTATTTTCAAAGATTTATTTAAAATTTTCTACAAATGCTATCCTCACCAAATTTTGCAAACGTTTCCGCATTGGCATTCTACAACTAATAACCATGTTTGAATTCAATCGGTTTAGTATTTTTCGAGTAAATGAGGAACAAAAACCACAAAATTTCATAAAATTTCAGATGGCTATAACTCTGAAACCGTTTGGCCGATTAGGCTCATAATCAAACTGAAATGTCGCGTTGTGGTGTACATCCCAACCTGAAAACTTGAGGCCGCTATCTCTCTCAGTTCTCAAGTTATCGTGACAACAAAAATATTTTTTAATAATTTTTTAATAATTTTGTAGCCATACGATTCGCACAAAATTTCACAAACGTGCTTAGGTTCATATTCTACAACTACTCACCAAGTTTCAATTCGATCGGATTCATATTGGTTGAAAACAAAATTATTACTCGGAAACCACTGGGCCGATTATGCCCATTAACGAACTTGTCCGTCGTATTGGGATGCGCCACCCACCCTGAAAATTTCAAGTCGCTAGCTCTTTTCGTTCTCAAGTTATCGTGGCAACGGCCGGACGGCCGTACGGCCGGACGGCCGGACGGACAGAATCAAATTTGACATCGAATTCTTCATTGGGGAGTCGAACTTAATCGTTCGAGACCATTTTCGTCAAAAAATTCGAAAGTTACAGACATTTGGGCAAAACTATAACGCGATGTTCCCCAGAACATACGCGCAAAAAAACTCACTCGGTAGAAGCAGCCCTGATAGTTGATTTTTCAGCTGAACACTTTTCTAATGCCTTGGCAAGGATTTCTGGTGAATAATTTCGGTACTTCCGAGCTCCCAACTTGCGAATATAAGTTCGCGGCATGTTGGCTTGCCCCTAATGAACAAAAAATAGACGAAGGCGCGATGTTCAAAGTAACCCCTCAAAGTTCCTGTTTTTTAGTTGATTAGCCATATAAAATCAACGAAATGAGTTAGAGATATGAAACAAAAAAGAAAATGCTGCCAATAGATTGATAACAAATATATAACTTACCTGAAACGGTATTTCAAAACACGATCACTGCGGCAGAGGAGGTTTGAAGGTTGTTCTCAGAACAGTGGATTTCACCATTCCGATAAAAAGGCGCGCAGCGGCTCAGGTTGGCCAACCTGACAACAATTCGCAATCGCAGCGCCGTCTACAGGTAATCATCGAATGTTGAGTACCAACTGTAGGTCGCTAGCTTGTGAACTAAGCGCGCTATGAGGATTTTTGATTTTACAACGTATCTGTTCAATGTAGCCCCTTGTGTTCAGAGTAACACCCGGTTACGGTATTCAATTTCGCAATCCAAGACAATACAGCGAAATCTATGCGAGTCGATAAACAAGAAGAAGAAGAATTTTTTTTTAATTTTCATTTTCTATCATTTTATTGAATTTACCCACGAAAATCTTTCACAAAATTCTATATATATATTTATATTTATATCTTGAATTAGAGCCAGTAAATTTGATTTGGAATTATGATTTGAGGATATTTTGACTCGCCTCCGCTAGTTTTCAAGGATATTTACTCTTGATTTTAGAAAACCTCAATATTTTAATGCAGAAAGGAAAATGTCGCTGCTCGTAAGGTCAGGAGGGATTGTTTGCAAACCAGGTGTGGCCAATCCAAGCGATGATTATTCAGAACTTCAGATCTCCGAAGAGCGCTACAGGACTATAATGTAGGTCTATCATCTTCCATAGATACATGCATCACTGGCTATTGTAAGAATTGTCAAAGGCTAAAAGACCATGGACATGGGGTGAACCTGCTTTGAGGCGCGTGCGATAAACATGATTATGTTTATACTGACCCTCCTAAGTCTTCCCCAGGAATATAACTCAGAAGCTCATGGGAGCTTGTGCGACTAAAGTCAGTTATGTTCTTTGTCAACTTTGTTACTCTATCCTTATGCCATCTTAGACACAGCACTGTTAGTTTTGACCTGACAGTGAGTGATGTCCACTTCCCTCTATGTAGATCTCCGGCTGGCTCTATTCACTGAGCTTGAAGTACTCATCATTCAATTCAAATCAGCCAACTTGAACACGCGCGCCAAATAATACTGACTTCACGTCAGTACTTCTTCATATTTTTGTCACTAATTTCCCTGACTAACAAAATCAGTGGGTTAATATGGAATAATTTTCGACTCAAAACTCATATTCGATGCACATATCAATTATCTCGTAGGATCTTGTAATATATTGACAGGTTTCTTCACTAGAGAGTGTCGTCAGTTCAATGATGTGAATTCCCTGATTATCTTATATCGCTCATATATATCCAGCAAATTAAATTACGCGTCTCTTATTTGGAATCCCATTTACAATACATATATCTCTCGGTTGGAAAAAGTGCAGAATAGGTATTTAAGGTTTTTGTGTTACAGATCTAATTTCCATCTGAGCCCAGGTAACCCGGATAATTATTTTATACAGCTAAGGCATTTCGGTTTGCTGAGTCTGGAGAACAAAATGAAAATAGACACTATATTGTTCCTCCACAGAATTTTCAACAACAGAATTGATTCCGCCGAAATTCTTAGTAGAATATCTTTTCATATACCTGTAAGATCTCTCAGACGTCAGTACACCATCCACATACCCTTCAGCAATACTAATAGAGCTTATAACTCACCAATATGCAGAGTACTTCAGCTGTGTAATGATCATATGGATGATTTTGACATCTTCCATCAGAGCAAAATTATTATAAAACGAAAGTTGACATATATTTTCAGATAATTTTTCATGATAGGGTAAGGAAAGAGGTTTTTTTTT
Source organism: Halyzia sedecimguttata (assembly GCA_937662695.2). Classification (NCBI taxonomy): domain Eukaryota; kingdom Metazoa; phylum Arthropoda; class Insecta; order Coleoptera; family Coccinellidae; genus Halyzia; species Halyzia sedecimguttata. The sequence continues at coordinate 64,868,709 of OW569417.2, read as the reverse complement.
TGTTTGGTTTTTAATTTTTTTGTGAATCATTTTTTTAAGTTTCATTGTAATATTTTTCTAGCTTCCATTAAATACAAATATGTGAATACTGTTTGGGTGACTGTGTCCATCTTATAAATAAATAAATAAATAAATAAATAAATAAAAACCGCGGTGGTTCAGCCGTAGAGGAGCCTTCGCCTTACACACTTCACACATCGAAAGCACCCATATTATATGTAATTTGGACAGTTGAAGGTTTGCCATTTATAAAAATGGAGTCGTATGCATTACAACAACGTATTGAAATGATCTTGATGTTGAACGGAGTTGGCAAATTTTCAACAAAGTTGGAAAAAATTTCGAAGCAGTTGGAAAAATTTCGATGGAGTTGGAAAAAATTCCGAAGCAGTCGGCAAAATTTCGATGGATTTGGAAAAAAATTCGAAGGAGTTGGAACACATTTCGAAGCAGTTGGAAAAATTTCGATGGAGTTGGAAAAAATTTGGAAGCAGTCCCTGGGAATCAGGAAACTTGTGTAGAGACGCAAGAGGTGGCCACATGGGAGATATCATTTTCAGCGTAAAATTGTAACATGATAAACATTGTACTTCAAAAATAAATAAAAACTTTTTCAGTTTCAATTCAGATAATTTGTCTTTTAGTTATTTACTTTTGAAAACACAATTTGGAAGACTCTATATTATGTACATGCTCTCGCAATAGTGCGTATACATTGGCGCGCTGCGCGTTCGCTGCTCGTTGCGTTTGTTTCAACAAATCTTCCACGAACAATATGGAACCCGCAAATGCGCATTGCGCATTCAGTTCAGTCACGTCTCTGTCGCGAGAGCAGAATTACGCAATTTGAGTGATGAGTAGTGCGGCTATGTTAATGGCGTGCTCCGAAAGGAAGATAAGAAAAAATCGGCGTTGGTGGCTTACCAAATTTTTTAAAATAGAAATGGCACGGAGCTAATGATAGATTTGAAGTCCATTGAAATTAGTGGACAACATAAAAATTTTACCAGAATGTCACCAACTAACTTCGAGAATCTCCTGCAAAAGATTGGTCCTGATATTTCCGACCGGACCGGACAGACAGAATCGAATTTGACCTCTGATTATTCATCAATGAGTCGAACTCAATCGTTTGAGTTGAGTCCATTCGAAAAATAGAGACATTGTGGCAAAAAGATAGCACGCTGTTCCTTGCGGAACACGCGCGCAAGAACGAATTTCATTAAATCAATGATCAGACTACATCATACTGAAGTACAGTATGATGTAGTCTGATGAAGTCGCTGTATCGACGAAACGCATCACAATATTGAATAAATAAGTGTAATTCGTATATAATTTTTCATTGAGTTAATATGGATTTGCATCAAGTAAAAGCCACAAGCATTAAAAAAATAAATTATGTTTTATATAGTATTGATCGTTTGCCCGAAGAATTTTTTTTTTTTAACCAAGCGATGATAGTTTCATGAAACCATGTTCGTTCAACTAACGAACCTCATCTTTGGCGCAGAATATACTGAAAAATTAATTAGTACAATATGTACTTTAATCAAATACACGCTAATATTGTTGTAACGAACGCTCGAGGAAAAAAAATCCTTTAAAGCCGTCCCAATTAGAACAATGAACATGGATTGTTGCGCGGCGTTTGTGCGCGAAGCGCGCTCAACTTGAACACCCGTACCCACTTAGATTAGACGAACATAGACGAATCGAAGTGCGTTCGTTGCGTAGCGCGCTAATGTATACGCACTTCTATAATTGGTCATTTAGAATTCAACCATATTTTGTTTTCTAGACAAGAAATAAATTTGTAATGTCTCTTATAGATAGATAAGATGACATGTATGAACAGTGAGCACAGATCATGTAATTCATAGATAAAATAATTACCGCATTCTGTGACAACCTAGGAGTATTATGTACTATTGAAATTTTGAAAAATCATATATCCCAAAATATGAGCTTGTTAGAGTTGAAAATAATATCAATGGATTCTTATGATGAAGCTGCATATTGAAAAAAATTGAATTTGAAATTTGCAATGTAAAAAAAAATTTTTTTTCGTTACTTCGAAACCATCTGACCAATAACGAACTTAACCGAGATATTTATTTCTCAAACCTACTATGCAAATTTCAACAGTCAAGCTCCTTTCGTTCGAGAGTTATCGTGTCTGCGACCGGACAGAATCGATTTTGACCATGGATTATTGATCAGTGAGTCGAACCAAATCGGTTAAGACCATTTTCGTCCAAAAACTCGAAAATTCCAGACATTTGGGCAAATTGATTAGTCTTATGCCGAGGAAGAAGGGCGCCAAAAACAGTAATATTTGAGTCAATAGCCTTCATAAACTCTTATTGGAAAAAAAAGCACTGACGTGAAGTCAGTACTCTTTGGCGCGCGTGTTCACGGTGGCTAATTTGAATTGAATGATGAGTACTTCAAGCTCAGTGGATAGAGCGAGCCGAAGATCTACCCAAAGGATAGTGGACACCATTCACTGTCGGTTCAAAAATTGACAGTGCTGTATCTAAGCTGCCATCAGGATAGAGTAACAAAGTTGGAAAAGAACACAACTGACTCTCCTTAGTCGCACAAGCTCCTAGAAGATTTGGGAGGGTCAGTATAATCCTAATCATGTTTATAGCACGAGCGCCAAACCAGATTGACTTTTTACACGTTTTCTTTCATTGTTAAGTCTATCTGCTTTTTCGCGCGTGCTATAAACATGATTAGGATTATACTGACCCTCCCAAATCTTCTAGGAGCTTGTGCGACTAAGGAGAGTCAGTTGTGTTCTTTTCCAACTCTGTTACTCTATCCTGATGGCTGCTTAGATACAGCACTGTTAATTTTTGAACCGACAGTGAATGGTGTCCACTATCCTTTAGGTAGATCTTCGGCTCGCTCTATCCACTGAGCTTGAAGTACTCATCATTCAATTCAAATTAGCCACCGTGAACACGCGCGCCAAAGAGTACTGACTTCACGTCAGTGCTTTTTTTTTTTTTTTTTTCAAGTTCCTTTAACAAATATAGCTATCAATTCAGTTTGGCTGTTAGCTTTACCAATCAAAAAAAATTGCGGTTGTGGGACCTCCAAATCCGAACGTATTTTAATATAGATCTACTGAATATAGTTATTTATAAATTCGCCTCAGGGCCACCATACAGACATTTAAACTCGGAAATAACGCTATTTCCCCCAAACTGACTTGTGTCCGTGCACCGAATTGACATGAATATTCTTTTAAAACCTCACAATATCGGTTCATTACTCCCAACATAACCCAAACAACTCAAAACCATTCACTTCTCGTCTGCGCAAGCGCAATATACTCGTGGCTGCAAGTCCTCCCAAAATTACACACCTCACAAAAAACTCCGATTCTCCAACACTAGTGGTTCAGGAGATATCGCGTCTTGAATCCACGCATGCGCAGACCCTCACCAGGGGATTCTATAGAGGAATATCATCCGCCACCCCAAAACCCCAATCCTCTCTGACGAAAGCACCAGCAGTCAAATCACTTAAGGTATGTTCATGCGCATAACGAAATATGCCCGTAAGGGCTAACATCAATTTCGAAATTAGCCCCAGGGCCACGGTACACGGACACTTTAACTCGGAAACAACGCTACACGGCCACGGACACTTTAACTCGGAAACAACGCTACATCCCCCAAACTGACTTGTCCTTGCACTGAATTGCCTTGAATATTCTTTTAAAACCTCACAATATCGGCTCAGCACTCCCAACATAACCCATACAACTCAAAAACAGTCACTTCTCTTCTGCGTATGCGCCATCTACTTGCGGCTGCAAGTCCTCCCAAAATCACACACCTTACAAAAAACTCCGATTCTCTAACACTAGTGGTTCAGGAGATATCGCATCTTGAATCCACGCATGCGCAGACCCCCACCAGTGGATTCTATGAAGGAATAGCATCCGCCACCCCAAAATCCCAATCCTCTCTGACGAAAATACCAGCAGCTAAATCCCTGATGGTCTGCTCATGCACATAACGAAAAATGCCCGTAAGGGGTAACATCGATTTCAAAATTAGCCCAAGGGCCACGGTACGAACACTGAATTGCCATGAATATTCTTTTAAAACCTCACAATATTGGCTCAGAACTCCAGACATAACCCATACAAGCCTAAAACAGTCACTTCTCTTCTGCGCATGCGCAATCTACTTGCGGCTGAAAGTCCTCTCAAAAACACACACCTTACAAAAAACTCCGATTCTCCAACACTAGTGGTTCAGGAGATATCGCATCTTGAATCCACGCATGCGCAGACCCTCACCAGGAAAATCTATAGAGGAATAGCATCCGCCACCCCAAAACCCCAATCCTCTATGACGAAAACTTCAGCAGTTAAATCACCGATGGTCTGCTCATGCGCATAACGAAAAATGCCCGTAAGGGGTAACATCAATTTCGAAATTAGCCCTAGGGCCACGGTATGCACACTTCAACTCGGAAACAACGCTATTACCCCCAAACTGACTAGTGTCCGTGCATTGAATTGACATGAATATACTTTTAAAACCTCACAATATCGGCTCATTACTCTCAAAATAACCCATACAACCCAAAAAACAGTCACTTCTCTTCTGCGCATGCGCAATCAACTCGCGGATGTAAGTCGTCCCAAAATCACACACCTTACAAAAAACTCCGATTATCCAACACCAGTGGTTCAGGAGATATCGCATCTTTAATCCACGCATGCGCAGACCCTTACCAGGGGATTCTATGGAGGAATAACATCCGCCACCCCAAAACCCCAATCCTCTCTGACGAAAACAACACCAGATAAATCACTGATGGTCTGCTCATGCGCATAACGAAAAATGCCTGTAAGGGGTAACATCGATTTCAAAATTAGCCCCAGGGCCACGGTACGGACACTTTAACTCGGAAACAACGCTACATCCCCCAAACTGACTTGTCCTTGCACTGAATTGCTATGAATATTCTTTTAAAACCTCACAATATCGACTCAGCACTGCCAACATAACCCATCCAACCCAAAAACAGTCACTTCTCTTCTGCGCATGCGCAATCTACTCGCGGCTAAAAGTCCTCTCAAAATAACACACCTTACAAAAAACTCCGATTCTCCAACACTAGTGGTTCGAGAGAAATCGCATCTTTAATCTACGCATGCGCAGACCCTCATCAGAGATCTGGATTCTATGGAGGAATAGCATCCGCCACCCAAAAACCCCAATCCTCTCTGACGAAAACTACAGCAGTTAAATGAGTTCTCATCTGCGCATGCGCACAACGAAAAATGCCTGGAAGGGGCAGCATGAACCTCAAAAAAACAGGTTTCGACATTTTAAGCAAAGTATTCCGCAAAATAGTAGTAATTTTTTGATTTTTTTCATGTCTCGTGATCTTCACGAAATTTTGCAAAAGCATTGGTCTTTTCCATCTAACTACTGAGTTTCAATTTAATCAGATCAGTATTTTTCGAGTTATCGTGAAAACAAAATTTAAAAATTTTTAAAATTTTTTTTTTTTGCCACTTTAGGGCCGTCCGGTCAAAACAAAACTTCGCAGGCATATAAAGGTCATGATCCTACAATTTGATGCCAAATTTCAGAAAGATCGAGTGATCGGTGCCGGAAATATTCATAAAAAACGTTTTGACTAAAAACGGCCTTAACTCCGAAACCGCTCGTTGGATTTCGCCCGTTAACGAACTTGTCCGAGATATTTACGCTACAAAACTACCCTGCAAGTTTCAACGCTCTAAGTCGTTCCGTTCGAGAGTTATCGTGCTAACGGCCAGCCGGACCGGCCAGCCGGCCAGACCGGACGGACAGAATTGAATTTGACCTCGAATTCTTCATCAGGGAGTCGAACCCAATCGTTTGAGACCATTTTCGAAAAAAAATTCGAAAAATACAGACATTGTGACGAAGTGATAGCAAGCTGTTCCTTGCGGAACACGCGCGCAAAAAGTTGGAAAGCCCTGTGGACAGGAGCTTTGGCGCTCTTGTTCAAACTTCGACAAATCATATCTCCGAAAGTATTCGGAAGAGTTGGGAATTATATCAATGGATTCTTATGATAGAACAAGGTTGTTATTCTTTAGTAACACTATTTAAGATTTCCTACATAAGTATTCTGGTTTGAGTTCTCTCTGAACTGATTACATTAGATTTGTTTCATAAATAAAACTGGCTATTTCATCTACTCAATTTGTCAGAATGACTCCTGTTTTTAAACACTTGTAGCCAAAATTGGACCGTCATATAAAGATAAGATGCAAAGGGATTTCAATTTCTTTCATGATGTAGTTCTATAATAATAATACATTGATATAATTCCCAACTCTGAGAAACCAATACTTTCAGAGATATGATTTGTCAAAAATTGAACAAGAGCGCCAAAGCTTCTGTCCACAGGACTGTCCCACTTTTTTTGACGAAGGAATCCCTCTTGAATAGGAGATTTAAATAAACATAAACTATGAAAATACAGATAGGTATGATCGAACGATACATAAGTGTTATTAAGTACGCATTAATCGAAATCAACTGAGAACTGCACCAGCATACAGTGTGGAAAAGCCAAATGGAATGAATGCATCATCTTGGTTACTGTACTTATTTATGGAAAATTCCGAAACACGTCAAATTTTAATTTTAAATTATCATCATTCTTCTTCGTAAAAATTCGAATTCCAATTTTTCAAATAGGAATTATTGGCTTGTGATACTTCATTTGAAAGGTCTCGTCATTCTCTATGCAGAAATGTTTTCACTCTCATGTTTATTGCAAAAGTCAAATTAGAAAAAAATAAAATCAAGTGATTAGCGAAATTTGGTACAATATCAAAAACTAAAATGTAGCAAAAAAAGTATGAATGTTTATGAAGTAGATGTTCAGTGTTCACAGCGAACGCCTTGGCAACATCCTAATCTCAAATGAAATTTTCTTCCAACATCTCAGGAGTGATCGACCTAGTCGCAAGCGTTATTCGATCTTTCAGGTCATTCGAATCAAGGGGTTTAGTTTTGTACACAATGCTCTTCACATATCCCCATAAATAGAAATATAATGGGTTAAGATCAGGAAATCGCGCTGGTCATTCTATCGTTCCTCGCCTTCCTATTCACCGATTTGGAAATATTGCGTCGAGGTACTGCCGGACATTGCTAAGGTGATGTGGTGGTGCTCCATCCCGTTGGAACCATATCGTATTCCGTAGAACTTGAGATTTTCCTTGATCAGGATATAATTTTGCCAAAGTTGGAACGACATCATTTCGAAGTAGTGCTAAATAATTATCGCCATTCAAATTGCCCGCAATGAAAAAGGGGCCTATGAAATTGTTTCGAACATTTCCTGCCCAAACATTAACCTTTTGAGGGAATTGCATGTGTTCGTCCAGTGAGGATTTTCGGTAGACCAGTTGCGACAATTTTGATGATTAGCATGGCCGTTGAGAGAAAAAAAGCACTCATCAGAAAACAAAACGTCTACTAATTGGATAATATTGTTATCCAACATGTCCATCATTTGTTCACAAAAATAAGTTCTCCTATCAAAATCGTCTTCCAAGAGCTCCTGGGTGGCTATCATTTTATAGGGATGCATTTTATTTTGTTTTTATATGTTCAGAATCGATGTATGGCTGACATTGAATGTTGTTGAGGCATATCTACTCAATTTATGTGGATTTTCTTCAAAGTCAAGCATCATATCTAATTTCACATCCTCATACAGTGTATAGCAGCTGCTTTTTTAATCTGCCTTACATGCCCAAACTCACGAAACTGCTTCTCTATTTTACTTATTGGCCCTTGAGTTATAGGCGGTAAATTCGAAAATTTCATATGAAACAAGCGACTTTCTTCTTTTTGTGTTCGGGTATTATCTCTTTAACCAATCATTTGGAAAATTGTTATTTTGTGCATTTCCGTTAATCGAACCATTATTCAAAATTGAAGTTAATGAAATTCTTCAAACACAAATTAGACAATTTATAAACTACAACTTGTCAGCACAAAACAATTTGCGAAGGCTTTCTAAAGAAACTAATATTGCAATAGAAAGTGTTTTACGTTAGTTTTCCTGATACCATCTGGAAAACACATGTTATGGTTTCTTTCATTTTCTTTGTATCACATCTTAAAGGTGAGTAAGTTTAGTATTATTCTAATAAGATTTGGGAATATTCGAGGGAATAATGAATTTCGGTAATCACATGATTTTATTTTTTTTTCTATTTTGATTTTTGCAATAAACATGGATGTCATTTTTCGGTATTTTCCATAAAAAGGTACAGTAACCAAGATAATGAATTTATTCCATTTAGCTTTTCCACAATATATATGCATATCTTAGATAAAAGAGGACTAGTAGAGACCAAAGTTTCGGAGCAATCCACTGGCAACTTTGGTCTCTACTAGTCCTCTTTTATCTAAGATTAGTGGATAGCTTCCCAAAAGCGTTATTCTTTTTATATATATGCATATCTACTGGTAGGGTTTCCATCTCAGGCCTCCCCAATAGTTATAATACATTCTAGCTAATTCAGCAATCTGAAGTTTACTTTTTGGGGATGAAATTAAGTTGAATTAGTTATTCAAGCGAACCTATGAAATAATTATCTCTGTATATCCCGAGTTTTATTCTTATTGTTGATCCCGTATCCTAAAACATACCAACCAGAATATTTTTTGGGAAATCGTGTAAATGATCAACGGAAAACCAACGTACGAAACAAAGGTGTCAGTATGTGACAATAAATTCTACTAGTAAAGTAATATATACATTCGATCTCCGATATATTGGTACGAAGGTACCAACATTTTCAATTTTTCTGAGTTCACCGTCAAACGTCAAACATTAACAAACATTCCTCGTTTGGTTGTTCAGTTTAGTCCCCCCCATAACAAAATCCTGTAAGCGCCACTGGAACCCTTATCTCACAAGTATACCAGGCGTTTCGTCCATCTTCGAGTAGGCAAACAACAATACACTATGGTGTATTCTGTTGTGCCTGATTCCTGATCTCAACAAATTGATATTTCAAATGCTCTTGAGTACAAGGGCGCCAATAGGTCTCTTGCATGAGCTGCATGTAATACGAAATACCATATGTTTATGTTTTTCTCAATCTACTTCAATATCAGATCATCATGTATGCCCTCATCCACATTCATAATTTATAAAATTTGAATACATCTGTATTGAAAATCGGTTGATCAAGTAGCAAATTCAAATGAGGTGAAACGCTTCTGAATTGTAGAATCGTTGCTATAACGGCTGACGTAATCAAAATGTACCATCTGCTTGTTACAGCCACTGCCGACTACGAGCCCTCTATAGCGGGCTTTGTTACACCGGAACAAAGAGAGTAGATATGATGGGTTACGTCACGGACAGGTGACAAGTTGCGATCGTTTGAACAGCCATTATATGCAACCAAATTTGAATGATTGTTTTCGTGTTGAAAATTGAAATTTTTGACAGCGGTTGAACTTTTTCAGTATGCTTATGGATATAATAATAATCGATTCCAAAAATAAAAAAAAATACTTGCAAGAGACCTATTATGTTACCCAATAGTTATATCAATACAATGTCTACTGAACAAACAGCAACATCTTAAAAAATTTCATATGTTAGCTGCAGCCAAATCAGTTGCTAAAGTTAACTTCTCTAAAAAAGAACAAAACATGGTAATCCCAGCCGATGACAATCTGAAACTTCAGTATTGCGTTCAAGTAATTGTTCGACCGAAAAACATTTGCTTCGCCTCAAAAATTTCGAACAACAGAATCTGCATATAGATATCTGCTTCCCGGCTTCCGTAGAACTTGTTGTTAAACTTATCAAAACCAATCCAACCGTTCCTATAAGATATATAAACTTGAACATAAGATGGCCAGTTTCACCATTAAAAGAATAGTGATCTCAAATATATCAACATATTATTTTCCTCATGAACTAGTTATCGAAGTTATACAAAATCTTGGATTTCAACTTGCCTCCCCCGTTTCATTCTTGAAGCAGGAAAATTCACATCAGATGTTAAATTACTTCTCCAAGAACTGCACATTATTCACTCATCCGTGCAAAGATCCGACCAATATAGATCCGATCTAGTTAGAATCTAGAACATTACTGGAAAATAAGGTTTTGATGGCTGTCGCAGAATTTCAACGATATCTGTCTGATAGTTTCTGATATACAGATTTTTTTTAAATTTTCCAATCATGTGATCCTCACAAAATTTTGCGTAAGTCTTCTTGTCGGTATTTTTCTAACTACAGCTCTATTGAGGGATATTTCAAAAGAACCAACAAGAGTAAGTACAAATATCTATGGACATACATCCAGTCGTAGAGTCGATTGCATTACAACCAACATCGATTAAAGTCAATTGAAAATTAAATTATTGGAAACGGATATCAGCGATTGAGCGATTACAGAATTTTAATGTTAGAGTACAGTATAAACATAATGTACATATACATATCTATTACATACACCTATTTTAGGTATATGCACAGAATACAGGTTTGGCCACCGGCGAAGTTAACCTGGACTTTCACGAAGAATGGGACGTACGATTTTATTGAAAATTTAGTTTCTTGGATTGGAACCACTGCTCTATGGATCTAGAATATTTTCAACGCTACGGTGTTCCCGCTTATATCAATAAGTACTAACAACTTTGATATTTCAAATAGATATATATTATTACCTTTTTCGATCCGCCATAGCCTCCTTATCCCTCCTCATCCCTAAATCTCGCGGTTGAATAATTAATTGATTTACTTCCTTTTTCGTGCAAAACACAGCTTCAATTCAATATTCATTACTTCGTTACTTGGAATCCTAGAAAACCGAAATTTCGGGTATGGATTAACAATATCCCCTGTATCATTTACGTATATATATTGTTATAGGGGGTATCATTTACGTATATTGACATACGTCCCTAATCATACAGAGTTGTTCAAAATCCGAGGCTTTTCCGAGACATACTTAAACAATAAATAAAAAGCTAAATTGTAGGGTTTTCGAATTAAAGGCGAGTTTTCATGCCAATGGGAATATTGAGCCACATTTTGTATTAGCTATGCGTGAAATGTCATAATTAATGTAAATTAAGATAATTTAACAATTGGCATCGATTGTAAAATATTGTTGAATTTATTAACGGAGATTTTATTAAAAATCATTCAAATGGAAGGCAATAATTATACTATTGTGAAGAAGCAGATCATATAAACTATGAGATGTCACTGTTTGGCAGTTATCAATTATTTTATGTTTTAAGTTCAGTCATTATTTTACGAATTGTGCATATTAAAGAGTTAAACGTGAACACGAGTCATTTATTGGACACAACAAGTTGGCGACGAGGATTAACACCATGAATGAAGAGCAATTCGGTCAATTTCTTTCTGTTCTTAAAGCAGCCCTCGAAAGAAAGCCAGTCCCAATTCCTCAAATTACACCTTTTGAGAATTATGATTCAAAGACTGAAAAATTTTCTTCTTATTTGGAACGTTTCGAAAATTATTGTGACCTGAAAAATGTCAGTGAGAATAGGAAGAAGGTTCAGCTGTTGTGTTCATCGATTGGGAAAGCACATTACAATAATTTAGCTGCCCTCTCGGGCCCTGATGAACTTGTGAAAGAAAATGAGTATAGTGTTATAGTAGAAAAATTCAAGAAAATGTTAACCCCTGTCGTCTCCCCAGCCGTTGCTCAGCATTACTTTCTGAGTGTCACTCAGCAGACTCAGCAGTCAATATCTGATTTTGTTGCAGCACTGATGGGTAATATTAAAGATTGTGACTTTTATGTTACTTGTCCTTCTTTAAATTGCAAGAGAAAACATTCCATTGCGGATTCACTCCTTCGTGTTCAGTTCATCAGAGGTTTGAAAGACAACTGGATACGTGAGTATTTGTTGCAAGACACTACTTTCAAGAATTTCGATGAGCTACTTAAAAAGGCAACTGCACTGGAAGTATCTCGATATGAATCCGGTCAGTTAGGCAAAACTCTCGACAAGTTATCTGATAATCCGGAAGACACACACAGACTAGTTGGTCCTTCCACAAACAAGCACGGAAATCGTCACAACCACAAACCGTTTCAGTTCAGGAACATCAGTTCCCAGTCTAGGAGTCGTACAGGTTATGTCGATTATAAATCATTAGGTATCGATGGTGTTTGCCTGAATTGTGGTCGATCAAATCACAGATCTCCTGAATGCAGATTGCATCGTGAATCGTTGAAGTGCACTTCTTGTAGGAAGGTTGGTCATGTCGCCAAGGTCTGCATCACTTCGCTGCTCCAGAAATCTAAGACTCAGCATTTGACGTCTGAAAATTTTCAAAGTGAAGATCAACATTGTGACTATGAGTTTGGCATTGTCCGGATGGAAAATATTGAGGACTTGTACGTGCTTGGGCCAAACACAGATAAGTACATTGTCGAAGTAACTCTCAATGGCAAGTCACAAAATTTTGAAGTCGACTCTGGTGCTCGTTTTTCCCTTCTTTCGGAAATTGATTTCAAAAAGCTTGACCTCAATGTTCCAATCCAGACAACTTCAGTCTTATTCCGATCCTACTCAGACCACGTAATAAAGCCTTTAGGAAAAGTTAGTCTCTCAGTCACATATGGAAATAAGTCAATCGAAGCTGATCTCTTCATAGTACCAGCAGGGCATGATGCTTTGCTTGGCCGGATGTGGATTCGTGAACTAGGAATCAACCTCAACGAGATTGATAGATGTCGTATTTTAGAAACCAACCCAGTTTATGTCAATTCTATCACGTCACTCGGAGACATTCTTAACACTTATTCGACCATTTTTGAAGAAAGAGTCGGTTGTGTTCCTAATATGGAAGTAAAGCTCCAACTCAGAGAAGGAGTAAAGCCTGTATTCATCCGTGCGCGCGATGTTCCATTTGCATTGCGGGAAAAAGTTGAAAGAGAACTTACCACACTGGAGATTCAAGGAGTCATAACCCCTGTCTCATTAAGCGATTGGGGATCTCCATTGGTTGTAATAGCAAAGCCAGATGGTGGTGTAAGGCTATATGTTGATTACAAAAGTGGTGTCAACAAAAGACTCGTTGCTGCCAACCACCCAATACGGCGCATAGATGAGGTTCTACATAGTCTCAGAGGGTCGAAATACTTTTGCACGTTAGACCTGCACAAAGCTTATCTCCACCTGAAGGTTGATGAAGAAGGAAGCAATATTCAGACTATTTCGACGCACAAAGGTACATTCAAGATGAATCGTCTTAGTTTCGGAATTAAAACTGCGCCGTCAGAATTCAATCGTATTTTATCACAGCTATTGAACGGACTTTCCAAGGTTGAAGCTTACTTTGATGATATAATCTGCCATGGTACCACGCTGGAGGAGTGCACTCGTAATCTCATTACTTGTTTAGAATGCCTAAAAGCCAATGACCTACACCTAAACAGGAGCAAATGCTCTTTCTTTAAGGAAAGCATAAACTATCTTGGTCATGTGGTATCGTTCAACAAAATCCAGAAAAGTCCATCGAAGGTTCAAGCCGTTTCCCAGATACCTCGCCCGAAGAATGCTGATGAGCTGAGACGATTTCTTGGATTAGTCACCTACTACGCCAAATTCATTCCGGACTTTTCTACCAAATCCTACTTACTGCGCCGCTTGCTAAGGAAGGATGCAAAGTTCCACTGGTCTGCTGGAACTGAAACCGCTTTTCTGAACCTTAAGTCAGAATTGTGCAGTGACACAGTTCTTGTTCCATTCGATCCGTCAAAACTTGTGATTCTCACCACTGACGCAGGTCCTACCGGAATAGCCGCCATTATAAGTCACGATATCGATGGTCAAGAAAAACCAATCGCCTACGCATCTCGTGCTCTGACGCAGGCTGAGATAAACTATAGTCAGCTCGATAGAGAGGCTCTGGCCATCGTTTATGCGACAACACACTTCTACAACTATATTTACGGCAAACGTTTTGTTTTAGTCACCGACAATGAACCACTGTCCCGAATTTTTCACCCAGATCAAGCTCTGCCACAGATGACGTCAGCAAGATTGTTAAGATATGCCTCGTTTCTCAGTGGGCTTGATTACACCGTTCACTGCAAGAAAGGCAAGGATAATGAAAATGCTGATTGCCTGTCCCGTGTTCCAATCTCTGTATCCACCCAGTTACCAGAGTTAACCATAGACGAAGATGTCAACACCATGTACGCTGAAAATCTGATTCAAATATCCAGTTTATCGATCACAGCAGATACCATCGCGGAAGAAACCGCCAAAGACACAATGTTGCAGACACTGATGCTCGAGCTGAGGAACACCTCCAAGGACAGCCCATACACAATTTCTGGTGACATGTGCTTCAGGTCGGACAGGGTCGTTATACCAAAATCTCTCCAAGCGCCAATCCTTGAAGAACTTCATGCGTCACACTTGGGCAAAACCAAGATGAAGCAGCTTGCCAGGAGATATGTATATTGGGAAGGATTGGATAAAGACATAGAACGCCTTGTCAATGCGTGTGAGCCCTGTGCCAAGGTTCGACACAACCCACCAAAAGCCGCAGTACATTCGTGGGATCAGCCGAAGGAGAATTGGGAAAGGATCCACATAGATTATGCAGGTCCTTTCGAGGGCCATTTTTTTCTGATGTGTGTAGACGCAAAGTCTAAGCAGAGGTCCGTATAACTCGTGACGCACCGTCCTCTGCATCAACCATTTTTCTCCTTGAAGAAATCTTCTCTGTGCATGGATATCCAGCTGTTTTAGTTACAGACAACGCTACCATATTCAAAAGTGAAGAATTTCTGAGACATTGCAAGGAACGAGGAATTTTTCAAAAATTCAGTGCTCCGAATCACCCTGCCACAAACGGGCTCGCAGAACGCAGCATTCAAACACTAAAGAGACGTTTAAAAGCCTCTGTGGATGATCCAGCTCCTATCTCAATCAAACTGAGAAGTATTTTATACTTGAAACGACGGATTCGAATTAGCCTTGATGCATTGCTTCCAAATTCAAAGGCACGGGTTCCCAGCAGCCGCAACACGTCTCGTGTTCGTTCTCTTCAAGTGGGAGAGAGAGTCCAGGTGAAGATTCACCGTGAAAATCAAGACATCTGGCAGTTCGGCATTGTGACCAGGAAATTGGGTCAATACCATTACATGGTTGAATTAGATTCAGGGCGCTCTCTAAAACGACACATTAATCAACTCATATCGTCCCTTGTACCAAAAAAGCAAGTATTTTTGCAGATTCCACAGCCTCCTCCATCAAGATTTAGGTTTCCCACATCTGATCGCCCCACTGAAGATTCAATTCCATCTATTCCTTTTCCAAATTCATCTATACAGCCATATACAAGCAATTCAGCAAGTCCAAGATCCCATCATCCACAAGATCAACCAGCTCCACCAGTTCAACGTCGGACTGAGAGAATCCGCAAGCAACCAAGCTATTTAAGTGACTATGTTTTGGGTTAAATTCACAGAGCTAAATTCAAGTGGGGGAGAATATTGTGAAGAAGCAGATCATATAAACTATGAGATGTCACTGTTTGGCAGTTATCAATTATTTTATGTTTTAAGTTCAGTCATTATTTTACGAATTGTGCATATTAAAGAGTTAAACGTGAACACGAGTCATTTATTGGACACAACATATACAAATAAAGTTTTGATGAAATTGTTTATTCTTCACGGTCAATGCGATCGAATTTCAGCAAGATCATGCCGAATGTTCTGGTTAGGCCTAAATCTTATTCTGCACTTCTGGTGAAAGCATGGGGATTTGGGTTGAAATAAGTTAATCTATTTATTATGTTATCTTCTTTTAAAGTTATAAAAGCTTCGGCATTAAATGTTCGTCCCACTTTGATCCATAAAGAGACGTATTTCATTAAACGTAAGTGATACACTGGATATTGGTAATCCATACCCAATTTTAGATCTCTAGGATTCCAAGTACCACAGTAATGAATGTTTAATTGAAACTATATTTTGCACAAAAAAGAAGTAAATCAATCAATTAGTCGAAAACTCAGACAGGATTAGGAAGTTGATACAGAAATAATCAGGTGGCTACGGCGAATCGAATCAAATTCGGAAAGCCCTGTAGACAGAAGAGCTTTGGCGCTGTTGTTCAAGTATAGTCAATTATATAAATGGATTCTTATGATAGAACTTCATCATAGGAGAAATTGAATTCAAACATCATAAAAGAATTTAAATTCAACAAGAGTGCCAAAAATTATTAATTTAAAACCAGTTGACCAATTCTACCCAACAACGAACTTATCCGAGATATTCATTTCTCAAATCTATGATGAACAAGATATTCATTTCTCAAATCTATGATGAACGAGATATTCATTCCTCAAATACACTCTGAAAATGATATTATATCAATAATTGAAGCTTAACCAATATTCCAGTTTTGTTTTTACTGAAGATATTCTGAACTGAATATTATCAACTTATCATTACCATTCCCATCATCATATGGATTAACCATGGACATTAAAATATCACCCAAAGAGTATGATATCATATTAAAATCCTCATAATTCTACGGTAGCTGAAATGAATTTGACATATCATGTCTCTTATAGGAAAATAAGTTGACATGTGTGAACACAGATCATATATTAATTCATAGATAGAATAATTACATCTAGCATATTCTGTATAAACATAGAAGTATGATTCATTATTGAATTTTTGAAAAATCATATCTCGGAAAGTATTAGCTTGTTACAGTCAAAAATTATATCAATGGATTCTCATGGTTAAACTGCATCTTGAAAAGAATTGAATTTGTAATGTAATAAACAAATTGTTTTTGTTACTCCGAAACCATCTGACCGATTTTGCCCAGACATAAACTTAGGCGAGATATTTACCTCTCAAACCTACTCTGAAAATTTCAACTGTTTAGCTCATTCCGTTCGAGAGTTATCGTGTCTACAGCCGGCCGGACAGAATCAATTTCGACCACGGGTTCTTGATCATTGAGTCGAACCAAATCGTTTGACCATTTCCAACAAAAATATTCGAAAATTACAGGCATTTGGTCAAATGGATAAGCACTCTGTTCCGAGGAACAAGAGCGTCAAGAAACAATAATATACATTTGAAATATCAAAATTATTAGTACTTTTTGATATAAGCGGCAACACCGCAGTGCTGAAAATATTCTAGATGGATGGAGTAGTGGTGCCTAGCCAAGGAACCAAATTTTCAATAAAATCGTACGTCTCGTTCTCCGTAAAAGTCCAGGGTATCATTGACCGTGGCTCACCCTGTATAACCATGGGTGTATTCTGAGATTATTTATTACTTTTATTAGTGTTCTTTGCTTATAACAAAACCCTTACCCATAGCCTCCTCTATCTAACTTAGATAAAGGAGGCTATGCCTTACCTTTTTGTTTAACCCTCGTACATGAGTAGTCAAATTTCAGTAGGTCAAATGAGTAGGTTTACGATTTTATATATGGTATTCTGTGGTGGTATCGTAAGTTTTTAGTTATCTGTGTTCTATGCTTTGATTTTGAGGTTAGAGGCAGGGGGGTGAAGCCATATATGGGTGAAGCGACAGTGGGAAAAGCGGCAACAAACAAGACATACGTTTCCACTTATTTTGACATTTATTTTGAAGTATGTCGTATGTCGTAGATAGGTTCAAATGGATGAATGACATGACAATTGACAAAGAGAAATAAAAGTGGCAAAGCTGTTTGTTAACAAGATGTACGTGAGATTTTCTAGTTTGTGCGGGGTGAAACTTCGCCTTCTGTGGTCCTTTGCAACCCAAGATGGCGGCTTCCTTCGGCATAAACCGAAGATATCCGATTCAACTGTTATGTTATGAAGGTAAACAATGGTAAACAATTAACATTCAGCGGTTCAGCCATTTTGCAAATAGAATATTTTTGGGAGATTTCGAGAAAGATATCTGGAATTATTGAAAATCTAAAGGTGGGTTTGTTGATATAAGTTGTATATTCTATTCATTTCATTCTTCTGTTATGCGCTGCCATTTTTTAAATACTTCTTTTTAATTAGTGATAAATTTATTTTCAATTAGAAAAATGATTTTCAGGTGCCATGAGAATCCACTAGATAAGGAGAAGCTATCAAATGACTGTTGTTTCGTGTAATTGGGTGAGTACAACCGATATTGCTCATTGTTTTTTCCTATTCCTTCTATTTTACATATAAAATGTCAAAAGATACAGTTGTATCTCCATGTTCTAGGATTGTCGCCTATTCTGGCAGGTCTTCCCTATGAGAAAATGCATAATCATTCCGATGTTTCTGTAGGTTTCAGAAGAAATCTTTTCGATTTCCAGTGGATACTTCCCGATCAGCTGCTTGGAAGCGAGTTTGCTCTATCAGTTCAACAAAAAGCTCTAAAAGTAACGGCCGGTTTCATAATAAGTTTTAAAGTCCCTTTAAATTTAAAGCATCCTTTTGTTGGTTATTTTGAACCAAAATGTCACTTTGAAGGATACTTTAAATTTAAAGGAACTTTAAAATGTATTATGAAACTGGTCGTTATTGTTTTAAATAATTTCACCTCTCCTATTTTAAAATAATAATGTGCAAACCATTTCTATCAAGATATAGGTAATTTTGGGTATTTTATTCAAAAATTTGCAATAACTAATGACAACATCGTAGCTGAAGATTTCACTTGTTTCCCTGATATCATTGATGATGGAGATGATATGACCGAGATGAATTATACCATTCCTAATATAGAATTGTTAACACATTCTAATGTTTTGCTTTCTATGAATTCTGACACTGCTTTTTTTTCAAGAACTCTTTGGATGAGACTAGGACTGGACAATGCCTGATTGCAACAAACACTGTGATATTATTTATTGTTGTATGTATATATACTCTATATATGAATGAAAATGATTATTATTATTGAATTAGAAAATTAATAAATACATTCTTGAAATTTATTATTCCATTTTTGCACATCTAATTCCTATTCAGTTTATGTATCATCAATGTAATTTTCTTACAATTATTCATGGATATACTGAGTTGATCAGATTTTATAAAACAGAGGTCTGAATTTACATTGAAGATGAATAAATACAATGCCCCAGAAAATGCAATTGTATGGTATAAGGTATCTTGAAGACATGCATATATTCAAAATTCCCGCCGTTTGAATTATCCTGCAACCCATAATGGCGGCGGCTTTGACGCCATCTTTGTTGCCTCGGATTAGTACTAAGCTTTCACTTCTTATATATTAGTGTTCTGTGGTTTGTGTTTTTGTTTTTCTTTAGGAACCTTTAATATTCTTCTCTTGGGCACTTTGACTTCTTTCAAACTCGATATAATTTCATTTATTTTTCCGTTACCTCGGTTTCTCTCCCATAAACTACTTCATAATTTTATATTTTCAATAAATCTATCAACATGACAATTATAATTTTGATATTTCTAAGCTGTTCCTAGATATTTTACAATTCTAATTTTCAATTTTCATTTTGAATTTTCTCGAAAAATACTCATTTGCCAGTGCTAAAATTGAAACTGTGGTATATCAACATCATGCAGATACTATATACAGAATATTTTGAAAATCGGTGAGGGGGCGTTAAACTGCAAATTAACCCATATTACTATTTTCGCTTATGTGTTGATCATTTTTCAGTATCGGATTTCAAATATAACGCTCTCTGTCTATAGGATCATCTGAACAAAAAGGCAGTGCCTCAATCATCTCAAGTGATTCATTCATACAATGAGCATGACTATGTCAGGAAATTCCAGCTTTAATATCAACCATCACCATCTAATAATTCTCAGATGATGAACTCACACAATGACGATGTCTGGCGATTCCAGCCTAAAATTCACTGTGATATTAATTATAGCACACAATAGTCGAATTTAAGTGAGCAATTGGAACAGAGCGTGTAGGACCAATCCCTTGCTATTATAACCGATCGGTTATGTTTAGGAAGAGATATGTCTTAACCGCTCTGCTCCAGTTACTCGCTTAAATTCGACTATTGTAAATAACGTGAATAGTTTACTGAGGAGCATTTTTTAGGAACGATAAGGGATATGCCAGGATTATACATTAACCAAATTGATCAGAAATATTTATATTTCAAAACTCATCTTCTATTACTTGATATGTAAAAATGATACTTGTTTCTTTTTTCAGTAAAGTGTGATATTGACGGTCATATCCTGCATTGATGGATTCTACCTGATTTTGACTGTCTATTGTGACCGTGGATGCCTCTTCCCCTCCTTAGATGAATCAGTGTTATTGTGATTTAGTGAAGTGACAATTCTGATCATAATGATATTTGAAAGACCGTTGTGAATGAGTGTTGACACACAAATATTTTTTTATCTTTAATTCATAAACATCAAACTGTAATAGACATTTGATTCAGATAATTGTTGGGGAATTTGGTAGTTATATCCCCAAGAACTTGAAATAACGTAAATCAAATTCCAATTTGTATTCTAATTTTGGAATAATCTAAGACTTGTGGTTGGTCAAAAATTTTGTTTGTTTCATTGCATTGTGTCATGGATTTTAGTTTCTCTATAAGCAAATTGTACTTACAGTAGAAACCAGTTATAACGACTAAAGGGTAAGGTCCTGGTGAGATCCCTACACCTACATAGTACATTGCTTATAACGACTATCGGATATAGCGTCCTAAACATGCAGTACTTTCGATGTCGCTATAACTGATTTCTACTGAATTTTTTCTAGAAAACTGCTACCTAAATTAATAAATATTTAATACATATGCAATTGTAAAAATTATTTTAATAAAGAAATTATTGTTTATAAAGCTTTGTTTCATTTTGAAGAATATTTCTTTTCGAACACAGAATAATATAAATTCCGAAAATTCAAAAAACGAACCACAGAGCACCATTCTAATTATTTTGTAAAATGACATATACTTCAACAAGCGGACACCTCCTAGAACCATAATGGAATAACTTCCACTTATTTTGTCTCTCTCTAATCTATTGTATAAATGCAGAGATATAGAGGGAAAGAGAATGAGCTTCGACCACTGCGCATCCAAATTTTGGGGGACACTACTGGGTCCGCCATATTCTACCTTGTGACGTCATTTTCGTCTATTCTATGGTCGTTTTGATTTAAATTTCGAGCGTTTGCGAATTCAGTTGCTTGTGTCTCATGAATTTTGATGTTGATTTGAGATATTTCTAGTGTTCCAATCCAACTTCCAACAGGATCAATCGATCAATAATTAGTTTTCATAGGTTATGGTTGCTTCATTCACTTAAACATTTCAGTTTTATTCATTGTTATGTGTTCTTGAAAGTTTCCAAAAGGAGAACTACAAAAAGTATGGTTGAATGTGCTTGGAATTAATGAAAATACTTGGAATTGGTCTACCAATAAAGTAGTTTGCTCTGAGCATTTTTTGCAGATCGATTTCAATAAATCGCATTCTAAAAGAAGATGCCAATACCTACCATCTCACAAGTTGGATGATTCAATGAATAACGAAGGTACATTATCAAAATCGTACTTTCCATCAGAATAATCAACAAATAAAGATCAGTTAAATACCTTATCACCTCCTGAATCATACATTAATATGAAGAATATCAAAGAGGAAAAAAAATTAAGTTATCGTCAAGGTGAAAATAATTTCTAATTTCTTTTAGTAAAATATGTCATTAGTTTTTGGTTTGTATAGTGTTAGCAATACTTCTATCATCTATCCACACTCGCTTACTTCTTGCAAGCTATTATAAACTCTTATTGTTTCAGAAATAAAGGTGACAAAAGTACCTCTTCAACAAGTACAAGCAGTAGTTCAAGAAGATGAAAAATCCTATTCATCAAGTCCATACATAGTTATAAGTAGTTAAATGTCTATGTCTTTGTTGTGTTACTTTGAAAAATAGGACCTCTGATGGAACAATATTACATTATTTACAGTATCCCGCCATCAAAACTTAAAAGCCAGACATCCTGCATGCCGAAAGAGATTGTATAAGGCTAATAAAAAAAAATTGCTGCATTGAAAAAGAAAGTAACAGTGATATGGAAGCTGTTATGAATTTCTTGAATAAAAACCAGCAGCACTCTAATAATGCAGTTGACTATTTACAAAGCACTTACGATAGTGTACCTCATATACTAATGAGGCGATATTTAAAAATATTGAAAGAGAAACCATATCTTACGAGGCTTATCCACCTGTACTTCAACAATTTGCTGCTACTTTGCAATTTTATTCTGCAAAAGCATATGAGACAGTATAAGGAAAGAATTTGCCATGTCATTGCCACAATACGAAAGTGGTACCAGAATATTAATTGTTAACAAGGGTTCATTTTAGTAGCATTTAATGGACTGCAAGCAAACATTCAGGAATATTATATGTTCAATAGGGAAGTAGTTTGTTCACTTATCGTTGATGAAGTTTCTATGAAAACGCAACTAGATTTTGATGGACAACAAATGTGGAGCTATGCAAATATAGGAATAAATATTGATAATGATCAATTGAAACCTACTTCTGAAGCTTTTATACTTATGGTTGTTTGTCATAATGAACACTGCAAAATTCCTTCTTCATTATATCCCTCACTGCACGAGAAAAAGCAAATATTGTGGAAGAAAGTCTCATACTATTACATGAAATTAATGTCCAAATAACATTGTTGACCTGCGATGCTCAAATTATAAAGAATTATTGCATTTAGTATTTTAGGCTGTATTGCCACTAGTAACCAGGTGCACTGTGAGTTAGAAACAAAGATTTAATCATTTGAAGAATTTATTGATTTTCTTTTGTAAAGCTACTATCAATTTATCTCTAAATATTTGTTATGACTCTCATTGAACATTTCATTTTGAGCTAAAACACTGTTTTACACATGTTACTGAGTAGGTAATTATTGAAGGATACTGATTGACTTCATGTTTTTTTAAGAGTGAAATACCTGAAAATATAATCAATATCAATATGAATTTGTTTTATTCATCAAAATGTTCCTGTAAAATCGACAGCTCGACAAGAAGTAGGTATATGCGTTGGAGTTTTTTTTGACTAGGCTCAATTCCATAATGCTTAATTACCTTCAAAAATCACCCATGAAGTAAATACATATTGAAGTAGTGTTCACACATTGAATAGATATTTTTTTATACAGAAATAGCTGTTTTCATGTGAGAATAGGGTGATACACTTTGATGCTACTTTGTAGTAGATAGATGGTCATATGGGCGATATATAACAAAACCCATACAAAAATCAATATATTTATTCTATTTGAAGTGATAAATAAGATCATTTAGTATTAGTATCTTAATTTTCTTCTTAATTCCTTGATAGATGTAAATTTTCTTTCTTCGTTAATTCTCTTTAAGAATAAAGATAAATAATATGAATGCCTCATAAGCCTATACTCATTCAACTTACTATTCATCAGTCATCAAATGTTTTATGGACAATCCTATCAATAAGTAAATGATAAAATGCACTTTTATTGTATTATCTTCGGTTTTTTGATCATTATTAACCTAATTATTTGCATACAATATCGTAATATCTATCAGCTTCACATTAAAACGTTTAAATCCTACTTAATAGTTTGTTTTTCAGTAGAAATGCATCGTTTTCATTATGATTTAGTTCCCTATTTTTCTGCTGGACCCTGTAACTAAGCTATTATCTTTTTGTTCAACCCTCGTCGAAGAGTAGACAATGGCGGACCCACTTTTTAGCCACTTCGCGCAGGTTGTCAGCCGTTCTCTATCCCTCTATGTCTCTGTATAAATGTCACTACTGTTGCGTACAGTTTACAAGGCAGGTAGCACTTCTGTGGTTAGAGGTTTCAGTATTTTCTATTATTTGTGTTCTGTGTTTTCTAGGTTATGCGTTGTTTACGTTTCGCCTCGATCCCATTATTCACATTGTATGTATAATTGTTTAATAGTATTTACACCTAAAAAGCATTCATGATTTATTTATTATTTAAACAGTGACTCCATTTCAAAAGCATGGCAGACGAAGAATTTGATGAAAATGACGTTGGGGACGATTTTGAAGACGATGTAGAAGATGACGAAGAACTTGAGCAGGCTGAGGAAGAGGCCGATAATGTGGAAATTTTAGCACCAGGACAAGCTGGAGGTGCAGTTCCTAAGGAAAAACGTATTACCTCAAAATATATGACAAAATATGAAAGAGCGAGAGTTTTGGGTACAAGAGCACTGCAGATATCAATGTGTGCCCCAGTTATGGTTGAGCTGGATGGAGAAACTGATCCACTTCAAATTGCCATGAAGGAATTGAAGGAACGTAAGATACCAATAATAATAAGAAGATATCTCCCAGATAATTCATATGAAGATTGGGGAATTGATGAACTGATTATTGTGGATCATTGAGTTACTTGTGTACATATACTTAGAAATAAATATTATTCTTTTAAACTGTTTAATATTTCAATATCCATAGTTGAAGAAGATGTCATTCTCATAGTGAGTTTACAGGGTATTTAAATCGTGTTAACTTTATACTGTAGAGTATGGATCAACTTTGATACATTTTTCAGTTAATTGAGAATCTACAATCTATTGTTCATGTACAAATTTGTAGTGGACATTTGTTCTGGGAATGATGTTCCCATCTTCTAAGAAAAGACTCTGTATAACTACTCGCTATATAGCTGTTAATAACCAGTTCACAGGCAACTCAAATCAGAATGTACCTATGATAACATTCACGAAATATTTCAGTATTCTAGTAATGAATGGATTTCCACTAAGTATCAGTTCAGTCCTTATATTTCTTTAGCGTTTGCGGCAATCCGGTGCAACCAAATTCTGAATAAAAATTTCCCCCAGATTTGTCAATAATTTTTACTTTGAAAAACATACTGCTCCCAACTAAAACCACTTATTCAAGCAAAGTTGTCGAAACCGACGACAAACCGTGCATGTATCAATTAACACTTTTTGGAATTAAATGAAATCCACCTTATTTTACTATTCCAATAAATTTGTCTCAAGATGTATATAAAGTCTTATCTACTTATTGATTGTTTCTTAAGTGCTTTAGGCAACACTATCTATTGCTCTCATTAAAGCTTCGTTTCTCAGAGAATCTTCTGTAGATGGCACCCTTTATAAAATTCTGATATTCATGCTCTCATAAATATTCTTTGAAATCTTCCAAGTTTTCTAGTCTATTTTACTTTGTGCTTCATCGTTTACTGTGCCAACTCAATCTCAAGCAGGTACAGCAGGGTGAGGGGTCAGGTTATACTAATTCTGGCAAAAATATTAAAATATCCATATCTTTTGGTTAGGTAGTAATAGTTTTATATTTTATAATGTTGTGAATTGATACGCTTTGGGTACTCAATCTCAAATTATCATAATATCACAGTGTTTTTTTAATGAGGGAAATCGTAAAAGAAAATGACACAAAAGTTTAACTCTAATTTTGATAATAATGAATAATAATGAAAAATGGCGATACCGTTGTTAATAAATCAACAAGTCCAGAGCGTTCCTGCCAATCGGGACCCGATTGGCAGGAACGCTCTGGACTTGTTGATTTATTAACAACGGTATCGCCATTTTTCATTATTATTTTTGAAAACGCTAAACAGCGTTCATGGCCATTGGGAAGATCTCTTGTCTATGGGAAGATACTGTCTGAGCTCTGCGGGACTCGTTCTCGATTAACATCGAGTGAATGGTGGCATATGATTTCACGCTTCAAATATTCACTGGTGGGGAGAGGCTGATTTCCGTGTTTCGTCTCATAGGTGGCGTGGGCGATTAAAATGATCGACCAAGCCGGCTCTGAAAGGCTTAACCCGGGTCAGTTTAGTTGAATTTGTTGGGAAAGCTACAGAGTGCTGATGAAGGCCAAGAAGCCAGAAACGCGTCTGCTCTTGCTTTCTCGGCAAATCAATGAACCCCCTGGGGTCTATAGATTTGTGAAATATATGCATAAGAATATTGATTATTCGAAGCCATTTATGAAGGACCCGATTGGCAGGAACGCTCTGGACTTGTTGATTTCTAATTTTGATTATTAAAAGGTTTCTTTCTGGGTTTTCTCTCCCAAACTCTGAAAAATATCTATAAAATAAAAATTAATTATTTTGTGATTCGCTTCTGCGTAAGAAACAAAAGATATTTGTCGAAAGCAATCAATTGAACAATGTTACCGAACAAACAACATTGTTCAATTGATTGCCTCTGACAAATATCTTGTGTTTCTTACGCAGAAGCAAATCACAAAATAATTAATTTTTATTTTATAGATATTTTTCAGAGTTTGGGAGAGAAAACCCAGAAAGAAAATACCTGTACAACAGTATAGACCAAATTAGTTAGGTTAGGCGGGAAATTTGAATTACGATCCATCGGTGGATCCGAGCACTGAATTCCCCATGCATTTCTTATGGACCTAAAATTTACGCGAATTTCTCGCCTGTTTTTAGATACTTTGGCTAATTTCTTAAGGTTTATTTTGGTTGGAATATATTCTGTGAACCTTTCTCAACAATCTAGAATCAAGTTTTCATAACAAAATTGTATATTTCCAAAATAATTAATAAATATAAAAGTGTTCACCAAATTCGATTGACGTATGTCTTAGCTCACTCGAAATCAGTCAAAAATAATAACATAACCCTAAATCGGCCTTGTAATGACGCACAACAGATGTCATCTACGACATACGGAAATCTTTCGAACTAGAATGGTTTCAATTTTGATTTAAGAATAAATAGAAGTAGATTTTAATGTGGAAATAACATGAAAACATGCACTAATGATGAAGGTACCCAATACTTGTTGTCTCTGTACTAACATTCTCTTTTAAATAGGGTGGTTTCATATCAAAGTTGAAATTCCTTGTTAAAAAATTTGAATATGGATCTCCCGCCAAGCGACTGATTCTAACCTAACTAATGTGGTCTATATCCTTTAATGTATTTCTAATTTTGATATCGAAGGAGACGTGATTTAAATTTAGTTTGTCTTTTTAGCAGTTGTGTGAAAGGAGATCGTTCCACAATAATTTGTCTTATTGTGTTAACTCTAAGGAGTTGAGATTCGCCACATTGTCACATCATAGATATCCACTTTTACAGCTTTGTGGTGGTCCTTACTCAAAATGGACATTTATAGATTTAAACAACGAAATATAAAAGTTAGTTTACTTCATTTTACTGAGACTGCCAAGACATTTTATAAACATATACGTAGGATTATATAATTTTTTGAATCAATAAAAATTAGGTGATCGTATCATCCAAAAATGTCGAGTCCACTGTGAACTCAAACTAGAATACCCAACAAGTAACATAACTGTCCCATTTGGATACGCAACCTACCCGGAAATCTGCAAGTCCTTATCTCTTTCCGTTCGAAAGTTATCGTGGAAACAGTCACACATCCAGCTACTGAACTGAACCAAAGGCTGCTCGGATCTCCAACAATACAGATCCAATCTTGTTCAAATTTTGAACTAGGTTGTAAAGTTAGGTTTTATAAGCTCTCGCAAAATTTCAGCGATGTCGGACGAATAGTTTCTGATACATAGAATTTTTTTCAATGATTTTTTTTTAATTTTCTAGTGATACAATCCTCGAGAAATTTCGCAAAAATTTGCGCGTCGGCATTCCTACAATTACAAATACAAATAGTAATTGGATCGATTTCGTATTTTTTGTGTTATTGAGGAAATAACAACATTTCAGATAGCTATAACTCCAAAACCGTTTGGCCGATTATGCCTGTTCACAAACCCAGATGTCGCATTCGGATGCGCAACCTGTCCTAAAAACTACAAGTCACTATCTCCTTCCGGTCTCAAGTTATCGTGAGATATTTTTTTTTTATTTTCTGGAGAAACGGTCCTCACAAAATCCACAACTAGTTGCCAAGTTTTAATTTGATGGGATCTGTATTGGTTGGAAATAAAATATATACTCGGAAAGCGTTCGGCCAATTATGCCCATTGACGAATAAGTTGTCCGTCATTTGAACGCGCCACCTACCCTGCAAATTTCAAGTCACTATCTCTTTCCATTCTGAAGTGATCGTGGAAGCGGCCGGCCAGACCGAATTAAATTTGACCTCTAATTCTTCATCAGTGAGTCGACCCTAATCGTTTTAGAGCATTTTCGGCAAAAAATTTGAATATACAGACATTTAGGCAAAATGATAGCACGCTGTTCCCCAGAACATGCGCGCAAAAATATGACTATCATCTGCACTTACCTAAGTTAACCTAGTCTCTAGCCCTGGACCCTCTAGACATTGAGTATAGGGATACCTGTATATTCAGAAATAATGGGTGACTATAAAATTTGAATTTATATTCATATTCCAGGATTCTTGATATTGGTATATAAATGCAATCAATTTTTATATATATATATATTCACGTCTTTAATTATTTATTATTTACAACAAGGAATGAGTTGAGTTATTTCACAATATTTAATTCATAAGCTACCAATATCATTGAATCTTTTCAGTTTCTCTGGGAATGGATCCTTGAATAGTACTGGATCCGCCCTGAACTCGACCGATTGTAAGGGCATTCTTTCAAATATTTTTGCAAACTTGTCAACACACTGGGACCGTTCAACCATATGTCCAATATCTGCGGATAACATCTCATTATTTGTACATTCTGGGCATTTGAACTTTTTCCTTGGAGTAACCTACGAAAATAATGAAGTATCATACAAAGACTATGAATAGACTAGAAAACCGACAACACAGGACACATTTCCACAATCCATTGAATCCTGCAAAAGTAGTATGCTTGGTAGGAAAACCTCAATCCTGTCTGTAAGATAGAGGAGATAGCTAAGATGCCCATTATTTATTTATTTATTAGAACGGGGTCATTAGGCTTGGTCCAGCCCTTCGAAACTGCATATTATTATATACAAACGTCGATGAATTCTCCAACAAACGCATCATCAAAAGGAACTTCTATCAGTACAAAAGAGTCATCCTATGATGCATAAATGATGAAGTGATATCTCACAGATCACAGCAACATTTACCACCTGACCAATAGTTATGTTTTTTTCTAACATGTAAGTCCTATCGCTTGATTGATTTGAGTATTTCAAGTTGTTCAATATATTAATGCAGGCCTCATTTTGGCCAGCCAAAGAAGCATTTCACTTCTAGACACCACTTTAGAGATGATTACACCATCTAAACAAACTCCCGGGGGGAATTATGATTCCCACTTTTTTCTCATATATTCATCATAAGTTTATAGTGCCCGACAACTCATATTTGATTCCATGCACAGTTGCAGCATTGCTTTTGAAATCTGAATAGAACACATAATCTACTTTTGAAAACCAGTTTGGATTTTTATTGGAGGAACGAGTATATACTTGATGGAAAGTTGAACCTGCTAGATTCTCGCTTTTCCACACTCCTCCTTTTTGCAGATGTGTGTTCACACATAATTGGTATAAAAATTACTGGAGGGTGTTGATCCTGAAATTTCAATTTGGATACCTACAATGCACATGTTCAAACCATCGACAAATTGGTTCGGGAGTTCGTCGACCATGAATTCATATTCTTGGGTGATTATATTTTGAGAGAAACTATTTGGTCAAATTATGGTGAACTTTCAGATGATCTGCTGGCCATCTGTAACTGCTCTGACACAGGTGTTCATGAAAACGTTAATCTTTTGAAGAATTTTTTCTCTTATCTTGGATTGTGCCAATATTTTCCTGTGCATGCTGCCAAGGGTTATACTTTGGATTTAGCATTCTCATCGCTTCGGGAGGACTGTGTTCGTTTGGTTGACTCTCCCGATTCTTTGGTTCCTTTGGACCTTCATCATAATCAAGTGTTTTTTTAAGTTTCTTTTGGGTGCCGTAGTGAAATTAAAGCGGTGAAGAGTGGATTAGACTTTCGCAAGGCTAATTATGATTAAATAAACTCTAGCTTGCAGCGGTGTGATTGGAGCATGATATTTGCAAGCAACAGTGTTGAGGAAAACACTTCTCAATTTTATTTAATTTTAAATGATCAAATAAGTAAATATGTCCCATTTAAAAGAGTATCTGATAGCACTTATCCATATTGGTATTCTAGTAATTTAATTTCTTTAATTGTTGATAAAAAAAAGGTGCACATAAAATGGTTACAATTCAATGTTCCTAGTGATGGCATTAAATTTCGTGAACTTAGGGCCAGATGCATTCGTCAATCTAAAATTGACAGGAAAGTATATATTGAAAAAGTTGAAAATGACTCTAAAAGAGATGTTAAAAATTTTTGGAATTATGTAAATTCTCTATCAAAAAATTCTAATAATATTCCTGAAGAGGTATTTTTTAAGGGTGAATTTGGTCAATGTGGTAAATCTGCATGTAATTTGTTTGCTAAGAATTTTGAGTTGATTTACTTAAGTGCAAACTCCTCTTTTCAGCATCAATTGTATTTGAATGTGGAACTTGATTTCACAATTAGTAGGGAGGAGATTGCTTTAAACATTAAAAATCTGAAAGAATCTGTCTCTGTTGGGCTAGATGGTTTGTCTGCCTTATTTGTTAAAAATTGTTCTAGTTCAATAGTTGAACCGCTTTATCATTTATATCAGCAATCCCTAATAACTGGGTGTATGCCCACAATGTGGAAAAAGACCTTTATAACTCCAATATTTAAAGCTGGCAACAAATGTGATGTCATGAACTATCGGCCTATTGCCATTATTGGTACTATTTCTAAAATTCTTGATTCCATTGTTGCTGTGAAGCTCTCTGAATTGTGTCTTCGGTTTATAATTCGAAATCAGCATGGATTTGTTAAAGGGAGGTGTACTATTACCAACCTTATATTTTATAACAACTTTATTGCTGATACCCTCAATGATGCATCTTGCCCTGACGAGGTTAAACAGGTTGATTCCATTTATTTGGATTTCGCAAAGGCTTTTGATTCAGTCAATCATAATCTTCTTATTTATAAATTATCTAAGTTTGGACTAAACGGCGGCACTTTGAAGTGGTTATTATCCTATATTGCGGGACGTTGAACTTCGAGTACGCATTAGGGGGAGTTTATCTGATCCGTTTGTTGCAACACCAGGTGTGCCTCAGGGCTCTCACCTGGTTCCATTGTTGTTCATCTTGTTCATCAATGATGTGTCTGATTCACTTAAATCTGCTGTTGTCCTAATCTTTGCAGATGACATAAAAATTTTCAACAGAGTTAGGTGCTTCTACGACCAAATTAGGTTGCAAAAAGATTTGGACCTAATCTACATGTGGTCGCGTATTAACCCAACTAAATTGTGCCAAATGTAAAGTTTTACCTATTGTTGGAAGTCTGAATAAGAAACTCATTTTTAATTACTCTATTAATGGTCAAATTCTTAAAAGTGTTTGTAATATAAAGGATCTAGGTGTAGTTCACCAGAGTGATTTCGAATTTGACTTGCACCTAAATGCACTATCTCTAAGGCTTATAGGTCTCTGGGTTTTATTGTTAGGTCTACGAGGGAGTTTAAATCTCATGAATCCATTATACATTTGTATAAGACGCTGGTCAGACCCATTGTACTTTATGGCTCGGTCATATGGTCACCCTCTAAACCAGAGGTTTTCAACCGGTGTGCCGCGGCACACCAGTGTGCCGCGTATATTTTCAGGTGTGCCGCCGAGATTTCCGCTAAATGTACCTATGCTGCGTTGAAATAACGAAAAGCTATTTCAATGAGAAAATACCAAACATTCGCCTTACAAGTTGATGAATCAACTGACATAAGTGGAAATTCACATCTGCTGGCATTTATACGCATGATCGTTAAGGATCATATTATTGAAAACTTTCTTTGTTGCAAAGGACTGTCCGAAACAACATGAGGAGAAGACATATTTAATGTATTAGATGCGTATTTGGAATCCTTCGATTTATCATGGACCGAAAGTATTGGAATATATACCGACGGAGCACCTTCAAAGACTGGTTCTGTAAAAGGGTTTGTTGCGTTGGTGAAGCAGATAAACCCAAATATTGTGCTGGCCCACTGTTTTATTCATAGGAAAGCATTAATATCAAAACTCTGCCGGATGACTTAAAAACTGTATTGGAAGATGTAGTGAAGGTTATAAATTTCATTAAAAGCCGTCCAATGAAATCTAGATTATTCAAAGTGTGCCGTTAAAACTTAAAATTTCAAAACGCCTGTGCTATAGCAATGTTGGTTATCAATTTTCTTCCAGCACTATTGCTATAAAGTAGGTGAAAATTCATTGAATTCAGAGCGGACAACACTGTATTTCATGACTTTTATGTGAAATAGAAGAAGAATTTGACCCTACTTGATAAACATTTCGTCCGTTTTTCGTTTAACAATCCTAACAAACATATAAAATGTCACGAAGGCGAAAAAGTAACTATGTTATTTATGAAACTGACAAGATGGAGTTATTGATCAATTTTCAGGAAACTGAAATTGATAACGCTTCTTTTAAGTTAGAGATATGCATTCGAAGACTGACTAACTGGATGAAAAAAATTAAATAGAGTATTAATTCAGCCTTAATACAAAGATGACTTCTTTTGATTTGATTGAAGAACTTAGGGAATTTGTACAGTGTGAGAAAACTAGGAATGATCCTGTTCCGTTTCACGAAGTGTGCATTCGAAGTCTGACTGACGGCAGAAAAGAATTAAAATTTAATATTCGTTTAGGTGTGTCGTGAAATTTTTATGAACGAAAAGTGTGCCGTTAAAACCAAAAGGTTGAAAACGCCTGCTCTAAACTGACTCACATTTCGATTTTAGAGTCAATTCAGCATAGATTCTTCAGGATCCTTGCAATTAAAATGTGCAATGGATTTTCTTATGCTGAACATGACTACTCTCATTTTGCTTCATTCGTGAATTTGGAGTCTATTAAATCCCTTCATATATATATCATGATGTTTACTTTATTAAGAAAGCACTAATGAGTCTGGTAAATTGCGAAGGTGTTCTCGAACCTTTGGCTAAAAGGGAAGTTCCTTATGAGCTTAGATGTGCAAGACAACTTATTGAGCGTGGAACTCATAGAAATTATAGTTATGGCTCAGCCATTTTTAGGTTAAGAAGAAAGTGGAACAAAATTGTTGTGCCCACTGCTGTGCTGCATACTAATAATTTGAGATTGTTTAAGAGGAAGCTAGGGTCGATTGTCAATCGATATTTATAATGATAATCCATTTTTCTGATGCTGAATTTGTTTGTTCTCATGTTTGCATGGAATTGTTTTTCATTTCACATTGCTGTATATTTGTGTTAGCAAATAGTTAGTACAAGAATTTTTTTTTGTATAATTTTTGTAAAAAGGATCTTCGATATAGTCATTGGTCCGTTGACATTAAATAAATAAATAAATATGATGTGGTGGTCCCTTCAAATGGCTTGTTTACAAACATAGTGCTTCTAAGTTCTAGTTCGGAATGTTTGTTGTTCTTATAAACTACTACTTATAAACATACTATGTGATTAGCATCCAACAACGCCTGCCATTCTATTAAAGGAAATTTAGATTAACCAATTGCACTAACTTCAAGAATATTATCCCAATTGCAGCCGCCATTTTCACAACTACTTAAGCGGCCCCAGTCAGTGTTTATGATGCAGAAGAGGGCAATCAGCATCGTGCTTGGTCTGAGCAGAATTCAGTCCTGCAGGGGTATCTTCAAGATGAACAAATAGTAATAATATATGAAATTTATATTCAGGAATGCCTCATCTCTCAAACAAACAAAAGTTGAACCGATCGGTACAACCAATAGGAGAACTCGTTTTTCGTACCTTATCTTGAGGGTCGATAATGAATACGGCCCTCAAAGACTGGTTTCCTACAAAGCGGCACTGTCATAGCGGCCGTAATAGGACGGTGAGTGACGTCAGCAAAACGGTGGATAAGAATACGGGGGTTAGTCAGATCAACACAATCAGAAGTTTTCATTTGTTGATTGTTGAGAATGGACGATTTCGATCGACCATTTCTCATTTGCTTATAAGATGGAGAATCTGAGGAAGAGTAGCAAAGATGAAGCGAATCCGAATTATTTAAAAGTCGAACAAAAGAAGGCCCCTATAATATTCTAGTTCCGTCATCTACATAGAAATAGAAGAGATTCTTCCCCATCTGCTGAAAATCATGAGAAGCAGTTTAGCCTTGATTACCTAGTAAATGGATTAGGGCAAAAGTAACCTTCATACCAAAAACAGGAATGAAGGACGGAACTGATCCTCGATCTTTCAGACCCATTTGTCTGACATCGCTTCTACTACTCTAAAACGATGGAGAAGGAAGTGGACAACTACATAAGAACGGAGAATCTGGAGAGCATTCCACTTCACTAAAGTCAGCAATCAGCATGCTTACAGGGCGGGCCGATCTACATAGACTGCTCTGTATCAGCTGACTGAAGTCATCCAAAGAACTCTGAACAATAAAGAAATGTCAATATGGGCATTCCTGGATATACCTAGGGCCTGTTAAAGAAGCACATGTGTCTGTTAAAGAAGCACTTGAAAGGCAAGGAGTGAATAAAACCATTATAAAATGGATGTATGAGCTGTTGTCGACGAGGATAGCCGAGGCACAGGTGGGCAATAAGACCAGATCTGTCAAAGTCACTCGTGGAACACCTCAAGGGGGAGTAATGTCTCCCCTTCTTTGGAGCCTAGTAGTGAACGAGCTCCTCCACAGGCTAATGGCACAGAATATATCGTTAGGAGAAGTGAAAGCTCTGGTCTAAAATTGGAAGTTTATTTTTGACGTTATATAGTTCGCACCCGGCTCTTAGATGGAGCTTCGAGCATTATTCTACAGGATACAGGATCCTTATTTACCAATATTACCATATGTCAAATAAAGTAAATTAATAAATGTATGGTTATGATGGTTGTAAAAAACGAATACTTGTTTTAGGTGAGTATTATTCATATTTAATTAAGAATTCAATTAAAATTTATATGAAATTATTTTCAGTAATGCGACAACTATAAGGACCATCTAAGACTTACATGGACAGGATAGATCGATCAAAAGAGAAGAGCTAAGTATACTCGCTACATATAAAATCTCATTAACAATATGCTTGTTGGGACACCAAAGTATTCCGTACTTGCAAGAATTAATACCATGCTGGATTGAGTGGAATGCACTTCTTCAAGTTTCCGACGAATGTAAGTGGCCAAACTTGGAAACAATTTTGATTCCAGAATCCACAAACTGTTTCATCTTGAAATTGTTTAAGATCACTGTGTTGAAAGTGATTTTTATAACACAAGTAAAGTAAATCAAGGTTGTTAAGAGGAGCCTGCCCATCAATGCCTCCTGTAAATCATTCTTTCACTCTAGATCATTCTATGCACAGCACAACTTTTCCCCACAAGCATGTTATGAAAGTCACGAATATGTTCAGAATAATCATGTCAACATCTTAGGTTTTCATGATCATTCTTATGTTAATCAAGAAGAACACTTTCCTGATTTTGAAATTTCTGATGTAGAGGCACCATGCGCCTCCACTGCTTCATATAAAAACAATTCTGGTGATTTCAATTTTTTGACAGATTATAATTTACCTCCAACTGGAAGACATGGAAAAGATTAGAAGGAATGGAAGGAAGACATTTGAGTTATTTTTTATATATTGTTTATAGAAAAGTTTTTGTTATATTGACTGTATGACCTTGAAAATATTTTTCCTTTTCAG
Source organism: Halyzia sedecimguttata (assembly GCA_937662695.2). NCBI lineage: Eukaryota > Metazoa > Arthropoda > Insecta > Coleoptera > Coccinellidae > Halyzia > Halyzia sedecimguttata. The sequence goes on along the minus strand of OW569417.2, from coordinate 64,832,851 downwards.
AAATAAACTGTTTTACTGCTTGTTTCTTATTCAACAATTATTGTTTCATTAATAAATTAATTATAATTGATAAAATTATTTTTCCCAAAAAAAATTCAGAATAAGGTTGTTATTTCTTCATATACTTTTGCAATTATTTCTTTCGAAGAACTGTTATCTTCAACGATAATCCAATTATCGTTTGAGATAACAGTTCTTGAAATTTGAAATTGTAGTGAAACTGAAAAAGGCGCCACAATTTAAATTTGGCGCGTCTGACAATTAGTTCTGCACCCGGCTCCCTGGGGTCGCTTCTTACGCTTCCAATCCAACTCTATGTAGCTCTCACTTCTCCTAACGATATGTTCTGTGGCTAATGGAGCTCGGCTTCGAGTGTTAGGATGCCGATGATACAGTCCTAATGGTCAGAGATAATTTAGAGGACACCTTGTGTAACTTACTTCAAGAGGGCCTTACAATTATCGAGCAGTGGTACTTATCAGTGGGGCTGAGCATAAACCCCAACAAACAAGACCACAGTGATTCTGTTTACTCGAAGAAGGAAACTTCCAGCTGTGAGATCCCTCTTTTCGACGGAGATATTATAGAATGGAAGTCTGAAGTGAAATATCCAGGGGTAACACTAGATAGTAAACTTCTGTGGAATAGGCATGTTAAAATCACTGCTAGCAAAGCAATAAAGGCTTTAATGGCATGCTGGAATCACGCCAGATAGGTCGCAGTGTAACGTTACCCCCTACAACAATATACAACATATAAATTAAATATAGACATAGGGAATTGGGGATACATTCAGGGAATACTTTCGCCTGACTCCTGTGTTATTCGATTACGTGTTAAGTAATAGAAAGGACGATATGAATACAAAACCATCAAATAGAGAAATGGATCCTTTGTCACCTAAACAAACATTCAGCCCTATTCTGTAACTCGGATAGAAATGAACGCATCGGATCGTAATCTGACAAATCGAAATGTATCGCTTCCAATTTTGGTATTCTATAACCAATGTAGAAGACGCTGCATAATCGGAATTCTTATTTCTATTCGACGCTCTTGGAAGTAGCCGGCAACGTTGCATGTGCACGCAAATCTCGCCCTTAATAACCACTGACATTTATCAGTTTGTTTATTTTGGGTTACTTAACCTAGCAAATTTCATAAAGATATGCAGTTTACTTCCATGAATTTCAGTCGTAAACGATAACACGCTGTTTCTGGAGGAGAAAGCGCGTAAAAAGAAAAGAAAGGGAGTTTTGTTTAATAAAAAGCGAAGTGAATACATTTTAAATTTATCCCGTGGAATTTAAAAACAGAAAGAAAATTACAATTCTCCAATAGCTTCAAATGATTCGGCAGTCGTCAGAATTGGTTGTTCAAAGTAAGAACTGACATCATTTATGAAATCGACAGCAATTGTTTAAGGTAAACGGTAAAGCTTCCTAAAATTTTTTTCTGGGATTTCAAAAGGATTACTAACTGGTATCCCTAAGTTTACGACGTTCCATTCTGAACATTTGCTATTCGATTTTTTCTTCTATCGCCGAACGTAATTCATAGATTATATCCATGTTTTTCACTCTGATTAATCAACACTTGTTTTAAAATAGTTCCTTCTTCTGGCAAAACACCTATTAAACTTTTCCGTATTTACAAACGCTAAATTGAATTCGTCGATTTTATATGTCAAAATACGGGGACGGAGCATGCTCCAGCTCATGGTTCCGATCTCGTAAAGCGATTCCGGTATGGTTTAGGCGGTAGAGAGCAATTCTATTCGATTTCTATTTCAGATCTCGATAATAGAATTCGAGTTGAGTTACAGAATACCAATTTGAAGCAATTCCGATTTGACCGGTGTATTTCTATTCGATGCATACCATCTCTATTCGATTTGAAGTTACAGAATAGGGCAGATTGTCTTCTTTAAGGAAATGCGATGAAATTTCTTCCTGATCACTCGACAATTTCAAAGGCTGATTTTTGGGACACATTGCTACTCTGTAAATATGAACGACTTCCACAAAATATATTTCATTCCATACTGATACATTATGAAGAAATAAACCCTTAGTTACCGTAACTATAAACATGGTTATAACTCCCTTGGGAGTTATACTCCCATATTAAGCAGTTATAGATCTTTAATCCCTCTAATGAAGCAAACCAACAATTGTCAAATTTTGTTTCATTCAGTATGAAATAAAATTAATTATCTATCACGTGAGTTATTGGATGGTAACAACCTCGGGGAACTTAACAATCCCTCGGGATTGCAATCTGTTGCCCTCTGCAGTTAACATCCTCATAACTCCTTGATACATAAATAACTATTTATGCGAAACATTTGAGAAATTATAATTACCTCCCTTCTTATAAAAACTTATAAAGTTGCTAAATAGATAGCAAACTATGAAATAAATTATATTATATACCTATATATAAGGAAATCAGGATAATGTTGAGAAGTATATTTAAATGGAAAAGTTTAACGGATACCGCAAAAGGAGCAGAGAAAAATAATTCTGCTGGTACTTGCCAATACGTGTTTCTCATAATTGGCTTCCTCAGGGCAAGGTTCAGAATTACCCTTTAAACTTTTCCATTCATCTATATGTATTTATATATACCTTTATGGGGGGTTGATTTGTGACATTTGCCACCAAAAAGTTCATTGCAATGTCTTCACAATTCATGTTATTATCAACCCAATCCCGTATTTCAGGAGTTAGCTTCTTAGTATACATGTAGCTCCAATATTTATGAAGAAATGCCGCTCCAGTTAATACCATTGAAATTTCATTTGTCCATTCAGACTCGTACTTCCAGCTCCTGGTAACATTGTTCCAAATATGGGTTCGAGATGGAAAACCTTTGGAAAATAGTAAGCATCATTATTTGAACTAGATAAACCATTTTAATCAACTTCTGTTATCATTTTTCAGTGAATAATTTAAGGTAAGAGTATATTCTTTTCTATGACAAAATTAATAACAATTCACCGCATATGTTTCCGAATAACTCTCATCTGAACATTCTTTAATATTTGGATATATGTAATACATACTCCTATACTGCTACTTCCTATCGAAGAAGGGAGGTCACGGTGTTTATACCTAAATCGCCAACGTACTCTGTCCAAATATCACTCTTCTTCTTCTGCGGTGCCGACCTTGGGTATTACGACCATTATTTGTAGTTGATGTTTGAAAATTAATTATGATCACTCTGTATATTCCAGAGTTAATTTTTTTCTGTCTGTATAGGAGTAGCCAATATGTTTACTCAAAAAAATACTTTCTGTATCGCTGGCGTAATTGGTTTCTTCATTAATTGCTATTTAGAAAAACTTCATATTTTCCATTTCTCGCCATTTCTTAGTAAATGGTACTTCTAATGTATAAAGTGATCTGAAGAAACTCATCATAATTTGAGCTTGCCATTCCATTTATGAGATCAAATACAGGGTGTTACCATTAAAAAAATGTAACTTTGGTCCATATCTTTGCTTTCGAACACCCTGTATATATAAAAATAATTTTAAATTGTGCTTTCGAACACCCTACAAACATCACAAAAAAAAATTCCCAAAATATCTTTATTTACTCCCTCAAAAAGAGCTCCGCGTCTGTGGTGGGCCACCCGGTATATTCCAGCGTGCAGGCAGAGACAGTGGACAGAAATAAAAAATATAAGTATATATACTATATTATATTACTTATATCTATACCAGGTTACCCATTTTAAAAGATCCACTGAAATAACTCCTTGGAGTTTGATTTCAAGATCAAGTAGATTTTTTGAATAGGGAATATACATATTTCTTTGCAGAATATTAATCTTTGTGAAAAACTAAAAATATTTTGTCTCTTTCGTATTATCCATAAAATGAATTTCTCTAGAGATATGAAGTTTTTCATGCTTAAGATGGTCATGATAACGTACTTCAGAGTTATTTCTCATAGAATCATTTTGTATGAGCATACATATTTTTAAAAAGAAAAACTAGTTTGTTTTCTGAATTTTTTTTCCAACCGCACACATTAGTTGACACAGCGATAATAAAATCTCACTGCATGCCGAATTTTAAAATCGTTACCTCTGCAAACAGATGCATTGGTACATAATGGTGAATTTTAGATTGTGCTTAATTTTGGACAATTTTCTTTAGTATTATTTTTTCTTTTTTATTTATTTTTCCTTATTATTTTTTCTCGTTAATTGATTCGAAGAAACGCCAGATTGCAAGCGAATTGATATAGTAGATATTTTATTGGTCTTAGGAGAGTGCAGAAGAAATTATCGTGTAAGGTTGCGTTCGGATATTAACTACACCGAGTAGAGTAGAGTTTTCGAAGGTTTGATGATTTTACTCTGGAGTTGACTAATCTTCATGTAATATTCGAACGGTTCCGGTTTTCATTTCGAGTTCGAGTAACAGAAGGTGCCTATACTGGAATAGGTTATGTTGGTACTGGAAGCTGAAAATCCTATAGTTTACGAATAATGTTGAATTGGGAAATGATCATGATCGCACAATTTTTCTGGATCAATTAATGTTCAGTATTGTAATTAATACTTCATAACACAGTGAGACATAAAAATAAGAGATTTTCCGTCCCATGAATGATGCCAATTTTGTGGACTGGAATGACTGGATAAATAAACCAAGCTATATTCCATTCACTTTTATAAAGTCTCCCGGTTGGCCATGATTTAGATCTATCACGTTTTTGTAACTAAATAACAGGCAGGTTGGCACTACTGAAATATCGTCAAGGTCAAAACAATTCGCCAAGACGTTGCCAATTTTTACCTTCAACATAATCATAACATAATCTTCAATCTAAGACAAGAAATTACCACAGACCATTGTCTTCGAATATAATAAAGAACTCTTCGCTTTGAAATTGAAAATACCGAAAGTAGTTTGGAAGAAGCAGACAAGATATCTATAGATAGATAGCTATACAGAACCGAAATCTGCAATAGGAAAACTTTATTCTGACATGTTGAACTCTCGAATGAAATTACTTAGTTTCCTATCATTATATTTTATTAAGGTATAAGAATGACTCGGGTTTCGTAGTACTACTACATTTTGAAACAGGTGTATTTCAAGTTGTGCAACAATGTATTTAAATGTCTTCTGTAGGCTTATTTCTTGAGAATTTGGAAAAGTGGGGAATTCCATAGATACGTCTGCTCATTCAGAAGTTTTCCTGCCGGGTTATTCAGGTACTTTTATTCTTTTTTCAAATGAACTATCACAAAGTAACGGGCTATTCTATCCACTTGATTCTTGATTTCGATACAAGAAAATAGCATAATTGAATCTTCCAACCAGTTTATATATACGTGAAATATTTCAAGTAACAACAGAGGAAAAATTTTCTTCTACAGTCGCCAGGACTGTGCAATTATTGAATTCACAAAATATCTTCTCAAATTCATTATTTTTCCGAAGTAAATCCACATTGTGAAAATACGTAATTACTAGGACTTCTATATAGAGAGGACAGCGTTGCATAGTTATCTGACAGGAAAATGACTATAACCTAACATGATCAAAATACACATATATGTTATAGAATCCCGAGAGTCAACTCGGAGTCGAATACTCAGATATTTTCGAACGACCGCCTTAGAGTAAAATATTCACAAAACATTTCGGTTTTCGAACCCAATTTAGTAAATAATACTCTACGGAGTTAATATTCGAACGCAACCCTGCAGCACGATTATATCGAATTCGTTTTCTAAATAGAAGCCATAACCAAGTCATGCAGTAATTACGCAAATCGAAAATAGAGAGAGGCAAGAGCCTCAAAGAATACGACAGCGACGTAAAACTATTGAGAGGGACGAACCACAAGTTTTAGTAGCTATGGTCGCATTAAATCCAAACATTTTCAAGTACATCGTGTTTTCTGATGAAGCCACTTTCCAAAAATCAGGTGAACTGAATCGATATAACTGTCATTAATGGTCTGAGCAAAATCCTCATTGGTCACGAGCAGTCGATCATCAAAATCGTTGGAGTGTCATCACATGGTGTGTATAGTTAATGGATTCCTCATTGGGCCGTTTTTTCTGATGATGTTGTTAACTCGGAAAGATATCATTGAATGAGGTGAACTGTGGTTAATTGCCATTAACTAAAACAAGACACACGGTGAAATATTTATTGATTTTAACCATCAACAAATATTCCGTGCGGCCAGGCTAGATCACCTCATCGATCAGTGTTCCCCCAAACAGGAAAGCGTCATTCAAGGGCAGACAAAAACCCAATGTTTCATTGTTAGTACGGTCACACTGATGATTGGTAATAACCATGAAACCTTGGGTTTGTGTCTGCCCTTGAATGACGCTTTCCTCTTTGGGGCAACACTGAGCGATAAAGTGATCTAGCCCGGCCACGCGGCATATTTGTTGATGGTTAAAATCAATAAATATTTCACCGTGTGTCTTGTTTTAGTTTTTGGCAATTAGCCACAGTCCACCTTATTCAATGTTCACTGGTTAGTGATTTATCTAACAACACTGAACCAGCCGTTTGCAGTCCGTAAAGGTCGCTTTATAGGTAGATGGCATTGCCATTCCTGACCCTCTTACGGCAAAAGAATGAACGTCACTGAATCTCGCTCAAGGTTACTTCATCGCAAAGGGTCGGAGTTCGTAAGAATCTCCATAGGTGCCGCTGCTGGGATTCTTTCCCTACCAGTTCGCGACCGATGGATTTAAGTTTCCTAGAACGCCTTCAGTTTTCGTTCAGTGTCGGCTAGGTCACACTGATTGGTAAAAACCATGAAACCCTGGGTTTGTGTCTACCCTTGAATGACGCTTTCCTCTTCGGGAGAACACTGAGCGATGAGGTAATCTAGCCCGGCCACGCGGAATATTTGTTGATGGTTATAATCAATAAATATTTCACCGTATCTTGTTTCGGAAAGATATAAAAAATTTTTATTCATATTCTGCCAGGTCCTCTAGAGGTTGTTGCGTAAAAACAAGAAGGCGTACGTGATTTCAGTATCATGGATCACCTGCTCATAGCAGTACAACCATTTTTAAATCAAAGATATCCCAATCGGTGGATAGGAATTGGACGTGATAATCGTGTACAAAGGCCCCCTCGATCATCATTCATCAGATCTAACATGCCTTGATTTCTTTCTGTGGAGATATTTACGAAATATTGTTTATGCAGAGGCACCGACAACTAGATGGAACTAATCATGAATTCATGCAGGCGCATATCGCAGCATATGCTTGTATCAACCTTCGAAGCTTTGAACAGTGCTGTATCTAAGCTGCCATCAGGATAGAGTAACAAAGTTGGAAAAGAACACAAGTGACTCTCCTTAGTCGCACAAGCTCCTAGAAGATTTGGGAGGGTCAGTATAATCCTAATCATGTTTATAGCACGCGCGCCAAAGCAGATTGACTTTTTACACTTTTTCTTTCATTGTTAATTCAATCTGCTTTTGCGCGCGTGCTATAAACATGATTAGGATTATACTGACCCTCCCAAATCTTCTAGGAGCTTGTGCGACTAAGGAGAGTCACTTGTGTTCTTTTCCAACTTTGTTACTCTATCCTGATGGCAGCTTAGATACTTAATTTTTGAACCGACAGTGAATGGTGTCCACTATCCTTTGGGTAGATCTTCGGCTCGCTCTATCCACTGAGCTTGAAGTACTCATCATTCAATTCAAATTAGCCACCGTGAACACGCGCGCCAAAAAGTACTGACTTCACGTCAGTGCTTTTTTTTTCAAGTCCTATAGCAAATATAGCTATCAATACAGTTAGCCTTACCGTAGATCGAAAAAAATTGCGATTGTGGGACCTCCGTTAGGAACGCAATTGCATATTCTCCAAATCCGAACGTACTTTAATATAGATCTACCGAATATAGTTATTTATAAATTCGCCTCAGGGCCACCATACAGACATTTCAACTCGAAAACAACGCTATTTCCCCCAAACTGACTTGTGTCCGTGCACTGAATTGACATGAATATTCTTTTAAAACCTCACAATATCGGCTCATTACTCCCAACATAACCCAAAGAACCCAAAACCATTCACTTCTCGTCTGCGCAAGCGCAATATACTCGTGGCTGCAAGTCCTCCCAAAATTACACACCTCACAAAAAACTCCGATTCTCCAACACTAGTGGTTCAGGATATATCGCTTCTTGAATCCACGCATGCGCAGACCCTCACCAGGGGATTCTATAGAGGAATAGCATCCGCCACCCCAAAACCACAATCCTCTCTGACGAAAGCACCAGCAGTTAAATCACTGATGGTCTGCTCATGCGCATAATGAAAAATGCCCGTAAGGGGTAACATCAATTTCGAAATTAGCCCCAGGGCCACGGTACGGACACTTTAACTCGGAAACAACGCTACATCCCCCAAACTGACTAGTCCTTGCACTGAATTGCCAAGAATATTCTTTTAGAACCTCACAATATCGGCTCAGCACTCCCAACATAACCCATACAACCCAAAAACAGTCACTTCTCTTCTGCGCATGCGCAATCTACTTGCGGCTGCAATTCCTTCTAAAATCACACACCTTACAAAAAACTCCGATTCTCCAACACTAGAGGTTCAGGAGATATTGCATCTTGAATCCACGCTTGTGCAGACCCTCACCAGTGGATTCTATGGAAGAATAGCATCCGCCACCCCGAAATCCCAATCCTCTCCGACGAAAATACCAGCAGTTAAATCACTGATGGTCTGCTCATGCGCATAACGAAAATGCCCGTAAGTGGTAACATCGATTTCAAAATTAGCCCCAGGGCCACGGTACGAACACTTCAAGTCGGAAACAACGCTACATCCCCCAAACTGACTTGCCGTGCACTGAATTGCCATGAATATTCTTTTAAAACCTCACAATATTGGCTCAGCCCTCCCGACATAACTCATAGAACCCAAAAACAGTCACTTATCTTCTGCGCATGCGCAATCTACTTGCAGCTGAAAGTCCTCCCAAAATCACACACCTCACAAAAAACTCCGATTCTCCAACACTAGTGGTTCAGGAGATATCGCATCTTGAATCCACGCATGCGTAGACCCTCACCAGAGGATTATATTGAGGAATAGCATCCGTCACCCCAAAACCCCAATCCTCTCTGACGAAAACTTCAGCAGTTAAATCACTGATGGTCTGCTCATGCGCATTACGAAAAATGCCCGTAAGGGGTAACATCAATTCCAAAATTGGCTCCAGGACCACGGTATGCACACTTCAACTCGGAAACAACGCTATTTCCCCAAACTGACTAGTGTCCGTGCACTGAATTGACATGAATATTCTTTTAAAACCTCACTTTATCGGCTCATTACTCCCAACATAACCCATACAACCCAAAAGCAGTCACTTCTCGTCTGCGCATGCGCAATATACTCGTGGGTGCAAGTCCTCCCAAAATTACACACCTCACAAAAAACAGTGGTTGAGAAGATATCGCATCTTTAATCAACGCATGCGCAGACCCTTACCAGGGGATTCTATGGAGGAATAACATCCACCACCCCAAAACCCCAATCCTCTCTGACGAAAACACCAACAGTTAAATCACTGATGGTCTGCTCATGCGCATAACGAAAAATGCCCGTGAGGGGTAACATCAATTTCAAAGTTAGCCCCAGGGCCACGGTACGGACACTTCAACTCGGAAACAACGCTACATCCCTCAAACTGACTTGTCCTTGCACTGAATTGCCATGAATATTCTTTTGAAACCTCACAATATCGGCTCAGCACTCCCAACATAACCCATACAACCCAAAAACAGTCACTTGTCTTCTGCGCATGCGCAATCTACTTGCGGCTAAAAGTCCTCTCAAAATCAGACACCTTACAAAAAACTCCGATTCTCCAACTTTAGTGGTTCAGGAGATATCACATCTTTAATTCACGCATGCGCAGACCCTCAACAGGGGATTCTATGGAGGAATAGCATCCGCCATCCCAAAACCCCAATCCTCTCTGACGAAAACAGCACCAGTTAAATCACTGATGGTCTGCTCATGCGCATAACGAAAAATGCCTGTAAGTGTTAACATCAATTTCAAAATTAGCCCCAGGGCCACGGTACGGATACTTTAACTCGGAAACAACACCACATCCCCCAAACTGACTTGTCCTTGCACTGAATTGCTATGAATATTCTTTTAAAACCTTACAATATCGACTCAGCACTCCCAACATAACCCATCCAACCCAAAAACAGTCACTTCTCTTCTGCGCATACGCAATCTACTCGCGGCTGAAAGTCCTCTCAAAATAACACACCTTACAAAAAACCTCGATTCTCCAACACTAGTGGTTCGGGAGATATCGCATCTTTAATCTACGCATGCGCAGACCCTCATCAGGGATCTGGATTCTATGGAGGAATAGCATCCGCCACCCCAAAACCCCAATCCTCTATGACGAAAACTACAGCAGTTTAATGACTTCTCATCGCGCACAACGAAAAATGCCCGGAAAGGGCAGCATGAACCTCAAAAAAATAGGTTTCGGCATTTTAAGCAAAGTATTACGCAAAATAGTAGTAATTTTTGATTTTTTTCACGTCACGTGATCTTCACGAAATTTTGCAACAGTGTTTGCATTGGTCTTTTGCATCTAACTACTGAGTTTCAATTTAATCAGATCAGTATTTTTCGAGTTATCGTGAAAACAAAATTTTAAAATTTTTGAAATTTTTTTTTGCCACTTTAGGGCCGTCCGTTCAAAACAAAACTTCGCAGGCATGAAGGTCATGATTCTACAATTTGATGCCAAATTTCAGAAAGATCGAGCGATCGGTTCCGGAAATATTCATAAAAAACGTTTTGACTAAAAACGGCCTTAACTCCGAAACCGCTCGGTGGATTTCGCCCGTTAACGAACTTGTCCGAGATATTTACGCAACAGAGCTACCCTGCAAATTTCAACGCTCTAAGTCGTTCCGTTCGAGAGTTATCGTGCTAACGGCCGGACCGGACGGACAGAATTGAATTTGACCTCGAATTCTTCATCAGGGAGTCGAACCCAATCGTTTAAGACCATTTTCGAAAAAAAATCGAAAAATACAGACATTGTGACGAAATGATAGCACGCTGTTCCTTGCGGAACACGCGCGCAAAAAGCCGAACAGGCACTGACATAGGGTCAATCTACATTGGCGCGCTTGCTAATGACATGATTATGTTAATACTGAACCTCCTAGGTCTTGCCAAAGCGGGCCCCTCAGAAGCTCCGAGGAGCTTGTGCAAGTTTGGAGGGTCAGCCGTGTTCTGTGTAGGCTTTGCTACAGTATCCTTACGCCAGCTTAGGCACAGCACTGTTGATATTTTACTCAACAGTTAATGGTGGCCACTATCTTCTGACCAGACCTCCGATTCCATGTATCCACTGAGCTTAAAGCACACATCATTCAATTCAATCAGGTCAACGTGAATAAGCAGGCCAAAGCATACTGACTTCACGTCAGAGCTTTTTGATTTTTTTGCTGAAAATTCTGTTCATTACTACAGTCTGGTCTACGCCTATCAGTGTTACCGTCGGCCGAAATAAAAAAAAAAAGCACTGACGTGAAGTCAGTACTCTTTGGCACGCGTGTTCACGGTGGCTAATTTGAATTGAATGATGAATACTTCAAGCTCAGTGGATAGAGCGAGCCGAAGATCTACCCAAAAGGGAGTACTCATCACTCAATTAAAATTAGCCACCGTGAACACGCGCGCCAAAGAGTACTGACTTCACGTCAGTGCTTTTTTTTTGTCACTTTAGGGCCGTCCGATCAAAACAAAACTTCGCAGGCATATAAAGGTCATGATTCTACAATTTGATGCCAAATTTCAGAAAGATCGAGCGATCGGTTCCGGAAATATTCATAAAAAACATTTTGACTAAAAACGGCCTTAACTCCGAAACCGCTCGGTGGTTTCGCCCGTTAACGAACTTGTCTGAGATATTTACGCTACAAAACTACTCTGCAAATGTCAACGCTCTAAGTCGTTCCGTTCGAGAGTTATCGTGCTAACGGCCGGCCGGACCGGACGGACAGAATTGAATTTGACCTCGAATTCTTTATCAGGGACTCGAACCTAATCGTTTGAGACCATTTTCGAAAAAAAATTCGAAAAACACAGACATTGTGACGAAATGATAGCACGCTGTTCCTTGCGGAACACGCGCGCAAAAAAAGATTGCGATCAGGAGAACCTCGTCGGGAACGAAGTTGCGAACGCCTACCCTTCAAATCCGAATGTAATTTAATATAGATCTTCCAAATATAGTTATTTATAAATTCGTGGCAGCTGTTGGAGCTTTCTGGTGTAGGATGGTTAGAAATCGACGTAAACAGCCATATACAATATATATATACAATATACTTATGCACATGTGCGGTTCACTCGTCACCAAAAGTACTCTTTATAATGCAGCCCCTATCCAAAACCCCGACAAAACGTCTGCTGATGAACATAATGAAAAATACCCGAAAGGGGCAGCGTGAATTTCAAAATTGGCCCTAGGACCACGGTACGGGCACTTCAACTCGGAAAGAACGCTATTTCAACAAAGTGACTAGCACGCGCTCAGAATTGCCAAGAATTTTGGATCAAAACCTCACAATATTGTCTCAGCAGAACGAAAAATGCCAAAAAGAAGAAGCCTGAATTTCAAAATTGGCCTGAGGAAAACTATATGGACATTCTTCCTCAGAAACTAAGCTATTTCCTCGAAACTGACTGGCACATACACAGAATGATATGAGGTGGTAATATGGACTTCCAGTCCCTTCTCACTCGCTCAACATTCAGACAGATTTTGAAAAAAACATTAAAATTAAACACATCGTTCATCCAGTTCAAAACCCCCAAAAATTGAACTTCTAGGAAATGCATTCGATAAAACAACGGGCATGTTTAAATCGGGTATATATGAAATTAAATGTTTAGGTTGCAAGTCCACGTCGGACAAATAACCAGAAACATCCAAATTGCGCTGTTCCATTTTCATAACACACAATTAACTGATTACGCTCCCAAAAATCACGTGATACATGTACGGAGCTGAAACTCGGACTGAGCATCTGGCAGGGAGTAACACACAACACACCTGTCTAGACAACTAGAGCAATACGGCGTTGCCAGATCGCCCACTGTGTTGTCAGTGTCATTACTTTCCTAACACAACTTGTATTATGAATTAATATATAATAATATAACACAATTAAAGTAACTCACCAACAATTCTATCAGGGAATTCCCTCCACACCTCATATCCAAACTCTAACTCATCAGCTGTCAGCATAACAATATCATCATCAATATGTAAAATTGCTTCTGTTTCTATCTCCCTGTATGGTATAAATCTATTTGATAATTTGTTTGCACGAGTTCTTATAACTTTGACAGGTTTTTGTACCGTTGGAAAATCTGAAACTGATTTCAAACATATTCATAATTATACAAATATCCTTTTATTTATATGCCTCAACAAATGAATGAAGTAAAGACTTAACCAAGAATAAACAACATATCGCATTTAATGCAACATTCAGGCCGGTGAGAGTGGAAAGCTGCGAAAAGTTGCGAAATCAAATTGATCGGAATTCGATACCGGTATATACAGGGTGCATCGACTGACTCCCGCTCCCACCACTTGGGTGGTATCGGAGCCATCTGTGACCTCAAGCAGTGGGGTCACAGAGATGATCTAATCATCTCTGGTGGAAAAGACAACACAGTAGAGCCACTCTGAGTAGGTTTTGGTTAAGGATCCGTCAGACCGCAAGATCCTTATCTCGTTGGCCTCAAATTCGTCCTGCAGAGAACCGGGCACTTATCCGATCGTATCAGGCTCAGCCATATACAGAAATATGTATGTATGTCGCCATCCGGATCATGCTCCTGATCGCTAGGTGAAGAGGAGCGACGCCTAGTAGGCGTTCCATGGCTGCGGTGTTGGTGGAGCGAAAAGCTCCAGTCACCATCAAGCCCGCAGATCTCTGGATTTTTGCAAGCCTGAGCTGAGACTGCTCCTATACAGTGCACTCCCACCAAGCAATGCTGCATTAAGTGATTTGTGGTCTCACCATCATCACCTACAGCCAGTGGTGCTGTTTCGGAAACAGTCCCCATCTCTTTTCACAAGTGCTGGCAGGCCCAGAAAGACCTAGGCCGTTAGCCCTTGGAAACATCGTTTCCATAAAATTACTACTGCTACTAATTCTTTAACTGCTCAAATTACATATGATGTTTTAGCTTCGTCAAAATTAGGGGTTATTACATGAAGAGATAATTCTATTGTCAATTGCCGTTGATTTACTGAGGGAAAAATTTTGATCATCACCTTATTATTAGAATGTGTGTACCTTTCATTTACCATTGCGTTATATATTTTCAAGGGACAGCTAGTACTCTACAAAATGCAAAATTCAGTTTGTTTTGTTGCAAAATCTTATTCTCGAAGCAAATCAGATATTACAATGGTTAATCAATCATTGTACTCACATGCTGGTGGCTGTTTCTTCTGATTATTCCATATCACAAGTACTTTCATGAGACTGGGCACTTTTGATAACCTCCTAATTAGAGTGAACAAACTTTCTACTCTGTCATATGTTAAAATTACAGCAGTAAATCCATGTGCCTTCGGAGCAGTGTGTGGCAAAAAAAGTGGATTCTTGTTCCTCTGAAAATATAGTTTATCATATTTAATAGGTTCATTTAACTAGAGCTGTCTTTAATATAGTATGATCACACATGTCAATCATCAAAGATACAACTGTTTATCCTTAGAATACAGAGAAAATTTTTATTGAGGGATAGGCAGTAATATAAAAACAATTGAGTGATCCTCAGACAATGACAAAAGATCTATGCACTATGATGCTCAGTTAATACAGGTACTGGCCTTAAAACTAAATAAGTACTGTCTTAGGATTTAAACATAGTGGGTTCCAATGCAAACGGGACGTTTTAGAAATGAGAACAAAGAAATTATTTTAGTGAAACTCAACTCATTTTATCCAAATTATGTTATAATTTATTTCCATCGAAATATATAATTCGAATGTCTACAACATTCAAGTATAACGAACGAGATTCATGAAAAATCCAGAAAAGCACTGACGTGAAGTCAGGAGCTTTTGTGCGCATGTTCTTTTGTTTATTCACGCCTCGCACACCCTCATGAAATACTGCATAAACCATCAAGTCGTATATTCTGTTTTGAGTTCACTGTGGACTGATTCTGAACACTATAAAAGTAACTACACTCTGGTCCACCACAGTTTTTTGTCATCTGACATATGTTTCGGAAACAAAGTTTCCATCCTCAAAGACGAAGCGTTACTAAAATGCAATCAATTTCTACATTCCAGTACGGGTTGACATTATACCCTAAGTCATAAACCAATTAGTGAGAATAATGGGTTGGTAACAGGGGTTAGGTTATTAACAACCCATTATTCTCACTAATTGGTTTATGACTTAGGGTATAATGTCAGCCCGTACTGGAATGTAGTAATTGATTGCATGCTTTAGTAGCGCTTCGTCTTTGAAGATGGGAACTTTGTTTCCGAAACATATGTCAGACGAGAAAAAACTGTAATGGACAAGAGTGTAGTTACTTTGATAGTCTTCAAGTCGTCTTTTTGCACGCATGTTCTAGGGAATAGCGTGCTACCATTTTGCCGGCGAAAATGGTCTGATACGATTAGGTTCGACTCACCGATGAAGAATTCTATTAAATCAATTATGTCCGGCCGGCCGGCCGTTGCCACGATAACTTTCGAACGGAAAGAGATAGCGACTTTGCAATTTTAAGGGTAGCTTGTGCATCCGAATGCAACGGTTAAGTTTGTTAATGGACATAATGGGCAGAACGGTTTCGGTGTTATACCCATCTGGAATATTGTTTTCTCGATAACTCAAACATGCAGATCCGATCAAATTGAAACTTGGCACCTAATTTGTTGTAGAATGCCGACCAGCAAATTTTTGCAAAATTTCGTGAGGATCGTATTTTCAGAAATCATGCATCAGATTCCGTTGAAATTCTGCACATACCTCCAAACCGCCAGTTCACACTCGAGTACCGGATTTCAGCTCGATCGGTTTTGTATTTTAGGAATTATCGTGAAAATTAAATTTCGAACTGGTATCTACTTCTGAAATTCCAACATTCCAACCATCACTTCGATGGCCGAGATGTTTTTCGTGCTCGCCTGCCACGCACTATCACGTGTTAACGCTAAAAAGGTGGCTTGAAGGTTCATGTAGTATTTAGTGAAGGTGTGTCAGGCGTGAATAGGCAATTTTTGGGACAGTATGGCGATTTGGTCGATGCCGAGGTTTAATCAGGCCTCAATCTGCCTACTCCTGATTAACCCGGAATAACAACGAAAGTAAACATGCGCTGACTGGGCCTCAATCTGCCTACTCCCAGTCAGCAAAAATAAAGTTTCCTAACTAGGCCTCAATCTGCCTACACCTAGTTAGGTTAATAAATGAAACAGTGAAAAACATGGATTAGATATATACTGACAATAAACAACACAACACAAGATCAAAGCACTTCAATACATTATGACTGTTCTGCCTTTTTGGTTGCGCTTCCTCGACTTTATTTAAAGTGTGAACTCGCTTTCGAGTGATATCTATTCCGGGGAGCCATCTATCCGTTGCCGTTGGTAGTTTGGCCCCCTGGTGGTGTATCTCCGCTTCAAGGGCTTGCTTATGTATCTTGTGACGCTCTCTGTTGGGGGTAGCGTTAACATGGTTGGCAGCGCCAACAATAACCGTAACGCAGTAGTCACCGCACAGGGCGCGCCACCGTGACGGTGAAGAGGTAGTCCCCACAGTACCCCCTTGCTAGTGATTAACGATACCAATTGCATTACAGCCCTGCCTGGAAACGCTCGGGGAAACGAACTTGTCGACCTGATCTGGTCTGTGGGATAGGTTGTTGGGCCGGCGGTGAGTTCTCGCCTGGCAAAAAGAAAAGAATTCCTCGTCGTCGTCGGCCTCGTTCGGATTTACAGCGTCCTCCGGTGAATTTTCGTTGACCACGATGTAGGCTGGTTTCAGCCTGTCGATTGAAACCGGAACGTTGGTACCGTGAATTCGGAGGGTGTAGTGTTTTTCGGTTCGAGAAACCACCTCGAACGGTCCATCGTAGGGGTGCTGGAGCGGACGCCGAACGGCGTCGTGCCTTACGAAGACGTGGGATGCGGTGGCGAGATCTTTAAAGACGAAGATCTTCCGCTCACCGTGTCTGGTGCCGTTGACTGGTCGGAGCGCCAGAAAGTGCTGGCGCAGGTCGCGAACGAAATCGTCGGAGTTATCCGGGTTCATGGTAGACGTTGAAACCAGGAACTCGCCAGGAAGACGGAGTGGTTCTCCGTATATCATCTCAGCAGCAGTGGATTGGAGATCTTCTTTCCAAGCGGAGCGGATCCCCAGTAGTGCAGTGGGTAGTGCTTGGACCCACGTGTCAGAATCCAAGCATTTAATGGAAGCTTTGAGATGACGGTGGAGTCGCTCGACCATTCCGTTGGCGGCCGGGTGGTATACCGTGGTTCTGAGATGGTCCGTCCCCAGTAGCTTGTTCAAGCAGCGAAATAGGTAGGACTCGAATTGCCGTCCTTGGTCTGTAGTTACTCGGAGTGGGACGCCAAACCTGGCAACACTTCACACAGCTGGGATTCGCTTGATGACACCGCAGACACTTGTTGCGGCGCGACTGCATCTAGCGCCTCCATTACGCAATCGGCGGTCTTGGCTAGGTCGTCCATGGTGACGTTTGGTTGGGCAGCCTGTGCGGCAATGCTGGCACGAGCGAGTGGGTTTATCCGCTCCATCCATAGGGCGCGGACGATCTCGTCTGCGGCGTTGCCCCCAGCGAGCTGTTGCAGGTACCTCAGGAACTGGGACGGCTTCCGGTCTCCAATTTCCTTCCTTCCTTCCTTCTCCCCAAAAGTTGCCGCGTCTTTTGGGCCTGTGATTTCCCCAGTCGTTGGAGAAGTTGCTCTTTTAGCGTTTCGTACGGCTTTTCGGCTGGAGGGTCGATAATCAGGTCGCGGATCTCTTTCGCGTACCTTCCGTCGAGTGATTTTGCAACCTGACGGAATTTGGCTGAGCTGGCTGTTAGACCGACATCTTTTCGAGTGCCCACTCGACTTGCTGGAACCATACTTCCGGGTCATCTGGGGTGAATACGGGGATTTTGAGGCGCGCTAGTACTTCTGGTGTGGGTGCTGCGGCGGATTGGTTCGGCATCTTGGCGATCGGGGTTATGTCCGCGGGCAAATCGTCCCTGTCACTCATAAAGTTGACGTTGATCACGTCGGGGTCACCATTTTTGGGACAGTATGGCGATTTGGTCGATGCCGAGGTTTAATCAGGCCTCAATCTGCCTACTCCTGATTAACCCGGAATAACAACGAAAGTAAACATGCGCTAACTAGGCCTCAATCTGCCTACTCCCAGTCAGCAAAAATAAAGTTTCCTAACTAGGCCTCAATCTGCCTACTCCTAGTTAGGTTAATAAATAAAACAGTGAAAAACATGGATTAGATATATACTGACAATAAACAACACAACACAAGATCAAAGCACTTCAATACATTATGACTGTTCTGCCTTTTTGGTTGCGCTTCCTCGACTTTATTTAAAGTGTGAACTCGCTTTCGTGTGATATCTATTCCGGGGAGCCATCTATCCGTTGCCGTTGGTAGTTTGGCCCCCTGGTGGTGTATCTCCGCTTCAAGGGCTTGCTTATGTATCTTGTGACGCTCTCTGTTGGGGGTAGCGTTACCATGGTTGGCAGCACCAACAATAACCGTAACGCAGTAGTCACCCCACAGGGCGCGCCACCGTGACGGTGAAGAGGTAGTCCCCACACAATAAAACATGCGCGCAAAAGCTCCTGACTTCACGTTAGTGCTTTCAACAATTTTTTTCACAAGATTTTTTAATGGATTTCAATTCGATCGGATCTGAATTTTCGAAATTTGGATGGAGGTATCTGCGCAATCATAGGGCCGAGTCAATAAAATAGTGAACTTACTCAGCGGGGGTTCGAACACAAATCTCCTCAGTGCGGCAGGCGTGCTCGCTAACATCACGGCCATCGAGGTGTTGTTAAAATTACCAGTTGGAAATTCAATTTTCAGAATAATTTCAAAAATACAGCGCTTATCTAGATGAAATCCGGTACTCAATTGTGAAATAGCGACTTGAAGGTTTGTGCGAAATTTCAGTGTAATAGGACAGATAGTTTCTGAAATAAAAAATGTTTAGTTTTTTTTCTAGTGATACAAATCTCACGAAATTTTGCAAATATTTGTGCGTCGGCATTCTACAACCAATTACCAAGTTTCAATTCGATCAGATCTGTATTTTTTTGAGTTATTAAATAAATATAACAAAATCCGAGATGGGTATAATTCCGAAACCGTTTAGCCGATTATACCGATTAACGAACTTAACCGTCGCATTCGGATGCGCAACCTACCCTTAAAATTGCAAATCGCCATCTCTTGCCCATCGAAAGTTATCGCAGTAACAGAAGGCCTTCCGGCTGGATATAATTTAATTCGACCTCGAATTCTTCACCAGTGAGTCAAACCTAATCGTTTGAGACCATATTCGTTGAAAAATTCGAAAATTACATACATTTGGGTAAAATGATAGCACGCTGTTCCCTAGAATCTGCGCGAAAAAATTTGATACTCAAGGGTGAACAAGAAATGGGCATTTGCAGAAAACATTGTCGAAATATTGAAAATCATAGTTCATCTACGCTGTAGAAAGAACCCCCCACACGCAAGTCGACTACTCCCATTTTGAATCTCCTCTCAAGCGGCCATCAATTGGTGAAGCCACTAAAATGTGCAATTTTGAAAGTCTTCTTCACTTTGAATCGCACCTTTTAGATTAATTTTCGATGGCTACAACGTGTTGCAAAATTAATCATTAAAGGATACTGTGGGAGGTATACTCATTATTCAACGGTTTTTTTTTGGGTTTTCTCTCCCAAACTCTGAAAAATATCTATAAAATAAAAATTAATTATTTTGTGATTTGCTTCTGCGTAAGAAACACAGGATATTTGTCAGAAGCAATCAATTGAACAATGTTGCCTAACAAACAACAACGAAACAACATCAACGAAGAAACAACTGTATCGTAACGTTTCGGAGTCTATATCAGACTCCTTCTTCAGACGCTCAATGAAAATCGAGAGAATTGTTTTGTTGATAGTTATTTGGTGAAATTCAAGAATTGTCACATTGACAATTCTTGAATTTCACCAAATAACTATCAACAAAACAATTCTCTCGATTTTCATTGAGCGTCTGAAGAAGGAGTTAGGCAACATTGTTCAATTGATTGCTTCTGAAAAATATCCTGTGTTTCTTACGCAGAAGCAAATCACAAAATAATTAATTTTTATTTTATAGATATTTTTCAGAGTTTGGGAGAGAAAACCCAAAAAAAAAACCGTTGAATAGTGTTGCAAAATAATAGGAAAATATGATTGACAGTTATTTTACCTTGGAGGAAGGTATATTCCACTCATCAAACATCTTACACCAGTGTGGATATATTCTGTCCTGTAAGATATTTAAGGTTGTAAGAGTGATTTTCTCCATGCTTGAAAAATATGAATCATACAAAAATTTAATATTTCGTCGCATCTGAGCAATGTGCTTCTCTGATATCTGCAAAAAAAGAGTTGAATGTGTTAGGAATATATAAATAATCATTATTCACAATAGTTAGTGTTAGGAATATAAAATCATTATTCACAATATTTTAGTTTGAGTTCTTTTTGATTATGAACACTATACAAGTAACTACTCCATTGTTCTCTACTAATTTTGTCGTCTGACATGTTTCCATTTTCTGAGATGAAAAGTTACTGGCAACGTTTCTCGCCGGTCGAGTTCGTGAATGGGCAAAATCCTCCCAACGTTTTCGGAGATGTCAATGTTCAATCTTAAATTTGATTAACTACCAAAAGTACTACGCACACATATAGGGAGTTTCTAGTTATCGATAGAATTTGCGGAAATTTTCATACGTTAGGGGCGTTCATTAATCACGTGAGGTTTATAGACCACATTAGTTAGGTTAGAATCATTCGCTTGGCGGGAGATCCATATTCAAATTTTTTAACAAGGAATTTCAACTTTGAGATGAAACCACCCTATTTAAAAGAGAATGTTAGTACAGAGACAACAAGTATTGGGTACCTTCATCATTAGTGCATGTTTTAATGTTATTTCCACATTAAAATCTACTTCTATTTAATCTTAAATCGAAATTGAAATCATTCTAGTTCGAAAGATTTCCGTATGTCGTAGATGACTTCTGTTGTGCGTCATTACAAGGCCGATTTAGGGTTAATATGTTATTATTTTTGACTGATTTCGAGTGAGCTAAGACGTACGTCAATCGAATTTGGTGAACACTTTTATATTTATTAATTATTTTGGAAATATACAATTTTGTTGAAAACTTGATTCAAGATGGTTGAAAAAGGTTCACATAATCTATTCCAACCAAAATAAACATTAAGAAATTAGCCTAAGTATCTAAAAACAGGCGAGAAATTTGCGTAAATTTTAGGTCCATAAGAAATGCATGGGGAATTCAGTGCTCGGATCCACGGATGGATCGTAATTCAAATTTCCCGCCTAACCTAACTAATGTGGTCTATAGGATAGGCCACTTTTTTAGATTTAAGATGTCAAAAACTTTAAACATCTTAATTTGATTAATAATTGCATGCTGCGCGACCATTATAGCAATTGTATTAGTTGATATACGGGGACATGGGGTTTACTAAAAAATATAAGCGGCAGCAATTGTACTAGTTGATATAGGTACTAGTAGTATTATAGTCAAAAATATAAGGGGATTTAAAGGCATCGATAGAATTTTCTAAAATGTGTTAATATGTTACATCTGAGCTATATAAGATCAATCATTGTATTATTTGCTACCATGATAACAATTGCATTTGTTGATATTCAGAGTGTAATAGAAAACATAAGGGGATTTGTAAGCATCGATAGAATTCGCTGATATTTCAGTATGTTTCAACAATGTTATATAAGATTAGTAATTGCAATCTACTAGACCTTGATAACAAAGGTTAAGTTGATATTCAAGGTGCAACCGTGCAATATATTGCACGGTTGCACCTAGTCTAGTAGATTGCAATTACTAATCTTGTATAACATTGTTGAAACATACTGAAATATCAGCAAATTCTATCGATGCTTACAAATCCCCTTATGTTTTCTATTACACTCTGAATATCAACAAATGCAATTGTTATCATGGTAGCAAATAATACAATGATCTATAGGAACTTCTGTTTTCTACTCATTTATTAAGCGGTTTTTATTTTTTCTGTTGAGGGCTTATACAGTTTTAGATCCATCAATTGCAATATTTTTATCTCTTCCGGTTCGACACGAAATTATATCAATTGCGGATTAATAGCATGAATTAAATTAAGATGGCGGCCAAATGTCTGTGTTTGATCGTACAACAATACATTCTTAATTTAATGTAATAAATGTACCAAATGGATTCAGTGTGAGAGTATTAATATTATGAACAGAGCAAAATGGAAATATTGCGAACAAGAAATCAAAAATCCCAAAGTGGATTGCTGGTTTTGCGATTTGGTTACGCTCAAAAGTGAGGTTAAGGGTAAAGAAAATAAAACGGAAATTACAAGAGAAGCCTGCGTTGCCTGTGTTACCACAAAGTAACACTAAGGGCTGTATTCATAGTCGGTCCTCAAGATGTACGAACCTATTGGTTGTACCGATCGACACAACCAATAGGACAACTCGTTCTTCCGACTATGAATACGTAACTCCAACGCTTTTCTAACTGTTCAATACCTTTTCTGTAGAAAAATTTGTCTTTGCTTTCGAAATAGGTTTTAACCTCGGCAATCACTTCTTCATAGGAGCCAAATTTCTTTCCCTGGAGCAATCTTTTGAGGTCTGCAAAAAGCCAGTAATTTCTGGGAGCCAGATCTGTTGAATAGGCGAATAGGTGGTCAAGTAGTTGGAAGCGCAATTCGTTCAATTTGACCATGGTTTTCATCGATTCGTGACAAGAAGCACTGTCTTGGTCGAATAGATTTTTTTCTTTTGTACTTGACGATGTATTCTTCAATGCTGCACTGAATCGATCCATTAACGTTATGTAATATGCACTGTTTATGGTTTTACCTTCGTCAATATAGTCAATGAGCAACAACCATGCACGTCCCAAAATACGGATGCCATAACCTTGCCAGCTGACGTTTGAGATTTTGGTCGTTTTTCGTCGACTGCTTACCACTCAACTGACGCTCTCTTTGACTCAGGAGTGTAGTGATGAATCCATGTATCATCCACTGTCACATATGGACGCAAAAAATCCTGTTTATCCCGCATAAACATCTCCAAACAGCGTTCAGAATCGACAATGCGATGCTGCTCTGGATCAGCGGTGAACAAACTTCTTTAATGTTTTCTGAAACAACTGACGAATTCGGGCGACCACAGCGTGCAGCATCGTCGGTCGTTCTTCGACCTCGTCGATGAAGCCATTGCTTTGCTTGTACAGTATTTTTTCCCGATACACAAAACTCGTCTTTATCAATTTTTCAAACAACAACAAATGTATCGTCACTTAATGAGATTTGTAATGCGACTGAAGAAAATTATCAACATCAAATTTGAAATATATCTTAGATCACAAGTTAACAATAGAAAATACGGAATGCTACATAACTATCCCGGCACCACATAACTGATCATAAAATCCTAAATATACAGCTTAAAACTAACACTAAATCTCCATAGACTAATACAAAGATATCTCCCAAACAGATTGTACTAAATCAAAATAACTTCAAACAAAAATTTCATCAGCTGATAAAAAGCCATGAAATAAATAGCTTTCAAAAACTATCTTCAGCCATACAGATTTGTAAAAAAAACAACTCAATATGAGATCAAATACAAAGAATAGGATTTAATTAAGTGTATTTCCAGGGTTAATAAAATAATGCAATACATTATGTAGGAAAAAATAACATCCATTTAATCAAGATACAGCCAGAGAGTTCCAAATTAAGAAAAATATTGATCCTGTATGACTTGGACCGCAGTGGGAAAACTTAAAAATGTTCTAAGAAATCCAGACATCCCTATAAACTTAAAGAGAAAAGTATTCAACACCTGTATACTCCCAGTTCTCACCTACGGCGTGGAAACGATGACACTCACAGTCATGAGAGTGACTCAAAGATCTATAGAAAGGGCTATGTTAGGAATCTCCTTGAGAGACCAAATTCGAAATGAAGAGATCAGAAGAAGAACAAAAGTAGAAGACGTAATGGGTGAGATCGCACAAATGAAATGGTCCTGGGTGGGACATGTGGCTCGGCAGGAAGGCAACTGATGGAGTAAGAGAATTGTACAATGGAGACCACGAGAACATAAACGAAGTGTAGGAAGACCACCAAAACGGTGGTTAGTTGATATCAAAGCGAAGGTTGGGCAATGCTGGCACCAGTTGGCTCAAGATCGAAGAATTTGGAAAATTCAGGGGGAGGTCTATGTCCAGGAGTGGTTGCAAACAGGCTGTTGAAGAAGAAGAAGAAGAAGATTGATCTTGAAACAGGGATAGTTGGAAGAAAAATGGAGTGATGCGTGTAATATCCAGAGAAATCAGATCACTAATCTATGGACCGGTATTTCGTTGATGTTGGAATAACTCTGAAGGAATGCATTGTACCTATTTTAGTAAATTTATAAATGAATCCTTCATATATAAGACATACATCTGACAAACTTCCGTGTTTCAAGAATGGAGAGGCATGGTAGTGTGTGTACTCAATATTTGTCTACAGAGATGTCTAAAAAGAAAACCATATATGCATCGTAATTCTCTCTTTTGCAAAACCCTATCTGTCTTGCTAGAATAACCCCAACAAATTAATCCATATCTAACAATGGACAAAAACTTGAGTTATAAAACACAATGTATTTTCAGTGGCAAGCTGGTGCGGTATCTTAAAAAAAAACAAGATGAAATCTTCTTACAAACAAGTTCCATATGATTTTTCCAGATTAATGACATATCTATTTGTAATCCAAGAAGCTCGAATTCAGTGATCTTAGCGAAGAAACGTTCAAAACCAGTTTATTCGCATCCAAATAATGCCAGGTTAGACAGACTTTCCGCCAACCGTTCCACCATCGGACAATCGGTTCGGCCATATGAAATCAAATCCGATTCTCAAGATAAGATTCAGGAAGTTGATTACACCTATTTCACAAACCAAAAGATTTGATCTTAGCTAACAAAATCCCATGGTCCATGTAGTCAAAAACCTTACTCAGGTTAATAAATACAGATGTGACTTTATTCCTTTCATCCAATTTAATAAAAATCATATCCAGCATGCTTACTAATGCTGAAACTGTAGATCTGCCATCCCTAAATTCACGCTGGTAGTAAAAAAAGGCTTATTCAATAAGCTGACTATAATAGCATGCAAACAACTTTTCAATAATCTTGGAGAAAAGAGATAGCCAGGATATTAGTCTACAGGGTGGTCCGCGAGTAACTGTACAACGTTTAATGGTGAATAGCTGGTACCTTGGGGAGCCAGAAAACAACAATCAAATATGGGCTAAGTCTTTTCGTTTCTGAGATACAGGGTGATTTATTGATTTTGGCAAAACATTCAGATAGCTATAACTCCTGAACCGTTCTACGTATTCGCTTCAAATTTGGCACGTGTTGTCATCTCAGGCCATCAAATTGTTCATATACACCGCACCGAAATTGTACAGACCAGGACTAGGAAATTTTGATTTTTACTTCCAGGTCAAATAAAACACCCTGTACATGGAATGCCAAATTTTCGGATTCACCATCGGATTCTGCATAGATTTTCCTGCCAAATTCCGTTTTCCGCGTGAACGGCACACCTCCCGTTCATTTTTTTTTCTCGAAAATAAGATCACACCTCCGAATATTAAGTGGTGTTACGGACCTGCATTTTGCAATAGGAAGCTCATGACATTAAATTCGGTTATAAAAACATTTTTTATATTGAGAATCGAACTGAACATAAATAATAAAACAAAAATTAAAGAAAAAAAAAGAAATTCAAAACACATTTGAATAACTTTCGAAGCAAAACTTTGATTAAAGTTGATTTTCAAAGATTCCCCCGTTTTCATCAATACATTTTCTTGCTCTAAGTCTAAGTTGATTGACAGCTTTTCTAATAGTATTAGGCTGGTTCCGTATCTCGCTACAACTTAATTCTATTCTTTCAATAAGATGTTCCCTGCTACGTATTTCCTCAGCATATACTTTCTGCTTCAGCAACCCCAAACGAAATAGTCTAAGCAAGTCAGATCTGGCGATCGAGGAGGCCAATTATAGGGTCCTCTCCTGCCAAACCAATGCAGCGGGTATGCATTATTAAGATGCTGAATAACGCTATTAGTTGAGTGTGCTGGAGCGCCATCTTGCTGAAAGTACATTCCTCTAATATTTATGCTGGTATCGTTCAGTAACTGTGGAAGTTTATTTCTCAAAAAGTCAAGGTAAATATCTCCGTTCAAACGTGGGGGCAGAAAAGCGGGACCTACAAATTTGTTGTCATAAACACCACACCAAACGTTCACAGAAAATTTGTGCTGCGAGTTGCGCCTCTTTATACCTCTTGGATTTTGTCTCGCCCATAAATGTTCATTTTTAGAATTGAATATTCCATCTTTCGTAAATTGGGCCTCGTCAGTGAATAAAATTCTATTGATCTGCCGAACATTCCTGGTTATCCATCTGCAGAATTGTAGTCTCGCAATTTCATCTCCTTGTTCTAAGGTTTGAACTTTACTCAAATGATATGCATGCATCTTTTCTTTTTTAAGTACACGAATAATTCTTGTTTTAGGTATGTTCAACCTGCTACTAATCCGTCGAGTACTGATACTTTTATTTGATTCGACCACATTCAAAATTTGTTCTTCATTTCCATCTGAAGGTCTCTCCTTTTGGTGGGAAGGAAATTTTCCTCTTTCTCGCAAAGAACGGCTGATATTTTCGAAAGTTTGGTGATTAGGAACTGCTCTACCAGGATACCTTCTACAATATTCTCTCGACGCTGCTCGCCCATTCGAATTGCAGAAACCATAAACAAGTACCATGTCGCAATACTCAACATTCGAAAAACGAGGCATAATTGAAAAACAAATTTAAAAACTAACAACTAGCAACAAAATTCAATTGATATAACAATGACTGTCAAATGGAATATTTCTGTAGTCTGGACATAATATTACGGATTATTTTATTTGTGGTTGCATGTAGCAGAATGTCTATGCGATGCTGGTACGGAAAACAAAGTTTAATAAATATTTTGTTTCGAGAGATAGACAGGTACTCAAATGAATATTGAATTTCTTCATTTTCTTCATAATTTGTGGTTTGTTATTCATTTTCAGTTCGATTCTCAACATAAAAAATGTTTTTATAACCGAATTCAATGTCATGAGCTTCCTATTGCAATAGAATTCAGTTGTAGCGAGATACGGAACCAGCCTAATACTATTAGAAAAGCTGTCAATCAACTTAGACTTAGAGCAAGAAAATGTATTGATGAAAACGGGGGAATCTTTGAAAATCAACTTTAATCAAAGTTTTGCTTCGAAAGTTATTCAAATGTGTTTTGAATTTCTTTTTTTTTCTTTAATTTTTGTTTTATTATTTATGTTCAGTTCGATTCTCAATATAAAAAATGTTTTTATAACCGAATTTAATGTCATGAGCTTCCTATTGCAAAATGCAGGTCCGTAACACCACTTAATATTCGGAGGTGTGATCTTATTTTCGAGAAAAAAAAATGAACGGGAGGTGTGCCGTTCACGCGGAAGACGGAATTTGGCAGGAAAATCTATGCAGAATCCGATGGTGAATCCGAAAATTTGGCATTCCATGTACAGGGTGTTTTATTTGACCTGGAAGTAAAAATCAAAATTTCCTAGTCCTGGTCTGTACAATTTCGGTGCGGTGTATATGAACAATTTGATGGCCTGGGATGACAACACGTGCCAAATTTGAAGCGAATACGTAGAACGGTTCAGGAGTTATAGCTATCTGAATGTTTTGCCAAAATCAATAAATCACCCTGTATCTCAGAAACGAAAAGACTTAGCCCATATTTGATTGTTGTTTTCTGGCTCCCCAAGGTACCAGCTATTCACCATTAAACGTTGTACAGTTACTCGCGGACCATTCTGTATAGTTACTGACTGAGAGCAACTACATTCTTAGCCTCCTCGATGACCCTTCTATAAATTATTTTATATTCTTTACTGATCAGACCACTTCTTTGCATGAAGTTCAATTCCTTCAAGTGTCAAGATGAGATATTTATACCCATATAGTCATTCACAATACACGTGTGACCCTTGTTGGCACAGTAAAAACCAGACATAAACAATATGAATCAAGCAAATCGATCAACCCAGATCTGATCGCACTGTTGGATAGGAAGTAAATATTGAGTTCGCCATAAAATAAAAGTCTACAAGTGGGACTTTTGTTAAGAATTAAGTTTATGCTCTCTTCCAATTTTTCTAAAAATCCCGAAGTGCAACCGCAAGGCGGGCGATACATGAACATAACGTAAGCACAAATATTGCTATTCAGTTTTATCACAGCACATTCAAACAATTTATCACTGCTTAAATTAACAATGTCCAAAACTTCAAAGTTAGGAATACTGGACTGGCCAAGATCGTTACGCCGCCATCTATAAATGACACCCTCCCCCGAAATGTTATCTTTATATATAAAAGAAAGTCGTGTTAGTTACTCCACTTATAACTCAAGAACGGCTATACCGATTTGGCTGAAAATTGGTGGGGAGGTAGCTTAGAACCAGGAGACGGACATAGGATACTTTTTTGTGTTATACAGGGTGTTTTTCTTTCAACGTCAATTACTACTTGCTGTTTTTCCTGCCATAATAGTACAATTTTAGTCATGTGTGTTTGAAAATAAAGTTTTGAGACATACATCATTGAAAATAAACCATTACTATACAGGGTGTCTTTTTTCTCATGGCACAATTGTACGTGATTGAAGTGATTTGTGTCACAAACAAAGCATTAACTAAATAGGTACCTTAGATGGATTCTCAAAATGTATTTGTCCGAAATCTCCATACAGGGTGTTCTTCTTTTAACGTCAATTGCAACTTGCTGTTTTCCATGCCACAATCGTACAATTTCATTCATTTGTGATAAAAAATAAACTTTAGAGGGATACATCATTGGAAATAAATAATTAGTATACAGGGTGTTCTTTTTATCATTGCACAATTGTACGCGATTGAAGTGATTTTTGTCACAAACAGAGCATTAACTAAATAGGTACCTTGGATGGATTCTCATAATGTATTTGTTGAAAATCTTCATACAGGGTGTTTTTCTAACGACAATTTTAACTTGCTATTTTTCACGTCATCATCGTACAATTTCATTCATTTGTGTTAAAGAATATATTTTCGAGACGTACATCGTTGAAAATAAACCATTACTGTACAGGGTGCTCTTTTTCTCACGGAACACTTGAACGCGATTGAAATGATTTGTACCACAAACAAAGCATTAACTTAATAGGTACCTTGAATAGATTCTCATAAAGTATTTGAATTGGGACCTTAAGCGACCGCAGATACGGCATCTATTATCTTCGAATGTTGCAAATTGATATAGCTGATCCAGCGAACTCTGTTCCGCCTTAGAGGCAATAAATTAGCAGATTTTAGATTTTATTATACACGTTTGTCATAAAATATAGATAATGTATATTCACCGTTTCAATACAATCACTTTTTGTCTCAATAATAGAACGTTAATTGGACGTAGTTAAGCACGTTGGATGGATTCGAATAATGTAACAATTTTGTTTTTCCTTTGATGTGTGGACATGGCGCATGGATAATTATACGTCGCATGTTCGTGCATCGGAAAACCGTCATATTTGTTCATTTACGCACCACTAAACAATACAAAAAGTATAGTTTATCATAAAGCTTTGAATTGATTATGAGACTGCATCATAACTGTGTGTCTGTCAATATGAAATTGAAACCTTATAAATAGCCAGTATTTCAGGAAAACTCTGTTTTATAAGTAAGCGACATCATTTGCAATTAATCGAAAATAATAATAAAACTTCCTTCATACCAAGAATTTTTTTTTATTAGGTTAGGCGGTACGAAGTTCGCCGGGCCAGCTAGTTTTTCTCTAAAAACAAAAATTTTTGCTGCAGAAAGTGACCCTTACACCCCCAAAACCCCCACCGAAATTAATTCCTATTTCAAAACCCCCCCCCGAAATTAATTCCTGGCTACGCCCTTGGTTGAACTTGTGGAACATGCATTTTTGCGCGTATGTTCTGGGGAACATCGCGTTATAGTTTTGCCCAAATGTCTGTAACTTTCGAATTTTTTGTCGAAATTGGTCTCAAACGATTTAGTTCGACTCCCCGATGAAGAATTCGAGGTCAAATTTGATTCTGTCCGTCCGGCCGTCCGTTGCCACGATAATTTGAGAACGAAAAGAGCTAGCGACTTGAAATTTTCAGGGTGGGTGGCGCATCGCAATACGACGGACAAGTTCGTTAATGGACATAATCGGCCCAGTGGTTTCCGAGTAATAATTTTGTTTTCAACCAATATAAATCCGATCGAATTGAAACTTGGTGAGTAGTTGTAGAATATGAACCTAAGCACGTTTGTGAAATTTTGGGCGAATCGTATGGCTAGAAAATTAAAAAAAAATTATTAAAAAATATTTTTTTTGTCACGATAACCTGAGAACGGAAAGAGATAGCGGCTTGAAAATTTCAGGTTATGTTGTGCATATGAATGCCACATTTGAGTTTGTTTATGAGCATAATCGACCAAACGGTTTCAGAGTTATAGCCATCTGAAATTTGGTGGTTTTTGTTCCCCATTAACTCGAAAAATACTGAACCGATTGAATTCAAACATGGTTATCAGTTGTAGAATGCCAACGCGAAAATGTTAGCGAAATTTGGTGAGGATAGCATTTGTAGAAAATTTTTAATAAATCATTGAAAATTAAAAAAAATAATTCTATATGTCAGTAACTATACGTTTGAAATTGCTGAAATTTTGCAAGAGCGTTCATTACCTAACTCTACTGCCAAGTTTCAAGTTTTAACACGATCGGTTGAATATTGTTGGAGATTCGAGCATTCTTGTGTGAGTTCAGTAGATGGGTGACCGTTGCCTCGATAACTTTCGAACCAAAGGAGATAGGGACTTGCAATTTTCAGGGTAGGTTGCGTATCCGAAAGGGATAGTTGAGTTCGTTTTTGGGCATAATCGGTTTAACGGTTTCCGAGTTATATCCACCTGGAATATTGTTTCCTTGATAACTCAAAAAATAAATATTCGATTGTATTGAAGCTTGCTAACTAGTAGTAGAAAATCAACACAAAGACGTGTTTAAGATTCTGTAAGAACCGTACTCCTAGAAAATTTGAAAAAAATGACGAAAAAAAAATTTTTTTGAACCGCGCCTCCAGAAAATTTAAAAAAAATCACGAAAACAAAATTGGTTCAAGCACTGACGTGAAGTCAGAAGCTTTTGCGCGTATGTTCTATTGTCCATTCTTCTGTATTGGACACCCTTAATCGAATTTACCATGGTTAATTATGTCGTCCATTCTCCTGTATTGGACACTTAATTCGAATTTACCATGGTAAATTTGAATTAAGAGTGTCCAATACAGGAGAATGGAAAACATAATTTACCATGGTAAATTCGATTAAGAGTGTTCAATACAGGAGAATGGACAATAGAACATACGCGCAAAAGCTTCTGACTTCACGTCAGTGCTTGAACCAATTTTTTGGTACAGTTTCACTCATTAAATACATATCATTTACTGAAGTTGAACTGGTGTACGTAATAAATTGCACACTTTGCATTACCTGCCATTGTTCTTTAGCAAAACTATCTTCTCACAAAGCTCAGTTATTGTCACATCCTTTTGATTCATGATGCATTTCCGGTAATTCACTTCACTGTTTGGCCCCTCCTGTATCCCCCTCGTCAGGAACTTCAGATACAATAACCTGACTTTCTTCTATACTTTAATCTCTGAGGATTTCACAACAGTTTAATCCCATTTCACTAACAAATTGCACTTTCCCACGTTTTAAAGGTGGTATGCTGAACAAGCTAACACATTTAGTGCCAGTATTAAGCTTGGATTTGCAAGAACACTCCAAGAACACCATTTTCAGCCATCTTGGAGAATATATACCTTATATGCAACAAACACACATTTTAAAATGATCTATCAATGTCTAGAAACCTCCTTGTATTTTTTCAATGCACCTGTATAATATCAACTAATGCAATTGTCGCTGTGGTCACGCAGCACTCAATTATTAATATAATCTACCTTAGGTAACATGCTAAAATTCAAGCAAATTCTATTGATAACTAAGAAACCCCTAACATGTGTGCCTAGTCCTTATTTTGGGTTAGTGAATAATATCAAAATCAATAGACGTTACTCTGACATATTTACTAAACTAGATCCAACCCGATTGACCGCTTGCTATCAGAATGTTGGTTTACGGACCAAACTTTTGGATCTCCTCACTGGGATGTCTTGCGGTCACAATGCCATTTAAATCTTTCATTGGGATCAAATTCTAGTTGCTTGATGCATACAGAATTCTTATATGATTTTAGAAATGGTGATTATGTGGGGTTGAATAACGTGGCATCCATTAACTGGTAGGATTGTCTCAGTAATAGTATTGATATTAATGATCCCATTAATTTATTTTATGAGTTCCTTTTGGTTGGGATTGCTCTTTTGATTCGATGTTCCAAGTTTCAGTTTCCAGATATTCTACGAAACTATTAAGTGGATTCTTCAACATTATCCTCCGACAAGGCCACCTTAAAAGTTCTATATCAAGCTTCCTAATATCCTCAGGTAAGTGATTGTAAAATTTTACAGAATGGCAGGTAAATGATCATAATCCCAATGTTGACCTGGTTTTGTGAATAGGACTCTGGATATTGTATGTGGTTCCCCAGTTAGTATTCTCAAGGCCTATTTTTTAGCAGGAAGATTTTGCTCCACAAAGATGAATCACCCCAGAGTAATATTTCATATATTATGGCCACTGAATGAGAATGGGCAAAATAGGTAAGAAGCCTCTTCCTCCTCCTCCAACAAGTATTTTATAATTCATATCATAAAAAGTCCCGCTGATAACTTCTTACTCAAAGCATCTATGTGAGGCTTTCATGATATACTACTATCTACTTGGAATCCCAGTATTTTATGCTCTCCGTTTCTGTGTGGTTAGAAGCTTACTTCTGGGTTTTGTCTAGATTTGTATATAATTCATTTTCTGTGCACCAATTTTGTGCTTCCAGCAATGGTTTTCTTGCTATTGTGTCCAGGTCCTATCTAGTTCTTCCACTATTCACAAGGGTAATTTTACTGTCCGTAAAAGCTTTTTTTTCTCCAGTTATGTTCATCAGTAAGTCCTTGGTATAAACTATAAGTAAAATGGGACCCAAAACGGAACCCTGAAGTACCCTCATCTTTATTTCTAGTTGTTTTTATCTCAGACCATCCCACACCACAATCTGGAAGCAGCCATGCACATACAAAGGAATCAATTCCAGTGGAACAGCACTGACACATCAGCGTTCAAGCTTTGGAAGCTATATCTCATTATCTATGCTGTCAAATGCCTTGGATAAGTCAGACATCCTCTTTATTTTCTTCGAAGATAGCTATCACAAAGATAGCTATCAAGATTCTGTGGAGGTGCCTCTGTTTGAGTCGTTTGGTCCACCTTACATTTCTGATGGGGTCTCATGTTTGCTTTAACAAGTAGTTCCTATCATGTAACCTGATATTTTACAACTTTATTGACATTATATCACAGATATACATCAAACAAACTGATACAAAGCAAAGAAACGATGTATAATTTGTCATCAGTTACGCAGACACTTCGTTTGTAAATATCATGAGTGAAGCACTCGCAATTTGCATGTGAACAATTTCAGATGTATGATTTATTCAGTAGCGCACGCGAAATACACAGTTGGCCATCGTTAAATTCATGATACCTGGTGTTTTAGTGTTAATGATATTGATTATGCCTACAAATACCTACCTTATTCAGAACTTTGATAAGAGTATTTAAGTAATCTTCCATAACGAAAACAGCTGCCCGTTTCCAATCTATCACAGAATTAAATGGCATGACAACACCGTTCATAACAATCACTGGTATACAATTTGCAGCCATGGCTTCTAAAAGGGCAAACTGTCCCATTTGTTCTCCTCGAAATATAAGGCAGAATGTGCTGTTCTTCAAAATTGTAGGATAGGAATAAAGTTTTCCAGAATTTATCTCACATCGACTAGTATAATTGTGATTATGGCAAGCATCTAATATTAAAAATAAATTATTCGGCTGGTAAGACAGCTTTTGGAGTTCATCTAGATAGTAAGGATCAATACCCAGCTGGGAAGAAGTTATGTACCAATTTCTGAAATGAAAGAAGAATAGTCGAAATAAAATCAAAATTCAGCTAGTACCTACTTTAAGTATAAAGTCAGGGTTATACTAGGCCTTTCAAAAGCACATTCAAGTGCTTGTAAGGTTTAATATTTATATATTTCGGGAATACCAACAGGCCAATGCCCAGAAACAGTCTCCACAATATAGAACAGATTTGTGTACACGATAACCATTATTGAATTCTTCGGAAATTAGCAACAATTCAAAAATTGTATATTAAAGAAGTATCAAACAATTAATAAATTTAAAACTAAAGTAATAATAAGTAATCATTAAAGGATACTGTGGGAGGTATATTCATTATTGAAAGGCTTCTTTCTGGGTTTTCTCTCCCAAACTCTGAAAAATATGTCTACAAAATAAAAATCAATTATTTTGTAATCTGCTTCTGCGTAAGAAACACACGACATTTGTCAGAAGCAATCAATCGAACATTGTTGCGTAACAAACAACAACGAAACAACATCAACGAAGAAATAACTATATCGTAACGTTTCGGAGTCTATATCAGACTCCTTCGTCAGACGCCCAATGAAACTCGTTAGAACTATTTTGTTGATGGTTATTTTTTGAAATTCAAGAATTGTCACACTGACAGTATTCAAATATCATAGCTAACTTCTGAAAAGGATGATTGAAAAAGGCCCATACCTTTGTTTTAAGTGATCATTAAAGGATACTGTGGGAGGTATATTCATTATTGAAAGGCTTCTTTCTGGGTTTTCTCTCCCAAACTCTGAAAAATATGTCTACAAAATAAAAATCAATTATTTTGTGTTCGATTGATTGCTTCTGACAAATGTCGTGTGTTTCTTACGCAGAAGCAGATCACAAAATAATTTATTTTTATTTTGTAGACATATTTTTCAGAGTTTGGGAGAGAAAACCCAGAAAGAAGCCGTTCAATAATGAATATACCTCCCACAGTATCCTTTAATGATTACTTAAAACAAAGGTATGGGCCTTTTTCAATCATCCTTTTCAGAAGTTAGCTATGATATTTGAATACTTTCAGTGTGACAATTCTTGAATTTCAAAAAATAACCATCAACAAAATAGTTCTAACGTGTTTCATTGGGCGTCTGACGAAGGAGTCTGATATAGACTCCGAAACGTTACGATATAGTTATTTCTTCGTTGATGTTGTTTCGTTGTTGTTTGTTAGGCAACAATGTTCGATTGATTGCTTCTGACAAATGTCGTGTGTTTCTTACGCAGAAGCAGATCACAAAATAATTGATTTTTATTTTGTAGACATATTTTTCAGAGTTTGGGAGAGAAAACCCAGGAAGAAGCCTTTCAATAATGAATATACCTCCCACAGTATCCTTTAATGATTACTTAAAACAAAGGTATGGGCCTTTTTCAATCATCCTTTTCAGAAGTTAGCTATGATATTTGAATACTGTCAGTGTGACAATTCTTGAATTTCAAAAAATAACCATCAACAAAATAGTTCTAACGAGATCATTGGGCGTCTGACGAAGGAGTCTGATATAGACTCCGAAACGTTACGATATAGTTATTTCTTCGTTGATGTTGTTTCGTTGTTGTTTGTTAGGCAACAATGTTCGATTGATTGCTTCTGACAAATGTCGAAGAAAGAATCCTTTCAATAAAGTAATAATCTTTTCGTTTTTTTCTTTAATGATGTACGGGATTCAGAAAATAAATCTGCATTGCAAGACCGTTACGAGTCGGCGCGATTGTACTAAATAGCGAGCACAAGTTGTACAGTGAAACCTCTTTTGGCGGACACTCCTCATAAAGAGATACTCCCACCAAAAGTACAATTTCCCAGGAACCCAGAAATTCCAGATAAATTTCTTGGTAAACGAATTCTTATGAGCGGACACCTCTATCGGACAGACACGGAAACTACAATATTCATAGCGGTGCCTAAAAACCTCCCAGGAACGGACGCCGAATTCTGAAAACCGACCAAAAACGAATATGTAGGTACCTACATATTCATGGAAGATCTCCTAGTATTATTTCTCGCGGAACCGTTCAAAAATTAAGTCCAGGGAATCCCCTTCATTTAGTTTGTAATCGTGATAAACAGGGTCCGAGGCCGCCATACCAACACGGGGATGGAAGTGATGGGGTACCATTAGGGTATCACACTTCCTGTCGTTTATGCCAGGGGTGAGTTTCCTTATTTTGCAAATATTTTAGAGACCAGTTGAGATAGAGCAATGAAATTTGACGGCTTGAGTGAGCAGCTCGAGTGCTTTGGAAACCCTAGTGAAATAAGTTTTTGTAACCCCCACTTAAACAAATGGTAGGGAGTGGGGGTACTTTTTAAAATAAATAATTTTTCTCCACGGTAACGTACTAATGATAAATAAGATTCCAAAACTGCGGTCTTTCACCTTTCATTTGGTGTATCGTTGACACTTGGGGCTCAAACGGTTACCAAGATGGTATCAAAAGTTCTGTTCTGAACGACAGGAATAGACTCTTGGATGTGGTGCTATGTAGTGAAGATGTTCACTGTACAGTTTTGAAACATGAATCTTCTTTGGTGAGGGAGGATGCATGTCATCCTGCTCTTGATATAATCCTTTCATTTTCTTTGACACAACCGAAAAAAATTAATACAAATAACTGTGCTACTTATAACTATGCAAAAGCTGACATGCTGCTTATTAAAAACCTGCTCTCACAGGTTGACTGGAATGTTCTTGAACATTTTTCAGATGTAAATTTGGCATTTGATAAATTTCATGAAATTGTTCTTGATGTGGTGGATGTTTGTGTTCCAAAAACTATTTCCGGGACATTTCTTTATCCTCCTTGGTTCAGTAGTGATATAATTAATAACATAAAACAAAAAAATAAATATCATAGGCTATATAAGAGGCATCTGCTTGGTTGTTACTATGAAAGATTCAATGAATTGAGATCCAAAGTTAAAAAAGAAATTAGAACTGCGTATAAAAAATACTTGATGAATATAGAAGTAGAACTTCAAGAAAACCCTAAAAAGTTTTGGAATTTTGTCAATAACAAAAAAGATATCACTAGGATACCGTGTGAGATGGAGTATGGGGATGAGATCTTAACAGACGGTTCACAAATAGTAAATGCATTTGCAGATCACTTCTCTAAAAATTATACGAAACAGGAACCAGGTTGTTTGGATGATGTTTGCAATGCTGATCGCGGTGGGTTTTTCCATATAAGTCAAATAACTGTGGAAGATGTTGGGGAGGCTATTCAAAATTTGAAGCCAAAAAAGAGTATGGGTCCTGATAATTTACCGACATGTGTAATCAAGCAGTGTGCAGATATTTTTGTGAAGCCACTTTTTATATTATTTAATTTATCCTTGAAAACAGCTAGTTTTCCCGAACATCTTAAAACAGCCTTTATATGCCCAGTATATAAAACGGGCGGAAAAGAAAAAATAGTGAACTACCGGCCTATTTCTATCATTTCAAATATTGCGAAAGTGTTTGAATCGGTCTTGTATAAATATATTATGTTTCACGTGAAGAACAAAATCCCAATTCAGCAGCATGGTTTCACCGCTGGTAGGTCTACGTCATCAAACTTGATTGAGTTTGTTGAATATTCCTTGAATGACTTTGCTAATCATTGTCAGATGGATGTGCTTTATCTGGATGCAGTTAAAGCTTTCGATAGGGTACCCCATGATATTATACTCTATAAGCTTCTGCATAAACACAACTTATCACCGCATTTGGTTTCTTTTTTTGGTTCTTACTTGGGTGGGAGACCTCAATGTGTGAGGATAAATAATTTTTTTTCTATAGACTTTGAAGCCACATCAGGGGTACCACAGGGTTCAAACCTTGGTCCCTTATTGTTCCTTCTTTATATCAATGATATTGTTGATGTTGTGGATTTCTCTGAGATGAGTCTTTATGCTGATGATATGAAGTTATATAAGATTATTAGAAATCCTAATGATGCAGAGGAACTGCGGTCTGATTTGGATAAGGTTGTGGCCTGGGCTAAAAGAAATAAATTGACATTTAATAGTGCGAAATGTTATCTGGTAACATTTTCTAGAAAAAAGGTGGACCTTATCTATAATTATGCTGTGGACGGTGATCCCTTGGGTAGACTCGAGAGAATCAAAGATTTAGGTGTATTGTTTGATAGATCTTTAACCTTTAATGACCATATTGATGAGGTAGTTAAACATTCTTATAAGATGCTTGGGTTCATTTGGAGAAACACTAGAGAGTTCACAAATTTTAAAACATAAAAAATCCTGTTTGATTCATATGTTATATCTCGACTTGAGTATTGTTCGGTCGTTTGGAGTCCTGATTACTTGTGTCAACGAAGAAAGATTGAGGGTGTACTCAAGAAATATCTTAATAATGTTAACTTTATATTACGTAAGCGTAAAAATAGTTTTAATAATAATTTAAAAAATTATAATTTAATAACACTAGAAAATAGAAGATTTATTGCTGAAATAGTTTACCTACATAAAACTGTTACAAATGAAAACACTGACAGTGCTACACTTGATAAATTACTTTTCTCAGTACCGAAGATTAATGTGAGATCTCATACTACGTTTTATCTGCCTTGCCCTAGAACAAATTATATGAAATTTTCTCCAGTGTATTCAATGTGTGATAAGTACAATAGAGTTCAGGATATATGTGATTTGTTTTCGCACTCTACATCTCAAATAAAGCGAAAATTGTTTGAATACTTCTATGGTTCAATAATTGCATCTTAAAAGTTTAAACTGAAATGTATTTTTTTTTTGCTTTATTCTTTTGTTGGATTTTTTAATTTTGTATTGTGTATTCAAAACCGTAATGGTTAAAGTTGAATCGGATTGATAATTATTAGTGTACAATTGTTATAAGTAATAGCCGACTCAAGAATCGGAAACTAGAATACTCTTGTATTGTGGAATCTGTATGAGTTGTATCAATAAATAAATAAATAAATAAATAAATAAATCAATCATGAGAATGAGAACTGCACCATGGAAGAAATCAAATTAAATCTGGCCAATTTTGCCCAATAACGAAATTAACCGAGATATTCATCTCCCTAACCTACTCTGAAAATTTCAACTACCTAGCTCATTCCGTTCGAGAGTTATTGTAGAAAAACTTTCTTTAAATTTTCAATTTTTTTTTTTACACTGCGGTAATCTGGTCAATAAAAAACTTCACATGCGTATAAAGGTCATGATTCTACAATTTGATGCTAAATTTCAGATAGATAGAGTGATCGGTTTCGGAAATATTCATAAAAAATATTTTTACTAAAATCGGCCATAACTCCGAAACCGCTTGATGGATTTCGCCCATTAACGATCTCGTCCGAGATATTTACGCTCCAAACCCACCTTGCAAATTTCAATCAGCTAACTCCTTTCGTTCGAGAGTTATCGAGCCTACGGCCTGCCGGCCGGACAGAATCGATTTCGACCTCGGATTCTTGATCAGTGAGTCGAACCAAATCGTTTGAGACCATTTTCAGCCAAAAATTCCAAAATTACAGACACTTGGGCAAATTGATAAGCACTCTGTTCCGAGGAACTAGAGCGCCAAAAAAACAAGTTTCGTATGACAATTGCCCAAAACAGGTTTAAAGTAGGTACCTACAAATAGTAGATATTCCATAAAACATGTATGAAAGAAGAGAAAAATTACCTTGTAATCGATCAAAAATTTCCTGATATACGTTCACCAAATTTTCTCCTCTCTCGAACAACAGAATTATGCTTTCAATATTTACGTAATATTTTCAAAAATTTTTGGGTGAGGTCCCCGTTGCATCGCTAAAATACGAGTATTGCAACCCCAATATTTTTGAAGTTATAATATTCCCTTCCGTCAGTCCCGTCATAAATTGAGAGAACTGAGCATTCTATGTCTATGGATGAAAAGCAGTCTCACTACTCTCAGATCTCTTACTTCATGTTCCGTTCCGAAATGTGAGACTTTTCTGAGAAAAACTAATTTCGGAGCAAACAACTGAGATTTTTCTCACTTCGTTCACAATTCTTCGATTGATTAGATAATGTCATGTCTCAGGAAAATAAGTTGACATTATGATCATACATAGAATAATTATATCATTCTGTGACAACGTAGAAATACGATATATTATTGAAATTTTGAAAAATCATATCTCCGAAAGTATTAGCTTGTTAGAGTTAAAAATGATATCATTGGATTCTTATGGTAAAACTGCTTATTGTATTATATTTTGCCCAATAACGAACTTAGCCGAGATATTTATCTCCCAAACCTACTCTGAAAAGTTCAACTGTCTAGCTCATTCCGTTCGAGAGTTATCGTGCCTACGGCCGGCCGGACAGAATGAATTTCGACCACGGATTATTGATCAGTGAGTCGAACCAAATCGTTTAAGACCATTTTCATCGAAAAATTCGAAAATTACAGACATTTGGGCAAATTGATAAGCACTCAGTTCCGAGGAACTAGAGCGCCAAAAAAGTTCTCCCCACAAACTTTTGTTAAAATTTGTCGTACAATTTAAAAATGACAAAGTATACGGGGTATCACATTGAAAATTTGGGAGTTGTGAGATGACTAGCCTTTTTTGGAACACCATGTATACTTCTCAATATTTTGAAAATATGGAGACTAACCACACTCTCAAGAAGAAACGCAAAGAAGCTGGTAAACGCGGATCTTTATGTAAGTAGTGCTCTACCGCGTTATCGAAAATATTGTGTGTTTGTGACATTCTTTTGATAACATCTTTGTAACCGCTTGAGCCCCAAGTGATACACCAAATGAAAGGTGAAAGATCGCAATTTTGAAATATAGTTTATTATTAGTACGTTACCGTGGAAAATAATCATTTATTTTAAAAAGTACCCCCACCCCCACCCTTTGATTTAGTGGGGGTTACAAAAACATATTTCACCAGGGTTTCAAGGTACCTGAGCTACTTACTGAAAGCGTCAAATTTCATTGCTCTATGTCAACTGGTCTCTAAAATATTTGCAAAATAAGCAAACTCACCCCTGGCTTAAACCATCCCCAACTTCCATCAGAAGACCCGGAGGACAGTTTAACAACAGGAAGTGTGACACCCTATCACCTCCTTGCCCGTGTCGGTGTGGCGGCCTCGGACCCTGTATACGTTCCTAGTTTTCAGTACGCAGTGCCGCTAGCAGTGAAACGTACTCGTATGTTAATGGAATCATGGCGAAACATTTAAGAATATTTTGTGGCTTTTCGACTTCTTAAAAATCAGGAGTCTCAATTTGATAAACGTCTACTAACAAAAAGGGAAAAAAATTAAACAACCCAAAATAACTAATTTTTGTGTGTATGTTCTGGGGAACATCGAGCTATCATTTTGCCCGAATGTCT
This sequence comes from Halyzia sedecimguttata, assembly GCA_937662695.2. Taxonomy (NCBI): domain Eukaryota; kingdom Metazoa; phylum Arthropoda; class Insecta; order Coleoptera; family Coccinellidae; genus Halyzia; species Halyzia sedecimguttata. The sequence continues at coordinate 64,790,746 of OW569417.2, read as the reverse complement.
GAAATTATCGAATTTTTTGCCGAAAATAGTCTCAAACGATTGGGTTCGACTCCCTGATGAAGAATTCTAGTTCAAATTTAATTATGTCCACCCGGCCGTCCGTCTGTTGCCACGATAACTTGAGAACGGTTTTGGAGTTTGCCCATCTGAAATTTGGATATTATTTCCTCAATAACTCGAAAAATACAAATTCAAACATGGTTATCAGTTGTAGAATGCCAACGCGAAAATTCTTGCAGAATTCCGTGAGGATCGTATCACTAAAAAATTTTTAAAAAATATTTCTAAATAATTCTATATATCAGAAACTATTCGTCCGACATCGCTGAAATTTTGCGAGAGCCTTCAAAACCTAACTCTACAGCCAAGTCCCAAGTTTGAACACGATCGGATCTATATTATTGGAGATCCGAGCAGCCTTGTGTGAGTTCTGTAGCTGGATGGGTGACCGTTGCCTCGATAACTTTCGAACGAAAGGAGATAGGGACTTGCAATTTTCAGGCAGGTTGCACATCCTAATGCAAGAGTTAAGTTCGTTTTTGAGCATAATCGGTCTAACGGTTTCGGAGTTAGACCCACCTGGAATATTATTTCCTCGATAACTCAAAAAAAAATTAACTCCATCGAATTCAAGCTCGGTAACCAGTTGTAGAATATCGACATAAAGGCTTGTGTAAAATTTTGTGAGAGCCGTACCCCTAGAAAATTTTTAAAAAATTACGGAAAAACCACTGGCGTGAAGTCGAGAGCTTTTGTGCTTATGTTCTATTGTCCATTCTCCTGTATTGGACACAATAGAACATACGCGCAAATGCTCCTGACTTCACATCAGTGCTTAAACCATTTTTTTTTCCTAAATACATTTTATATTGTTAACAGTCGTAATAGCTTCATGCATTGGAATTAATTTTTCCTTAATAAGTTTATACATACAGGGTGAGTCTTTGACCACTGCATTAATTTTAACCAAAGATTCCTCTCATCAAATGAAACACTTTTTTCATTTAACATTTTTCCAGATTCGGCTCAGGTAAAAAGTTACAAGCGTTTAAAGATTTCACAATGTGCTAATACACTCCCGCATATAAATTATCTATGACATTGTTGGCGGACGAGAATAAGGCATGGTAACGTGGTTTACAGCTTGATTCGGGATTCCAACGCTCAGGGACGGATCCATAAAAGTAGTGAAATTTCTGGAGTTTTCCATTTTAAAACATTCATGAAGAATATCTCGAAAACGGTGCGTTTAAGGAGAAATTATGAAGAATAATATAATGTTCTAAAACGATGGAATATTCTTGAAATGACTCAAGAAAAACTTTATATGCTTTCTTTATGCTAATTTCGTTTAGTTTTATGAATCCACGAGTCCATAACTAGAAAACCAGTAGAAGTAGAAAATAACTAATATTTGGAAAATATGTATCATAGTTATAGAAAACTTTACGCCAACGTTCATTTCATTCGAAAAAAGGATGACAAAGCTACAAAAAAAAACTGAGTTTTTTTTCAAAATTTCAACAGCCTGTTGAAATTTTGAAAAAAAACTCAGTTTTTTTTTGTAGCTTTGTCATCCTTTTTTCGAATGAAATGAACGTTGGCGTAAAGTTTTCTATAACTATGATACATATTTTCCAAATATTAGTTATTTTCTACTTCTACTGGTTTTCTAGTTATGGACTCGTGGATTCATAAAACTAAACGAAATTAGCATAAAGAAAGCATATAAAGTTTTTCTTGAGTCATTTCAAGAATATTCCATCGTTTTAGAACATTATATTATTCTTCATAATTTCTCCTTAAACGCACCGTTTTCGAGATATTCTTCATGAATGTTTTAAAATGGAAAACTCCAGAAATTTCACTACTTTTATGGATCCGTCCCTGAGCGTTGGAATCCCGAATCAAGCTGTAAACCACGTTACCATGCCTTATTCTCGTCCGCCAACAATGTCATAGATAATTTATATGCGGGAGTGTATTAGCACATTGTGAAATCTTTAAACGCTTGTAACTTTTTACCTGAGCCGAATCTGGAAAAATGGTAAATGAAAAAAGTGTTTCATTTGATAAGAGGAATCTTTGGTTAAAATGAATGCAGTGGTCAAAAACTCACCCTGTATATATATTTCAGTAAATATTTTGTTTTCGCTCTTTGTATTTATTTTGACCCTTCCCATAAGTGTACACCTCCCACGTAAGGACAAAAAAATTGGTTCAAGCACTGACGTGAAGTCAGGAGCTTTTGCGCGTATGTTCTATTGTCCATTCTACTGTATTGGACACTCTTCATCGAATTTACCATGGTAAATTCGATGGTGCAGAGATATGTATATTTCGCACAGTTTTAGTGATATCGTCATGGAGGAGGTACTACTCTGTTCAATGCTGGCATGCTGTTACCATAGGTACCGTCTGCATGCAGCGAAAAATCCGCACAGTTCACGGATATCTATGCTCTCTATCTCAGTTATCGCTGCAACTGTACCGTCATTTTCAAAACTGCGGAATTGTCCTATCGACACCAACATTTTTGCGCGCGTGTTCCGCAAGGAATAGCGTTCTTTCATTTCGTCACAATGTCTGTATTTTTCGATTTTTTTTTCTGAAAATGGTCTCAAACGATTCAGTTCGAATCACTGATGAATAATCCGGGGTTACCACGATAACTCTCGAACGAAACGAGTAAGAGCGTTGAAATTTGCAGGGTAGTTTTGTAACGTAAATATCTCGGACAAGATCGGAGCAAAATCCACCAAGCGGTTTCGGAGTTATGGCCATTTTTAGTAAAAACGTTTTTCAAGAATATTTCCGAAACCGATTACTATCTGATTTTTAGCATCAAATTGTAGAATCATGACCTTTATATGCCTGCGAAGTTTTATATTGATCGGATGGCTACAAACTAGAAAAAAAAAGTCAAATATTTGAAAATGAAATTGAAATATTGTTTTCACTATAACTCGGAAAATACTGATCCGATTGAATTGAAGCTCGGTAGTTGGATGCAAAGTAACGACGAAAACACTTGTGCAAAATTTCGTGGAGATAGCATGAGTAGAAAAAATTTAAAAAAATCTTTAACTAACTATTAGCGGAATATTTTGCTTGAAATTCCGAAGTCAAATATCGGATTGAGTTCAGTTTTGGCACTTCGGTGACCAATTACTCTTGGGGTGTGCGAAATTTCACTAAGAACAGACCACTAGGAGAAAAAAATTAATAATTTTAATTTCCAATCTGCACACATTATTTCAGTTCGAATTCCTACGTGGATTACGAGTATATCATCTGGTGAACATAATTTCGACTTGTTTCTTGCGCGTTTGCCTGAATCAATGCGATATGTACGAGGGCAACTGATTAAAATATGGACGGGAAACTACTGTGGCAATTGAAGTAATGCGTGAACGATATGTGGAATTTTAAATTGGTTTTCAAAATTATTCTGAACGGTGAACGACTGGGGTGTAACTGGAAGGCCATATTAACAGCTCATGTCAATTCTGTCAGTTTGCGAGCCAGTTTCGAGAAGACAGCGTAGTGTCCTAGGTGTAGCGTAAATAACATAGTCCTTGGGGCCAATATTGAAATTCATAATGCCTCTTTCGGGCATTCTTCGTTATTCGCATGAGCAGACGAGAAATAATGCAACTGCTGGAGTTTTCGTAGAAGAGGATTGGGGTTTTGAGGTGGAGGGTGCTATTCCTCCAAAAATCTACATGGGAGGGTCCGCGCATGCGAAGATTGAAGATGCGATATCTCCTGAACTACTGGTGTTGACGAATCGGAATTTTGTGTGACGTTTGTGATTTTGAGAGGACTTCTAGCCACGAGTGGACTGCACATTCGCAGAGGAGAAATGACGATTTTGGGAAGTATAGGCTATGTTGAGAGTGGCTTAGGAATATCTGTGATGGGTCTAGTGCTGAGCCTATATTGTGAGGTTGTAAAAGAAGATTCATGACAATTCTGTACACGGACAAGTCAGTTTGGGGGAAATGACGTTGTTTCCGAGTCGGAGTGTCCGTACCGTGGCCTTAGGGCTAATTTTGAAATTCATATTACCCTTTTTGGGCATTTTTCCTTATGCTCATGAGCAGATGAGGAGTGATTTAACTGCTGGAGTTTTCGTCTGAGAGGATTGGGGTTTTGGCGTGGGGGATGCTATTCCCCCAAATAATCCCCGAGTGAGGGTATGCGCATGCGTGGATTTAAGATGCGGTATCACCTGAACCACTAGTGTTGGATAATCGGAGTTTTTTGTGGGATGCGCGATTTTGAGGACTTTCAGCCGCGAGTGGATTGCGCATGCTCATAGCAGATGTGACTGTTTTTTGGGTTGTATGGGTTATGTTTGGAGTGGTTTAGGACTATCGGTCATGGATCTGGTGCTTAGCCGATATTGTGAGTATTCATGGCAATTCTGTGCACGGACAAGTGAATTAGGGGGAAATAGCGTTGATTGCGAGTTGGAGTGTCCGTAACGTTGCCCTGAGGCTAATTTTGAAATTCATGTTACCCGTTACGGGCATTTACATTATCCGCATCAGCAAACGGGAAGTGATTGAACTGCTGGAATGTTCGTCTGAGAGGATTGGGGTTTGGAGGCGCAGGATGCTATTACTCCATAGAATCCGCTTTTAAGTGTCCGCGTATGCGCGGATTGAAGCTGCGATATCTCCTGAACCAACGGTGTTGAAGAATCAAAGTTTTGTGTGAGGTGTGTGATTTTGAGACAACTTTCAGCCACGAGTAGATTGCGCATGCGCAGTGGTGAAGTGGTTCTTTTTGGGTTGTATGGCTTATGTTGGGAGTAATTTTCCATCATGGATTTGGTGCTGGGCATGACAATTCTGTGTACCAACAAGTCAGTTTCGAGGATATAGCGTTATTTTCGAGTTGAATTGTCTGTATCGTAGCCCTGGGGCCAATTTATAAATAACTATATATGGAAGATCTATATTAAATTACGTTCGGATTTGGAGAATAGGCGTAAGCAATTGCGTTCCCAACGGGGGTCCCATAACCGCATTTTTTTTATTTCGATCTACGGTAAAACTAATAGCCAGACTGTATCGATAGTCAGATTTGTTAAAGGGACTCGAAACAATATAAAAATGCACTGACGTGAGGTCAGTACTCCTTGGCGCGCGTGTTCACGTTGGCTAATTTGAATTAAATTATGAGTGTTTAAAGCTCAGTGGATAGAACAAGCCGGAGATCTACCCAGATGGTAGTGGACACCATTCACTGTCGGGTAAAACTAAGAGTGCTTGGTCTAAGCTGGCATAAGGTTAGAGCAACAAAGTTAACAAAGAACACAACTGACTTTCCTTAGTCGCACAAGGTCCTAGGAGCTTCTGAGGTATGTCCTTGGGAAATACTTGGGAGGGTCAGTATAATCATAATCATGTTTATAGCACGCGGGCCAATTGCAGACTGACTTCATAATTAAAGAAAAAGGCTAAAAGAGCATTGAGGCGCGGGGTCAATCTGTTTTGGCACGCGTGCTACATGATAATGATTATACTGACCCTCCCAAGTCTTCCCCAAGGACATACCTCAGAAGCTACTAGGAGCTTGTACGACTAAGGAAAGTCAGTTGTGTTATTTGTCAACTTTGTTACTCTATCCTTATGCCAGCTTAGACAAAGCACTCTTAATTTTACCCGACAGTGAATGGTGTCCACTACCATCTGGGTAGATCTCCGGCTCGTTCTATCCACTGAGCTTGAAACGCTCATAATTTAATTAAAATTAGCCAACGTGAACACGCGCGCCAAAGAGTACTGATCTCACGTCAGTGCTTTTTTATATTTTTTCTGCAACTTGTTGAACTGTGCCGACAAACGGTTGGGCCGGCCCTTAAGTCTACAGCTATTGTTTTCATAGACATTTTTAAAAATGTCATTTATTCCAGGATAACTAGATTTATGTTTTCAAAAATTATTAATCGGTATATCAAGAACAGAGCATCTGACAAGAAAAAAAATTTTTTGGATTCTCATTCATTTTGGAACAAATCTGATCTCTTAAATTGCTTCCAGTCGATGCACAAACATTTCCACACCGCATCAGATTTTTGAGGAATTGTCGCAAAATGTCGTGAAGAATTTTTTTTTTAAATGTTACATCTGTCAAATTCCGATGCTTTATAAGAATATTTTCATTTATAATTTTTCCATTCGCCTGGAGTAAAAAGATACAGGTTGTGGAAATTTAAAAAAATCAGTTTTTATTTTGTAGCTTTGACAAATTTCACTACTTTTGAAGATCCATCCCTGACCTTTCGAATCCTCGAATCAAGCTGTAAGCCACGTTGTCATACCATTTTCTGGTTCGCCATCAAAGTTATAGATAATTTACTGCAGGAGTGTATCAGCACATTGTGAAATCTTTAAGCGCTTGTGAATTTTTAACGTGAGCCGATTTTGGAAAATATTAAACGAAAAAATTGTTTAATTTGATGAGAGGAATCAATGGTTAAAATTAATGTACAACTTATGGACTCAACCTATACATTAATTTTCCTCATTGTTTCAATTGAAGATATGGTGATGTTATATGAAATTACCTTTTTCTTGAAATATCATTCAGCACTGCTGCTTTTGCTAAGGGACTAAAAAGTGGTAAGGAAATATCGAAGTTTGTGCGAAATGAGTAAGTATCAAAGCCTGCCGCAGCTACTATGGCATTTCCTATATCTAAATCAATCACAGTAGACATATCAGGTGGAGATCCAGGTAACATATTGAAGATAATGTGGTTTTCACCTCCATTCCAACTGAAAAAATAATAATTCAGTACAATTAGTAATTACTTTCTTCGTTTATTAAAAAAGATTTCTCTAATCATTGGCACATAAAATTATTCTTTTTTTAGTGAAACACTAATGTTTGCCTCGAGACTTTCTAAGATTTAGGATATTCTCAACTATTCTACCTCTAATACAGTTGACTGTTGATAATTTGAAACTCAAGGGACCAGTGCAATAGTTTAAATTACCGAAAATTCAAGATAACAGATAAAATACTCAAGAGGGAGTTAGTAGTTAGTTACAATGTAAGTATATAAAATCCTACAATTTTTTTTAATATTGGTAAACAGGTGAGTGCTTCTAGCTTGGTGGTAGAAAGTTAGACTCAGGAACTGGAGGTCCCAAGTTCAATCCTGAGGCTAGGAAAGAAATTCCCTAGTCAAGTGGTAGCGGGCACCACTCAATGTTAGAGAAAAAATTAACAATGCTATGCCTAAGGTGGCGTAAGGACACAGTAATAAAGCCTATACACACAACTGATTCAAATGAAACAAAGAAGCAAATGAAACAAAGATTGGATGTCCTGCTAGTATGCAGTAGAAATGATGAGAGATTCATAGACGAGTACAACAAAGTTAAACGTGAGTATGACAGTATGACAAAACTATAGAAAAATAATAGAAAGTTCAGATAATAAAAACAAAACTGTCTGGTCAGTGGTGAACACTATCAAAAATCAAAGAGAAGATAGCAATTTTCCAATCAAAGGAAATTTGGAAAAGATTTGTAATGAAATGAATAAGTTTTTTGTCAATCAAGGTGTAAATCTGACAAAAAACAACCCAAATGGAGATGCTGTTGAGAATATTAATATTCAAGTTTCTGAGTCTATATATTTGAGATCGATCAGCAAGGAAGAATTAGAAAACATAATAAAATCCTTAAAAAACAAACATACCAGTGGCATCGATGGAATATCGAACAGTGCTATAAAACAAATATCCAAAGAAATTTTGAAACCACTGCTGTATATTTTGAACAACTCTCTGAAAAAGGGATTTTTTCCTGACAGACTGAAGACGGCGATTGTTAGGCCAATATATAAGAAGAAAGCAGATGTGAACGATTTTGAAAACTACAGACCAATCAGCATATTACCTTGCTTGTCCAAAATTTTTGAGCAGGCCTTTTGCAACCAGCTTACAGAATTCTTCTTGAAAAATAAAATATTCTCAGAACACCAGCATGGATATATAAGAGGAAAATCGATTCAGACAGCTATTTTCAGGTTTGTAAAAAGAATAACTTATGCATTTGAGGATGGAGATATGTCTATGGGACTGTTTCTCGACTTATCCAAGGCTTATGACTGCCTAAATGTAGGGCAGTTAGTTCAAAAATTGGAAAAATACGGAGTGAGGGGACCTGCACTCGATTGGGTTAGGTCTTACTTTAAAGGACGCACTCAGTTGGTGGAGATCATCTCAGAAGGTGTCAGGATAAGATCGGATCTAGAAGAACTCAAATTAGGAATACCACAAGGGAGTATCGCTGGACCACTGTTTTTTATAATTTATGTAAATGATTTTGGATTGGCGGTGCAACTCAGCGATCAAGTATCTTTTGAAGGATATGTAGATGACAAGAATCTTCTGGTTATAGCTTCTCTTTGGCCCGAGCTGGAGAGACTAATGGGTGTGGTACTTGAAGATGCAGAAAATTGGTTAACTCGGAATAATATGGTACTAAATAAGAACAAGACAAATTTGGTGGCCTTTCATCCTCCACGGTCAAGATGGGAAATCCCAGATGACGTAAACCTGAACACCTCAGTTTACAATATTTCAAGAAGTACGAAATTCCTAGGAGTTCATATTGATGAAGAATTGAATTGGAAAGAACACGTAGAACATTTATGCAAAAAAGTTGCTTCCTCCATCTATGCCTTCAGAGTGTTGGCTAAATATCTTGATGCCCAAGTACTGAAAACGGTTTACCATGCAACCATTGAATCAAAACTAAGTTTTGGTCTCATAGTCTCATAGTCTATGGAACAGGGAATATTTCATCACTATTCATACTACAGAAGACCGCAGTGAGAATCATGAACGGGTTAGGATTCAGGGACTCATGTAGAGGATACTTTAAGAAGAAGGGGATTTTGACAATGTATGGACTTTATGTTCAGGAATGCTTGATATGTTTGTTCAAACATAAATACCTTTTTTCTGATCATGTCAACCTCAAATCTTTTTATAAGACGCGAACTTTGTCCTACAACTTGCCAAAGAATAATCTTTCAACAACTCAAAGACAAGTTGAGTATAGATGTTTGAAACTTTTCAACAAATTACCGAAAGAAATTCAGGAAATTGAGAATGTAAAAATTTTTAAGAAAAAAATTTATAATTTGTTAACAGATATGGAACCCTATGATTTGGTCTGCTTTGAGCTTTAGTTGCTTTGGATTTGACACTATTTCATTTCTCTTCTTGGCTTGTAACGGGAATTGTTCTGAAATAAAGACCTATTATTATTATTATTATTATTACATATTATGATTCTCCTAACTGGCACTAAAATCTTTTGAGGGATCTGCTTGGAAGACTTAGCAGTGTCATTATAATAATATTCAATATCTACATATAACCATGAATCATATACTGAATGTTTTGGAGACGATTCAAAATGTCCCTTCACGATTAGCCACAGGTGCCTACATAACAAGCCCTCCAGAAAGCCAATATAGGGAAACTGGTGAACTTTCTACATATACTACTGCTTAAACTAATATGTGTTTCAAGAATCTCCGCAGACAACGAATATCCAATACAAGACCCATCTAGCAATATAGAGAATACTACCTACATCAATCAACCCAACCTCAAATATCCCTTATATCATCAAGTAAACTACCTAATAGTAGGCAGAAACTTCCCAGACACTGTAAACATTGACCCACTGACACAACCACCATGGACCTACGAAAAGCTTGCCACAAATAGAACTCACATCCTAGAAAAATTCAACGAAATCTCAACTAAACAACACTACGATGAAATGAATCAAAACACAGACAATTCCAAATCATCCAAAGTAGTAGGATATGCCATCCTATCCCATATGGAAATAACAAAATTTCAACTTTCAACTGAATGCAGTATAGCCACAGCCAAATTGATGGCCAACCTACAAGCACTCAGATATTACATTATGAACCACTTGTCTTGCTTGTATCAACAACACAATAGTTGTCATTTAATTTGTGTTCCCTCTAATTGCGGTATAAAATGGAACGATAAAGCATAGCTACCAGCAAAAGAAGATGTTTCCCACGGACAAGGAGTCCATGGTTATCATACAAGAAACGAAAAAAATTGTATGGCTCCAAAAACTCGCTTAACTTTGATACTAAGATGTTTCGTTGTCACTCAGTGAAATTTTACTATCATTTGCCTCAAGATGTCAAAGTTCTCGACATGATACGTTTCAAGTTAGCCGTAAAGAAGATTCTGTTGAGTATCCCGCTCTACAGTTTTGAAGAATACTTCAGGTTAGGACAGACTACTATCTAGACGCATGTTGGCTCATATTCTAATTGTGTTTTGATTTTGTATTTGTTCAGATTTGTGTGATGTGATATTTATGATTACTGTTTCTATTCGTTGACGTGACTAATAAAATTATGATTATGATTAAGTCAAGAGCTTTCTGCCAATAAAGTCTCGCAAGCGGTTCGTATAATTATTATACTTATGCATAGAGTTCACAAATCAAATTAACATCCAGGAAATTTCACTGATTTTCCGAATAGCAAAAACCTGCACGCACATACATAAACGCCACCTATGAGACAAAATAATAATCTCAGCCTATACCCAGACTTCAAATTAAAGAGGGTTGAAGAGCAAAGATGCCAATTCTTCAACTTCAGACTACCGCAAGAATACATTGATTTTTTTTCAATTTAATACTATTATTTATAGAGAACTTCAAATTAATGAGAGATTCCGTTAGAGTTTCAAATTATTGCAAGTCCACTGTATATATGCCTTATTAAGTAAATTATGTTATTTAATATATTATTTTATTTGGTAAAAATCACTGTAAATATGTATATAACATACATTTACCTTAGCAATGATATCAGCAATACTGTATATAGATGTTTCATTAAAAAAATAAATAACAATCAATAAAAACTTTCACATTATCATTTATATACTTACTATGGTAGTGTATGAAGAGCACTTGAGGTGAGATTGCTGTTTATTCTCCCTTGATTCAGAGTATCGATTGTAGTTAAAAAAATGCAAGCTTCGAGTGGATTTACAGTATAATAATTGGAATTCACTACAGTCTTAATCAAATCGAAGTATTCTCTTGAAATAGAAGGAACAGCAGGTACTCCTCTGCTAAAATATTTTTTGATCGGATAAACATACACAGCTATCCTATCATGTCCTGTATGTCCGCATTTATATATATTAAAGCAATCCCAATGAGTACAGTTCACATTTCTTCTTTTAGTATTAATGGAAGAAGGCAATTCAACTCTTGGAGCATTGTGGATATTTAAATCTATTCTTCTGAAATGAGAATGCTCATCGTTTGACAGCCCAGAATAATAAATCGAAAACGCAGTGAACGTGGAAATGACAAGAATTATGAACAGTATTATGAAAAAAGTCTTATATACAGCAAGATTTGTATTATTTGGTGCTCGAAATAGAAGGAAAGAAAGCTTCATTGCTGTTTGTTATTCGAAGCCCCACGAAAAGACCATGGCACTGATTTACCAGAACTGTATATAATATTGTTGTATTCACATTATTTATCCCTTGTGTAAAAACAAATAGATAAATTACATTTCAGAACTTCGGTCAAGTACCTCAGTTCGTCGGTTCTTTGTTTTGTTTACTCTTATTTTCAACATTTGATTCATTTGAGGTTAACTGCACAGAACATATTTTATAACTGTGTCAACGACACAGACTCACAGACCATAGAACATTTTCACGCAAAGCCATGGCCTAGGGCCATGGCTTAAAGCCATATTTTTGCGTGACGTTTTATAAAAACCTTTCTTCCCCTGAATAGAGTGCTAATTTGCCCAAATGTCTGTAATTTTGAATTTTTGGCCCGAACGTTTTGTATTCGACTCACTGATGGAGATTGCGAGGTCATACCAGAGAAATAGAGGGAAATCCCTCTATGTCTCTGGGTCATACTTAATTATGTCTGGCCGTAGGCTAGAGGCTAGATTACTCTCGAACAAGTGAGTTAAAGAGTTGAATTTCTTTTGTTAGATTTGGAAGTCAAATGCGCCGGTTTCGCTGGTTTCGGAGTTAAAGTCCTCTGACATTTTATTATCTCAATAAGTCGAAGAATACTGATCTGATCGAATTTAAACTCGGTAGTAGGTTGGAAAATACTGACACGAAGATTTTATGCAAAATTTTGTGTAGTAAATTTTAAAAAATCATTAAAAAGTTAAAAAATTAAATTAGAAACTATCCATCAGATAAGTATCGCTGAAACTTTGCGAAAGCCTTCAAAAACCTTATTATTTTACTTCCAACTCAAACTCATATCTAGCCCTCGATTCTCAAATGTTGCCAATTAAAATTCGAAATATCAAAACATTAAAAACTTAGACGAGATATCTCTACATTCTCGTAACTGGAGTCACGTTATCTCATCTCGGTACTACGAGATGGGCGACAGAAAATCGTTCAAATGAATTCACCCGCATTTTATCTCAAAATGTCTCGAGTGGTTTCAATAATCGAAAGATTCAATTGTTTTCACATAATCTCTATGATGATGATATGTGTTGTGTCGGGTGGACGAACCCCGCCCCTAGACCACGACCAGTTTACGTATTGTGGTTGTGCCACACCTAAATCTATACTTCACCCACAAGCTCAAGTCTTTTGATAAGTGAGATGAGTCCGGTGGGGGAGAACTTCTCCAGTTCCCTCAGTCTCAGTTTCTGTACTCCTAGCTCCTCAAATCGGCTCCTGTCCCCAGCGGGGCAGTCACGCATGATGTGCTCGATAGACTCGTCGTCCTCCAGGCATAATCTGCACTCAGAGTCCTCAACCAACCCCAGCTTAATTAGGTATTTTCTAGGGCCACAGCTAGTTACCCGTGTGCACAGCTGTTAAAATTCTCAGGTGTTACCTGGAGAATTTGAGTCATTGTCAGGCTCTTTCAGTTGATGGGCCAATGATTGTCGAGCGAGCATGTCTGAGACCAGATAAACTACTCCAGAGTTCCTGGACCTTTTGGTCCAATCATCTATTGTTCTCTCACTCTGCTGTCTTGAGAAAGATGCCACAGGCCAGTTCAGGTGCAATGAGCCTCGTGGAAGCCTCTCGCGCCACCAGTGAGTCTGGAATCCAGAGGAGCTGATGAGATGAGAGTGGTCCGACTTTACTGCCCAAGCAGGGACTTGCAGTTGTATGAGCACAAGTCCTTCAAGGCTATACGATAGGATCTTAATTTATATACAAACCAACCCTTTCTTAAGTATGAGTTTCACACAATGATCAATGGCGAAAATTTCTGCTTGATAAATAGTCGCAGAACTATCCAGGCTGATGGATACACCATCATCAATTTTGCAACCACTGACTCCCGCTCCCATCACTTGGGTGGTGGGCGGAGCCATCTGTGAACCAACAGGGACCCTCAAGCAGTAGGGTCTCAGAGATGGTCCCTGATGATCGTCTCTGCTGGGAAAGATGACACGGTAGAGCCACTATGTTTAAGGTTTGGATGGATACGTCAGATCGCATGTTCATTATCTCGTTGGCCTCCAATTGGTCTGGGTTGCGTTCGGAATCAACGACGGACGTTGCACGGTGCGTACCCAACCCGTTCGGAATCGACGTCGGGTGAACCTACACAATGACTAACCACAGAAAAAAACCGATCGCGTTCTACGTCGGACGCATCCGACGTTGATTCTGAACGCAACCCTGCAGAGAGCCGGGCACGAATCCGATCGTATCAGGGGGTCTATTCTCGACCATTCGCAATTTGCACGATCGTGCGCATCTCTATAGAAATATATAGCATATGCGACCGATCGTTAAAATGAATGGTCGAGAATAGACCCCCAGGTTCATTGCGAGCCATATGCAGAAATCTGTATGTCACCATCCGGGCCACGCTAGTAGGTGTTCCATGGTTGCGGTGGGAGTAGGCAATAGAGCGAAAGGCTCCAGTCAACAAGCACGCAGATATCTTTTTTTTTTTTCTGTGCCAGGCATCTGAGGCCATCTACACATTATCTACTCTGTTATATATATTTTACTATTTACACGTAGACTCTCTATATATTCCGAAGACTCTTTCAATTTTTTAAGACATACGCCGTCACCAGTGTCACCGCCCAACAACACATCCATGTCCAGAGCGGGATTTGAACCCGCGACCTCCGGCATCACAGCAGGTTTTTCTCCCACTGCACCACACCGGGGTAAGCTACGCAGATATCTGGATTTTCGCAAGCTTGAGTTGAGACCATGGTATAAGAATACTTTTACCATGGTTGAGACTACATTTTTAAAATGCAACCCTACCAAGCAATGCTGCCGTAAATGCTTTGTTCTCTCACCAAAATCACGTAAAGCCAGTGGAGCTATTTCAGAGTCAGTCCCCACCTCTTTCCACAAGTCCGCTGGCGCGCCCAGAGGAAGTGCGTAGCCTTGTGAATCATCCTTTCTAGGTGCGAATTCCAATTGCGAATGTGTGAGGCCATAACCTATCAAATAGACTCTTCGTAAATAGTGTTACATTTACAGTTAATTTATTTTTAACAATATACAACTATACAAAGTAATATTTACACAGACTTGAATTTCTTCACACTATTTATTTCAACTAGATATATTTCTACTGGCACTGAAGTATCGTACATACGTCGCTGGCTAGATCCCTATTCAATTCCCGCTCGTCGACTCGCACTCGAGCTTTGTTCTAGAAGTATGCGAATACTCTATAGTCTATACTTTATACTCTATACTAGCACAGCTATCTATACATATATGATTAGTTTATTTGTTTATGTGATTGGGTGATTCTAGCCATTATTAGTCATTGTTTTTGCGCGCGTGTTCCGCAAGGAATAGCGTGCTATCATTTCGTCACAATGTCTGTATTTTTCGAATTTTTTTGCGAAAATGGTCTCAAACGATTGGGTTCGACTCCCTGATGAAGAATTCGAGGTCAAATTCAATTCTGTCCGTCCGGCTGGTCCGGCCGTTAGCACGATAACTCTCGAAGGGAGCGAGTTAGAGCGTTGAAATTTGCAGGGCATGTTTGGAGCGTAAATATCTCGGACAAGTTCTTTGATGGGCAAAATCCATCGAGCCGTTTCGGAGTTACGGCCATTTTTATTTAAAACGTTTTCCAAGAATATTTCCGATACCGATCACTCGATCTATCTGAAATTCAGCATCAAGTTGTATAATCATGACTTTTATATGTCTGCGAAGTCTCGTATTGATCGGATTGCTGTAAACTAGAAAAAAAAATCAAATATTTGAAAATGAAATGGAAAATTTGTTTTCACTATAACTCGAAAAATACTGATCCAATTGAATTGAAGCTCGGTAGTTAGATGCGAAGTACCAACGAAAACACTTGTGGAAAATTTCGTGGGCATAGCATGAGCAGAAAAATTTAAATTTTTTTTAACTATTAGCGGAATATTTTGCTTGAAATTCCGAAACCAAATATCGGATTGAGTTCAGTTTGGCACTTCGGTGACCAATGCGATGACCTCTTGGGTTGTACAAAATTTCACTGCGAACAGACCTTTAGGAGCCTAAAAAAAAATTAATAATTTCGAACTTCTAAAATGGACAAATTATTTCATTTCGAATTCCTACATGGAATATCTGTAACATCTGGTGATCAGATTTCGTTCCGACGTATTTTTTGCGCGTTTATCTGAATCGATGCGATATGTACGAGGGCAACTGATTAAAATATGGACTACTTACTAGCATGGCAATTGAGATGCGTAAACGATGTGGGGAATTTTAAATTGATTTTCAAAATTTGTCTGATCAGTTAACGACTGGGGGTGTAACTGCATGCCTCTTTTGGGCATTATTGTTATTCGCATAAGCAGACGAGAAATAATTTAACTGCTCGAGTTTTCTTCTGAGAAGATTGGGGTTTTGATGTGGAGGATGCTATTCCTACATAGAATCCCCCGGTGCGGGTCTGCGCATGCGTGAATTCAAGATGCGATATATCCTGAACAACTAGTGTTGGAGAATCGGAGTTTTTTGTGACTGAGCGAATGGTCATAAAGTGACAAAAAAATTTAAAAAATTTTGGAATTTTGTTTCCATGATAACTCGAAAAATACTGATTGAATAGAAACTCAGTAGTTAGATGCAAAAGACCAATAAAGCAAACACTTTTGCAAAATTTCGTGAAGATCATGTGACATGAAAAAATTCAAAAAATTACTCTATTTTGTGGAATATTTTGCTTGAAATTCCGAAACCTATTTTTTTGAAGTTCATGCTGCCCTTTCCGGGCATTTTTCGTTATGCGCATGTGCAGATGAGAAGTAATTTAGCTGCGGTAGTTTTCGTCAGAGAGGATTGGGATTTTGGGGTGGCGGATGCTATTACTCCATAGAATCTCCTGGTGAGCTTCTGCGCATGCGTGGATTAAAGATGCGATATCTCCTGAACCACTAGTGTTGGAGAATCGGAGTTTTTTGTAAGGTGTATGATTTTGAAAGGACTTTCAGCCGTGTGTAGATTGCGCATGCGCAGGAGAGAATTGACTGTTTTTGAGTTGTGTGGGTAAAGTTGGGAGTGCTGAGTGATATTGTGAGGTTTTAAAATAATATTTATGGCAATTCAGTGCAAGGACGAGTCAGTTTGGGGGATGTAGCGTTGTTTCCGAGTTGAATTGTCCGTACCGTGGGCCTGGGGCTAATTTTGAAATTGATGTTACCCATTACGGGCATTTTTCGTTATGCGCATGAGCAGACCATCAGTGATTTAACTGATGGTGTTTTCATCAGAAAGGATTGGGGTTTTGGGTTGGCGGATGCCATTCCTCTGTAATATATGGGAATATATGGAAACACAGTTCAAGTTAGTATCAAATGAGAATAGGGAAATAATCAATCGGCAGTAGATTCATACATTGTATCGTATATATCGCACAATGGTTCATTGAGTGTTTATGGTTTTCGTCTAGACGTGGGCTGATAAGGTTATGTACCCCATCCGGCGGCCAACCTTTGTGATAGGTAGACTTTATAGGTTTCAAGACCGATAAGACATTACTTTGTTGCGCCAGTTGAGGTTGACAAAAAGGCCTCCTTAAACAGCGATATATGCATTGATATTGTTGGTAGTAGATCGTTAAAAACTGACGAAATTGCAGAGTCGGTGGACCTGAAAAACCCGTGGGATATTTTCGCGTGGGCGGCATGAGAACAGAAAAATTCCGGCTTGCAAAAACTTAAGAAGAGGGGACAGACCCCCCCCGTTTGCGGTGGTTTGGAAAAACAAAGTTAGTTACGTTTTAGCCTCCGAGGCGGTAGCTCGTGAAGATGAAGAAATATTGAATAAAGGCGACTTATGCAGTTCGGGCCGGTAATTGTAATGAAGAAGTAAAGTAGAGTAATGGAACGAAGTCGCGGTAAATGTGAGGTGTAAATTGGAAGCAAGTAGTTGTATTTAAGAAAAGGTGTAGATTCGTGAAGTGGGTGAATTTTGGTACTGGTACACCCTTTTGGATTAATGGTTCTCGAGACAGAAGTAGTAACTCATAGGTAATGAAAAGTTTATGATTCTCTATGAAAATATTCCCATAATCACTGACAGCTCCCGTAGGTAAAGTGACTTGATGTAACATTTGTGATTTGTTGTTATAGAATATTGAACCCCTCGTACAAACGAAAGAGGTAACCCGATATTTGTGTTAAGATCGATTGAAGCTAGGAATAGTAAAAGATGTTGAAGGATTAATTTTGTTTGTATAGATATTGCTCTTTTGAAACTGAATATTGGTCCGATGTCCCAGACATGAAATTTCCCATTTGTTTTTCTCTAAGTGTGTAACTGGTTATTAATTAATTTTATGAGAATATAGTATTTAAGTAAGTTTCGAAATCTAGTATTCTTTCCTAATCATATCCCTCAGAAAAGTACATAACATATAGACTCCTTCTTCGTGCAAGGAGCACGGACCTATAGTCCTTTCAAAAGCCTTGATCGAAGTAATTATTAAATGGTGACAGTGGTATTAATGTGATTTAGGACAAATATAAGAAAGGCTTATTCACGTCATAAAATCACACGGTAGTTTAGAATATGTTTTCAAAATTTTGAGTAAACTTAACCGGTTTGTCTGATGATAAATAAAGTGAACTCTTCTAAGATTTTACTTTATTTTAGGAATAAAAGCCATGCTAAGTTTGCTCTGGTGACAGCGGCCTAACATCTTTATTTTATAATAAACATAAAAACATCAAAAAACACCATCGTACTATTACATTTGGTGACAGCGGTGGGATTTTTGTTAATTTTTCTGAGGTGAATGAATGAGAGAGAGGTAGAAAAAAAAAATTGGTTCAAGCACTGACGTGAAGTCAGAAGCTTTTGCGCGTATGTTCTATTGTCCATTCTCCTGTATTGGACACTCTTCTTAATCGAATTTACCATGATGAATTCTATTGTCTATTCTCCTGTATTCATCATGGTGAATTCGATTGAGAAGAGTGTCCAATACAGGAGAATAGACAATAGAATTCATCATGGTAAATTCGATTAAGAAGAGTGTCCAATACAGGAGAATGGACAATAGAACATACGCGCAAAAGCTTCTGACTTCACGTCAGTGCTTGAACCAATTTTTTTTTCGATTAAAAGGGTCCAATCAGGAGAACGGACAATAGAATTCATCATGGTAAATTCGATTAAGAAGAGCAAAAGCTCCTGATTCACGTCAGTGCTTGAACCAATTTTTTTTTCGATTAAGAAGAGTGTCCAATACAGGAGAATGGACAATAGAACATACGCGCAAAAGCTTCTGACATCACGTCAGTGCTTGAACCAATTTTTTTCAAATCAAATCCAAAAGCTCTCAAAAAATCACCCGTTATTACATAAAGATATATTCTCATTAGTGATAGAAAAACTGGCCTAGAATTCCTTTCTACCCATCACGAGATTTAATATCCACAAATGAGCCTCTCACCTTACAAGATCAGAAGCCTTCTGCAAAATTCAAAGGTCCCCTCTCGCAAATATACTCCTCTGAAGGCACATGGATCTCTTGAAGAAGAATCGCCTCTCAATTCCTCAAAGATATTCACTCTTGTTCATAGAAATCCCTTCAATATTTAGTTGCCTCCTCCTAAGGAGGATCTCTTTCAAAACCAGGTCTGACCACTAATGTAGGGCTATCATCTAATCTCCTATAGATTTGTGATGAAATAACACGATTTTACCATGAATATATATGTATAATAATATGTCATCATGACATTCATATTTTATTTTTGGAGGTTCTCGCAAAAATACGACCATAGACAACATATCATACGACGATTCGCATCCACCTACCGAACTCACAAAAGGCTGCTCGGTTCTCCAACAATATAGATCCGATCGTGTTCAAACTTGGAATTCTGCAGTAGAGTTAGGTTCTGCAGGCTCTCCCAAAATTTCAGCCATGCCGGACGAATAGTTTATGATATATAGAATTTTTTTCAATTATTTTTAATAATTTTTTTTTTTTTAATTTTCTAGTTATACCATCCTCACGAAATTCTGCAAAAATTTTCGCGTTGGCATTTTACAACTAATAACCATGTTTGAATCCAATCGGTTTTGTATTCTTCGAGTTAATGAGGAACAAAAAATATCCAAATTTCAGAAAATTTCAGATGGCTATAACTCTAAAACCGTTTGGACGATTATGCTCATAAGCAAACTCAAATGTCGCATTCAGATGCACAACCTAACCTGAAATTTTCAAGCCGCTATCTCTTTCCGTTCTCAGGTTATCGTGACAACAAAAATATTTTTTAATAATTTTTTAATAATTTTCTAGCGATACGATGCTCACAAAATTTCATAAACGTGCTTAGGTCTATATTCTACAACTATTCACCATGTTTGAATCCAATCGGTTTTGTATTCTTCGAGTTAATGAGGAACAAAAAACTACCAAATTTCAGAAAATTTTAGATGGCTATAACTCTAAAACCGTTTGGACGATTATGCTCATAAACAAACTCAAATGTCGCATTCAGATGCACAACCTAACCTGAAATTTTCAAGCCGCTATCTCCTTCCGTTCTCAGGTTATCGTGACAACAAAAATATTTTTTAATAATTTTTTAATAATTTTCTAGCAATACGATTCTCACAAAATTTCACGAACGTGCTTAGGTCTATATTCTACAACTATTCACCAAGTTTAAATTCGATCGGATTTATTTTGGTTGAAAACAAAATTATTACTCGGAAACCATTGGGCCGATTATACCCATTAACGAACTTGTCCGTCGTATTGGGATGCGCAACCCACCCTGAAAATTTCAAGTCGCTGGCTCTTTTCGTTCTCAAGTTATCGTGGCAACGGCCGGACGGCCGGACGGCCGGACGGCACCACAGAATTAAATTTCACATTTGGGCAAAACTATAACGCGTATGTTCCCCAGAACATACGCGCAAAAAGAGGAAATTAGTGATTGAAACGATATTTTGAAAAAACAACGAATAGCAGTGAAACATTCCTTCCAATATTAGTCGAACATCAAGTCAGTTAAAACACAAGGACTGTCAGCAGAATAAAGTATCCAGTGAAATAGATTGTTAGAAAAATGTAACTAATTATCATCTATGTTTCAGGTAGTTTCATCAATTGAAGTCGATTGTGTAATCTGTAACGTTAATTTTTTTGTGTGTTTCAGGGCGGTTCTATTAATTTTATAACGTTGATTTTTTTTGTGTGTGTTTCAGGGTGGTTTTATCAATTTATAATCTCGATTGTTTGAGTGTTCTAGGGCGTTTTAGTATTTTGTAAAAGAATTTTATTTGACGTTTTACTAATTGTGAAGATTTAATATTATCGACATCTGAGTAAGTTGATATCTTTCCGACGGAATAAAAAATTATATGGTCAGTTGGAAAGTATTTCAAAAACAAAATTTTAGTCATTAACGAATAATCAGAATATTCCGTATTGAGTCAATATAACAATTTTTTTTTCTGTGTTGCGTATAGATTTTTTTTTTTTTTTTTTTTCAAATTTTCAAATCTTGTTCGAAAAAATCACATTCAAGTAAATTCACTAAATTTTATTTTACTATTCAAAAAAAACAAATAAATTTCCGAAAAAAAAAATAATGTTGCCTGCCACTCCCTCTGCTAGTAATACAAATACTTCAACAGAAAGTAAAAGTAGCATGATGATGTATACGCTAGGGATGATAGCCACCACGGTGGACAGCTTCTCGGGAAAAGACGCCGCCAGGTATTTTGATAAATTATAATTACGGGCCAAACTGGATAGTTGGACGCCAGACGAAACGCTGAAATTATTAAAGTACAAATTAAGCGGAGACGCTTACAATTTTTTTAAATCCGATTCAGAATTGGATAAACTTGCTTATCCAGAATTAAAAGGAAAACTATTAAATAAATTCACGCCGATGAGATTACCGGGCGAAAATCATTGGAATCTCAGTAGATGCTTCCAAGATCAAAACGAGGACGTATCATCGTTCTGTACAAGGTTGCGCACGATTGGTGCAAAGTTACTACGCGAAGACTTAGACGGTGCGAGTCAGGATGAGGAAGCGGGAATTAGAAAGAAAAACAAGGAACTGATTTTGAATCAATTCAAAATGGGATTAAGGAAAGACCTGATGCAAAATACCGGCATCCTTTTATTGAAAGAGGATAAATTAGATTTGGAAAAAGCGGAGGAACTGGTCAAACTACAGGAGACAACGATTATGATGTTACAAGGAAGGATGTCTAACGTGAGGATCTCGTCAATAAATACTGGGGGAGAAAGGTGTGAGTTATGTAGAAAAGAGGGTCATATGGCAATTGATTGCAGAAGCCGAGGAAATGAACAGAACGATATGAATAGGAATACCGATAACAATGGATGTTATAGTTGCGGTAAAATAGGACATTTTGCTCGAGATTGTCGGGCAAATAGAGGAAGGCGGTTCGTGGAAAGAGACACATGTCACTATTGTCACGAAAAAGGACATTGGGCACAGGAGTGTAGACAAAGGATCAGCAGGAGGAATCAACCTCAGAACTTCACACCAAGGTTTGAAGGATCGGAGCGCCCGAGGTACGGAGGAAACGGCTGGTCGACGGGAGCGATTCCAAAGCGACCACGGCAAATGCGGCAATCGTCGGGGTTTCAGCAAAATTTAAACGACGGTGGCCAAAGTCCAACCACCAGGACGGAGGCCAGAGATATGTAAGGTGGATAAATAAATTGGGGATGTCACGGGGACATATGTATCGCGGGAAGAGGAATCAACGACAAATTATGGTTATTCCCGAAATAAATTTCAATAACCTTACTGACGCACCGCATATTATTAAATTGAACGTGAATGGAATATCAAGTTTTTGTTTAGTGGACACAGGGGCAGCCGTGACACTTGTTAGAAAAGGAGCAGTCCCAAATAAGCAAATCAGGAAGGATGGAATAGATAGGTACCGATTGACGAGTGTTACAGGCCACAGTCTTCGGACATGGGGCACCGCAAATGTTTCGATAGGACCAGAAAGAGATGATTTAAGCACTACGTGGACGGCTGTTGTATGCGAGGACAACACGTGAGGGGATGTACAGATGATTTTAGGAAGGGATTTTCTTTATGCAAATCAAGCAACTATAAGTTACAAGGGTACGCCAGCTGTTTCAATGTGGGGAAGAACATTTGACTTTTTATGTAGCGAAGCAATCAATGATCAGACGGATAACAGTAGAAAAATTATGGGACCAATTAACAAAATAGGTGAAAAGGAACAGGCACCATCAAATTCAGGAAAACCTAGAAAAGATGCGAGTACACAAGCGGAAGAGCAGGACATAATCACAGGACCTAGTAAGAATTGCACCAGAAATGTTAAGGGAATTGGGAAAACCAAGCGGAGCACAAAGACGGTGGACGTACAAACGCAAACGGAGCAAAAACAGGAGGAAATCGACGTCAAGAAGGAAGTGAAGGAACGTAGGAACACAGAGGAAGTAAAATCGGCCAGAGTGAAAAGGTATAATTTAAAAACCGCAGATCATCAGTTCACTCTAGGAGACCAATTCTATTTGAAAATAATGCACACGAAGCGTGGGGTGTCTAAAAAGCTAGTGAAAAGTTGGGATGGTCCATATAGGATCATTGAAATAATAGGACCGGTGACATGTAAAATAAGGAGGTGTGGAGGAAGAGAAGAGCAAACGGTCCATGTAAACAGACTAAAATATTTTGTCAAAAGAAGAATGAGCAGGTGCTCTCCATCAAGAAAAGTCGAGGAAATGGGGCGACAGTTAGAATCAGAAAGCGAAATGGAATCCGAGGAGGAACAGAAAGGCATGGGTAGATTGCACCCGATACTGATGCCGCAGTGGAACAGGGTTGTGGAACGAGATTCGAGTGAGGAATCTCTGAGTGACGAAACTGAGGAAGAATTTGTCAGTCCCGTGGTACCCTTGAGGAGATCGATGCGGACAAGGAATCCTCCCGATCGGTTAGGTAGATGGGACTATTACTAAATATGACATTTTAGGGTAGCTAGGGGCTCGATCTACGGACCCCTCAGGAGAATTGAGTCGACTCCTGCCCACTAAGCAGATTCCAGGGGCTCACTGTCCCGGAGAGCCACCACCTGAAGAGGGACCCTGTCCTGGGACCCGGACACCTTAATAATCCTCATAATCCTCATAAATATAGAATAATAATAATAACACTTGATATGGGGCTAAACCATCAGCGGTTCCGCTCCAGATCTTCGTAGTGTATGGTCTATGCCAAATTTACAATTTTCCCCTCCGCTTTGAGAGTCTAT
Source organism: Halyzia sedecimguttata (assembly GCA_937662695.2). Classification (NCBI taxonomy): domain Eukaryota; kingdom Metazoa; phylum Arthropoda; class Insecta; order Coleoptera; family Coccinellidae; genus Halyzia; species Halyzia sedecimguttata. The sequence continues at coordinate 64,766,884 of OW569417.2, read as the reverse complement.
TCTCTTCGCTTAATTTTCTGTGCTTAAGTAGGTTTCCCCAGATAACGCATGAATAAAGGATTTTTTTTTGTTGAACTAAACTAAACTAAAGTTGTTTTAAATATTCATTGGAATTCAGATAAAAGAAAGTTTTGAAAATTGTCTAAAAAGAAGCGTTATGATCGCTGAGATAGTGCATAGGTGAGCATAACGCTAGTATAGGATTGTGTGAGGTTTATTCCCTTAGGTTCTGTGAACCTGATTTAATTTTAGGAAAATTGATCGATTTTATTGTATGTAAATTGTATAATAATTTTTGAACGACAATCAGTGTATTTTTGATCTATGATGATGTGGTCCGAGTAGTATTGTATCTATCCATGTCAAAGTGACAATTTTGTTTTATTTTCATAGAAATATGGTCCACAGGAAAAGGTGGGAAAATCCTGAGATAATAACTATGTGGGGAATAACCTTCATCATCGTTATTTCCGTTATTGGTACCCAGGCCTTAATTGCCTATGACTGTAAGGACAAAAGTGCGGAAATCACAGCAGTATCGATTCGAGACGTCGCGGAGTGTCCGGAACTAGAAACGTCGTATAAAAGTGAATCGGTAAAAGTGAAAGTAGTACAGAGGGACGAAATTAAACTTGAACATGTATGGACTTGCTGCATTGAACTGACCCGGGTAATAATGCATTGTGGTATGCACAGTCACAGCTCGATTGTATCCGGGGGTGTGTCGAACTTTATTCACCGAGTAGGTGCCGAGGAGTGTCGATCTATTCATCGTTACAGAACTCTAAGTATATATCACCAAGAGATAGGCGGAATTAACTTAAACGGTACGACGACGGCATCTATCACCTTAGGAGGATCAGTAAATAACGAAGGAACGTGTAAGGGCACAACATATCTAGAAAATGGGCGAACTTGGGAAGATGTTACGATTGTAGCGTCACTGAAAATTCGAGTTTCTGACTATGAAGCGAGAGTCAAAATTGATGAAAACGAGATCAGCCTACAAGGAGGTGTAGTTTGTCCATATTTAAAAGGATATTGTTTCGATACAAATTTGGGAGAAGTCACCTGGGAAAATGGCCCACTACGAACCTGTGAAGAATCCCTAAGTCTGCTGTACCATGGACAGGCAGAAAAAGTATCTAATCAGTTCACTACCGAACAGATCATTGTTGTGGAAGATAGTACGAAAGTGTTTGCCGTATCCTTGATTAAAAAGATCGTGCAATGCCAGCAAGAAATATGTCAAACAGAACACCCTAGAATTTTGGTTATTGAGGGCAAACAACAAGACCATATAAACCCCAAAATGAATATTTTACCTCATAATGCAGATCTCATGGCCTACGTCAACAGCAAATTTTTATACGTCGAACAAGCCTACACAAGGAAGCTGGATCAGCTATATACCGACACCGTCCATCGACGTTGCCTAACCCAGTGAGAAATACTACGCAATCGTCTATTAATGGCGCCCTTAGTTCCGAACACCCTCAGCCAGTTAGTAAAGGAAAGCGGTGGTTACGTTGGACGAGTATTAAGGTAGGAACAGACTATGCCCACGTACGCCACGTACGCGACGCCACGCGATATCTGGACCCTTGAATTTATTTGTCAAGAAACACACTACACCGACGCTATCATACGCAACGCTATCCCACGCGGCCTACGCAACGCGATATCCGCCGATCCAGATCGACGGGGGAAGGTGTAGGGGATCGTAGATGCCAAGGTGGCGTAATAAAGTGCGTTTCTATAGAAATATACATTCGAAACGCGTCAGTTAGATTTTGTAAAGATGGCAGACGAACAATTCATCGATTTAATTATGAATTACGAGGTAATTTACAATATTAAATCCGCGGAATATCGCGATGCTACATTGAGAAATGCGGCATGGGAAGAAATAGCACAGAAAATTGGCAAACCTGGTAAGTATACCTACCTACCTGATACTATAATTTTCTAAAACATATTCGTACTGTAAAACAATCGGTGTACGGGAATTGTAGATGCCGAGGTGGCGTAGATTAGTGCGTTTCTATAGAAATATACATTCGAAGCGCGTCGGTTAGATTTTGTAAAGATGGCAGACGAACAATTCATCGATTTAATTAAGAATTACGAGGTGATTTACAATATTAAATCCGCGGAATATCGCGATGCTACATTGAGAAATGCGGCATGGGAAGAAATAGCACAGAAAATTGGCAAACCTGGCAAGTACTTACCTGATACTATAATTTTCTAAAACATATTTGTACTGTAAAGCAATTGGCTACCATATTGGCACGTTTTATACTGAATAATTGAATATGTGTGGGTATTTCTGTAGCAACTACCTATACATGCTACTAAATTCGTACTGTATGAATTCGAATTGGGTAGGTTATGTAAGTATATATACACAGTATAGGTAGGTACGTTTAATACTGAATAAATGAATATGTGGGGTATTTCTGTATAATTCACTCTAAAAAAAGGAGTTAAAATACGACCCGTATATATTTATATAGATCTAATAGTCCTTCTATATAAATATGATTGTATTACATTTTCATAACGTAGGTAGGTAGGTGGTACCTATACTTGTGTATGATATATTTGCACGTATTTCTCAATTACCTATTGGATTTTCATATTCCTTTTTTGTTTGCTTATTTATTTATGATATTAACGATTGGTAAAAGTTTATCAAAATGCATTCGTTACTTTTTTAGCAAATCACCAAAATAAATGATGCGAATTTAGCCTGTTGTCTTTTAACTCGAAATGACATGAGTATTTATTTGTAGTCAGAGTTGTAGTCTCTCTAAAGTCATTAGGTACATACTTGCTTCTTATGTACTAGTTGATGTTTCATAAGTCATACACATAATGTTAATAAAAAAACATTTCATTTATTTATTAATACATTTTATTTTTATAGTAGGTAGAAATAATCCATGAACTAATCATTTTCGTTGGGTGGTGGATTTTGTAATCCTCTTCTCACCAAATTTAATTGCCATGGCACTGAACCCTCGCTTGAGATGAAATATTGTTTGAATTTTTCTCTGATATTATATGCATATTTCGTGTGATTCCTTCTAAGACCATCCAATTTATGGAATGATTGTTGTGGTGTAGGTTCTGTTCCTCTTTCATCCTGCTGCTCAAAAGTGGTGCCCAAATAGTTATGGAGGCAGCATGCTGCTAGAACTATTTTGTCCACCATTTCTGGTTGTACCTGAACAGGCCCTTGAAATACCCGCCACCTTGCTCTCAATATCCCAAATGCGTTTTCCACGATTCTTCTGGCCCTAGACAATCGATAATTGAAAATTTTATTCGATTCATTATTGAGCAAAGCATTTTTGCTGTAAGGTCTCAGTAAATATTGTTTAAGGGGAAATGCTTCATCGCCGACTATAATATACGGCAATGGTTCTGATCCTGGCATTAGAGGTCGATCTTCTGGTATGTTCAATTTCTTTTGATCCAATAGTTTACCCAGTGTTGATTTTTCGAAAATTCCCCCGTCACTATTTCTTCCGTAGGAGCCCACGTCTATCACTACAAATTTGTAATGGGCATCTACCAAAGCAAGAAGAACTATGGAATTTTGACCTTTGTAGTTCCAATAATCTGAGCCGCCTTTAATTGGACATTTTATGTTCACGTGTTTACCATCTAGAGCTCCTATGCAGTTTGGAAAATTCCAAAAGCGGGTGAAATCATTTGCTATTCGTTTCCACATTTCCGCTGTGGGTTGCGGCATCACGATAGGTCCAAGATGTTTCCAAATCGTTTCACAAACCTCCTGCACAATTATACGTATAGTAGAAAAACCCATGCGATAACTGAATCCAATGCTCCGAAATGAATTACCCGTAGCTAGGAATCTGTAAAATAAATAATACAAATTTTTAAAAATTAGGTATGTTTAGGGCTAGATGATGCTGTGTGAATAGTAAATAACACAGTGAATATTTCCATATGGGAATATAGGGCTTCTTTTGGTTTGCAATTGAGACGGTCCAAGAACCGTTCAAAGTAGTCACACAGTCGTTTATTGTAATTGGACCTGGGTGAAACCTTTCATACGCTGCGTTTGTTCCACTATTTGGAACCCATTCGGTACCTACTGTCCTTACTACGAACCAAAACTTAGGCCTACAGTCACTATAATTTCAGCATTATCGACTTTGTAAGAGGCTCGTATATACAATGGTACATGTGCGCAAAAGCTACTGACTTTTTAAGAATTTTTATTATTATTGTTGCAGTTGAAATTTGTAGAGAAAATTGGGCTAAGTTGCGAAATTGCTTCAACAATGCCATGAAACGACGCAAGAAAAAAAGTGGACAAGCAGGGAAAATTATTGCGCCTTGGCGGTACGAGGAACGGATGTCGTTTTTGAAGCCATATTTAGATGGCCGTCGCACTACCGGAAACCTGGGAGCTGCTGTTTCTGATGCTAATTCCCCTCTTCCTTCTCCAGACACCGTTCCCCTCGAAGAAATCCATTTATTGTCCTCTGATAGCACTCCATCCCACACCAACACTCCCACATCCAATCAATCAATCAATCAATCAATCAAAAGAAAGGCCAGTTCTAGTAGGGACAATAACTTGGCCGATCTGGTGGAAATGATGAAAAACTCGCACGCAAGAAGAAGTAAAAAACAGGAAATGGACGATTTAGACACATTCTTCTTAAGTATGAGTAAAACGGTGAAGAAGCTCTCAAAGCAAGATCAAATTCCGATTAAAATGAATTTGCTCAAAGCTGTAAGTGCTGCAGAGCTCAAACAAGCAGAGTTGCAACGGAATATATTGAGAGCACCAGTTACTATCGAGGATCAGATAATCAGCCAAAACCAAGAAAATATAAATTCTTCTTCTGAAAATTTCTCACAAGCCTACACATCATATTCTTCCCCATCATATTTAGTTGAAATGCCTAAGACTCAAATTTCCGATGATACTAATCTGGTAAAAAATATTCAACTTTATTACGAAAATATACATTTTGAATAAAATTCGAACGATTTTGAAGCCATATTTAGAAGGCCGTCGCACTACCGGAAACCTGGAAGTTGCTGTATCTGATGCTAATTCCCCTCTTCCTTCTCCAGACACCGTTCCCCTCGAAGAAATCCATTTATTGTCCTCTGATAGCACTCCATCCCACACCAACACTCCCACATCCAATCAATCAATCAATCAAAAGAAAGGCCAGTTCTAGTAGGGACAATAACTTGGCCGATCTGGTGGAAATGATGAAAAACTCGCACGCAAGAAGAAGTAAAAAACAGGAAATGGACGATTTAGACACATATTCTTCTTAAGTATGAGTAAAACGGTAAAGAAGCTCTCAAAGCAGGTTCAAATTCCAATTAAAATGAATTTGCTTAAAGCTGTAAGTGAAGCAGAGCTCAAACAAGCACAGTTGCAACGAAATATATTGAGAGCACCAGTTACTACCGAGGATCAGATAATCAGCCGAAACCAAGAAAATATAAATTCTTCTTCTGGAAATTTTTCACAAGCCTACCCATCATATTCTTCCCCATCATATTTAGTTGAAATGCCTAAGACTCAAATTTCCGATGATATTAATCTTGTAAAAAATATTCAACTTTATTACGAAAATATACATTTTGAATAAAATTTTCCTAAACAATTTCTATATTTATTGTTTATAATATATTTCATGAGCAGACGAAACATTCAGGCTCTGTGGATCGAAAAAGTAAACTGCCGAACATATATAGTTTGCGGAGGCTCAAAGACGGCCAACCTAAGAATTTTACAAATGGGTGAGCCATTTCTGAATATTCACGAAGTGATAACCAAGCTCCTAGTACGCATCAGATATATTAACACCACTTGGGCAAAACTATAACGCGATTTTCCCAGAACATACGCGCAAAATGATAATTTATACTTACCTTAGACAAACCGCTACTCTTTCTCTGCTACTTATCGGCTTCCGAAGATGTGTATTCTCTTTTTGTATATCGGATTCGATCATACCATGAATCTCCTCAAACTGTACTTTAGACATGCGGAAGTACATAAAAAATCGGTCTTCGTCAGATTCTAGTCTCCGCATCAATGTATGATATTCTCCATTTTTCTCTCTGTCTTTATTTATATTGTGTATCCAACATCTTCTCTTCTTAATTCTTTTTTTTTTCTTGAGGCACGGACATATTCATGTACAAACAACAAACTCAATGAATCTTCCTCAAATTCACTATCTGAATCAGAAAACATCGTACTACTGACAAATGAAAACGACTGATGTCAGTATGCGTTGCGTACGTGGGTCAAGTGTGCACGCTAGCTTTCCCACGTTGCGTCGCGTACGTGGCGTACGTGGGCATAGTCTGTTTCTACCTTTAAGGTAGAAACAGACTATGCCCACGTACGCCACGTACGCGACGCAACGTGGGAAAGCTAGCGTGCACACTTGACCCACGTACGCAACGCATACTGACATCAGTCGTTTTCATTTGTCAGTAGTACGATGTTTTCTGATTCAGATAGTGAATTTGAGGAAGATTCATTGAGTTTGTTGTTTGTACATGAATATGTCCGTGCCTCAAGAAAAAAAAAAAGAATTAAGAAGAGAAGATGTTGGATACACAATATAAATAAAGACAGAGAGAAAAATGGAGAATATCATACATTGATGCGGAGACTAGAATCTGACGAAGACCGATTTTTTATGTACTTCCGCATGTCTAAAGTACAGTTTGAGGAGATTCATGGTATGATCGAATCCGATATACAAAAAGAAAATACACATCTTCGGAAGCCGATAAGTACCAGAGAAAGAGTAGCAGTTTGTCTAAGGTAAGTATAAATTATCTTTTTGCGCGTATGTTCTGGGAACATCGCGTTATAGTTTTGCCCAAGTGGTGTTAATATATCTGATGCGTACTAGGAGCTTGGTTATCACTTCGTGAATATTCAGAAATGGCTCACCCATTTGTAAAATTCTTAGGTTGACCGTCTTTGGGCCTCCGCAAACTATATGTTCGGCAGTTTACTTTTTCGATCCACAGAGCCTGAATGTTTCGTCTGCTCATGAAATATATTATAAACAATAAATATTGAAATTGTTTAGGAAAATTTTATTCAAAATGTATATTTTCGTAATAAAGTTGAATATTTTTTACAAGATTAGTATCATCGGAAATTTGAGTCTTAGGTATTTCAACTAAATATGATGGGGAAGAATATGATGTGTAGGCTTGTGAAAAATTTCCAGAAGAAGAATTTATATTTTCTTGGTTTTGGCTGATTATCTGATCCTCAATAGTAACTGGTGCTCTCAATATATTTCGTTGCAACTCTGCTTGTTTGAGCTCTGCTTCACTTACAGCTTTAAGCAAATTCATTTTAATTGGAATTTGATCCTGCTTTGAGAGCTTCTTTACCGTTTTACTCATACTTAAGAAGAATGTGTCTAAATCATCCATTTCCTGTTTTTTACTTCTTCTTGCGTGCGAGTTTTTCATAATTTCCACCAGATCGGCCAAGTTATTGTCCCTACTAGAACTGGCCTTTCTTTTGCTTGATGGATTGGATGTGGGAGTGTTGGTGTGGGATGGAGTGTTATCAGAGGAAAATAAATTAATTTCTTCGAGGGGAACGCTCTCTGGAGAAGGAAGAGGGGAATTAGCATCAGATACAGCAGCTTCCAGGTTTCCGGTAGTGTGACAGCCTTCTAAATATGGCTTCAAAAACGACATCTGTTCCTCGTACCGCCAAGGCGCAATAATTTTCCCTGCTTGTCCACTTTTTTTCTTGCGTCGTTTCATAGCATTGTTGAAGCAATTTCGCAACTTAGCCCAGTTTTCTCTACACATTTCAACTGCAACAATATTAATAAAAATTCTTAAAAAGTCAGTAGCTTTTGCGCACATGTACCATTGTCTATTCGAACCTCTTACAAAGTCGATAATGCTGAAATTATAGTGACTGTAGGCCTAAGTTTTGGTTCGTAGTAAGGACAGTAGGTACCGAATGGGTTCCAAATAGTGGGACAAACGCAGCGTATGAAAGGTTTCACCCAGGTCCAATTACAATAAACGACTGTGTGACTACTTTGAACGGTTCTTGGACCGTCTCAATTGCAAACCAAAAGAAACCCTATATTCCCATATGGAAATATTCACTGTGTTATTTACTATTCACACAGCATCATCTAGCCCTAAACATACCTAATTTTTAAAAATTTGTATTATTTATTTTACAGATTCCTAGCTACGGGTAATTCATTTCAGAGCATTGGATTCAGTTATCGCATGGGTTTTTCTACTATACGTATAATTGTGCAGGAGGTTTGTGAAGCGATTTGGGAACATCTTGGACCTATCGTGATGCCGCAACCCACAGCGGAAATGTGGAAACGAATAGCAAATGATTTCACCCGCTTTTGGAATTTTCCAAACTGCATAGGAGCTCTAGATGGTAAACACGTGAACATAAAGTGTCCAATTAAAGGCGGCTCAGATTATTGGAACTACAAAGGTCAAAATTCCATAGTTCTTCTTGCTTTGGTAGATGCCCATTACAAATTTGTAGTGATAGACGTGGGCTCCTACGGAAGAAATAGTGACGGGGGAATTTTCGAAAAATCAACACTGGGTAAACTATTGGATCAAAAGAAATTGAACATACCAGAAGATCGACCTCTAATGCCAGGATCAGAACCATTGCCGTATATTATAGTCGGCGATGAAGCATTTCCCCTTAAACAATATTTACTGAGACCTTACAGCAAAAATGCTTTGCTCAATAATGAATCGAATAAAATTTTCAATTATCGATTGTCTAGGGCCAGAAGAATCGTGGAAAACGCATTTGGGATATTGAGAGCAAGGTGGCGGGTATTTCAAGGGCCTGTTCAGGTACAACCAGAAATGGTGGACAAAATAGTTCTAGCAGCATGCTGCCTCCATAACTATTTGGGCACCACTTTTGAGCTGCAGGATGAAAGAGAAACAGAACCTACACCACAACAATCATTCCATACATTGGATGGTCTTAGAAGGAATCACACGAAATATGCATATAATATCAGAGAAAAATTCAAACAATATTTCATCTCAAGCGAGGGTTCAGTGCCATGGCAATTAAATATGGTGAGAAGAGGATTACAAAATCCACCCAACGAAAATGATTAGTTCATGGATTATTTCTACCTACTATAAAAATAAAATGTATTAATAAATAAATGAAATGTTTTTTTATTAACATTATGTGTATGACTTATGAAACATCAACTAGTACATAAGAAGCAAGTATGTACCTAATGACTTTAGAGAGACTACAACTCTGACTACAAATAAATACTCATGTCATTTCGAGTTAAAAGACAACAGGCTAAATTCGCATCATTTATTTTGGTGATTTGCTAAAAAAGTAATGAATGCATTTTGATAAACTTTTACCAATCGTTAATATCATAAATAAATAAGCAAACAAAAAAGGAATATGAAAATCCAATAGGTAATTGAGAAATACGTGCAAAAATATCATACACAAGTATAGGTACCACCTACCTACGTTATGAAAATGTAATACAATCATATTTATATAGAAGGACTATTAGATCTATATAAATATATACGGGTCGTATTTTTAACTCCTTTTTTTAAAGTGAATTATACAGAAATACCCCACATATTCATTTATTCAGTATTAAACGTACCTATACTGTATATATATATATATATATATATATTTTAGAAAATTATAGTATCAGGTAGGTACTTGCCAGGTTTGCCAATTTTCTGGGCTATTTCTTCCCATGCTGCATTTCTCAATGTAGCATCGCGATATTCCGCGGATTTAATATTGTAAATTACCTCGTAATTCTTAATTAAATCGATGAATTGTTCATCTGCCATCTTTTCAAAATCTAACTGACGTGTTTCGAATGTATATTTCTATAGAAACACACTAATCTACGCCACTGTTAAAAATTAAATGAGTTTTTAACCCTGTGATGCAGTCTACTCTACGCTCCTGGTTGCCCTCCTCGCCCAACGCTCTTTGGTCACAGAGTATTGTGATTTCTGACATACTCGAGATCTGACATGCGCGTTCATCTGTGATCTCTAACATAAAACACCGGCAAGAACTCTCCTAACCTCCTTTTCTCTTTTTACCACTTTTCTTGTCACTTCGCTTTTCCGCTCGTGTTACAACTTTTCTACGCTCTTGTGCCTTTTTTGCTTCTCCTACGCCATTTTCTCGCAAGTCGATTAATTTGTGCTCTACGAATTGTGAACTTGGTGCTTACCAAACAAACCTTAAAAGACAATTATATTGCTTTAAGTGATTATTTAGATCTCCTCAAATACAGGTACAGTACATTTTTCTTAACTATATGAATTGTTCCTAACATGCTTCCTATAAAATATCATGCACTCTCACGGTTCCACGAAATATCTCATGCATCTTGAGTATACATCGTTGAAGTGTATTTTATATAGCCTCCTCGTCACCTGTACCTCCCTCATTAAGGTATATTTTTGGTATTTTCATATTTATTTCTCGAACCACGTGTGTACTGTACCTAACCCTTTGTACGAACTCTCCAATTTTATAATCTCCAAACGACCCCCCCTCGTAAACTCTTCGTACCTAGTTACTCCTCGTATTCTCTCGAGCACCAGGTTCACATTTCACCTACATCTCAGGCACTTACTTCTCATTATTTTCACTCATAGTATTTCACAATCTCTCATACTCAAAAACACCTCTACGATTAGACTTCTCAGGCTTTTGTAAGTTTCAGGTACCTCTCCGTTCCAGCTGGAGTCATCACATGGATCGTACAACCAGGCCTGGTCTCAACTGATAAGTATTCAGAATTGTTCTACTCATGCAAATGCTCTCAAAACTCTAAAGGACCTGGTTGGATGTATCGCTTGATGGTTCCAGACCCATGTCACCTCACATAAGTATAATTTGTATTTGTATTTTCTTATACTTTATCATAACTTGCAACTTACATTGCCTGCACTCTATACTCTCCTCAATCTATGACCAACTATCCTCTCAAGTAAATGTGTTGTCAATTGATTCATTTCGCTAACTAAAATTTAACTGCTCTGCCTTTATATACACCTCATATGACTCTCAATTATCACTTCCATTACCATAGTTATGTTGTATTACTTCTGTTTTTCTGATAAGGACAGGCTTATCACTGTAAACGTCGTTAACCATAATTATTGATTATACATTTCTCTCATCTCCTGTCAATTACACTTACCCTCAACCATCTCTGTTTGTCAATGAACCTTCTGTTTTTCTAATAGGGGACATTTTAATACATGCCAGCTCTATTCCTGTAAACGTTGCGTTTCTATTGACAAATAATGCTTCTCCGATCAACGTTAGTGATTTAGAATTGTTACAGGCAACACATAATACTCAATACATCTCAATTATCGATCTCAAAGCATTCTCTCAATTCAAGCACAACGTTCAGACTTTCTCTATTGTGAAATATTACACTCAATTGTCTCTCAATAAATGTAAATAGGTCAACTCTGTTTAGATGTTGTTAAATTTTGTATATAATTTTAACTCCATGCGAGTACCTGTTTATAATGTGAATGTGAACGAATACAATAAACATTTTATTAAACATCTTCAACTCAATCATTTGGTAACAGTCCACTAAAAAGTAATTGCCAATTATCTCACCACCTAGATTTTTGAACATTTGGTCCTTCGGGCCGGATGATTGAGTTGTTATATTAATCGTTCACATCACATTCTCCTCAAATACAGTTCACAGCTATGTCCACTAAGGCATCATCCACTAAGTCTGCTGTGACTGACGTCTCGAAGACTTCTCCTCCACCTCAAGAGGATGCCAGCCACCTCCCAGTCGCCTCAAGGACACGCTCAGCGTCCACCTCCTCTGCCAAGGAATCGCCTCAAACCCGCTCCATGGGGTTGCCAACCCCTCTAAAAATCAAGGTGTCTACTCAACGCCAGCGTGTTAGACTCCTCATGACTACTCTCACAGATCTCGCAGTCACTAAGGACTGGACCGCTCAAGAGCTTGCCCGCATTCTTGAACATGTTCAAGAAATCCATCAAGCCTTCTCAAAGACACACACCCACTTCGAAGCAGCCTGGCCAGAAGCCTGTCTGGACCATCCCTATTTCTCCGATTCCGTCTTTCTCGAAGAGCATTGCCTCTATCAGTCAATCACCACAAAGCTTGGGAGCCTCGCCACAATTGTCGAACCTCAGTCAGTCTCCTCACTCACTCAGTCTACTCAATCACGTCCACGCCTCCCAGACATCGCCATTCCCACGTTTGCGGGAGATTACTCGCAGTGGCCTGCATTTAGAGATCTTTTTAAGTCTCTAGTCATCGACGCTGAACAGCTCGCTGATATCGAACGCCTCCACTACCTGAGAACATGCCTGTCTCATGAACCCCTCGAAACCATCTCAAGTCTGCCACTCACAGCCTCCTCATTCTCAATTGCGTGGCAAAAGCTTGCGCAAAAATACGAAAATCGAAGACTGCTCCTTTCTTCTCAATACTCCCGTCTTCTCTCGTTCTCACTCGCAGACCAAAAGGCTGCCAACGCCTCAGCCATACGACAGTTGTGCGATAGCATTACCAATCCCCTTCAGTGCCTCTCTGCTCTTGGTGAAAACCTCCAGCAAAACAATAATCTTCTGGTATTCCATATTATCAACCGCCTCGATCACGCCTCTAGGACTCAGTGGGAGAGTCTTATTTCCACCCACATGGAATTCCCTACCTTACCGCAAGTCATGGATTTCCTTGAATCAAGGTCCAGAGCTTTGGATTGGGTGGAATCCGCACAACGACAGCCGCCTCAAGCCGTCTCCAAGCCTCGCTCAGGAGTCCCAGACCCCTCTAAGAAGAACATCTCAGTCCGAACTCCTTTAGCAGTCTCCTCAACCGAACAAGTCCCCTCAAGCTCAACGACGCCGATCAGGTCCAGTTCGCTGCCATCGTTCAATTGCGATGATTGTGGACAAGAGCATTTTATTTCCAATTGTCCACGGTTTGTCAACAGGTCTCCTCAACAGAAGGCTGATGTGGTGCTGCACAGAGTGCTGTGCACCAATTGTCTGGGTAGGCACAATCGCCGCTCATGTAAGACCTCCAAAAGATGCAAGAGCTGTGGAAGTCAGCACCACACCCTGCTCCACGACGTCCCCCTCAACAGCAAACCTTTCTCAAGGATACCAATCGTGCCTCCTCGAATGGTCACCAGCTCCTCTACTTCTCATCAGTCACCTCAAAAGGAGGTGAGTCCTAGCACCTCAACGAAGAGGCGTTAACAGTCATCTCAACAGGAACCTCCACGTCGTCTCAATGTTCTGCTCGCCACCGCCACTGCCAACCTCGTCACCTCAACAGCCTCACACAAGGTTCGACTTCTCATCGACTCAGGATCTGAGTTGAGCTTCATCTCTCCACCTCTGGCCAACAAGCTGAGTTTTCCTCGAAGGAAGTCACACGTTGTAATTGTCGGCATCCATGGTACCACCTCGAAGGCAAAGGGATGCCTTTCTATCACGCTCACGTCGCTATATGACCATCAATCCATACATGTTGATGCTCATGTTCTCTCATTATCCTTCTCTAACCTGCCTTCTTTTCACACCTGCTTCCAGCCATCTTCACACCTCCAGAATCTCAAGCTGGCTGATCCAGACTACCACATCTCACGACCAATCGACATCATTTTGGGCGCTGATGTCTACGGCTCAATCATTCTCCCTCAAATGAAAAGAGGTCCTCCATCATCTCCAACAGCACAGCTCTCTATCTTCGGATGGCTCATCCTTGGTCCTGTGTGTCAACAACCAGAAGACATTCCACATCACTCTCCGATGTTTCATACTACTCAAGATGATCTCCATCAACTCCTCACCAAGTTTTGGGAACAGGAAGATATCCAATCAACTTCTCAGTCACACCTCACCCCTGATGAGCAAGAATGCGAAAACCACTTCGTCTCTACTCACCGAAGACTAGATTCAGGCAGATACATGGTAAGACTACCGCTGAAATCGTCTGTCGACGTCTTGGGTTCCTCAAGACAACGTGCTTTTCGATGTCTCCAAGGCCTGCTCCGTAAATTCGAAAAGGACCCAGAGTACTCCGACCTCTATCATCAATTCATCGATGAATATGAACTTCTCCATCACATGCAACCTGTTTCATCAGAGACAGCCATCTCAAGATACTTCCTGCCTCATCATGGGGTTCTCAGAACAGACGACACCTCAAAGAAACTACGAGTGGTCTTCAACGGCTCCAGCCCCACCTCAACTGGTATTTCACTCAACGATATCATGCACACAGGAGCCAAACTACAACTCGACGTGATAGATGTCCTTATGTGGGTGCGTAAGTACAAATTTGTCTTCTCCACAGACATCACAAAGATGTACAGACAGATCCTGGTCCATCCTGACGATTGGGATCTTCAATGTATCCTATGGCTCGACTCCAACAACAAAGTCCAAACGTACCACCTCACCACAGTCACATATGGAACCAGGTCCGCTCCATTCGTGGCAATTAGAATTCTTCTCCAGCTCATCAACGATGCAGGTCACAAGTTTCCGTTAGCCATTCCCCCATTGACGAAAGGTCGTTATGTCGATGACATCTGTGGCGGATCAGATACTGAAGACCAACTCCTCGAAATTGCCAAACAACTCCAGCACCTCTGCATGGCGGCCGGCCTCCCCCTCGCAAAGTGGCAGTCAAATGTACCACAACTACTCCAGTATGTACAAGAGGACGAACATACTTCATCTCCACTCTCCTTCGATGAAAATCTCACCTCAACCAAAGTATTAGGACTCCTGTGGTACCCTCAAGAAGATTACTTCACATTTAAGGTCAGCTCCATCCTATCTGGGTCTATACTAACAAAACGCTCAGTTCTTTCTCATATCGCTCAAATATTTGATCCATTAGGTTTAGTCTCCCCTGTTACGATTAGGGCCAAGATGTTGTTGCAAGAATTATGGCTCCAAAAGTTATCATGGGACGAACCTCTACCTCAACTACTCCAACAGAAATGGCATGACATCAGCGACGACCGCTACAAGCTGGCCAGCATAAAAATTCCTCGATGGATCAACTACCAAGGTGGTTTTTCCGTACAACTCCATGGCTTCTCCGATGCATCTCAATTTGCCATTTCTGCAGTCCTCTACCTCCTCGTTCAAACTCCGTCCAAGGAACGCAAAGTTTCAATGCTCTGCTCCAAAACAAAAGTAACGCCTTTGAAGCCTCTCACAATCCCGCGCCTCGAATTGTCAGCTGCACTTCTCCTCTCTCGTCTCGTAAATTATGCGCATAATATTTTACAGCTCAACAGCCTCTCCACAACTCTATGGACGGACTCCTCAGTCACTCTATCCTGGATCACAACTCATCCCTCACGTTGGAAGGACTTTGTTCGGAAACGCGTGGCAACAATCCAAGAACTAACTCCTAGGGCCCAATGGAGATATATTTCCGGCAAAGACAATCCTGCTGACTGTGCATCTCGAGGCTTAACTTCCGCTCAACTTCGCAACCACTCGCTATGGTGGACGGGACCACCATGGCTTTCCAAGTCAGAAGACTCATGGCCCAGTCGTCAGCCGGCATCGACAACTGAACATGAATCCGAAGCAAAACCTGTCACCTCCATTCTCACTTCCACCTCGAAGGACTACGAGTGGGACCTTATCTACAGGTATTCTTCTATGAATCAATTGTTGAGAATCACCTCTCTTTGTTCAAAGCTTCTCGCACGACTCCAACGCAAGCTGGATCCAGCACCTCTCACAAGCCTCACCTCGTCTGACTTGGAAAAATCCAGAATTTTCTGGATAAAAGCAACTCAAGAAGTCTACTTCTCACTCGAACTCAAGGCTCTTCGCACTCGGACTCCAATCTACTCCTCAAATGCATTCAGTAGACTCACAGCCTTCCTCGACCACGATGGTGTAATTCGTGTAGGCGGACGAATCACCCAGTCAAATCTAGACCCAGATAGCAAACATCCTATAATTCTTCCTCGATTCTCTCAATTCACTTCTCTAGCTATCGATGAAGCTCATCGATCAACTCTCCATGGAGGCACTCAACTCACTCTAGCCCGCATACGTCAAAGGTATTGGATTCTTGGAGGAAGAGCCCCAGTCAAATCCCATATCCTTCGATGTGTAACCTGCGCCAGGCACCGTGGCATTCGGGCACAACAGCTCATGGGACAACTACCAGCACCTCGAGTACAGCCATCTCGTCCATTCCTCCACACCGGTGTCGATTACGCCGGACCACTCACTCTCACGAGGCCAATTGCAAAGTTATGCGTTTTGCCAATCCTGGTGGACTCTGTGGACAACGAGGGGCCTGTTTCCTCCAGTTGATGGGTGGATTCAGTAGCTCAGACACTGGAGAGCAGGTTTCTCTCACCCTCCTCACCAGGGAAGTTCCACGAAGCTCTTCTCATCTATAATCAACTCCGTTAATTATGGCGGCCGGAATGTTAAAAATTAAATGAGTTTTTAACCCTGTGATGCAGTCTACTCTACGCTCCTGGTTGCCCTCCTCGCCCAACGCTCTTTGGTCACAGAGTATTGTGATTTCTGACATACTCGAGATCTGACATGCGCGTTCATCCGTGATCTCTAACATAAAACACCGGCAAGAACTCTCCTAACCTCCTTTTCTCTTTTTACCACTTTTCTTGTCACTTCGCTTTTCCGCTCGTGTTACAACTTTTCTACGCTCTTGTGCCTTTTTTGCTTCTCCTACGCCATTTTCTCGCAAGTCGATTAATTTGTGCTCTACGAATTGTGAACTTGGTGCTTACCAAACAAACCTTAAAAGACAATTATATTGCTTTAAGTGATTATTTAGATCTCCTCAAATACAGGTACAGTACATTTTTCTTAACTATATGAATTGTTCCTAACATGCTTCCTATAAAATATCATGCACTCTCACGGTTCCACGAAATATCTCATGCATCTTGAGTATACATCGTTGAAGTGTATTTTATATAGCCTCCTCGTCACCTGTACCTCCCTCATTAAGGTATATTTTTGGTATTTTCATATTTATTTCTCGAACCACGTGTGTACTGTACCTAACCCTTTGTACGAACTCTCCAATTTTATAATCTCCAAACGACCCCCCCTCGTAAACTCTTCGTACCTAGTTACTCCTCGTATTCTCTCGAGCACCAGGTTCACATTTCACCTACATCTCAGGCACTTACTTCTCATTATTTTCACTCATAGTATTTCACAATCTCTCATACTCAAAAACACCTCTACGATTAGACTTCTCAGGCTTTTGTAAGTTTCAGGTACCTCTCCGTTCCAGCTGGAGTCATCACATGGATCGTACAACCAGGCCTGGTCTCAACTGATAAGTATTCAGAATTGTTCTACTCATGCAAATGCTCTCAAAACTCTAAAGGACCTGGTTGGATGTATCGCTTGATGGTTCCAGACCCATGTCACCTCACATAAGTATAATTTGTATTTGTATTTTCTTATACTTTATCATAACTTGCAACTTACATTGCCTGCACTCTATACTCTCCTCAATCTATGACCAACTATCCTCTCAAGTAAATGTGTTGTCAATTGATTCATTTCGCTAACTAAAATTTAACTGCTCTGCCTTTATATACACCTCATATGACTCTCAATTATCACTTCCATTACCATAGTTATGTTGTATTACTTCTGTTTTTCTGATAAGGACAGGCTTATCACTGTAAACGTCGTTAACCATAATTATTGATTATACATTTCTCTCATCTCCTGTCAATTACACTTACCCTCAACCATCTCTGTTTGTCAATGAACCTTCTGTTTTTCTAATAGGGGACATTTTAATACATGCCAGCTCTATTCCTGTAAACGTTGCGTTTCTATTGACAAATAATGCTTCTCCGATCAACGTTAGTGATTTAGAATTGTTACAGGCAACACATAATACTCAATACATCTCAATTATCGATCTCAAAGCATTCTCTCAATTCAAGCACAACGTTCAGACTTTCTCTATTGTGAAATATTACACTCAATTGTCTCTCAATAAATGTAAATAGGTCAACTCTGTTTAGATGTTGTTAAATTTTGTATATAATTTTAACTCCATGCGAGTACCTGTTTATAATGTGAATGTGAACGAATACAATAAACATTTTATTAAACATCTTCAACTCAATCATTTGGTAACAGTCCACTAAAAAGTAATTGCCAATTATCTCACCACCTAGATTTTTGAACAGCCACCTTGGCATCTAAAATCCCCTACACCTTCCCCCGTCGATCTGGATCGGCGGATATCGCGTTGCGTGGGCCGCGTGGGATAGCGTTGCGTATGATAGCGTCGGTGTAGTGTGTTTCTTGACAAATAAATTCAAGGGTCCAGATATCGCGTGGCGTCGCGTACGTGGCGTACGTGGGCATAGTCTGTTCCTACCTTTAGGAGAGGTACTTTACATAATGCGCTGCGTACCCCGCACTGTTACAATTCGACGCACTGAGAAGTGTTACAATGAACTACCTATATTAGTAGATAACCAAACCAAATTTATGGCACCGGTCACTAGGGTCATCCAGACCCATGCAGAAGAAGTAGATTGTAACGGATTAATGCCCCCATTATATAAGATCGATGATCAATGGATGGGCCTGAGCCCTTACCCCACAATGAAAAAGACACCCGAAGAATTATCACCAGAAACAAGCAAAAAGTTGAGTTTTCGCCAATACAGCCTGTAGGAGCATTAGGAATATATACACACAGGAAGAAATCAGTAAGGCCCAGAGAATTCTCAGTTTTGGCACGGAACGAAAAGCCGCAGAAAATATAATCGCTAGAAAAGTAGCTGGATTGGACACGACCGGACAAGGGTTCTCCACAGTAAATTTATTTAACCCAGATGAAATGAAAGAATTAGCCCACCATACAATGCAACACGTATGGGGATGGTTCACCGATATAGGATTATTCATGAGTGGACTAATGGGATTTTATGCTATTTTCCGGATGGCTAAATATGCCTTGGGAGTGGAATTGAATGGAATACACTTATACCAGACGTTAGGATGTGGATTTATCATCATAGACAGTCTATGGAACACACTTACTATGTGGGTAATGCATAAACATAGAACAAAGCAAGACAGGCTGAAGACCGATTCAGACACCCAGAATTCAGAACCACTTGAAGAAGTGACCACGTCTAGAATGTACCCCCCTCTAACCTCCAGTGCACCCCACTGGACGGAAGAATCAAAGTGAAAAGTGACGCGAAAGACAAGTTATTCAGCAGAAGACGTGTGACGACAAAACTATAAGGAAAATCCTCGAACTACTTCGTGCGCGGTTCCTGTCAAACGAAAACGATCAAACGAATGAATAAACGTGAGTGCGAATCCCGAATGATCGAGCGCGTCAGGGACTTCCCCAGAAGGTTATTCCCTCCTCTAATAAATTTTCCCACCATAACAGGCTACCCCGTTCCCTGCGAGAGGTCGCAGCCCCCCGTAACATAAGACTTGCCCGCTACAAGAGAGAAAAATCCCAAGGACACTGGACGTCCTGGTCGAAAGGTTTCGAGATGCAACGCCATCATCCAGAGAAGGTCACTAGAAATATAACATGTGTAGGAGTGAAGCGCGAGTGACGACAAGACTCGCGAAAGTGGAAAAAGAATCAAACGTAAAGTGATCGGAAAAGCTATATGCGAGAAGTGATAGTGAACCTATAGCGGAAGGTACTCTGTAATGATTGAACGTTCCAATGGTTAGTAATAAGAGATCGATGACACCCATGAAAAAGGTTCTGTTTGTTATTGTTAGGAAGGTCGTCATCGTACCAGAGGTATCGATATGAATGGTTTGTTATTGTTAGGAAGGTCGTCGCGATAACTCGGAAGGACGTGAACGATATGTTTACGTGTTTTCTTATCGAAATGTTTAGGTTAAGTTACATCCACAGGTTGTCCCGATAACGAATGTAATTATGTATAACATGTTTTATGGTTTTCTTATCATTGTATTTTAGATTTAGTTTCATATGCACTCAGTAGGTAGTATCTGTTATAGGAATGAAATTCGTACATATAAAGGTACAAGGGGTTACCAGTAAGTTGAAAGGTTACCAGTAAAAGGAAAGGTTACCAGTAGGTTGTGAGTTCGTTATTACGGTGGATATGTATAAATGTACGAGGGTTACAAGTGAATAAGAAGTTCAGATCACTAATAGGTAGATGATGTATTGATTATATGAAGACAAGGTTAGAAAGAAATGTTTTGTAATACATGGAGTAGCTTGATTTTCTGTTGTTGTTTGAAAAGTATTGGCCTTGTGGTGCCAAGACTTTTTCGTTGGGGAGAGTGATGTAATATATGGGAATATATGGAAACACAGTTCAAGTTAGTATCAAATGAGAATAGGGAAATAATCAATCGGCAGTAGATTCATACATTGTACCGTATATATCGCACAATGGTTCATTGAGTGTTTATGGTTTTTGTCTAGACGTGGGCTGATAAGGTTATGTACCCCATCCGGCGGCCAACCTTTGTGATAGGTAGACTTTATAGGTTTCAAGACCGATAAGACATTACTTTGTTGCGCCAGTTGAGGTTGACAAAAAGGCCTCCTTAAACAGCGGATATATGCATTGATATTCTTGGTAGTAGATCGTTAAAAACTGCCGAAATTGCAGAGTCGGTGGACCTGAAAAACCCGTGGGATATTTTCGAGAGGGCGGCATGAGAACAGAAAAATTCCGGCTTGCAAGAACTTAAGAAGAGGGGACAGACCCCCCCCAATTGCGGTGGTTTGGAAAAACAAAGTTAGTTACGTTTTAGCCTCCGAGACGGTAGCTCGTGAAGATGAAGAAATATTGAATAAAGGCGACTTATGCAGTTCGGGCCGGTAATTGTAATGAAGAAGTAAAGTAGAGTAATGGAACGAAGTCGCGGTAAATGTGAGGTGTAAATTGGAAGCAAGTAGTTGTATTTAAGAAAAGGTGTAGATTCGTGAAGTGGGTGAATTTTGGTACTGGTACACCCTTTTGGATTAATGGTTCTCGAGACAGAAGTAGTAACTCATAGGTAATGAAAAGTTTATGATTCTCTATGAAAATATTCCCATAATCACTGACAGCTCCCGTAGGTAAAGTGACTTGATGTAACATTTGTGATTTGTTGTTATAGAATATTGAACCCCTCGTACAAACGAAAGAGGCAACCCGATATTTGTGTTAAGATCGATTGAAGCTAGGAATAGTAAAAGATGTTGAAGGATTAATTTTGTTTGTATAGATATTGCTCTTTTGAAACTGAATATTGGTCCGATGTCCCAGAGACATGAAATTTCCCATTTGTTTTTCTCTAAGTGTGTAACTGGTTATTAATTAATTTTATGAGAATATAGTATTTAAGTAAGTTTCGAAATCTAGTATTCTTTCCTAATCATATCCCTCAGAAAAGTACATAACATATAGACTCCTTCTTCGTGCAAGGAGCACGGACCTATAGTCCTATCAAAAGCCTTGATCGAAGTAATTATTAAATGGTGACAGTGGTATTAATGTGATTTAGGACAAATATAAGAAAGGCTTATTCACGTCATAAAATCAGACGGTAGTTTAGAATATGTTTTCAAAATTTTGAGTAAACTTAACCGGTTTGTCTGATGATAAATAAAGTGAACTCTTCTAAGATTTTACTTCATTTTAGGAATAAAAGCCATGCTAAGTTTGCTCTGGTGACAGCGGCCTAACATCTTTATTTTATAATAAATATAAAAACATCAAAAAACACCATCGTACTATTACACCTCCATAGAATCCCCTGGTGAGGGTCTGCGCATGCCTTGATTAAAGATGCGATATCTCCTCAACCACTAGTATTGGAGAATCGGAGTGTTTTGTAAGGTGTGTGATTTTGGGAGGACTTTCAGCCGCGAGTAGATTGTGCATGCGCAGAAGAGAAGTGACTGTTTTTGAGTTGTATGGGTTATGTTGGGAGTACTGAGCCGATATTGTGAGGTTTCAAAAGAAAATTCAAGACAATTCTATGAACGAACAAGTCAGTTTCGAGGAAATAGCGTTGTTTTCTAATTATTGATATGTCTGTGTCGTGACCCTGGAGCCAATTTATAAATAACTATATTTGGATGATCAATTTTAAATTTCTTTCGGATTTGGAGAATAAGCGAAGAAATTGTGTTCCTAATTCAAAATTCATGTTACCACTTTCGGAGATTTTTCGTTTCACGCATGAGCAGACAAGAAGTGATTTAACTGCTGCAGTTTTCGTCTGAGAGGATTGGAGTTTTCACGTGCTGGATGCTATTCCTCCATAGAATTCCCTTGGAAGTGTCTGCGCTTGCGTGGATTGGAGCAGTGATATCTCCTGAACCAATAGTGTTGAAGAATCGGAATTTTGTGTGAAGTGTTATTTTTATTGTAGACAATGTAATTCTGTAGGATTTATTGAATTTATAAATACCTTGGATCTGACAGAACAAAAACTTATGACATTCTAATTTATTTTTGTTTCAAAGATTGCTATATGTGATAAACTATATCTAACACTTGAGAACATTTTCAACACTTTCCCTTGTTAGAATAGTTTATATAACTGACAAAATAAAACTCAAGAAAGTCCCATCCTTGAACACATTATTAACAATCTTGTTCGAGGCAAAGGCTTAGTGAGAACATCAGCAACTTGTTCTTGAGAACTTATCGGCTGAACAGCTAACTTTTCTTCCAAAACTTTTTCCCTTATGAAAAAATGTTTTAAGTCGATATGCTTTGTTCTGTGATGAAACTCTGGATTTTGAGCTAATCTTACTGCTGCAGAGTTATCTATTTGCAGTACTGGAATGTGATCTAATTTGATGATGGCTGAGAATAGTCTATTCAACCATATCACTTCTTTTGTAGCTTCATTTGCAGCAACAAGTTCCGCTTCAGTAGTTGAAGTAGCAACAATACTCTGTCTATGACTAGACCAGGATATTATTCCACCAGCAAACTTAATCAAAACTCCTGAAGTGGATCTGCCAGTTTTTGTGCATCCACCAAAGTCAGCATCACTATAGCATTCTAATTCTTTTGCTAGACCTGGTTTATATGCAATTGCATAATGAATTGTTCCAGAAATATTTCTGAAAACTCTTTTCAGTTTTACTACATGAACAGCACTGAAAGAAATGATTCAATGAGAAAGGTTTACCTAAAATATTCTTACTAGGGTTGATACATTTCTTACTATTCGGTTAAAATAGCACTATAGACATAGTAAATTGAGTTGCTATAGTTATTGAACAGATCTTACTACGCTTTTCTTATTACACCAATGAAAGTGTTTTATTATATCATTCAAATGTGGAATTGCCATGGTAAACCAAAGTTTTCTAACCGGCATCCAATAGCCATAATAATTTAGCGATACTATGCGAGATAATTTAGTTCCATAAATTTACTACGGCAGTTAATGTTGATTCATTAAACCAGTCGAATATAAACGATTATGCTCGAATGCAGGGTTGCGCGCCTCCCGATTCCTAGCATCCACTCAAACTCAATACTCATCGTTTGTCTATTCGACTTGAGACAACCTGATAACGCGATTAAACTAATTTGTGAAATATGAATCCTAGTTTATTCATGATATTAATCAACAAGCATCATCATAGTGTAGTTTGAAGGTATTTAGTTCGTGCATTGAAAAATCACCGTTTTTGTTTTGTGTATCTACAATCAATCTTCCTGCACACATGGAACAGAAGAATATTGGCATTGTATAAAGACTATATACAATGATATTGGCCGTTGGATCTTGAAACAATGGCGTCCATGCGTTCGGAATGAATAATTCATCATTCGAATGAATGCTAGTATGTAATCATTTAATAGTTTCTATTGATCTCATCAGATTGATAATTAAATTTTATTCGAAATTCTGAATAATTAATTATTGAAAGATTAGGTCAACTTTTTTTAAATAGAACATTATTGTTCTTCTGTTGAATCCATTGCTCCTTATCATTGGAATGTGTTTTGTTTGCTCTATAATATTGTTTTTTTGAATATATTTTTTTCACCAATATTTGAGAAAGTGTGCAGTAATTTCTCATTCAAATCGAATATCTTTTTTTCGTGATACGAGTAAGTTTAATCTCAGTGTTTGTTTATCTGTAATAATCTATTTGTTCGTCTTTTAGTATGGTAATGTGATGAAAAGCCCTTTATATTTGAAATATTTCGACCAGTATTTGCTCTCAGTGTATGTATATCTACTAATTCAAACCACAGAATGTGATTATTACTAACAATAAAATGTCTTGTTATGCTTCTATTTTTTTATTTGTATATGTATATCCAACCAATATAATTCTGGCAGGAGACAGTGGAGATAATATGTTCTCCATATGAAATGAATAAAATACTGCTTCAAAAAATAGAAATATAGACCATTACAATTTATAAAAGAAATTGTATAATTTGCAGGTAAGGTATAATTGAGATCTAGTTATGAATAATTCGACAAAGATAATTAAATAAAGTTCCATAGATAGTTGTATCAATTTAGCTCATTTGAATACACTATGAGTTCAACAAATTGCTTCATGCCGAGTGTTTCCTTGATGTCAGTCCTGCTGGGCTTATTAATCAATATGATGAATTCTCAATTTGTAAATTCGAGTTGATATCTTTCGCAGGTATGTTTGAACTTTCGACACTCAATTTTATCATTAGAGAAACTATCAGATATATTATGTAATTTATTCTCTTCATAATATGGTTAATCTCTTCTGATTGCCTTTGTTAACTTGTGCACTTTAGTTAATTCATTTAACTGCCATGTTACTGACTGAGCCAACGTAGCACAAAAATTTGGCCAATTTGTTGCTTGTCTTAATAATAAATTAGAAATTTATTAAAAGTACAGACACAGTATTAAATTGGCCATTGTTTTCTGTCAGATGAGCTCAGTTTGTAATATGGCGGTTAAAAAATAACCCAAATTGCAACTTAAGCTGATAAAGACAGTAAGATGATATTACGAGAGCGGTAAAATAAGTTTACTAGACCAGTAAAATGCAGTTATACAATATAACTATGGTTGTAAAACCAAGTTACAAGTGCAGATATACCAGATTACTATGATAGTAATACGGAGTTACAATTCACAAACGCAGTTATTTAAGTTTACTACGGTAGTGAGACAAAGTTTCAAAACCAGTAATATAAAAGTACGACTATAGTATAATCACTTCAATACTAGCTGTAAAACGGCATTATTCCTGTTATGAAGGATTAAATCATATAGCCATTATTAACTGAATCGTAGTAAATCAAGGTGAACTGTGAGAAATAGAAAGTTTTGTTGAGGCATATAGTATATGAATTTTCTCATTGCTGTTATTATATTTTTCTTTCAGTGAGTAGTTGGGTTTTCTAGACTTCTTGACAGAAAACCAATTGCATATGCCAAATCTGGTCTAGTACCAACCATGAGGTACATCAATGCACCTACTGCTTGTCTGTAGGGAAAATTTGTATCTTCAGTAACTTTCCCTGATTTGAGGATCTCTGAATCTGTTTCTATTGGAGTCGAAACAGGTCTGCAATTAGAGAAATTAAACCTATCTAAAATTTTCTTTGCGTATGCTTGCTGACTTATTTTTATGACTCCCTCTGGATCAGTTGTGATTTCTAGTCCTAAGAAAAAGTTTGCTGGCTTGTAGGTTATTTTGAATTCCTGCTTCAATTCATCCATAAATTGTTCCAAATCCTTTTTTGAAGATGCGGCAACGAGTCCATCGTCAACATATAAAGCTAGTAGTATTTTCCGGTAATCTATTGCACGAATATATAAACAAGAATCTGCGTCATTATTTTTGAAACCTAAATGTCTCAAATATAGATTCAATCGGTTATACCAACAGCGAGGCGCTTGCTTTAGGCCATGAAGACTGCGTTTTAATTTACATACTCCATCAGATCCATCATTGAAGCCCTCCGGTTGTTTCATGTATATATTTTCTTCTAATTCTCCGTACAAGAAGGCAGTTGAAACATCGAATTGTCTCAAGTGCATTTTCTCACTTGCTGCAATACTGAGAATCGATCTCACAGTAGTTAGTTTTGTTACTGGGCTGAAGGTCTGATTGTAGTCTATGCCTTGCCGCTGATTATACCCTTTAATTACCAATCTGGCTTTGAATCGTTCTACACTTCCATCCGGATTCATCTTGATCCTATATATCCATCTACAGGGTAGTTCGGGCAATTCAACTAATTCCCAAGTATTATTTTATTTCAGTGAATTCAACTCACTACTCATTGCTTCTATCCATTTTTCATTATCATCACTGGCTAATGCTGCTTGATATGTTTCAGGAGTACTAACTGCTTGAAATATTTCTTCAGCATAGAAGACGTAATTTTCAAATGATGACGGAGTTTGAATAGAGCTTCTGCTCCTAAGATTATGTCTTCTTTCTTCATCTTCCCTCTCTTCAGTTCTTTCGTTATTATCTTCTTCAAGATCAGCTTGTAAATCTCTGTCTTGATCTTCTATGGTTTCTTCTGAATTATTCAGGCTGCTTTTTTGTATATATTGCGAAACATTACTACTTGTTTCTGCGTTATTTTCTTGAATTATTTCTTCAGGAGACCTCTTAACTTGGTTACATATAGGTACTTAAGTTTTCATCAAAAGTAACATCTCTTGAAAGAATTACCTTCCGCTCTTCCTTCAACCAAATTCTGTATCGTTCATCTCCATCATAACCCAGTAAATTTCCTTTAACTGCCTTTTTATCCATTTTACGTCTCTTTTGAGCAGGAACATGAGCATAACAGTTCGAACCTATTATTCTCAAATGTTTTAATCTTGGTTTTTTACCATGCCACAATTCATATGGACTTGCACCATCCACTGATGACTTTCCAGTTCTATTGAGAATATAAATTGAAGTGTTAACAAATTCAGCCCAGAGACTCGGAGGAAAATCTGCTTCAGGATTCGAGTTTTTCAGCGTCCTGGCCATCTCTATTATTGTCCGATTTTCCCTCTCTGCGCTTCCATTCTGCTGAGGAGAGTATGGTGCAGTAAGTCTTTGAACAATTCCTCTCTGTTTCAAAATGTTTCTCACTTCTTGGTTATCAAATTCTCCGCCATTGTCACTCAACACTTCTTTAATTGTGTGATTCAAGGTTCTGCAATGTGATAACATCTCTGTTAAGGCAGTTTTTGCCTCAGATTTTTCTTTCAGGAAATATCCATATCGATATTTTGTATAAACATCTTTGATGACAAGCAGGTACCTTTTATGCTGAAAAGATTTGTCGAACGGTCCACAAATGTCTGCTACAATAAGTTCACCAGGTTCATTCACTTTGTTTCTTGTACCAAAAGGCAAACGATGAGCTTTTCCAAATATACACGGTTCACAAGTATATTTTTCCTCTTTAACATTTATATTCAATTCTCTCTTGAGTTTTGCTTGTACATGGCGAATATCCTGATGTCCCCACCGTTCGTGGTATAACTGTAGAGTAGAATTATCAGAAATTGCTAAATTCACATTATTTTCACTATCAGACATTTTCTTTATAGGGTTAATTGAGCTTTTGAATAAGCCACCTCCTATGGATCGTTCTCCAGTTACCATTATTTCATCATTTATTTTCAGTGAACAGTGTCTAGCAGTTGATTCAAAAATACTATTTAAGTTCTTATCTTGTGCTGCAAGAACTGAAAATAAGTTTCTGGAAATATTTGGCACATACCATACGTCATGCAAAGTAATTACTTTCGTCGAATTCCAACCAACATTTGAGTTAGCTTTTATAGTGCCTTTTCCTAAAGCTTCGAGAACTTCTTTACCAGCTGCTCTTATTTGTTGAACAGATTCAAATTCTTCGTAGTTCATAAAATACTCAAGTGAATTAGCTACATGCCTAGTGGCGCCATTGTCGATCCACCACGTATTATCGTGTTCTTCAGCAATATATGCCTCATCAGATGTGAACATGCTTACATTTACTGAAGTGTGACCTTCTGTGGAGGTAGTGTTGGAATGCTTATTTTTCGGTGGTTTACCATCGGCAATCCATTTTCTGCATACTTTAACCCAATGGCCTTTCTTCTTACAATAGTTGCAGAAACTATTCTTCATGAATTCTCTCCTACCTTGTGCAGTTTGTTTTTCTTGGCTTCTCTTGTTTGCGTTGAAAACTAGAGCTTCTTGTAAATTTTCTTTTGTTTCCTGATTTTCAGATTTTGTGAACTTACGTTCATACATACATAGCTGAACAGACAATTCATCTATCGTTTTGTCTTGCTCTTTTGTTAAAAGCATCCAGCTTGAACGAAAAGTTTCATATGCACTTGGAAGAATATGAAGAATTTTACAGATAATCATAAGGTCAGGAAGAACATTTTTTCCTTTGGTTTTCAAACCATTATTAAGGTCATTGAATATGCGTTTCAACTTGGCAATATGTGTGGAAACATCTTCACTATTGGTCCACTTGAATGAGAAGAATTGGGTACATAAATGAAATAGTTGATCTTGAGACGAAGCTTCAAATTGCTGATTTAGGGACACCCATGCTTCACGAGCACTCTCTTTGTCCATTATTTTATGATATACCACATCACTCACAGCACTTGTTATCATAGATTTTGCATAACTGTTTGCTTTTCTATACAAATCTGCATTTTCTTTGTATATCTTCAGTTCTTCCGATTTTGCGCTAAATCCTGGATGAACTGGTTGTACTAATTTTCCATCTATAACTTCTAGAGCTCCTTCATGATAGTCCAGTAAGTCTCTTATTTTATGTTTCCATATAGGCCAATCAGTTTCCCCATTCAAATGTTTGATATGGCGAATAAGATCCATTTCTTATACTTTTAATTCACTCACCATCTACAGAAAACACTCCAGAAAGCATTCTGTGCCCGTAACCTATTGTAGACAATGTAATTCTGTAGGATTTATAAATACCTTGGATCTGACAGAACAAAAACTTATGACATTCTAATTTATTTTTGTTTCAAAGATTGCTATATGTGATAAACTATATCTAACACTTGAGAACATTTTCAACAATTTTCAGGGGACTTTAAGCCACGAGTAGATTGCGTATGCGCAGAGGACACGTTTGGATTGTATGGCTCATGTTGGGAGTGTTTGCGTCTAGCGGTGATGGATTTGGTGCTGAGCCGTCCAAAGATTAAAGAGTAGAAATATAGGAAACGCCCTTGTATTTGTAGTGCTAAAAACCGACTAACTTTTCGGCCGAAGTTATTACTAGTGAGGCAAGAGATGGCGCTGAAATGATATAGAATGTAGAGAAATCTACAACTTTAGGCTAGAATTTCAAACATAGCCACAGCGTTTCTGATGGAGGATTATTAAATAGGATGTCCTCAAAAATTAGATAGAATCTGAATTCTATCTAAATTTGGATGACGTCCCACTGGATAGAAAAAATAATTGAAATAAATTATGTTTTTATTCATGGATTACTTTGCTTTCTTTGTAATTGAGGAATATGACAGTAAAACTTTTCGAAATTGTAAAATTTATAATTCCTTTTATTACTGATGAACACAAATATGATGATAGTAATAATGAATATAAAACTAAATAAATGAAAAATATAATGAAAAAATAAATAAAAACAATAATGCAACACGGAAAAAATATATTGCTTCTAATATATGAATTTCATATACTGACTAACTGAATTTCATATACTCGGCGTGACAGAAGAACTTACATCTAATCTTATCTGACTGCAGCACCTATTCATAACACGCATTCGGATCTTGAAACTAATCTACTTTCATATTATTAGTAACAGTCAGGTCTGAAGGATCTGATGATTTCGACATATGGAACTAGAACCATCGTATACCAATGTAGGTTCCCGAGCATATAAAGATGAGAATCTAATCAGATTAACAGTATACCAACGATTTTGAGTACTAGTTAGTCCCGCTTTCGAACCTAGCATTATTGTCATACATTGGTTATATTCCAGTCATATTAGACTTATGATTCAGTTATATGAATTTAGTAATCTCATCATATAAACCTCTGTAATCTTGAATCTTGTAATATAAAACTAGTAACCTCATCATATGAGTCTTCATTTCTCGTTTATCTGGCAGATGTTGATCTATTATTATATTTATACGTATGAGCCCGGAGAACAGAAAAAAAATTATTCGAAAAAGAAGTTTTTTCGAATCATTTTGATCATTTCTTCAAGCACATCTATATGTATCAGATGAGATCAATATCAGCCAGATGAACAAGAAATCAAACATCATCAGAATAGATAGAAATATTATAAAAAAACTCAAGACAAACAAAAACGATTTTACCCTGGGAAAATTTATTGATCTCTTCACATAATGAAAATAAACATCTATTATTCTAACATAGAAAATATTCAATAAAAATTAATAACAATTCTTGTGCCAGTCTGTCACATATACATAACACTATAAAATATTATAAATAACATGAAAAATGACTAGCTTTAATACTACAAAAGGTATATATACATTAATTCGGTAATACTGAAGTCAAATAAGGGTTCGTGTTCTAATGAATTTCATTCAAGATGGACTCAAATTCTGATTCCTCAAAAAAGAGTTACTTTCGCCGTCAGTGTCTGTAGATTCGAATATTGGAGTTTGTCCAATACTGGGAGATTCGTACTGAAAAAAAAAAAATTATTAACAGAATGAAAAGAACCATTTGGAGAAAAAATGATGCAATTTGATGATTCTAATATTAGCATATTTTTGATAGCCTTGAATAAAATTTCATCGGAAAATTCTGGAGTGGTTGAAAAATGTAATCAGTTATACAAATTTGAATCATAATAGGTACTACATAATACTCACACTGGCACTTCATTTCTTACATGAAATTTAAGGCGAGGACCAATCTTCGGGATCAATATTTTCAACGTGTCTTGGCTAAGCATTTTAACGGACCCTTGATCAATTCCCTCATCTGCAAGAAAAATGTACAATAGATAAGCAAATAAATCAGGGGCTGATTTTTTTCAAAATGGTTTTATTCCGTCATTATTCTTATGGATGTATGAATCATAATCATCAAGAATCGCATCTAAACGTATCCAAAGTATTTTTGAATTCCCCCATCCCAATGTAAATATGTAATTTGATGTTCGATGTAACATCTCAAATTTAAAAGCTGTTTGAGTTATAATCATCTTCACTTCATAGATTGGAGATGTGAACTGAGATTTTAATTGGATGTGTAATTTCGATTTTTTGGCAATGTTAATGAAGGAAAATTTTAAAACGATCACTGATGATTTTCATTCATAACAAAAACATTTTTCAATACTAGAATTATTTTCTTCATTTTACATTATTTAAAATGATAAAAAATGTATTTTTGACGTTGTTTTTTATAGCTAATCTAAACTAACCTAACCTAACTTGCCCAAATATGTAAAATATATTGAGAACTGGTGAGGGGCGATAAACTGCAAATTAACCTCATATTTTTTATAAATTGAACCTCTACAAACAATGTGAATAAGTCCCTGTATTCTACGCAAAAATGCCTGTATAATGTTATTGTTTCGGAGAAAGTGGTTATGATTCGTTTTCAATTTAGCCATTATTCCGATTTTCGTTTATAAATCAAACCAAAAGAAGATAGGAAAAAACACGGATAGCATCATTTCATCAGTTTCTCTAAAAATAAACCAAGGATATGATATTAGATTTCCGCTATCTCTTATAGTTTGAAAGTTGTAACAATGAAACATCAAAAACGTCCCCCTGAACAAAAACAATTTATTCTCAGAGTTGGGTATTAGTGACGTATATACATACTTAAAAAAATTAACGATTCTGATGTATACGGACATGAATTCATACCCAAAGAATTAAAGAAAATAATTTACAAGTATCATACACTATCAATCAATAAGCGAATGGCGTGTAGGTACTTACCTATAGAAATCTTAAAATATATTCCAAATTTAAATCCTTCAGGAAGGCTTCCATTCTTGAAATCGCTCACTCAAGTAGGTACCTATAAGTATACATTGTTCTTCGCACAAATATAAAAATAATAAAATATTACTGAATCGCTTCACAAATGGAAATGCCCTACACAACACAACTTCCGCAACCTGCTGCAAGTTTGTGAAGATTTAGGCGGTCATTGGGTCATCCTCTTCTCTTCTTGA
Organism: Halyzia sedecimguttata; assembly: GCA_937662695.2. Taxonomy (NCBI): domain Eukaryota; kingdom Metazoa; phylum Arthropoda; class Insecta; order Coleoptera; family Coccinellidae; genus Halyzia; species Halyzia sedecimguttata. Next base: position 64,734,535 of record OW569417.2, on the reverse strand, counting down.
ACAACGAATGTTCATTTCGAACAGACGGGATAATTCCATTTATACGACGGGAATACTAGAACCGTGCGAAATTTTATAGTATGGTTGATAATATAACGCGTATATAATGCTGTATTCGATCGATAAGCTAGAAATCTGTCATTGGACCACGATTTCTAGAAAGATTGATTTTTTGATTCGTATCGGAAAGGGTTTCTAAATCATTGAAACATTATATCGTTAATATAGGAAATTCATGTTACTGGTATATGCTACATGTTCGTACGACGTCGTTCTGGATCATTTTTTTCCGTGAAGTTTGAGTTAATTATGATAATGAAATCCTAGTGGGAAATGGATTCCAAATCAAGCAGAAACAAATTTTCAAATTGCTGAGCCAAGTAATGTTTAATGTATGTAATAAATAATGAATTATTAAGCCTGGAAAGACGTGGTTGTGGCAATTTGGATAATAGTCAAACAATTTTTTTTATTCTCTTCCATATTATTGATTGCATACATTACGAAGTTTTTGATTGATGCAGTTTATAACCATACAATAAGGAGCACCACCACTAGCTAAATGAATCATTTTGTCGTAAAAGCACACAACATAATCTATAAAAATGGGTTCAAGCCCATGTGGACAGGAGCTTTCTGGAGATCTAGTTCAAACAGTCAAATTATATCTCCGAAAGTATTGGATTCTCAGGGTTGGGAATTATATCAATGTATTCATATGATAGAACTGCATCATAAAGGAAATTCAATTCAAATAATAGTTTATTTATCAAGATTAAATGAGCAATCATGAGAATGAGAACTGCACCACGGAACAACGCAAATTAAATCTGGACAATTTTGCCCAATAACGAACTTAACCGAGATATTCACATCCCTAACCTACTCTGAAAATTTCAACTACCTAGCTCATTCCGTTCGAGAGTAATTGTAGAAAAACTTTTTTCAATTTTCAAGAATTTTTTTTTACACTTTGCGGTAATCTGGTCTATACGAAACTTCACATGCGTACAAAGGTCATGATTCTACAGTTTGATGCTAACTTTCAGATAGATCGAGTGATCGGTTTCGGAAATATTCATAAAAAATATTTTTACTTAAATCGGCCATAACTCCGAAACCGCTCGATGGATTTCGCCCATTAACGAGCTCGTCCGAGATATTTACGCTCCAAACCCACCTTGCAAATTTCAATCCGCTTACTCTTTTCGTTCGAGAGTTATCGTGCCTACGGCCGGCCGGACAGAATCGATTTCGACCTCGGTTTCTTGATTTTGAGTCGATCCAAATCGTTTGAGACCATTTTCAGCCAAAAATTCCAAAATTACAGACACGTGTCTGTAATTTTGGAATTTTTGGCTGAAAATGGTCTCAAACGATTTGGATCGACTCAAAATCAAGAAACCGAGGTCGAAATCGATTCTGTCCGGCCGGCCGTAGGCACGATAACTCTCGAACGAAAAGAGTAAGCGGATTGAAATTTGCAAGGTGGGTTTGGAGCGTAAATATCTCGGACGAGCTCGTTAATGGGCGAAATCCATCGAGCGGTTTCAGAGTTATGGCCGATTTAAGTAAAAATATTTTTTATGAATATTTCCGAAACCGGCCTAAGTACTTAGGCAAATTGATAAGCACTCTGTTCCGAGGAACTAGAGCGCCAAAAAAACAAGTTTCGTATGACAATTGCCCAAAACAGGTTTAAAGTACCTACAAATAGTAGATATTCCATAAAACATGTATTAAAGAAGAGAAGTAATAATGAAAAAATTACCTTGTAATCGATCAAAAATTTCCTCATCTACGTTCACCAAATTTTCTCCTCTCTCGAACTACAGAATTATGCTTTCAATATTTACGTAATATTTACAAACATTTTTGGGTGAGGTCCCCGTTGCATCGCTAAAATACGAGTATTTCAACCCCAATATTTTTGAAGTTATAATATTTTCTTCCGTCAGTCCCGTCATAAATTGACAGAACTGAGTATTCTGTCTCACTACTCTCAGATCTCTTACTTCATGTTCCGTTCCGAAAATGTAAGACTTTTCTGAGAAAAACTAATTTCGGAGCAAACAACTGAGATTTTTCTCACTTCGCTCACAATTCTTCGATTGATTAGATAATGTCATGCTTAGACAAGGGATATATATGATGTCATATCTCAGGAGAATAAATTGACATTATGACAATTCATACAAAGAATAATTATATCAGTACGTAGAAATACGATTTCTTATTGAAATTTTGAAAAATCATATCTCCGAAAGTATTAGTTTGTTAGAGTTAAAAATGATATGAATGGATTCTTATGGTAAAACTGCTTATTGAAAAAAAATTAATTTGGAATTTTTTCATAAAAAAAATTTTTTTTTTTGTTGCTCCTTAACCGTCTGTCCGATTTTGCCCAATAACGAACTTAGCCGAGATATTTATCCCCCAAACCCACTCTGAATATTTCAACTCTCTATCTCATTCCGTTCGAGAGTTATCGTGCCTACGGCCGGCCGGCCGGACCGGCCGGATGGCCGGACAGAATGAATTTCGACCACGGATTCTTGAACAGTGAGTCGAACCAAATCGTTTAAGACCATTTTCATCGAAAAATTCGAAAATTACAGACATTTGGGCAAATTGATAAGCACTCAGTTCCGAGGAACTAGAGCGCCAAAATCGATTCTGAACACTGCGAGACAGTTTGTCATCAGTTTGTTTATATGCTGACTTGTCGTTGCCGATGATGAGAACATAAAGGACTAGACAGCTGAATAGGTTAAGTTCTTGGCTATTTTCATAAATATAGCTTTTCTATATGTATGAAGCCTGAATTCAATTATTCTAACCAGATGACTGCCCAGATAGCACACAACATTCTGAGAATGTGATATCTAGCTTCTGAACGTTCATACTTTAGAATATTCTAATAGAACGTTCCATGCATCGTCGTATAACATCTAGAATATTCAAGGAATGTCCTTCAGTAAACGTTCTGATCACATTTCAAAAATGATATCCATATCATATGATATGAAGAACATTACTAGAATATCCTTAGAGAATATTCATAGGAGTTGTAGTTTATTTCAGTATTTGGTAAGATCCTTGTGGAATATAATAAGAACCTCCTCAGAATGTTCTTTGATCATTGCGTCGCGTGGGATCATTTTGAGATTTATGGTTAATTTAATAGTGTAGTGTAACATGTGACTTTACTACTTCACCTCAGAGGCTTTTCGATGCTATAGAAATTTTTATATCTATTGTTCATAAGCTCGGTCAACACCTCCTACATCCTTTTAGGAGGTGTTGGCCATAGACAAGATATATGGTGTTGGCTCGGTATATTTTCACTAGTGAAAGTTAATCAGTAAAGTTCTGATTCAAATAGATGAACAGCTTTTCAAGCCGAATATTTTTCCCTAATCTTCCAACCCTGACCGATTACTTCGGCTATCAGAACACGCTGCTGGCTCTTGTTACCAGCCCAGCCTACAGATATTTATTTATTAATTTCACAATTCGCATCCTGGAATCATCACGTGACGTGACGTGAACCAATATGGCGGTTCTTTAATCTTTGATGGTTCTTTGTACATATATAAACAACAAATAAGTTACGTGTTGAGGTCGTTGGTTATTTTATAGTGTTCATTGACTTATTCCGGAGCTTTTCTGCTGTTTAAACTATATTGAAATGGAGAATGAATATCTGAAAAGACTATTATTGTTGAACAACGGAGACTTTGCTGAACGGTAGGTTCGAAAAAAAGTACCTTCATCATGTGTTTACATTTGATTTTATTACAGATATACATATAATAAAGTTGGGATTAATTAACGGCTTAGATCCTTCAACATTGAATGTTTCTGATCTGGATAGTGGATAATTCAATTGATGGTGTTCCTCCAATCACATATATGGATATTGCAACATATTTGGATTATTATATACCACAACCTACAAGACATTCATGCATTTTTGCTAATAAAGAGTTCATATCTAATAGCACAATGCTGGGATAATTACTTTGAAAACAAACAGTTATTACTACCAAAAAATACAAATTCAATTATTCACCTCACAGTCGCATTATTGTGATTTCGTTATATGATTTCCAAATAGTTGTTTCGAAGTACGAATCCTATAAGATCTGGAAATATGGGAAGAGAACTGCTAAGAAATTTCATTCCGAAGTTATTATGCCAGGGCTGATGGCGAAATATTTCACATCTGTAGAGGTTGCTGCAGATTATCGAGAAATGATCTTAATAATAATGATCATGAACCAACTGAAGAATCAATCAATTTTGAAGAAAAGTTTGATTTTCCTATTAAATATTACAACGTATTACAAAAATTGGAGAAATAGTAATTTAGACCTTGAGGAAATTAAAACAAAAGTGGTAAGTTTCAAGATTTTGATTTGTGTGATGTATCCAAATGTTACATTCAAATAGATTTTTGTTCTCTAGAAAATTCATTGATACTACCACATTACTGGTTATCAAATTTGTTCACATATAAAAATCCTCGAAATTATTGTATGAAATTCTCCTGGAAATTAATAATGTATACTCCTATCTAACATATAGGATTAGATAAGTCCACAGCATACATATTATTATTTATGTTACATTTCGGTTGTTGTTTTAGGTTTACGAGTTGTCAAAAATTGGGGGCCTAAACACAAAGTGATAACAAAAGGAAAGGTTGATGGCAAATGCTCTTGCTATGAACTCTAGCTGGTTAGGATTTAAGAAGAAGGATAATTTTTCGGCATTGATTTTTTCCGAAATAGTGAAAGGTAAGAATTTTCGAAGAATTTACTATGTTCTATAAGATAGATAAGATAAGAAATATATTTCTATGAAGAAGCAATGTTTGATGGAATAACTAGTCAAGATATTTTACCGAAATCGCTTTACTTGGAATTATTGCGATAACTAAAATACATTAATACATATTTGAATTATCTCTCATATTTTACAGAATCTGTGATGAACATTCATCGAAAGATTACAGAGTCAGATGCGGAATTGGTAATTAAGGACTGGTTGGTTAAGGCGAAAGAGAAGGAGGAAAAGTTCCAGAAATTAGACCTCAAAACTATAATCTAGTGAAGGTAGGAATATTACTTGTACTCAATATCATTCATACCATGAAGCAATATTTTTTGATTATTCTACTAGCTAAAATTTGGTTTGTTGCCTTGTATTTCATTCTGATCTGGGTTTACACTGAAAACTATTAAATTATTCAGCGCATACGGGTGAGAACCTAGGCGCAACAAATTTACTTGTAACAAACATAATTATAAAAACCAAATATGTAAATGTATAACTTAGACTTTGGTGGTGATTAAACTTATTATTATTATTATTATTATTCAAGGTGCCTAGTAATATTTCATTTCTTCTCTTCCAGAATCTCTGATTTTGAAACCAAAAGGCTGGTTGGTAGCCAAAAATGATGGAGAAGATAATCTCGCGAATATTATTTTTTTTATAAACAAAATATTTTGTTATTATTCTTTTGAATTTATTTCAGGAAATGTCTTCCTAAAAATAAAACTGATGACTTGAATTATGTATTATTATAAAATGGATTAGTGTTGTTTGACCTCGAATAATATTATTATATTATTTGTGAAAAAACTAGGCTTATGCTCAGAATCAGCATTCTGATGATTTTTTATGGGATTACGAAAAATAAATAAGAATTTCATAACCATTCAATGTGATGAGTCTATGAAATCTCAAAGTTTAACTAAATTTACAAAACATTTTAATTTTAAATTGAATTATAACAAAAAAGCATTCAATACCGTTAATTTATTGTTGAACACAATTTTTTTTTAGTTTTTCAGTTGGAGTTCGGTATTATTAATTCCCGCAGGGAATGCGGCAGGAATTAATAATACCAATGAATTTATAAATTCAACCAAATATTCTCGGAATTAAAGTATATTCTGGGAATATTTCTAGAATGAGTGGGAATCTCCATAGAATATTTGGAGTAATATTAATAGGAGATTTTTTGAAACGTACCTGGAATATTCTCAAGAATATGCCTGAAATATTGTCAAGAACATTCCTAGAAGGTTCTAGAATATTCGGGAGAACATTCATAGAACCTGTATAGAACCAGAGTTCCTCTCTCACTTAATAGTGCATGGAATGTTCTAAGAATGTGTGGGGTCTGTTGTGAGGATATTCTATGAATATTTGAACATTCTGGCGGTATCTTCTAAGAACATCCATATAACGTGTGTGTGCTATCTGGGTGTACTACTTGTACTAGTGAGGCAAGAGATGGCGCTCGCGTCAAGTTAGTCGCTTCGTTTCAAATCTTTCTTCTCTTTAATCTTTGGAGCCGTGATTTTAAGGTTTTAAGAGAAATTTCAAGGCAATTCTGTGCACGGACAAGTCAGTTTCGGGGAAATAGCGTTGTTTCCGAGTTGATATGTCTGTATCGTGTCCCAGGGGCGAATTTATAGATAACTATATTCGATAGATCTAAATTAAATTACGTTCGGATTTGGAGGAGAGGCAATTGCGTTCCTAACGGAGGTCCCATAACAGCAATTTTTTTCGATCTACGGTAAATCTAACAGCCAAACTGTATTGATAGTCGTATTCGTTAAAGGAACTTGAAAAAATAAAAAAAATTTAGCCTTATGAACACGCGCGCCAAAGAGTACTGACTTCACGTCAGTGCTTTTTTTTATTTTTTCAAGTTCCTTTAACGAATACGACTATCAATGCAGTTTGGCTGTTAGATTTTACTTGAAGTATACTTCAAGCTCAGTGGATTGAGCGAGCCGGAAATCTACCCAAAGGATAGTGGACACCATTCACTATCTAAGCTGCCATAAGGATAGAGTAACAAAGTTGAAAAAGAACACAACTGACTCTCGTTAGTCGGACAAGCTACTAGAAGATTCTGAGGGATCGCCTTGGGAAAGACTTGGAGGGGTCAGTATAATCATAATCGTGTTCAAAGCACGCGCGCCAAATGCATATTGACCTAACAATGAAAGAAAAAGTTTAAAAAAGCATTGATGTGGGGTCAATCTGCTTTGGCGCGCGTGCTTTAAACACGATTATGATTATACTGACCCCTCCAAGTCTTTCCCAAGGCGATCCCTCGATCAGAATCTTCTAGTAGCTTGTGCGACTAACGAGAGTCAGATGTGTTCTTTTTCAACTTTGTTACTCTATCCTAATGGCAGCTTAGATACAGCACTGTTAAGTTTTGAACCGACAGTGAATGGTGTCCAGTATCCTTTGGGTAGATCTCCGGCTCGCTCTATCCACTGAGCTTGAAGTACTCATTATTTTAGCCACCGTGAACACGCGCGCCAAAGAGTACTAACTTCACGTCAGTGCTTTTTTTTTTTTAAATACACTTTTTTATCCGCATGTTCTGAGGAACAGCCGTCCGTTGCCACTATAACTTAAGAACGGAAAAAGATAGCGACTTGAAATTTTCAGGGTAGGTGGTCCAGATACGACGGACAAGTTCGTTAATGGGCATAATCGTCCCAATAGCTTACGGCGGGCCTGAATACATATAGAACTACGATGTATTATTGAAATGTTTAAAAATCATATCTCCGAAAGTATTAGCTTGTTAGAGTTGAAAATTATATCAATGGATTCTTATAATGAAACTTCATCTTAATAAAAACTCAATTCAAAAGTTTCACTGTAAAAAAAAATGTTTTTCGTTACTGTGAAACCATTAGGCCGATTTTGCCCAATAACGAACTAATCGAGATATTATGTCCCAAACCTACTCTGAAAATTTTAACTGTCTAGCTCATTCCGTTCAAGAGTTATCGTGTTAACGGCCGGCCGGACAGAATCGATTTCGACCACGGATTCTTGATCAATGAGTCGAACCAAATCGTTTAAGACCATTCTTAGCCAAAAATTCGAAAATTACAGATATTTGGGCAAATTGATCAGCACTCTGTTCCGAGGAACAAGAGCGCCAAAAAGGATACATTCTACAAAATTTAATAGAATTAATTAGCAGTTATCATATAGTACTAAAATATTCGGGGGTACAGGGCAGCCTTTAAACCTAGAATATTAATGATATTTTTGTGGTATATGTGAGCGGAGGTCAAAAGAGGAGGAATGCGAAGAAATTGTATTTTATTGCATAAAAGCTTGGAGTGCTTGATATCAGTTGTTAAAAAGCAACTAACGCTTTTTGGCGCTCTTGTTCCTCGGAACAGAGTGCTTATCAATTTGCCCAAATGTCTGTAATTTTCGAATTTTTTGATGAAAATGGCCTTGAAAGATTTGGTTTGACACACTGGCCAAGAATACGGGGTCAAAATCGATTCTGTCCAGCCGTCCGGTCGGCCCTCCATTAACACGATAACTCTTGAACGGAATGAGCTAGACCATAAAATTTTCAGAGTAGGTAGGTGTAGCAGATAAATATCTAGGTTAAGTTCGCTATTGGGCAGAATCGGCCTAATGGTTTTTTTTACATTACAAATTTCACATTCAATTTTTTTTAAGTAATTAAGCAATTTCATCATAACAATCCATCGATATCATGTTCAATTCTAACAAGCTAATACTTTCAGAGAGATATGATTTTTCAAAATTACAATCATAAATCGTACTATGTTTTCACAGAATGCTGTACTGTATCTGTAGGTACTCTATTCTATCTATTAATTATTATATGATCTCTGTTCATTCTTTGTCATATTATTTTCCTATAAAGGGACATGTCATCTTATTTTGCTCTAAGGGATATTTCAAATTTATTTCTGGTTCGTTATTCTTGATATAAAATACCCCTCCTGTTTTAGAAAACAAAGTATGATTGAATGCAAAGTGACCAATGAAATAACTTCAGCTATCGTAGAATTAAGGGGATGATATTTTAAGGTGATAATATATAATACCCGTGGATAATCCATATGATGATGGAAAGTATATATTTGGTTCAGAATATCTCCAGTATAAACAAAACTGGAATATTGGCTAAGTTTCAATTGATGTAATATAATTTTCATAGTAGATTTGAGTTATTATAATATTTTGGATAAGGTCGTTATTGGGGAGAATCGTAAAATTGGTCTATTGGTTTTGGATTAATGATTTGTTGAATTTAAATTCTCTTATGATGTTTGAATTTAATTTCTTTTATGATGAAGTTTTATCATCCATTGACCAATCCATTGATATCATTCCAAACTCTGAGAAACCAATAGTTTCGGAGATATGATTTTTCGAAGTTTGAACAAGAGCGCCAAAGTTCCTGTCCACAGGCCTTTCCCACATTTTTTACAGTAAAACACATTTTTTTGTTAATCGCACTATTCTTTGTTTGAATTATTTGAGATTTATTTTCTCCTTTTTAGGTAGGTAATCTACTAAGCGTGTTCTTTAGTTTTTTTTTTTTGATATTATGTATTTTCTTTTTTTTAGTTCCGTTAACTACAAACGCGTGTTTTTATTCAGGATTTGGAAGACGCAGATTGAAAACCATGATTGTTGTTACAAAATGGCGAATGCGTCAGTGCTACAGAAGAGTGTTAAATTTCTAATCCTGAAGATCCTGGTAACGCTAACGGGACAAACTATTTAAATTATTGCAGGATTGTTCTCGGTCCTTCATAAATTGTGTAACGTTTCAAATTAATTCGACGTTTTGAAGGTGGTGAAAAAAACGTTCAAATATTCTGTTACCCACAAAGAAACACAACAACATACATACCAATTCTCGAATTTCAGAAAACAACAAAAAAATAATTCTGAAGATTTTCGTTGAGTGTCTGACGAAGGAGTTTATACCACAGATTACCAGATAGTGCAATCGAAAGTTGGCGGGAAGCACGTAGGTTTGACCTTCAGATTTACTACCCATGAAGACGTAGTAAAATGACAGAGAGAAATGAACTACGTTATCGCTCTTTAAACAAACTCTAACCTCAACTTCACAAATCACTAATAATCATATTCCTTTTATTTCTTCCACATACGCCACAAACTGCATCTTAAACGTCTTCATTACACTTTATAAAATTCATTAAATTAATCCCACTTGAGTTACAAATTTTCGTACATAAGCTGAGTATTTTAGCTAACCTTTCCGTTTGTTGTTATAAATTTATGAATGAACGTCGTTCTGCCTGTACCATAGTTGCGATTGGCCGAGAGGTCACGTGATCATATATCTGCGATTTTATTGGCACCCCCAAATAGTTAGGAGCTAGGAACTATTTGGGGGTGCCGAGAATTCCATGGTCAACATTACGCGTCAGCAGAGTTCATTCATAAATACTGGGAGTGGCGTATCTGGTTAATCTGTGTTTATACTGATCCCACCCAAAAATGCTACGTTATCTGTGACTCAAGTGAAGCTATTCAGTTATTTAACTCTATGGCGTGATTCTTACCCCTGCAGTGGGACTCTGTAACTTGCATTCCAAAGCGAAAGCATAGCGCCGAAACCCTGACGCTTTTGCTTTGCTTCCGAATACATGTTCGGTGCTACCCACAGAACACACGGTGCTACCGATCTAATCCGAATCGTGATAGGGAGTACAAAACTGTATATAGCAATCGGCTACATCCGCTTATGCTTTTGCTTTGTTGTTACAGAGTCCCACTGCTGGCTGTGATTTTGATCGTCTAGTGAACAAAGAAGGACTCTACGTTGTGTATGCAACCCAAAATACTTTTAGATACCCAGAGTAAGAGAGATTGTTGGGAAGGTCAGGAGGGAATGAAATAAAACATCATAATATAAACTTGAAGAGTTTAATGTACGTTCGGCGCATTAAATTACCTGAGAGAGGGGAAAAGAACGTACAAGAAAAACCCCTCTCTTTACACACTCTAGATCAGTTCAAATAGATATTTGTAGGTACATGTACCATGGTGAAAATCAACAGTATATAAATGGATGCTGGATGAAATTAAGTCATAATGCATAGACCCAAGTACATGGTCAATTGCAATAAATACATAGTAAATGGCTATAGGTACTTGGTGAGTAGCCATAGGTATGTCGTGAAGATCAATATTTGTATGGTCAATATACCCGTATAACAATTCGTTATCGGCCGAATATTTCGTTATCCGATCGTAACGACTGAATAACTTTCTTAATGTTAAAGCAAAACTCTATCGATTCTATATCCAAACTTTAAAGATAATCTGTATACATTATAGCGATCCCTAATATATAAATTCGACAAAGACTAGGTAAAGATCTTGCAAACAATATCTGTATCGATAATCGATATCTAATCGCTACGCATTCAGTAAGAAAATCGCTAATGGTTATCTTTAATCCCCCTGTAAAGAATATATAACGATATTCGAAGATATTCCTATATCAAAAAACTTTATAGGTTCTATACTATCCCGTGATTAAATTCTTTATCGAAAATTCACGATGAATCGATAGACAATAGATACAGTTTTCAGAGGGAAATAATATACTTCTACCAGATATATACTCTGCTTCTACTCTACTGTACTCTCTGCTTTCCTTTCAATAATGAAATGTAAATCTCACATGCCAAACGCATACAACGCGTTGTCGTGTTGAAATTCAATGATATTACAATATTTAATACTTTTTAATTTAATACACACTACACAGGAACAGATCATTCTTGAAATCGGGATTGTCCTACTGTTCATAGGTTTTCTATATATGTAGTGTAATTTTGGCACTCATTACACCAAGTTCATTTTTAATTCCACAACAAGGACATATTTTGTTGTCTTTCCGTCCATTGGGTCGAAAATGGTCAGGCAAGTTTATTCGAATAAAGCTCATGATAATATAAATATAGATCACTAACAATAGGTATTGTATAATCAGTAATCAGCTAATCACTTACAGGTAATGTGTGAACTCTTATGTATCACAGCTTAGTACTGTGATCACTGGAGGGAAAGTTATTGTTTATGTTTATGCCTTCAATAACTGTGGTAACAAATCAAAATAAATTATGATACGTAGTATTGATTATAGCGTTTGAGTAAAAAATGTAGAATAAAGTGAAGTTCTTGCACTGATATTCCTTCCACAGAATTCCTTCATCGTATCATTATTACGGTAATTTGTATTATTTATTATTTCTACGAATTTTATTATGTGGAGCTTCCATTTTCTTTTTTTTTAAGATTTAATCGTGAATATTCAGTCTCCGATCGCCAGTTATATCGCATTATTTGATTATGTGTATCCATTGCACCCATCAGTCGTTAAAATGCACGCACTTGCGATGTCCTACAACAAGGTTAGTGGATGGATGAGTTGGTAAGGTGGTGGTCAGTCGAAAATTGGAGGTAAGGTATGCAGGTTCGAATCCAAATGAGGAACGAAAATTTAATTTAATACGTTAATTCAATACAATGGTAATAGGGGTAAAATGAGAGGATGATTGAGTTATCCGAACGATGAAACGCAGAAATATAAGAAAAACATTTAAAATTATGTTTTTCCACCGTAATTCTTATTAATTCTTGCTCCCAAAATAGGTATCTGTTCGATAAAGAATTTCTGTATTAAAACTTTACCGTTTGGATGATAGTTTTTCGTTATTTGATCTGTATCAAAGGAGTAGAGGTTTTTGATAACGTTTTGTTGCTGGTTCAGATAACGATTTTTCGTTAGCGTACCGGACATTCAGATATTCTACCTGTAACGAATCGATAACGAATTGTTATACGGGTAGCAATAGGTAGTAGAACGAAATAATGATATGGTACATCACAACAGGTACATAGTGGAAGCAATAACATTCTGGTGTATGGATATCATCCAAATTACACATATAAGTAGCTTGCAGTTGTTCATAGGTTTCCGGTAGCTTAGGTGTAACGTACCACATCCTCCTTTTACTTCGACACTCATACTCAGGTAGCTAACAGTGTGGATACGAGGGCCGACTATTCAATCTTGATACCCAAGGTCGCTTTTCAGACATGTTCTTCGGTATCCATCAAAGGCCATATTAATATCAAGTGCAGTAGTTATATTCAAGAATAATAATAGCAACATGTGAATCATTGCGAAACGACACGAATAAAACAATACGGTAATCCCGATCCCGGACCTTTGATTTCCACCGGGGAGAATGTTGCCCTAGGACACATATACTGTCACTCATACATACCGGACGTGGATCGAATACCTTTAGTCTAATAAAGAAACCGATGAACAAGCTTAACATTCAATATTTATATTTATAGCAAACACCGGAATTGCATTGGTCCCACTATAGGTAAATGCATAATGTAAATCAGTGATATCAAACAAATAGGATAATTATTAAGTTCTTGTAATACGTAAACTCTGATTTACGAACAAGATTGCACACTGTAAGAAAAGTAATATATAAGCTCCATGAAATTGTTAAGGAGTACCATATTTTAGTCAAGGCAGTATAAGGATCTGGTAAACAAACACAAAAGCAGTGTTAATAATCATTATCAATGCAGAACACTTACTTGTGGACTTACAATACCATATAACTACACTTCAGAGAAATCATTCAAATTGTGGAACGATCTCGTTATTGCAGCACACACAAAGGAACAGAGAGCCTCGATAACCCAGCGTCTTCCTTTTATAAGTTCTGATAAGACGCCAAGCCACTTGAGATATCTTCAAGGGCCATTGCACAGAACAGGCCATTGGTCCTGTTAGAAAATACCACATCATTTGTTTACATCCGGACAATCGAAATTCATACAAGCATAGATCCTATGAACAGAGCGTTTTATTCAGTGTTGCCAATGGGTTTCCGCCGAAAAATCCGAAATATTCGTCAAAAAATCCGATAAAATCCGAATTATTCGTAAAAATATCCGAAAAAAATCCGCTCTCTTATCGATCCACAAAATAACTCGGACCACGAAAAAAGTCAACTGTTCATACATGCCAGGCACTTATAAAAGAGGAAGAAAATAATATCAGCTTGGTGGGAATATAACGTGCGTTCAAAAAAAATTCGTGGTCAAGTAGGCTTTGGAATTATGAACTTCTATTCTGCGTCTGAGACGCAGAAGTTCATAATCCCATAGCTTATACTTGACCACGTTTTTTTTCGAACGCACGTTATTTATATATTATAATTGATATTGATTTAGAATAGGTATATCCATTTTATGAAATTAACATTAAAATAAAAAAATTGAACGAGGATTCGCTATCACCGTATATTATCGTCAGATGGGTAACTTTTTGAATAATTGAACTGAATTTCCGAAATACTTTTATTTTACATTACGCTGGTATACAATTTTCAACCAGGGGCTGTGAGAATTCCAAATTACGGTTCTCTAGGAAATCTCGTAATTGTTTTCGAAAAATATTCAAAAGGGGCGAACTATTCAGTCCCATTATCTAAAAAATCAAATAGGGCTGAATAGTTCGCCGCTTTTGAATATTTTTGGATAACAATAACCAGACCTTCCTAGAAATCTTAGAGAACCGTAATTTGGAATTCCCAGATGTCCTACCCACCCTGGTTGAACGTTGAACGTTATCTCAGAGTAATAAAAAACATTTATTACTATAAGGGCCTGTTTTTCACCACTTGCTGATAAACTGCTATGGACTTTGGGGCATTTTCTTGATTAAAATCTGATTGGAATAATACGTAACTTAATTACCGACCTAATTACAGAAATCTTGAAAAAATCCGAAAAAAATCCGATCGAGGCAAAAAAATCCGCAAATTGGCAACACTGGTTTTATTGCGAACATAAGAATCACAGTACTTTAATTATGGTTATTTTTATGAAAATAGAAATTATTGCTATTTATTTAATTCACGGGATATTACAAGTTACAGCATGACAGGTACCAGGATATAAATTTTGACCATTCAATTTCAATTTGCAGGCTATATAGTACCTACCTATATAATATATAATGTGTACCTATCTAATATGAAATATACAAATTTTTTTGTACACTGAACCAAAAGTGTACATAAATATAACGAAAAGCTCATTGAATAAACGAACTTATTCGTTAAAATCGGTCCAGCGAACAGCTTCATTAATATAATGCAAAACTATTCATTAATTTATGAAAATCAAATCATCAGTTGATAAACAAAATCATTATGTCAATGTACACCAAATCATCATTCTTTTATGAATTGAATAATTGCATTAATGAACTATATTCGTATTTCGATGAATTTATTCGTTTGGTGGATGAACGAAATTCATAGTCTAATGAATATTTGTACCTATACTCCATTCAGTTTTATAAAGTCTCCCGGTTGGCCATGATTTAGGTCTATCACGTTTTTGTAACTAAAACAAAGGTAGGTTGGCATTTCTGAAATATCGTAAATGTCAAAACAATTCTCTGAGATGTTGCCAATTTCTACTCTAAACAATCCGCATAATGATCCTTCTTGGACAAGATACTCACAGATCATTATGTTCGAATAATAAAGAACTCTTCGCCTTGAAATTGAAAATGCCGAAAGCAGTTTTGAAGAAGCAGAGGCAAACAGAACTGAAATCTGCAATAGGAAAACTTCATTCTGTCTTAGGACATGTTGAACTTTCCAATGAAATTACTTAGTTTCCTATCCTATCACTATATTTTATTAAGGTTTAACAGTGACTCGGGTTTCGTAGTACTACTATATTTTGAAACTGGTGTATTTCAAGTTGTGCAACAAGGTATTTAAGTGTCTTTTGTAGGCTTCTATCTTGCTTTATTTATCTGTATTTCGAAAAATGGGGAATTTCTTAGTTACGTCCGTTCGTTTAGAAGTTTTCCTGCCGGGTTATTCAGGTACTATTATTCTATTTTCAAATGAACCATCACAAAGTAACGGACTATTGTATCCATTATTTTTCATTAAAATTTCAACACTTGATTCTCGATTTCCGTACAAGAAAATAGCATAACTGAATCTTCCAACCAGTTTATATAAGTGAAATATACCTATATCCATAGTATCAACGGATGAAAAATTTTCTTCAACAGTCACCAGGTCTTCAGAATTGTTGAATTCACTATTTTTTTCTCAAATTAATTATTTTTGCCAAGAAAATTCACATTATGAAAAATACGTAATTACTACGACTTCTATGTAGAGAGGACAACGTTGCTTAGTTATCTGACAGGAATATGAGCATAACCTAACATTTTCAAAATATACTCTGTGAAATGTGTCAAAATTTCATGGCCAACCGGGAGACTTTATAAAAGTGAATGGAGTATAAATCAATACCACGAAGCAGTACATTAACAAATATTCATAAATATAATGAATGGCGTTCGTTAATTTGTGTTCATTGGTTGATGTATATATTACATCGATTAATGGAAAATATTCGTTGATACTTTTTCGAATATTATTTTTCATTGAATTTCCTTTGATTGCTTTAATTAAATTATTGAGTGAAAATGTATAATCTTTTTATATGGATATTTGTTGCTCATTTGATAAACATAATCATCCCTCATAGAATTATGAATTTAATTAAATATATGTGGAATTTATTTGTACTCTATTCATTCTCATGAATTTGACATAAAACATGAACCTTCGGGAATGATTGATGAAGGTAGTCGAAACAATGGGTTCAAGCCCTGTGGACAGGAGCTTTCTGGCGCTCTAGTTCAAACAGACAAATTATATCTCAGAAAGTATTGGTTTCTCAGAGTTGAGATTTATATCAATTTATTCTTATGATCGAACTGCATCATAAAGGAAATTCAATTCAAATAATAGTTCATTTATCTAGATTAAATGAGCAATCTGAGAATGAGAACTGCACCATGGAAGGAACCAAATTAAAATAGCTGAAATGAATTTGACTCTCTCTTATAGAACAGGATGAACTGTACGAGTATGAACACAGATCATATAATAAAGCTTAGATAGAATAATTATATGTGAAAACATAGAAGTACGATTCATTATTGAAATTTAGAACTTCATCTTAGCAGAAATTGAATTCAAACATCATAGAAGAATTTAAATTCAACAAGAGTGCCAAAAATTATCAATCCAAAACCAATAGACGAATTCTACCCAACAACGAACTCATCCGAGATATTCATTCCTCAATTCTATGATGAACGATAATATATATCTTTCCTCAAATCTACTCCAATACACCAATATTCCAGTTTTGTTTTTAGTGGAGATATTCTGAACTCAATATTATTAACGTACCATTACCATTCCCATCATCATATGGATTGACCATCGGCATGAAAATATCAACCAACAAAAAGTATGATATTATATTATCATTCTCATATTCATACGATTGCTGGAATGAAACAACTTCATGTCTCAGGCGAATAAGTTGACAATAATACATAGAATACCCACATAATAATTCTATCATTCTGTGAAAACGTAGAAATACGATTTACATTGAAATTTTGAAAAATCATATCTCCGAAAGTATTAGCTGGTTAGAGTTAAAAATGATATGAATGGATTCTTATGATAAAACTGCTTATTAAAAAAAAATGAATTTGGAATTTGTTTTGTAAAAAAAAATTTTTTTTTGTTACTCCGAAACCATCTGTCCAATTTTGCCCAATAACGAACTTAGCCGAGATATTTATCCCCCAAACCTACTCTGAAAATTTCAACTATCTCTAGCTCATTCCGTTCGGGAGTTATCGTGCCTACGGCCGGCCGGCCGGACAGAATGGATTTCGACCACGGATTCTTGATCAGTGAGTCGAACCAAATCGTTTAAAGGTGGGTTTAAATCAAACGAACAAAGAGCAAGAGCTAGAACAAGAACATTCTTTCTTGATCTTTTAGTGTAAACGAAAGCGTTTACACCAAAATATCAACGAGCAAGAACGAGAACAAAGAACTAGAATTCTTGCTCATTCATCTCAATTTTGTGATTGGCGGTGCTTCGTTATGCCCGACTCTGAGAGCAATATTATAATTTGCAAGTGCTGCATTTGTTATTTTGTCTCAAACACGCAAAAAGAAAAGAAGGAAGAGGTGTAAGTGGGTAACAAATTTAATGCAGCGGACGACACTGAATAATGTAGGTGAAATGATGACGGATATGCAAGAACAAGAAGAAAGTGGTCGATTCCGAAATTTCTCTAGAATGGCGTCAGAGGATTTTGACCAATTTTGGCGAGCTTGTTACTGGTAACAGAGTGTTTATTAATTTGCCCAAATGTCTGTAATTTTAGAATTTTTGGGTCTCAAACAATTTGGTTCGGATCAAGAATCCGTGGTCGAAATCGATTCTGTCCGTCCGTTAACACGATAACTCTCGACTGGAATGAGCTAGACAGTTGAAATTTTCAGAGTAGGTTTGGTAGATAAATATCTCGGCTAAGTTCGTTATTGGGCAAAATGGTTTCGGAGTAACGAAAAAAATTTTTTTTACACTACAAATTTCGAATTCAATTTTTTTTTAAGATGCAGTTTCATCATTAGAATCCTCTGATATAATTTTCAACTCTAAGAAGGTAATACTTTCGGAGATATGATTTTTCAAAATTTCAATAATACATCGTAGTTCTATGTATTCACTGTCTGTGTTCACTGTTCATAAATGTAATCTTATTTAGCTATTAGAGTCATGTCAGTTCGTAGTTTGAAATAAGTATTCGATTCTTGAATTTGTGAATACATAAAAGACTGTTTTGAAACCGAAAAGAATATTGACTGGTTGCATATTGAATAATCTACGTATAAATTCTGGATGATGTTTCAGAAGATTTAGAATTGGATCATTTTAATGATGTAGTTTATGAAGGCAATAGGAAAGAAGAACATAACATAACATAGTGAGACATATTCCTATATACAGTATTTTCATAATGTTGCTAGTTGATATATTTTGAACTATTAAAATAATTTGTTCGTAAGCCTCTACCTACTCAAATATCAGGAATAAATGGACAATCTGCTATGATTGTCTCCAGCCTTGCTCTAGACATTTCGATGATACTTTCCTTAGGTATTTCGAGTTGTGAAAACTATGTACCGTGTCTAAGTTGCAACAACCCATCATGAATCATTGCAGATTGCTCTTTTAATCTTGATAAATAAATTTAATGACAATTTTTGAAGCATTGTAGATTGCTCTTTTTTTTGCGCTCTTGTTTAAAAGATAATTTTTGAAACAATTTTTTTGAGCAACACTTTTTTTAAATTGAATTTCTTTTATGATGTAGTTCTATCATAAGAATCCATTCATATAATTCCCAACTCTGAGAAACCAATACTTTCGGTGATATAATTTGTCTGTTTGAACAAGAGCGCCAAAAAGCTCCTGCCCACAGAGCTTGAACCAATTTTTTTTATTCTGCTACAGTACATTCAAGTAAATTTGAAATTTCGTGTTTGTGGGTTGTATTTTTATATTGTTCATACGTCAGATCCCACAGACATCTGGAATTTTGGTAGGCTCCAATCAATAAAAGGCATTTTTTCTGTAGACTTATTCATAATTGATCGGATAAAAACAAATCGCTAGAGCACCAGAACGCTTTGATGAGATCGCTCTGGGGAGCGAGCGCTTCTGAACACGCAAGAATGCTCTATACAATTGTTGACACGCCCTAGTGCCGTTTATATCAAGCGATCGAGCAAACTTAGAATATTCCACAGAATCTTTGCGAACGCAGAAAGAGCAACGAAAGAATGCTCTGCATCTGTTTACGCTAAAAGAATTTGCTGGATAGGGGATAGAATGAGCATTCGCTTGTCGCAATAACGCTCTAAGCAACTGTTCACACGCTCTATTGCCGTTTATATCAAGCGATCGAGCAATCTTAGAATATCCTTAGAATATTTGCGAACGCAGAAAGAACAACGAAAGAATGCTATACATCTGTTTACAATGACAGAATTTGATAGAGAGGGAATAGAATGAGCATTCGCTCGTCTGATGTAAATCGGCCTTAAGACCATTTTCATCGAAGAATTCGAAAATTACAGACATTTGGGCAAATTGATAAGCACTCAGTTCCGAGGAACTAGAGCGTCAAAAATGATATGAATGGATTCTTATGATAAAACTGCTTATTAAAAAAAAAATAATTTGGAATTTGTTTTGTAAAAAAAAAATTTTTTTTTGTTACTCCGAAACCATCTGTCCGATTTTACCCAATAACGAACTTAGCCGATATTTATTGTAATATTTTTCCCTATTGACGGATCCATTCGGACCAATTTACTGGTCGGTACAAAGAACCCTTGAAGAGCCCATAGGATGGATGCATAGCGGCCATCTGAAAAAAAGTAATTAATCATGAAACTTCTCAAATGAAAACTATAATGGAATTCACGTGAAGTGTTGCATTTTCGTCTGTTCAATATGAAATTCAATATTCTTTACTGTTGGTAGATCAGAATGAAAATTCTCGGACAAACATTAAGTTGGTTCTGAAAATGGCTGCACTTTCGCACATGGCCAGTGACCGATTTTGATGTTGCGGGTTGCCTAACACACAGCTGTCAGGGGCTAATGAACACTGAAGTGGAGTCCGGTATTCATGCAAACATACCTAAGGTATCTGGATTATATTCAACGCTCAATGGTTTTGATGTATTTGAAATTATGAAATTTGAAATTGAATTCATTTGAAGCTTCAATTTCTACGTAATTTCAGTTCTAGAAATATGAATTATTAAATGCATATATATTATATAAACTGTTTGTTTTAATTCCAGGAACCACCGCGTTTCGGAGATATAAACTTGTGAAAATTGAAAATTTCACTTACTGCGTCGAAAATTTAGTATCTGGCCAGTGACCAATTTTCTTCATACTTGTTTCTGAGATGCATTTCGGCATAACAAAATGATCCCTGTTTGTTTTAATTCCAGGAACCACCGCGTTCCGGAGATATAAAATTTTGAAATTTAAAATTTCACTTACAGAGTCGAGAATTTAGTATGTGGCCAGTGACCGATTTTCTTCATACTTGTTTCAGAGATGCATTTTGGCATAACGAATCGATCCCTGTTTGTTTTAATTCCAGGAACCACCGCGTTCCGGAGATATAAAATTTTGAAATTTAAAATTTCACCTAGGGGGCGTCCATTAATCACGAGATGTTTTTTTTATCATTTTTTGACCCCCCCTCCCCCTTGGTGATATTTCGTGAGGTTCAAGACTACACCCCCCCCCCCCCTATATCACGTGTATTTATTTAATACCAACAAAGAATTTCCATTTCAAAAAAAATATATATAAATATAGGCTACAGGTATGAGTTTTATCTATTTTTATTATACCAAATAATATACTGGTGAAAGTATGATCCATTTTTATTATAACAAATAAAAACAAACAATAATAATATAAAAAACCTGTTTTGCCTGGCAACGGGGAATCTGCGTCACACTGCAAGCCGCTTAAATCGAGTTTGTACGTGTTTGAAGAAAAAAAAATTGGTTCAAGCCCTGTGGACAGGAGCTATTGGGCGCATGTTCATCTTCCTTGTGGCCCGTACTGACCAGTAAAGAAAAAAAGCAGTATCATGTTGAATACCTTAATATTATTGATTATTATATAATAATCGATGAAAATACTGAGAGAGACCCAGGAAATTTGACACATTTTGTCTTATATCTCCAGAAATTGAAATCGTATAGAGCCAAAATTTTGCACAATGTTGCAAAATACTACAATTGACGTTAGTACAAGTTTTTGTTGCAATCTGATGAATAGTTCACGAAAAAAATTTTTTTTTTTCGAAAAAATTAAAAGAAATATTTTTTTAAAAATTACCAACATTTCGATCATAACAAAATTTTGCCAAAAGTTGCGCGTTTATATCCTCGAACTGACTACCAAGTTTCGATTCAACATCTTCTTTAGTTCCTGAAATATCAGGGAAATAACCTCAAAATTTTAAATGTCTATAGCTCCTAAACCGTCCGGCCGATTTTGCCCGTTAACGAACTTAAACGTCGCATTTTGATCAGAAACCTACCCTGAAAGTTTGAAGTCGATAGGACCTTCGGTGCTCCTGTTATCGTGCCTACGGCCGGAAAACCGGCCGGACGGCACCCAAAAATCTGACACCGGATTCGTAATCAGGGAGTCCGAATTAGTCTATTAGCCAATTTTCAGCTCGAAATTCGAAAATTACAGACATTTGGACGAAATGATAGGACGATGTTCCCCTAGAACATGCGCCCAAAAAATACACGTGATATTATACTTAACCCCCCCTCCCCCTTCGTGATATTTCGTGATATTTTCATGGACCCCCCCTCCCCTTTAGAGCATCGCGTGATTAATGGACGGCCCCCTACCGAGTCGAGAATTTTAGTATGTGGCCAGTGACCGCTTTTCTTCATACTTGTTTCTGAGATGCATTTCGGCATAACAAATCGATCCCTGTTTGTTTTAATTCCAGGAACTTCCGCGTTTCGGAGATTTAAAATTGTGAAAATTGAAAATTACACTTATTAGGTCGAAAATTTAGTATCTGGCCAGTAACCGATTTTCTTCATACTTGTTTCTGAGATGCATTTCGGCATAACAAATCGATCCCTGTTTGTTTTAATTTCAGGAACTTCCGCGTTTCGGAGATATAAAATTGTGAAAATTGTAAATTTCACTTACTGCGTCGAAAATTTAGTATCTGGCCAGTGACCGATTTTCTTCATACTTGTTTCTGAGATGCATTTCGGCATAAAAAATTGATCCCTGTTTGTTTTAATTCCAGGAACTTCCGCGTTTCGGAGATATAAAATTGTGAAAATTGAAAATTTCACCTACTGCGTCGAAAATTTAGTATCTGGCCAGTGACCGATTTTCTTCATACTTGTTTCTGAGATGCATTTCGGCATAACAAATCGATCCCTGTTTGTTTTAATTTCAGGAACTTCCGCGTTTCGGAGATATAAAATTGTGAAAATTGTAAATTTCACTTACTGCGTCGAAAATTTAGTATCTGGCCAGTGACCGATTTTCTTCATACTTGTTTCTGAGATGCATTTCGGCATAACAAATCGATCCCTGTTTGTTTTAATTCCAGGAACTTCCGCGTTTCGGAGATTTAAAATTGTGAAAATTGAAAATTACACTTATTAGGTCGAAAATTTAGTATCTGGCCAGTAACCGATTTTCTTCATACTTGTTTCTGAGATGCATTTCGGCATAACAAATCGATCCCTGTTTGCTTTAATTTCAGGAACTTCCGCGTTCCGGAGATATAAAATTTTGAAATTTAAAATTTCACTTACTGCGTCGAAAATTTAGTATCTGGCCAGTGACCGATTTTCTTCATACTTGTTTCTGAGATGCATTTCGGCATAACAAATCGATCCCTGTTTGTTTTAATTTCAGGAACTTCCGCGTTTCGGAGATATAAAATTGTGAAAATTGTAAATTTCACTTACTGCGTCGAAAATTTAGTATCTGGCCAGTGACCGATTTTCTTCATACTTGTTTCTGAGATGCATTTCGGCATAACAAATCGATCCCTGTTTGTTTTAATTCCAGGAACTTCCGCGTTTCGGAGATTTAAAATTGTGAAAATTGAAAATTACACTTATTAGGTCGAAAATTTAGTATCTGGCCAGTGACCGATTTTCTTCATACTTGTTTCTGAGATGCATTTCGGCATAACAAATCGATCCCTGTTTGTTTTAATTTCAGGAACTTCCGCGTTTCGGAGATATAAAATTGTGAAAATTGTAAATTTCACTTACTGCGTCGAAAATTTAGTATCTGGCCAGTGACCGATTTTCTTCATACTTGTTTCTGAGATGCATTTCGGCATAACAAATCGATCCCTGTTTGTTTTAATTCCAGGAACTACCGCGTTTCGGAGATATAAAATTGTGAAAATTGTAAATTTCACTTACTGCGTCGAAAATTTAGTATCTGGCCAGTGACCGATTTTCTTCATACTTGTTTCTGAGATGCATTTCGGCATAAAAAATTGACCCCTGTTTGTTTTAATTCCAGGAACTTCCGCGTTTCGGAGATATAAAATTGTGAAAATTGAAAATTTCACCTACTGCGTCGAAAATTTAGTATCTGGCCAGTGACCGATTTTCTTCATACTTGTTTCTGAGATGCATTTCGGCATAACAAATCGATCCCTGTTTGTTTTAATTTCAGGAACTTCCGCGTTTCGGAGATATAAAATTGTGAAAATTGTAAATTTCACTTACTGCGTCGAAAATTTAGTATCTGGCCAGTGACCGATTTTCTTCATACTTGTTTCTGAGATGCATTTCGGCATAACAAATCGATCCCTGTTTGTTTTAATTCCAGGAACTTCCGCGTTTCGGAGATTTAAAATTGTGAAAATTGAAAAAAATGTGAAATTTTAAATTTCAAAATTGTATATCTCCGGAACGCGGTGGTTCCTGGAATTAAAACAAACAGGGGCCGATTTGTTATGCCAAAATGCATCTCTGAAACAAGTATGAAGAAAATCGGTCACTGGCCACATACTAAATTCTCGACTCAGTAAGTGAAATTTTAAATTTCAAAATTTTATATCTCCGGAACGCGGTGGTTCCTGGAATTAAAACAAACAGGGATCGATTCGTTATGCCAAAATGCATCTCTGAAACAAGTAAGAAGAAAATCGGTCACTGGCCAGATACTAGATTTCCGACGCAGTAAGTGCAATTTTCAATTTTCACAATTTTATATCTCCGGAACGCGGTGGTTCCTGGAATTAAAACAAACAGGGGTCGATTCGTTATGCCAAAATGCATTTCTGAAACAAGTATGAAGAAAATCGGTCACTGGCCAAATACTAAATTTTCGACCTAATAAATGGAATTTTCAATTTTCACAATTTTATATCTCCGGAACGCGGTGGTTCCTGGAATTAAAACAAACAGGGTTCGATTCGTTATGCCAAAATGCATCTCTGAAACAAGTATGAAGAAAATCGGTCACCGGCCAGATACTAAATTTTCGACGCAGTGAGTGGAATTTTCAATTTTCACAATTTTATATCTCCGAAACGCGGAAGTTCCTGAAATTAAAACAAACAGGGATCGATTTGTTATGCCGAAATGCATCTCAGAAACAAGTATGAAGAAAATCGGTTACTGGCCAGATACTAAATTTTCGACACAATAAGTGTAATTTTCAATTTTCAAAATTTTATATATCCGAAACGCGGAAGTTCCTGGAATTAAAACAAACAGGGATCGATTCGTTATGCCAAAATGCGTCTCTGAAATAAGTATGAAGAAAATCGGTTACTGGCCACATACTAAAATTATCGACTCAGTAAGTGAAATTTTAAATTTCAAAATTTTATATCTCCGGAACGCGGAAGTTCCTGAAATTAAAGCAAACAGGGATCGATTTGTTATGCCGAAATGCATCTCAGAAACAAGTATGAAGGAAATCGGTTACTGGCCAGATACTACATTTTCGACACAATAAGTGTAATTTTCACTTTTCACAATTTAATATCTCCGAAACGCGGAAGTTCCTGGAATTAAAACAAACAGGGATCGATTTGTTATGCCGAAATGCATCTCAGAGACAAGTATGAAGAAAATGGGTCACTGGCCAGATACTAAATTTTCGACGCATTAAGTGAAATTTTCAATTTTCACAATTTTATATCTCCGGAACGTGGAGGTTACTGGAATTAAAACAAACAGTTTATATAATATATATGCATTTAATAATTCATATTTCTAGAACTGAAATTAGGTAGAAATTGAAGCTTCAAATGAACTCAATTTCAAGTTTCATAATTTCAAAAACATCAAAACCATTGAGCGTTGAATTTAATCCAGATATTCATATGATATATATAATCATACCATAGTCATGTTTGCATGAATACCGGACTCCAACCTTGAGATTTCATTAGCCCCTTACAGCTGTGTGTTAGGCAACACACAACATCAAAATCGGTTCACTGGCCATGTGCGAAAGTTTTACCCTGAAAATAATAAAATGACATACAGAATGTCCAAACTAGAAAAGAAAAAAGTTTTGTTCTGATTGTTGGGGCAACCCATACCTAGAGTATGGGTAATTGTCAATACGTATAGGAGGTTCTTGAGAAGATCTGATAACACATAAGTGACATGGTATACTCACTTTCATCTAAACTTTGGTCCTTCAATTTCTCCAAAAGAATTTTAATATTCTCATCTTTGACATGCTGTTGCTGGACAAAAACGATGAAATGTATTCAACATTTTCCTCCCACTCTCCTTTCTGGAATGTGTCACTGAAATCTATAATACTATAAAACTATAATACTTTATTCACAAAATTTACCAGACGATTGCCTGATGGTTTTATATAGAAAGGCCAAATGTCCAATGTCTCTTTGGTGGAGCCCAAGGTTTTCATTTGATTCAAACGATACTATCCGCAAGCTCTTCAACAGTTGTCGAATTCTGGACATTGCATTCATTTTGATATACAGGGTGGACATTATATTCCGTACACCCAGCATAATTTGATTATACATTATACTGTTGTACACTGTTTATCTGAATTCTTACTACTACCCGATTACTCCGACACTGTATATTACTACTGATTTTGACTGTGTGAATATTGTAAATAGAACTGTAAATAATTTCTGTGAGTTTTACTGATACTACCCTGCAGTGTCAGAGTCTGTTTTCTGAAAGAGACTGAAGTCCTATGAAAGACCCTGTATCAACATAAACAAGCCGCAAAACTGCATTCACAATGGAATAATATTAAAAGTTGATTTAAAAACTTAAAAATATTTTATTTGGTCATATTTATAACATAAATATTTACACTGAAATTAAATCATAATGCTGGCATAGCTAGAGAAAGATCATTATGTTGAAAAAAATATCAGCAGAAAGTAGAAATCGAAAGCTATTTGAACTGATTAGAATTCTAAAGGATGTTTAATGCTATGTTATGTAAATTAATATAAAATCATCAAGCAGGAGAAACAGAAGTCCTCATGACTCTACATTGTTGTTCTTTCTGATACCCAATGACTCCATTCTCTAATTGTTCCTTGTATGAAAGCAATTCTCTTATTCTATGGTATACAGGATCTTGAGTTCTCATGCTAGGATTCCATCTACAATAGTATGCCTTCCACAATTTTATATGTCGTATGCTAGCAATTGGAATCAATATATTCTGATGGTTGTTAGCCCAATACAAAGGATTTTTATATAAATCAAGCTGACTGTTTATATATGACCAAAGTGACACTGTTTGCTCTTTTAATCGATCCTGAATCCTTTCCCTTTCACTATTACATAAGAAAGTTCCGAATCTGCAAGAATAAAGGTGGTCCAAAATAGTGATAAGGAAATAATCGTTGAATTGGAAAGCATTAGGAAATTGTTGAGTGATTTGCCAAACACAATCAATGAACTGAAGAAACACAGGCGAGCGGTCAGCATCTGAATGGTGGTCATCTCCATGTCCTATTCTTTGTTGGAATTTGTGTCCAAAAGATAACCATTCCTTTTCAATCAGTACTTCAAAACCTTTCAGAGTCCTGAAATAAGATAAGAAATAACTCAACATAAACCCTACAAATTAATACAATATAAAAGTTCAGATGCTTATTGCTGATAAATATATTTTTTAAACTAGAGCATACTAGCATGCCTCATCATCATTGTAATCTGGGTCTTCAGGCAGAAGATATGCAAGTAAAAAGGATACTTTGTCAGATTATTTTTTGTCAACAAAACAAAAAAATTATTTTGAAGATTTTCGCTTGGTGCCTGATGAAGTAGCCTGATTTTGTCCCCAAACGTTACATAATAGTAGTTTTATAGTTGATGTTGTTTCGTTGCTGTTTATTAGGCAACATTGTTCTATATATTGCTTCTGACAAATATCTATTGTTTCTACCGCAGAGAAAATTAAAAAATAATAGAAAAATTTATTTCATAGAAACCCCAGAAAGGAACCATTTAGAGAAGATACTTTTTGTAAGAAATACTGGTATTTTTTGGGAGCTCCTAACTATATAATTTACAGTTTTTGCTATAGTCTGACAATTCATTTAGAAATTCGAAGATCACAGATTGTTTTCTGGACGATTACAACATTGGCAGTATTGGATACGTGCTTTCAAAATCTGTGATATCATCTATCTTCGTTGTCTGTGTTGCTGCGTCGGTATAATGGATGAACTTGTATCACTGTAGCGGCGGCTCATTACAGTGTCTCTCTACAGTAGATTCCCTTTTGGTGTTGTTACCCTTGTAAATTTTGCCATTATGTAGTGGCTCGTGGAATCACCACAATGCCAAGGAATCGACCACAAAATTATAAAAAAAGTGGGAAAGCCCTGAGGACAAGAGCTTTGGCGCTCTTGTTCAAACTTTGACAAATCATATCTCCGAAAGTATTGGTGTCTCAGAGTTGGGAATGATATTAATGGATTCTCATGATAGAATAGAACGACATCATAAAATGGGTTCTACAAGGCTGCGTATAAACTACATAGGTGACCTCGCGCTATGTAGTGTAGACGGGGTTGCCGCTCGAGGCATCGGCGTCTAAAACGCGCGAGACCGAGGCCGCCTTGCATATCAATGTTCGAGGGTTTGCCGCGCGTAGTTTATACGCAGCTTTACTGATGCCACGTAACACTAACGTTCTGCACTTAAGGAAATTCGTAGCGTTATACAGAGTAATGTGCAAGCTAATATTGCGGCATGTAGCACTCCCGTTAAGCACTTATGAAAATTCGTACCGACGCTTTGAGAATTATGCAGGAGCTAGTAAAGCATATCTCCGAACATATTAGCTTGTTAGAGTTAAAAATGATATCAATGGATTCTTATGATGAAACTGCATCTTAAAAAAAATTTAATTTGAAATTTATAACATAAAAAATTTTTTTTTTCGTTACTCCGAAACCATCAGGCCGATTCTGCCCAATAACGAACTCAACCGAGATATTTATCTGCCAAACCTACTCTGAAAATTTCAACTGTCTAGCTCATTCCGTTCGAGAGTTATCGTGCCTAGAGCCGGCCGGACTGCATCGATTTTGACCACGTATTCTTGATCAGTGAGTCGAGCCAAATCGTTTAAGACCATTGTCATCCAAAAATTCGAAAATTACAGACATTTGGGCTACTTGAGAAGCACTCTTTTCCGAGGAACAAGAAATGAATAGCAGAGTTCAAGAGAATGCTGAGAAACATCTTGAACCTTGAACACACATCTAAATGGCAGAAACATAAGGAGGCCATCAATTCCTATGCATGTTCAGTTTTATTTGGTATTGTACAGTGTGGAAAAGCCAAATGGAATAAATTAATTATATTGGTTTACTGTACATATTTATGGAAAATTCCCCCTATATCTCGTTAAACGTAAAAATTAATTTCGAAACTATCTACTATCTTCATAAGGATTTCCCTAACTTAAACCTAATAGCTTCTGAGCAATTTTCGACCATTATTTGTTGTTTATGATCACTCTGTATATTCCAGAGTTATTTTTTTTTCTGTATAGGAGTAGCCAATATGACTACTCGAAAAAATACTGTCTGTATCACTGGCGTAACTGGTTTCTTCATTAATTGCAATTTAAAAAAACTCTATATTTTCAAATTTTCTCGTAAATGGTGCTTTTAAGATATTTTTTTTTTTGATAGTAATAATTACAAGCAATCAGAATAAGTACAAGTACATCCTATAAGCTTATTTACTGGCATCAGAGCTGAGTGCTCTTAAGTGTCGAGATGAAGCCCTGCCCAAAGGCAGTTCCTCTTCAAATCTCCTTCAGATCTGCTGGCCATTTTCGTTTGAGTCGTCGATCGTTTTGAACTTCCGTCAGTGGGTGAAGTAAAGTGTTCACATGGTCCTCTAGCCTCGTGTGATGTTTTTCGCTTTTTTCCTTGATGACGTCCTTCACGTATGGTATTTTCAGGTCATCGTGTAGTGTTTGATTTGTAACGTACCATGGTGCATTCGTTATCATTCTAAGGATTTTGGACTGGCTTCTTTGAATTATTGACATGTTTGACTTACTGGTGCATCCCCAGAGCTCAATGCCATATGTCCAGATGGGCTTTATGATCGTTTTATAGATAAGAAGTTTATTCTCCAATGTTGATTTTGATTTCCTACCAAGGAGCCAGTGCAATTCTTTTACTTTTAGGTCTATTTGTTTCCGCTTCTTCATGACATGTTCTTTCCATGTTAGTTTTTTGTCGATGTGTATGCCGAGGTATTTAGTTGTTGTAGCTACAGGTATTTGGACTTGATTTATGTGTACTGGCGGACATTCTCCCTTTCGCAGTG
This sequence comes from Halyzia sedecimguttata, assembly GCA_937662695.2. Taxonomy (NCBI): domain Eukaryota; kingdom Metazoa; phylum Arthropoda; class Insecta; order Coleoptera; family Coccinellidae; genus Halyzia; species Halyzia sedecimguttata. The sequence goes on along the minus strand of OW569417.2, from coordinate 64,704,275 downwards.
TGATGTTGACTTGTACAGATTTAGATTCGTTGATCTTGATTCTCCATTTTTGCAACCATGTTTGTATTTGAATCAGGTGGTTCTGTAACAGGTGCGAAGCTTCTACTAGGTCCTCGTGGCTAGCTAAAATAGCGGTGTCGTCTGCAAATGTACCCATTACCGTGCGTGGATTGGAAGGAAGATCTGCTGTGTATAACAGATACAGTAGGGGGCCTAAAACACTTCCTTATGGTACTCCAGATGTTATAGGTAAATTACCGGATATTTTATCATTTACTCTCACTCGAAATGTTCTACTATCTAGGTAGGATTTTAGGAGTTTGAGATATGTTGACGGAATACATTTTTTTATTTTATAGAGTACTCCTGGGTGCCATACCTTATCGAAAGCCTGCCTTACGTCAAGAAATACGGACGTACAGTATTTTTTCTGTTCCAGTGCTTGATTAACCACGTGACTAATTCTATGGATTTGCTGTACAGTAGAGTGAGCTGCTCGAAATCCAAACTGGTGCTGAGGTATCCATTGCTGCGTATTTGGGTCAGAGTTGATTCTTCGTAAGACGAGTCTTTCTAGGATTTTCGAGGTGATAGAGAGTAAGCTAATTGGCCGGTAGGACGTTGCACTATTTGGGTCTTTACCTGCTTTTGGAATGAGGATCACCTCTGCTATTTTGGACTGCTCTGGCCAGTAGTTAAGTTTCAGTATGGCGTTGAAAATGTACTTGAGTGAGGTTACCTCTATTTCTGGCAGCTCTTTAATCATTTTTCCCGTTATTCTGTCAATTCCTGCAGCTTTTCTTGTGTTGAGGTGATCTAATTCATCTTGGACTTCGGCTGTTTTGAAGGGTTTGATTGGTGCTGTGTAGACAGGTATATCCGGAAGATCTCTCTCTATTTCCAAGTCTGTGGCATTGTTGTTCGGCGTGAATACTGTAGCGAGATGTTCGGCAAATAGTTGGGCTTTTTCTTCGTCTCTTCTAGCCCATTGTGAGTTCAGTGTTGAGGTGTTACGTATAGCAGGTATATGGGTCGTTGGCTTTCTAGAGTTCTTTATTGGTTTCCATATAGAATTGTCATATCTGTTGAGGTTTGAGACATAGTTGTTGAACGAGGTCTCTTTTGCCTCTTTGATTTCTGCTTTCAGTCGATTCGTTATTCTGTTCAGAATGTTTTTATCTTGTGGAGAGTGTGTCCGTTGCCAGTTTGCTCTTGATTTTCGCTTCTGTGCTATAAGCTCCTTCAATCTCGCCGGAATATTGTAGCTTTGTGTTGTTTTATTTGTTGGTGGGGTTACTTCCTGCACAGCCTGTATGATGAGGTTGTTGAATGAGGACAACCCTTCCTCGATTTCATTTGGACTTTTAAGACTAATGTCTAGTCTTATTGAGTCCTCGATTTTCTTCCGATATTCATCCTAATTCGTTCTTTTGATGTGTAGTCTTGGTATTTGTTTTTTATAGATTACAAAGGCACTGATTGTCGCTATGGGAGAATGATCTGAGGACAAGTCGTAGTTTGGTGAGATGTCCATGTTAGAAGGAGAGATGCCGTTTGTCAAAAAAAGTCACTGATTGTCACAAAAAGTCGAGAAGATCAGGAGTCTTGTTCGGGTCTGTCGGCCAATAGGTTGGAGAACCGGTTGATAAGAAACTGTATCCATTCTGTTGTATTAGACTTGCCAATTCCCTTCCCTTAGTGGTTGTGAGCCGTGATCCAAACAAGGTATTTTTACTGTTGAAATCTCCTCCTACTATAAATTTGTTACCCAGTGTTGAAAAGAAGTCGTTGAAGTCCTCTTTCTTGATGTTGTGGCGCGGTGGACAGTAAACTGCTGCAACTGCTACTTCGTATAGAGCCAACTGTACCTTTATTATTGTAGCTTGCAGTAGATCTTTTTCATATTTAGGTAGTTGTACGCGACTAATAGTATTTTTTACAATGATGGCGGTTCCAGCGTGGGCAGTGTTATCTGGGTGGTTGGTGTGGTACGTAGTGTAGTGCGGTAAGTGGAAATAAGACCTCTCTGTGAAATGTGTTTCGCTTATCAGTAAGATGTCTATTGCATTGTGTTGGAGAAAAACTTCTTTTTCATTTTTATGTTTTAGAAGGCCATTGGCGTTCCATTCTGCATGGTCAGCATGTTTAACATCATGGTGTTCTGTTGAATTAATTGCTGAAACATAGTCTTAAATTCTCCTAAAAATTTGTTCATAACATTGGTGATGTCATTAGGTTGCTCTGAGGTGTTTGAGTTGTGAACTGCGTCGGCGTAGCTTCTTCTTGGTTGCTGATGGTGTAGTGGGGGTTTTGTTTGTTCCTGGCGACATTGTAACCATGGATATTGTTGGTTGTTTAGAGAGGGGAGTTCGTTATGTGCTTGTTTTGTATTTTGATTATTGATAAGTGTATTATTCTTTTGGTGAATGTTTTGTCTATTGTTGGCGTTGTTGGTTTTCAATAGTTTGTGGTAGAATTCGCATCCCTTGTAGCTTGCTGGATGGGCGCCTCCACATAAGGCACACGTTGCAGGGAATCTTTACTTTTTTTGCAAGTTGCTGGCGAACGGTCTGTTGCAATAAGATTTCGAGTGACCATATTGCTGGCACCTCATACACTGTGTGATTCCTTTAGATTTAATCGGTGGTTCTACTTCTACGGATCTGTTGTGGAGGTACTTTAGTGAGTATATATCTTTGTTGTTGTCAGCTGGTTCTAAATCAACAAAGAAGATATTCAGTTGTTCTTTAGTCTGTCTGTGCCTGCCGTTGATTATATTCCTCACTTGATGTCCGATTTTTGCCAGTTCCTGCTTTATTATATTAGTGTCTGTTGTGTGATGGAGGTGTTTTATCACAATCCTGTAGGCACGTTCTTCTTTGGGTTGATATGTGTGGTGGACTATATCGTTGCCACGCATAAACTTGATGAGTGTTCTGTATGTTTCGGGGGTGGTGCTGTTTAATTTGATGGTGTTGTCTGCTAAGCATTTAGTGAAGTATTGTTCGTCTTCTGCAATGGTTTTCAACTTTTTCACCATCTCTCTGTAGTCCACCACTCCATAGACTTTTAAGATATAAAGTGATCTGAAGAAACTCATCATAATTTGAGCTTGTTATTCCATTTTTGAGATCAAATACTGGTTGTTACATTTAAAAAAATGTAACATTGGTCTATATCTTTGTTTTCAAACACCCTTATATATGGAAATAATTTTAAATTGTGTTTTTGAACACCGTACACACATCACAAAAAAAATTCTCAAAATATCTTCCTTCACTCCCTAAAAACGAGCTCCGCGTCTGTGGTGGGCCACCTGGTATATATCACTTTCATGTTTATTGCAAAAATCAAATTAGAAAAAAATAAAATCAAGCGAAATTTGGTACAATATCAGATACTAAAATGAAGCAAAAAAATTATGGATGTTAATGAAGTAGATGTTCAAACTGTTCATCGCGAACGCCTTGGCGACATCCTCCCTTCAAATAAAAATTTCTTCCAACATTATTCAACATCTCAGAAGTGATCATTTTCTTTCTTGAGGACAAATAAGTTTATTATTATAGTAATAAGATTTGGGAATATTCGAGGGAATATTATAAAGCATTTCATAATCACATGATTTTATTTTTTTCTAATTTGATTTTTGCAATAAACATGAAAGAATCACATAGCTGAATAGAGAATGACGAGTCCTTTCAAATGATTTATCACAAGCCCATACTTCCTATTTGAAAAATTGGGCGTTGTACCTTTCTTTCGAAAGGAGTTGAAGGTAGGGTTCGCATTTTTACGAAGAAGAATGACAATGCAATATTTAAATTTGACGTATTTAGGAATTTTGCATAAAATGTACAGTAACCAAGATAATGAATTTATTCCATTTGGCTTTTCCACACTGTATACTTGACTAATACAGATATGAAGTATTTTCAACGCAAACTGAGAACACTATACAGGGTTGGGTGATAGTCTGGAATGAATTTCATATTTTTTTCAAACCAATAACTTAGAATAAAAATTGATTTTTAATTTTCCCTATTTTTTGCCGATAAACTGAAATATTTCCCTTCAACCCCTTGGCTGTAGCCCTAACCATACAAACCGATCGGTCTGCAGAGTTCAGTTCTGAATAAGATTTCGTTTTAAATCGTTAAAGAGAAAAAATCTGAAAAAGTACTGACGCGAAGTCAGGAGCTTTTGCGCACATGTTCCATGCCTATTCAAGCCTCATAAGATTTTTGTCAACTGATAAGATTTCTGAAAAAAATTAAAACTTAACCTTAAACCGACAAAAGTAGTGTTAATCTCTGATGGACACCCTGAATCGAATTTACTATCGATATATACCGTTTTCTCAGCTTTTATAAGATATGAATATATTTTGAACCATTTTAATGACAGATTTTAAGTAGTGGGAGAAACGTCTGAGATAACAGAATTTTTAATTTTCACATAATATGCATTCATGGAATTGAAATTCGTTAAATATTAAATAATATACGAAATATGAAAAAACTCCCTGGTACACTTTTTGGTCGAGAATGGTCTCAAACGAAAAGTTTCGACTCTAATACATGCATTCACTGTTGAGTCGAAAATAAACACTGCTGAGTTTGTGGCGTAAGGATCCATTCAAATACATACATTTACTGTTGGGTCGGAAATAAACAGTGTTTTGTTTGTGATGGCGTAATACACAATAAATCAGTTCAATCTTACAATTGTGCCATGAGATAAAAAAACCCGGAATTGAAATTCTTAAAATAACTAATAATATACGAAATTATTCACGTATCAGTAGATATACTATTCATCAAAATTACTATTTCGATAGCAATGAAAAAAAAAAAAAAAAAAAAAAGCACTGACGTGTAGTCAGTACTCTTTGGCGCGCGTGTTCACGGTGGCTAATTTGAATTGAATGATGAGTACTTCAAGCTCAGTAGATAGAGCGAGCCGAAGATCTACCCAAAGGATAGTGGACACCATTCACTGTCGGTTCAAAAATTAACAGTGCTGTGCTGTATCTAAGCTGCCATCAGGATAGATTAACAAAGTTGGAAAAGAACACAAGTGACTCTCCTTAGTCGCACAAGCTCCTAGAAGATTTGGGAGGGTCAGTATAATCCTAATCATGTTAATCGCACGCGCGCCAAAGCAGATTGACTTTTTACACTTTTTCTTTCATTGTTAAGTCAATCTGCTTTTGCGCGCGTGCGATTAACATGATTAGGATTATACTGATCCTCCCAAATCTTCTAGGAGCTTGTGCGACTAAGGAGAGTCACTTGTGTTCTTTTCCAACTTTGTTAATCTATCCTGATGGCAGCTTAGATACAGCACTGTTAATTTTTGAACCGACAGTGAATGGTGTCCACTATCCTTTGGGTAGATCTTCGGCTCGCTCTATCTACTGAGCTTGAAGTACTCATCATTCAATTCAAATTAGCCACCGTGAACACGCGCGCCAAAGAGTACTGACTACACGTCAGTGCTTTTTTTTTTTTTTTTTCAAGTTCCTTTAACAAATATAGCTATCAATACAGTTTGGCTGTTAGCTTTACCGTAGATCGAAAAAAAATGCGGCTGTGGGACCTCCGTTTGGAACGCAATTGCCTCGTCTCCAAATCCGAACGTATTTTAATATAGATCTACCGAATAAAGTTATTTATAAATTCGCCTCAGGGCCACTATACAGACATTTCAACTCGGAAACAACGCTATTTCCCCCAAACTGACTTGTGTCCGTGCACTGAATTGACAGGAGTATTCTTTTAAAACCTCACAATATCGGCTCATTGCTTCCAACATAACCCAAACAACCCAAAACCATTCACTTCTCATCTGCGCAAGCGCAATATACTCGTGCCTGCAAGTCCTCCCAAAATCACACACCTCACAAAAAACTCCGATTCTCCAACACTAGTGGTTCAGGAGATATCGCTTCTTGAATCCACGCATGCGCAGACCCTCACCAGGGGATTCTATAGAGGAATAGCATCCGCCACCCCAAAATCCCAATCCTCTCTGACGAAAGCACCAGCAGTTGAATCACTGATGGTCTGCTCATGCGCATAACGAAAAATGCCCGTAAGGGGTAACATCAATTTCGAAATTAGCCCCAGGGCCACGATACGGACACTTTAACTCGGAAACAACGCTACATCCCCCAATCTGACTTGTCCTTGCACTGAATTGCCATGAATATTCTTTTAAAACCTCACAATATCGGGTCAGCACTCCCAACATAACCCATACTACCCAAAAACAGTCACTTCTCTTCTGCGCATGCGCAATCTACTTGCGGCTGAAAGTCCTCCCAAAATCACACACCATACAGCATACAGAAAACTCCGATTCTCCAACACTAGTGGTTCAGGAGATATCGCCTCTTGAATCCACGCATGCGCAGACCCTCACCAGGGGATTCTGTAGAGGAATAGCATCCGCCACCCCAAAACCCCAATCCTCTCTGACGAAAACTTCAGCAGTTGAATCACTGATGGTCTGCTCATGCGCATAACGAAAAATGCCCGTAAGGGGTAACATCAATTTCAAAATTGGCCCCAGGGCCACGGTATGCACACTTCAACTCGGAAACAACGGTATTTCCCCCAAACTGACTAGTGTCCGAGCACTGAATTGCTATGAATATTCTTTTAAAACCTCACAATATCGACTCAGCACTCCCAACATAACCCATCCAACCCAAAAACAGTAACTTCTCTTCTGTGCATGCGCAATCTACTCGCGGCTAAAAGTCCTTTCAAAATAACACACCTTACAAAAAACTCCGATTCTCCAACACTAGTGGTTCGGAAGATATCGCATCTTTGATCTACGCATGCGCAGACCCTCATCAGGGATCTGGATTCTATGGAGGAATAGCATCCGCCACCCCAAAACCCCATTCCTCTCTGACGAAAACTACAGCAGTTAAATGACTTCTCATCTGCGCATGCGCACAACGAAAAATGTCTGGAAAGGGCAGCATGAACCTCAAAAAAATAGGTTTCGGCATTTTAAGCAAAGTATTTCGCAAAATAGTAGTAATTTTTTTATTTTTTTCATGTCACGTGATCTTCACGAAATTTTGCAAAAGTGTTTGCATTGGTCTTTTGCATCTAACTACTGAGTTTCAATTTAATCAGATCAGTATTTTTCGAGTTATCCTGAAAACAAAATTTTAAAATTTTTTTTAAAAATTGCAAATCATCATCTCTTTCCGTTCTTAATTTATCGTGAGATAATTAATATTTTTTAATAATAATGATACTATCCTCACAAAATTTTACATACGTCTTTATGTCAGTATATACAACTAGTAACCAAGTTTCAATTCGATCGGATCTGCATTGGTTGAAAACACGATTAGTACTCAGAAACCGTCGAACCGATTTTGTCCATTAACGAACTTGTCCGTCGCATTTGTAGGCGCCACATAGCCTGAAAATTTCAATTCGCTATCTCTTTCCGTTCGAAAGTTATCGTGGCAACGACCGGCCGGACAGAATCAAATTCAGGCTAGAATTCTTCATTAGTGTGTCGAACCTAATCGTTTGAGACCATTTTCGGCAAAAAATTCGAATATTACCTTTGGGTTAATGAAGGCACGCTGTACCCCAGAAAATGCTCGCAAAAAATTTTTTTTTTTTGAATTTTGGAGGCGGGTGGATAGAGATATAAAAAAAATTTTTAATACTTTTTGGCGCTCTTGTTTTTACAAGTTTCTAGGCATAATGTAGTGTTGGGCATAATCGAATGATTTCAATAATCGATATTTAGGTTCTCGAGAGGTGTCAATAATCGAATGATCACTCGAGATATTATTCGCTCGGTGCTCGTCTCAGTCCTTATCGCATCAGCTGCTTTCGTTATCCCTTATCTCCAATATTGCTCCAGCTCGCTTCAACAGTATTCAGCACAGACTTGGGTCGAATACCGTTTTTCTGTATTCGAATACGAATACAGAATACAACATTGATAAAAATATTCGAATACCGTGGATTCGAATACGATACGCCAAAAAGTATTTGAATACACAGTATTCGAATCCATGGATTCTTTTAAATGAATATCTTTTTGAATACAGATTAACATTTGGCGTTCTATTGAACTCTTTGTGACATACACATAAACATAAGTTATACACTTATACAGATATATAGGTAATTGTTTTATTTTAAATGTAAATACAAAATTAAAACATTTCTTAAAATAACAGAATCGGGGAGGGAGAATATAGGTATTACACTTCCAAAGAAAAGTAAAAATAATCTCAGAATATTACACGAAATTGAAAAACTATTATTTAACACTCGTCACTCAATGCCATTAGCCTTCAATAACACTAGAATTTGGAAGAGATCGTCACTCAGCTGTTGACGCTTGGGCGCATTAATCATTCCAGCAAATGAAAATAGTCGTTCTACTGGTGCAGGTGACGGAAGTATGCAATTGTACCGTAAAAAAATGGATTTTATTGTTGGGTACTCGTTGAGCATTTCCACGGACGTCCTTCTGTCTTCTAGATACTGCAGAAGTTGAAGCTGTACCTGTCTTTGTATCTTAGAATCCCTTGATTCGGATGAAGTGGACGCATTCACATTATGATCCGATTCAAACTCGAAAAATTCATTGATACGTGTTAGGGCAACTTCTTGTTTTTCCACTACTGTTGTATCTTGTTCAGAATCTTTTTTAACTATATCTATTGCAGAAAGTATAATAGCTTGCTTTATATTTTCAATTTCGAGTGCGAATTCGGCGGAAATTTTTTGAGTTAGCCACTGAAACTTTATATTGGGGCATGTTACAGCAGCAATTATTGCTTCTTTGGATTCTATTCTTGAAAAATCGAAATATTGTCGAAATCTTTCCTTCAGTCGAGTTATTACGTGTTCAAGAATACAAGAAGCGCTGCGGCTTAGTGTTGTATTATTTTTGACTTTCTCTAATTTTAATCCTAGAGATGTGATGGTGGGAATCAAATATCCAAAATAGGTATTATTTTGACCCTGTAAAAAATCCAAGGTCTCTGCCACAGGTTTTAAAATTGAGCAATACTCTTGCAAATATGTTATATCGCTGTCTTTAAGAGGTTCTTTAATTTGAAGGTCTTCAGCCAGTTTATTCATATCAGCTCTGGATATGGTCAGTATTTGGCTGACGGAGTCATAAAATGAATTCCAACGTGTAACTGTCGGATAACTCAAACTGTGACCCGACACTTTTTGTAGCACCTCCGCACTTTTTGGTTTTGATGCGTACTTCCATAATTCACTACACTTATGTAGTATGTTTTTATGTCAATGGGTTAATTTGCAGTTTAACGCCCCCTCACCGATTTTCAAAATATTCTGTATATAGTATCTGCATGATGTTGATATACCACAGTTTCAATTTTAGCACTGGCAAATGAGTATTTTTCGAGAAAATTCAAAATGAAAATTGAAAATTAGAATTGTAAAATATCTAGGAACAGCTTAGAAATATCAAAATTATAATTGTCATGTTGATAGATTTATTGTAAATATAAAATTATGAAGTAGTTTATGGGAGAGAAACCGAGGTAACGGAAAAATAAATGAAATTATCGAGTTTGAAAGAAGTTAAAGTGCCCAAGAGAAGAATATTAAAGGCTCCTAAAGAAATATAGAGTTGAAATTGGTATCAAGTTAAAGAGGATATTATTCCAGACAAAACAATACAAGAAGAAACAAGTTATAGAGATATATCAGTTTTTTGAAAGGGAGAAGATTTTAAGACAGAAATCGAAGGAGGATACAAGGATTTCATTAGATTAAAGGGAGATAATAAGAGAGAAAAAGCAAGAAAGAAGTTGAAGGTGGATTCATGGATTATTTTAGGTTAGTTAAAGATACTAGAATCATATTAGGTTCAATATATATATATATATATATATATATATATATATATATATGCATGCTAAATCTATCCAAAAAGGGTTTTTGTGGCAACGGGTTTTGTCCATTCATCTGTATTATGATAGACACTCAGAAACGTAAGCCCAAACTGGCAGCCATGTTAGTTTTAACTGTTTCCAGGCCCGGCTTTTGAGACGCATTTCGCTTTTCATTATTTCGAAAAAAAATTGTATCGTGAAGTGAATTTTGATGATTTTAAATAGTGGCAAAATAGTCCATTTGCTGGAATCTAAACGGGAGGGGAAGTGAACGAGAGTGCTGGGAGGGGTAATATATTCAATACGATGAATTTTTTATTTCAAAAATTTACTCCAAATTTCAATTTTCGTCATAAATTTTACCATTTTTCTCATTTTATTAGCCAAAAATTTGAAAATTCTAAGCTATCCTATTGAATTTATTACCCCAACCAGTACCCTAATTCACTCCCCATACCGTTAGATTGCTCCAAAATAACTGATTTGCCACTATTGAAAATGATCAAAAATCACTGTACAATGCATATATTCTTCGAAAAACACGAAAAAGACGAAATTTACGAGTAAACGGTAAACGAGTATACGGTAAACTGCAAAATTTACCTAGATCTCATAAGTGTACTACTATTAATGGAAGAGTTTACATCAGTCGTTGCCAATAAATTTAGGGTATGGCTGGCGCACCTTATGTGCCTTGGCAAAATTAAATCAGCGTTTTCAGAGTCATAATTGTTATCATTTGCAGCTGTGGCATTTTCTTCGTCAACCAATGGACTAAAGGTAATAATACTCTCATCGTCCTCATCAATTTCAGTTTGTTCGACGCAGTCAAATGTCGACGTTGTCAAACCGAATTCCTTGAAAGATTTTACAAAATTACTGCCATTATCAGTGACAGTTGCCACATTTTTATGAATATCCAAATTGAAATTGACAAACCCCTCGTGTAGTTTTTCTGCAATACGATCATAAGTATGGGATCCACTAAATCTTTCACAAATCAGTGCAACGGACTTTCTTTCGAAGGTGTCTTTTTCAATCCAGTGACATGTGATGCCAAGAAAACTTCTCTTGCGGGCAGACCATATATCAGCAGTCGTACAAACATAGTCACATTTGTCAAGCTTCGTTTTAATTCGCTCAATTTGTGTTTGATAACAAATTTTTACTTTCTTTACAAACGTCTTTCTGGTCATTATATCCACATTTAAAGCTAGGATGTTCGATTATACTAATTGGGGACATCGTATCAGCAACAAACTTTATCAATTTTAGATCAAAATGCTGTCGATTATGTCTTTTCGGAAGGGCTTGTGTAATTTTAGATTGCACTAACAGCGGCGTACAATGATCTGAACTTTTTGCAATTTTTACTTGGTTTTTATGCGTTTTATATTTATCCTCTGCCCCAGGATGTTTTTTCTTCAAATGTTTCAGAAAATTCGATGTGCTGTTAGTAGGACCTTTAATTATTGTTGTGTTTGGAATGCATGCGACACACTTCGCGCTTAAAGTGTTCTCGCTTATATTCTCTGGGGTGAAGAATATACCATCAAATAAGGGCTTCTTCTTGAACTGCAATATCAGTTCACTTATTTTTGGGTCATTTGTGCTGAAAAAGAAATATTACTCTCGAACAAGCTCGAAGCAGTTTGTTATCAAATTTACCTCAAAGTAGATGTAGATGCTATCTCGTTATCTGTTTGAAATGAGCTCGATTCAGAGCAGTGAGTTGTCGAGGTCTCCGAAGTCCCAGGTTGTGATATAGATATTTCGGAGGTTTTTAATTGGCTCTTTGTTTTTTTGCGTGCTGGTGAATTATTTGATGAAAGCGATCGAACATTGAAATAATCCAGAATATTTCTCTTTCTTTTCGTTGAATTCGGTACATAATCACAGTCAGACGAATCCATACAATATGGATCAGGTGTTTCATCAAAGACATCCCCTCAGTCGCTGTCTGAATCAATCATTTTTTCACTGAAAATTTCATACTACTTAATACATTATACCGAGCATTATACACTATACCTACTGCACAAAGCAAACAAAATATATTATTTGCATTATTGCTATTGGGAAAAGTTGTCAAGAAAGCTGTATTATTACTTAATATACTAATCTAATATCTATTATTATGAACACTATTTCAAAGTAACAATAAGCCCGTATAAAAATGATTCATTTTCAGGTACACGTAATATTATTCAACTTGAATTTTCAATAGTTAATTTGAATTAAATTGGAGATTTTTAAAGTTGGTGATTTGAAATATTATACAGGGTGATTCTTTGAGACCGTGAATTAGAAGTATATGGCAAATGGAAAGGACTAGAGTTTTGAAACTTTGGTTTTAGCTACTACGATTTGGGATCTATTGACGGAAAATATTTTCAAGATGGCGTTTCGTCGTTTCGTTTTTCAAATGAGATGCAAAATTTTTTTAACATTACTTCAATACACAATTTAAATATACATCTAACTGTTATAGCATTCCCTATACCTATCTTCAATAGTTTCTGAGAAATTAAGTAAATTTGTAAAAATAATAAATTTATACCTGTAAATGTTCCACGTAAGTGATTTCTATATGCGTGAAAAACCCTTCTATGCACATCTTGTCAATATTTAAGCATATTATTTTTTCACTGGGAGATACCGATTTGTTAAGTTTGAATATTTTTTGGCAAGTATGTGTATGTTAACTAATAATGAATTCTATTTTTTTATGGCTCAATTTTTATTTGGTTCTGAAATATTGATAAGTCGTACATAGAAGGGGTTTTACCTATAATTCATATGCTTATAAAACGCATAGAAATCACTAACGTGGAACATTTACAGGTATAATTTAATTATTTTTACAAATTTACTTAATTTCTCAGAAACTATTGAAGATAGGTAAAGGGAATGATATAATAGTTTGATGTATAATTAAATTGTGTATTGAAGTAATGTTAAAAAAATATTGCATCCCATTTGAAAAAATTGAAATTGAATGCTTAGAAATTACCCAAATTAGAAACTTTATTCTGAACACCCTGTATGAGTAACTTCAATTATTTGCATTGTAGTATGTCAAACCATATCTTTTGCTGCTTGAACCAAAATTTAAACCTTTTAACTTGAAAAATGACGTAAATATATGATATAAGAGACAACAATAAAAATTCCAACAAAATTATCAAAATCAAAATATTTCAATAATGGCTTTAGATAGGTATGGGACACCTATACAAAAAAATACGTAGAATTTTACGTGCAATCTGAAAATGCATTCAAAAATATATAATCGTATTTGAAATAAGAAAGATGGTATCAACTTCCGGTATTTCCGGAAACAACGCCATCTTGAAAATATTTTCCGTCAATAGATCCAAAATCGTAGTAGCTAAAACCAATGTTTCAAAACTCTAGTCCTTTCTATTCGCCATATACTTCTAATGCACGGTCTCAAAGAATCACCCTGTATATGGTGCTAGTGCTACAGCTTACAAGGGCAGAAAATCAGCATTAGCAACTCTTTAGTTTGAAGTTGAATAGTTGAGCATGAGTACAAATATTTTCGCCTAGCATCAAACAAAAATATTTTAGTACATAGTAGGTACATATTAATGATAATTGATAACTGATACGATACTCCATGGAAAATCTGGTCAGTGAAACACCATCAACAAAAGCATACAAATTTTAATTAAAATTGTTTGATATGTAATTTTAATTTAGAACTTAGTACTCACCTGATTTTTATGAATAAATATAAAATTTATATTTTAGTATATACTCCACACTGAACACACTAACTGAACATGTTGTGGGCCTAGGCTACTACTGTGCGAAACTTTAAAGCGCGCCGTATGATCGGATTGTGTATCTCTACAAATTCTTGCCTGCACCTTAAGCCGCATCCAGATTTTTTTTGTGTACCGAGAAAACACTGAGAAATACCCTAGTATTAATATGAAAGTTATTGAGGAAATTAGTGGTTCATAATTTAGTACCAGTTTTATGCTAATCTTGTACCTTATCTTAAAATTTTATACCCTTGGCCATATACCAATATTCTATAACGTAAGTATCTTGCATATTGTTGTCATTCTCGAATTTATTTTTAGAATTTTTGGTTAATAACCCTTATTATGGCACCTAGTATTCCGAAAAACTGGAAATAAATATTATGATAATTATCAGGGGTAAAACCTGCTACGTAATAGAGTCATAAACTGAATATTGTTATGCCCGACTAAACCTAATGAGATATGTACCTGACGCGATCCCTTATTCAGGTATTTTAAATAATAATATAATTTTTCCTACCAATTTGGCTAATTCACAAACATTGTGAAAGATATTGGCAAAACCAGCAGATACAACATAGTATCAAATCAATACTAGTACAAATTTTTTGTTTATTCAAAACTGATAAATAGTTTGTGAAAAAATGTACCACGAAATTGGGCACATTTTTCACAATATCTCCGGAAATTGCCATCGTATTGAACTGAAATTTAGCGTTCTGCTGTAGACTATAGGCAAAAATTGAATATTTTGAATACAGGTATTCTAGAATTGAATACTCCGAATCTCTGGATTCAAAATTTGAATAAATTGAATACTGAATAACAGTAGCTTGAATACGAATATCGAATAGACTTCAATCAAAAGGATTCAAGAATACGAATACACCATTTTTATTTGTATTCGAATACGAATACAGAATCCTGGCAAAGTAGCTTGAATAGGATTCAAGTTACTGCGTATTCGAATACTACCCAAGTCTGATTCAGCATTAGTTAATTGCATTCCACCGCTGAAAGAAAATGCCGGGTTCTATACCATATTTATTTCCTGGCCTGTATAGTGGACGTAGAGATGAGTATTCTCATGCGAGAACTCCTACACGAGATCTCATTTCACTTCTTGCTCACTACCGTCAAATGTAGTCACACAATCGTTCATTTCGGCCAGGTCTGCCGGTCTGCTTTCATAGAGATGGGACCTCTCGAGTGAAAATAATCGAACCTTTCGATTATTGAAACCCCCAGAGATGTTCTGAAAAACGAGAGCGAAATCATTCGAATGATCTTCTATCGTCTATCAGATGGCACCGAGAGATATGCGACTCGAGTTACGAGAACGCTAAGATATTTCGTCTACGTTTTGAATGTTTTCATTACTAATGACGGCATTTCAGACGCGAAGGCGAGATATGAGAGGTATCGATAGAATTTATAGGTGACATCTGGTGCATATTGTTGTCATTCCCGAATTTATTCTTCTGACTTTTAGGTTCATACTTTAATTCGAACAGCTGGAAAAAGATATGGTATCGAGCCCAGCATTTTCTTTCAACGGTGTAACGCAATCAAGTGATACTGAATAATGTCGAAACGAGCTGAAGCAACCATATTGGAGATGAAGCATAACGAAAGCAGCTGACGAAACTAAACTTATTTGCCTTCAAGATAGAAAGAAAATGAAAAAAAAAAATTGGTTCAAGCACTGACGTGAAGTCAGAAGCTTTTGCGCGTATGTTCTATTGTCCATTCTTCTGTATTGGACACCCTTAATCGAATTTACCATGGTAAATTATGCTGTCCATTCTCCTGTATTGGACACTCTTAATTCGAATTTACTATGGTAAATTCGAATTAAGTGTCCAATACAGGATAATGGACAACATAATTTACCATGGTAAATTCGATTAAGGGTGTCCAATACAGAAGAATGGACAATAGAACATACGCGCAAAAGCTTCTGACTTCACGTCAGTGCTTGAACCATTTTTTTTTTCGTGATTTTTTTTAATTTTCTAGGGGTGCGGTTCTTAAATTTTTTTTTTTCGTCATTTTTTTCAAATTTTCTAGGGGTACGGTTCTTACAAAATTTTAAACACGTCTTTATGCTGATTTTCTACTACTAGTTACCAAGCTTCAATTCAATCGAATCTTTATTTTTTTAGTTATCAAGGAAATAATATTCCAGGTGGATATAACTCGGAAACCGTTAAACCGATTATGCCCAAAAACAAACTCAACTCTCCTTTTTGGATACGCAACCTACCCTGAAAATTACATGTCCCTATCTTCTTTCGTTCGAAAGTTATCGAGGCAACGGTCACCCATTTACTGAACTCACACAAGAATGCTCGAATCTCCAACAATATTCAACCGATTGTGTTAAAACTTGAAACTTGGCAGTAGAGTTAGGTTATGAACGCTCTTGCAAAATTTCAGCAATTTCGAACGTATAGTTACTGATATATAGAATTTTTTTTTTTTATTTTCAATGATTTATTAAAAATTTTCTACAAATGCTATCCTCACCAAATTTTGCAAACATTTTTGCGTTGGCATTCTACAACTAATAACCAAGTTTGAATTCAATCGGTTTAGTATTTTTCGAGTTAATGAGGAAAAAAAAAACCACCAAATTTCAGAAAATTTCAGATGGCTATAACTCTAAAACCGTTTGGCCGATTATGCTCATAAACGAACTCAAATGTCGCATTCAGATGCACAACCTAACCTGAAATTTTCAAGCCGCTATCTCTTTCCGTTCTCAGGTTATCGTGACAACAAAAATATTTTTTAATAATTTTTTTAAAATTTTCTAGCCTCACGATTCTCCCAAAATTTCACAAACGTGCTTAGGTTCATATTCTACAACTACTCACCAAGTTTCAATTCGATCGGATTTATATTGGTTGAAAAAAAAATAATTACTCGGAAACCACTGGGTCGATTATGCCCATTAACGAACCTGTCCGTCGTATTGCGATGCGCCATCCACCCTGAAAATTTCAAGTCGCTAGCTCTTTTCGTTCTCAAATTATCGTGGCAACGGACGGCCGGACAGAATCAAATTTGACCTCGAATTCTTCATTGGGGAGTCGAACTGAATCGTTTGAGACCAATTTCGTCAAAAAATTCGAAAGTTACAGACATTTGGGCAATACTATAACGCGATGTTCCGCAGAACATACGCGCAAAAACCATAACATTGTGTTTTCCACATGTTACCATGAAAACTACGTAATACACTTTCTGTGGCAATGTTAGTTTCCTTAGAACGCCTTCGCAAATTGTTTTGTGTTGATAAGTTGTAGTTTATAAATTGTCTAATTTGTGTTTGAATTCCATTAACTCCAATTATGAATAATGGTTCGATTAACGGAAAAGCACAAAATAACAATTTTACAAATGATTAGTTACGGAGATAACACCCGAACACAAAAATAAGTATGTCGCTTGTTTCATGAGAAATTTCCGAATTTGCCGCCTATTACCCAAGGGACAATAAGTAAAATAGAGAAACAGTTTCTCGAGTTAGGGTATGTAACAGCAGCTGCTAAGACACTGTGTGAGGATGTGAAATTAGATGTGATGCTTGACTTTGAAGAAAATCCACATAAATCGAGTAGAGATGCCTCCACAAGATTCAATGTCAGCCATACATCGATTATAAACATATTTAAACAAAATAGAATTCATCCCTATAAAATGGAACCTACTAAGAAGCTCTTGGAAGCCGATTTTGATAGGAGAACTTAGGTGCACGACGAGTGCACTCTTTCGCTCAACGGCCATGCTAATCGTCAATATTGTCGCTACTGGTCTACCGAAAATCCTCACTGAGTGAAAGAGGAACACACGCAATTCCCTCAAAAGGTTAAAGTTTAGGCAGGAAATGTTCGAACCTTTTTCTGCAGCAAGATTGATTCATTCGCGCCTAAATGTTTGGATTATTACATACCTATAATATGGATCCAGCATTAGCATTGCCAATGCAGTAAGCTGTGCTGTCCTATCCCAACCATCTGAACAATGAACCAATACGGAGGTTTTCAGATTTTCTACTTTATCGACAATTCGAACAGCACCTGCTAAAATGCACTTGATGTGCTTCAACCAGTATGTGGATTCAATCCCAGATAACCATTTAGATTCATCAATGTTTGGATAACAAAGTTCTTTCAGCTTACGTAACGATTCTCTCATAACGTGAATGTTATGAATATCTAGGAAGACCAGTTCTGCATTCTGAAATGGAAATTTTAATATACAAATATGGATCATGCGGAGTAATATCTATAAGTGGAATTACCCGTTAAACTTTCCCACTTATGGAAATTTTAATATTTTTTAATTTGTTTTTCATGATATTGAATATACGTTTTATGCAAACGAATTATATCTCAGAGTTCTGTAACCTTCATGGAGATTTTGGTTATGAGGACGTGAACAGATCTATGATTTTTTTTTTACAATTTGCTGAATGGTATACCTAACCGAAGTAAAGAAATATGTTCTCATAGATGCCACTGGTTTCAAGAAGATAGAATTATCAAAACTCAGAAACCCTGAATATTCATTCAATGGTTGTTCAATTGATCTACCGATTCATTAAATGATGGGAAGGTAGATTAGAAAAGGCTAATAGACAGAACGAATATATGAGTCAGAAGATATTCACCCTCAAAAGAAAAAATATTGTTTAATTCAGAATACCTCAGGTACAATTTGAATATAAATAAACAAATAAAATAAGCTCAACAGCGCGCTACAACGCTGGTGGTTGCAGGTTCGAGTCTAGCTTAAAGCCGCTTTACACTAGGCAATATTGATGCAACGCAATAGCAATGCAACCAATTGCATTGCATGAATATGATTGTTCCATACTGCAATTTAAGTGCAATACTATTTTCAAGGAGCTGTACGATCAACTTAAAGAAAACTAAAAGCACTTTTGCATTTATACTTTTATCACAGCTTTTATATTGCTTCGACATTAACTTGCCGTAATGAGATAGGAGCAAATTTCATTTATTATAAGGGTGTTTTATGTAAGAAGAAAATATGTCAACAAATACACGATAGGCGGAGGTGGGTCCTTGCATTAATAGAAGATATGGAAATTAGGACATTCTGCGAGCTTTTATTCAATCGGGTTATCTAAAAAGTTATAAAGTTTTTGGCAATATCAATCAGTGCTCTCGAACGTGCTAATTTATTATGATAATCATCAGACTTGATGGAATATAAGCTAGCATGGTTTTCATACACTAGTATTAAACTTGTTCTGTTTCTGTAGACAGTGTAGACTAAACATTCTTGGAACCCCATACCTTCTTGCTTATATTCATCGAGTGATACAAAAAATTCAGACCATATAAAATTGATGAAAAAGATAGTGTTGAAAAAAGTTTCGAATGATAGGTTAAGTCAAAAACCTGAATGAATTTTATCATATCATATACATGTTGGCTTCCATTAGTCCCTAAAAAATAAACCAGAATTGCCAAATAATTATGTAATCATTAAAGGATACTGTGGGAGGTATATTCATCATTAAATGGTTTATTTCTGGGTTTTCTCTCCCAAACTCTGAAAAATATCTATAAAATGAAAACTTAATTATTTTGTGATTTGCTTCTGCGTGAGAAACACAAGATATTTGTCAGAAGCAATCAATCGAACAATGTTGCCTAACAAGTAACAACGAAACAACATCAACGAAGAAACAACAAGATTTTATTGGATTCAGGGTTCCCATTTGATGTTTTTTTCTGATAAATTGCTTAAACTTATGATGCTTAGTAAAATTCATGAATGTAAAATGAGATTTGTTTGATTAATAAAATTTTTCTTTTTTTCTTTCTTCAAACATTATGTGAATATAAATCACCGTCACTGTCTCTATAAAAATATTGCACTATATCGAATATAAATTTAATTTTATCACTAATATTGTCTGAGGATGAAAAATTATGACATTATGTTTAAATATAAGTTGCTTAATGATTTTGTTGACTGTGAAAACTTACTATCTAAAATAAGACTTAATACAAATAGTCTGGTTCTTAGGCATAGGGAAATGTTTAGTTTTAAGTTCAACCCTACAAACTACTGTATGAATAATCCTATTGAAAGGGCTATAAAGGAAGCGAATGCAATAGAAGTGGATCTGTTTCATATTTCAATTTTCACCTTAAAAAGGCAATTTAAGCTGATGCTCAGTTGAAAAGAATTCTTTATAATTTTTGTTTTCCAATCAACTAAGTTCTCACTTGTGTTTATCCTTTTTTTTGTGGGTATAAGTTTGGGTTTTTTAATTCAATCTGTATTTTTTGTTCAAATTGTAAATTGGCTCTGAAGTTTATTCTAAATAAATACATATCTTTCAGTCCTGAACTTATTGAAAACTTTGGAACAGAAATAACAAAAACTTTTTCATTCAAATAAGACAGGATGGAATTCTCTTGTTTTTTAATATTCTGATACTTATAATATGAAATTATGCCACCTAAAATTCCTCACTGTAATTGATTTAGCTTTTTCGATGAACATCTCATTCAAAATAGTCAATATTTCTCTTAAAACATAAAAAAATTGGTTCAAACACTGACGTGAAGTCAGGAGCTTTTGCACGTATGTTCTATTGTCCATTCTCCTGTATTGGACACTCTTGATGATTCCTTGAGAACGAAAAGAAATAGCGACTTGTTCATAGAAATCCCTTCAATATTCCTAGGGAGGATCTCTTTCAAAACCAGGTCTGACCGCCACAGGACCCTAATGTAGGGCTATCATCTCCCATAGATTTGTGATGGAATAACACGATTTTCCCAAGAACATACGCGCAAAAATATGTCATCATGACATTCATGGTTTTGAAGGTTCTCGCAAAAATACGACAATTCGCATCCAGCTACCGAACTCACAAAAGGCTTCTCGGTTCTCCAACAATATGGATCCGATCTTGTTCAAACTTGGAACTCTGCAGTAGAGTTAGGTTCTGAAAGCTCTTCCAAAATTTCAGCCATACCGGACGTATAGTTTTTGATACATAGAATTTTTTTCAATTATTTTCAATAATTTTTTTGAAATTTTCTAGTTATGCCATCCTCACGAAATTCCGCAAGAATTTTCGAGTTGACATTCTACAACTGATAACCATGTTTGAATTATATCGGTTCTGTATTTTTCGAGTTATTGAGGGAATAACAACCAAATTTCAGATGGGTATAACTCCAAAACCGTTTGGCCGATTATACCTATAGACAAATTCAAATGTCGCATTCAGATGCACAATCTAATCTGAAAATTTCAAGCCACTATCACTTTCCGTTCTCAGGTTATCGTGTCATAAATAATATTTTTTAATAATTTTTTTAAATTTTCTAGCGATACGATTCTCACAAAATTTCACAAACGTGCTTAGGTTTATATTCTACAACTATTTACCAAGTTTCAATTCCATCGGATTTATATTGGTTGCAAACAAAATCATTACTCGGAAACCATTGGGCCGATTATTACGACTTGTCCGTCGTATTGGGATACGCCACCTACCCTGAAAATTTAAAGTCGCTAGCTCTTTCCGGTCTCAAGTTATCGTGGCAACGGCCGGCCGGACGGACAGAATCAAATTTGACCTCGATTCTTCATCGGGAGTCAAACCCAATCGTCTGAGACCATTTTCGGCGAAAAATTCGAAAATTACAGTCGTTTGGGCAAAATGAAAACGCGTTGTTCTCCAGAACATACGCGCAAAAACGAGTTTTCCGATGTATTCCAATAGCCATCAATTTGTATATTTGGCCTTTACTTATTCTATCCTTCACAACATCTCTCTCTCTCTCTCTTATGTCTTTCCGCAACGACCTGTGTGCTAAAGTTACTTGAGGACCAGTCCATGTTATTCTATGTCTATGGTCTATGGCAGGGGTCACCAAATGGCGGACCGCGAACCTTTTTTTTGCGGACCCTTTTTCCAGAGAACATGTAGGTATGTATGTATGTATGTATCTTAATAAAAAAAAAATTCAGATAACTTTTCGTTTTATTTACTAATTATTGATATTGGATTTAGATTAACTGCTGGTCAAATTCTTATGCCATCATAATGCTATCAAACGGACCGCGACAGATATACAGATTTTGTGAACGGACCTCCAATGAAACTAATTGGTGACCCCTGGTCTATGGTATCATTTGTATCATTGGGTGAGTATTATATGTTGTCTATGGTAAGTATTGAAAGGTTGAGATAAACTTCATAAATAGCAACTACATTATTATGAATTGTTCTGACAAATAGATAATAAAACAGTTTTCTCTATTTCAGTATCGTAATGAGTCCATTCCAGCACTAAAAACAGTGCTGGAATAAACTCATTCCCGCATTGTTTCTAGTTATATTTTTCGTTTTGTGGTAGTCAGCACTGACATTCCTATCAAATTTCAACACACGTCAATTGTCAATATATATAATATAATCTGTTTATAGCGAAATAATTGTTGAGAGGAAAAGTTTTATCTTCATTAAAATAATAAGGTAGGTACTAGAGATTACCTTCTTACTAATTTTGAATCATTCCTGCTATTAGGAAACTGTTTTAAATCTGATCTCCATGTCCTACGTACGTTTCAAATTCAAATTCCGTAATCTGTCAACTTTCGTAACAGTCATACCAACTACCAAGATACAATACAAAAGTCACTGGGATGTATAATCCGAATTTTTCATTAAATTTCAACAGTATTTTGCAAAACTTGCCTGAAATAGAGAAAATATCGTCTAATACTCGTTGCAGAAGGCAATTCTAACACTCATGCGTTCGAAAACTCGCTCCTTCGTCGCTCGTTTTCGAATTTCGCATTCGTGTTTTAATAGGAGCCCATTCTGCAACTTGTTTTAGAATATACTATTCTCTATTTCAGTATCGTAATGAGTTCATTCCAGCACTAAAAACAGTGCTGGAATGAACTCCCGCATTGTTTCTAGTTATATTTTTCGTTTTGTGGTAGTCAGCACTGACATTCGATCCTATCAACTTTCAAAACACGTCAATTATTGTCAATATAAGATAATCTGGATAAGGCGAAATAATTGTTGAGTGTAAAGGTTTTATATTCATAAAAAATAAGGTACTAGAGATTTCCTTCTTGCTAATTTTGAATCATTCATGATATTGGGAAACTGTTAAATCTGATCTCCATGCTCTACGTACAATTCAAATTCCATGATCTGTCAACTTTCGTAACAGTCACACCAACTGCCAAGATACAATACAAAAGTCACTGGGATGTATAACCCGAATTTTTCATTAAATTTCAACAGTATTTTGCAAAACTTGCCTGAAATAGAGAAAATATCGTCTAATACTCGTTGCACAAGGCAATTCTAACACTCATGCGTTCGAAAACTCGCTCCTTCGTCGCTCGTTTTCGAATTTCGCATTCGTGTTTTAATAGGAGCCCATTCTGCAACTTGTTTTAGAATATACTATTCTCTATTTCAGTATCGTAATGAGTTCATTCCAGCACTAAAAACAGTGCTGGAATGAACTCCAGCATTGTTTCTAGTTATATTTTTCGTTTTGTGGTAGTCAGCACTGACATTCGATCCTATCAAATTTCAAAACACGTCAATTATTGTCAATATAAGATAATCTGGATAAGGCGAAATAATTGTTGAGTGTAAAGGTTTTATATTCATAAAAAATAAGGTACTAGAGATTTCCTTCTTGCTAATTTTGACTCATTCATGATATTGGGAAACTGTTAAATCTGATCTCCATGCTCTACGTACAATTCAAATTCCATGATCTGTCAACTTTCGTAACAGTCACACCAACTGCCAAGATACAATACAAAAGTCACTAGGATGTATAACCCTAATATTTCATAAAAATTCAACAGTATTCTACAAAATTTGCCTGAAATAGAGAAAAGATCGTCTAATACTCTTTGCAGAAGGCAATTCCAACACTCATGCGTACGAAAACTCGCTCCTTCGTATCTCGTTTTCGAATTTCGCATTCGTGTTTATATATCAGCCCATTCTGCAACTTGTTTTAGAATATACTATTCCATTTGGTGGTAACTTTCTGAAACTCGCTGTCTTGTATTTGTTAATTTCAGATGACGTTTTGGAGAACATATTCAAACAGGCACTCATAAAGAATATACTAACTGATGTTTTGGAGGAAATGAAAGAAATTAATGTAAGGGCGGTCGCAAATAAGGACGAAGAAGAAATTGATTGAATCTTCCTATTAGTAGATAATTACCCTATGAACTCCGACAAACAAAAGAAGTTGTCTGAAACACTATTTAATGGCAAACAAATTTTCGATTGTGCAGTTAGTGCAATGTAGCCACTTATTTGCTAAACTGAATCATGAATATTTAAGGTTGAGGAAATTTTCCAAGATGGCAAGGAGTTCATTATATGACTTCATAAAGAAGTGCCTGAATCAAATAGTATCGAACAAATATACGCTGATTATTATAGCTGATTGGGAGCCAAGAAGAAAAAAATGTTTGGTTCGACAAAATTGGCGGAAGTAAGTGAGTGAGTTTTTCAACATACAATTCATAAGAGTACCTAAAACAGTAATACTGCATTACTTGTGTGTTTAAAATCTCGACATTGTATAGTGAAATATGTGTTGTGGTTTTGTAAATTCATATCAGTCATGTTTGCAATGAGTATCCAAATACATTACACTATTCAAATGTAGGTACCCGACGGTATCAATGAACATTTCAAATATGTTTCAGGAACAATTAGATAGAAAGATCTCACTCTTATTAGAATCTGCATGATGAATTAATTCCACTAATGTTACTATACAGGCTGTGCCGGATAAGAAGGGAAACATTTCAATAGTAGAAAGAAAACACCTAGAGGGTTCCGAAAAAACCCCATTTGTAGTATCTAGGAGTTCTAGATTCTGATTTACAGGATGTTTTTTAAATTTGAATGGAAATTAAAACAACCGTATCTCCTGAACGGAATCACCGATTTATCCGAAATTTGGAACGAAGATAGCTTTCATGAGGTTCCAGAAAACTGAAATCAAATATCATTCGATTTGCAGGATCGTATCAAAAAAATTTGGACAGTTCTAAAAAGTTCGCGAAATTATCCTGTACAATGAATTTCATGATTTCTTCGATATCCGCGTAAACTGTAACATTCATTTATTCAATTCGCCAAATAATATTGTAGGGCACCATCCAGGTTGTTCAGGACTGATTTTTTTTTCTTGATACTGACAATAATTATTTCCCTCGTGTCAATATTTAACATCCTATTCATCTCGTAACGAAGTGAATTTTGAATCTTTATGAATTGAATCAATTGAATATACATTATTGAATGTTAATTTCAGTTTTCATTCGATGGAATACATCAGTTTTTGGAAGCGTAATTCAAGGATGGATTGAATGAATAATCAGAATTATCTAGTATGTAATTGTCAAAATAATTAATAATTATTAAAGACCCATCTTTGAATTACGCTTCAAAAAACTGATGTACCTATTCCATCAAATGAAAACTGAAATTAACATTCAATAACGTATATTCAATTAATTGAATTCATAAAGACCCAACAATCAGCCCGTCACGAGATGAATAAGATGTTAAATATCGACACGAGAGAATAAATTATGGTCACTATCAAGAAAACAAATCAGTCATCGGCAACCGGAATGGTGCTATACAATATTATTTGGCAAATTGAATAAATGAATATTACAGTTTACGCAGATATTGAAGAAATCATTAAATTCATTGTACAGGGTGATTAGGCGAACTTTTTAGAACTGTCCAAATTTATGTGACACGGTCCTGCAAATCGAATGATAGATACGGTGGTTTTAATTTCCATTGAAATTTAAAAAACACCCTGTAAATCAGAATCTAGAACTCCTAGATACTACATATGAGGGTTTTTCGGGATCCTCAAGGTGTTTTCTATCTCCCATTAAAATGTTTCCCATCTTATCCGGGACACCCTGTATGTAAGTGGTGTGCAGTGTATAATCTATACCAGTGCATTACATAAAGGAATACCGAATTAAGGCTCCATTACTCTGACAATTCCAATAATCATTTGTCACAAATTTCACTTAAGAAGGTTTCAAACTTTCCTGAGTTTTTTTGTATTATTTAGTGGCCGCAGAGGAAAGCTACCCCCCCATCTTCGGATAGGAAGGCAACTGAAGTGGTAATAAAAAATTGGCTCAGAAGAGGAGCCTTGCCAGCGTAAAGATTGCAGAGCTCTGAAGTGGATTCTTTAACATCTTTAAATAAGTATTATTTTTTGTGTTATGTTTATTGTTTAGAATTTCATTTTTGAGTTATAAATTATGTTCGAGTACACTTTGTTTCCTTTCCAATTAATGATATTCAAGTAATTCTTCTGTGAATAAAACTAAATTTGTTTTGATTCTTCAACGAAAGCTTTCCAAGACTTGTTCCATCTTCAAGATTATGATCTTGTAATCAAAAGAAAACATGTTTGCGTACCTCTCGATAAAGAAGTATATTTCTTAATTTTAAATGGTTTTCATTGCACTTTCAATTTGAATATTGTAGTAACGATTGAATGAAAAAAATTTTGTCACTTCCATAACTGGCCTGTTTTGGTTGGTAGTAGGGACGGTACCGAATCGGTTCTGATTGGGACAAACGTAGCGTGTGAAAGATTTTTCCCATTCGCCCAGATCCAATTACAATAAACGACGTGTGACTACTTTGAACGCTTCTAGGATCGTTCCTATTCCCTCACTTGGTCAGCACCTTGTCGTGGTGTGAGGGCTTTAGTAGCTGTGACTCTTGGAGCGATGTAGCATGGTGAGCGGGGACAGGTGGTCCCAGATGGGCTCCAAGGGCCATAGCGAAACAAAGACTGACCGGGCCTTGCCAGCGTCTGACCCGGAAAGGTCGGCTGGCAGTGTAGGGGGAAGGATCCGAGGAATGCGTGCAGGCGGAGCAGCATAGCAGAGGCAATGTGGTGACGTGTGGAGGCGGAGAGAGAGAGAGAGAGAGAGCGTGCAATGATGCGTGTACAGCAAGGTAAGGATAAGGGAAGGAAAACCCCGACAGAAACCCCAAGCAAACCGGATGTGTGCTTGCACTGCCGGGCTAGAACCGCCCTTGTGGCGGGATAAAGCGTTTTTTCAGGTATGGAAAATAAGAGGGCAGACCAGCGGAGGGACACCGCGACGTCGACGGGGGGATCATGCTACCCTGCTCCCCCATCGGCATTACCTGGCGAAGGGGGCAAAACGAAGTCGAGAGGGAGGGAACCAGCCTTGTCGACCCGTAGGGTTACTGGAATCAGACACCTCCCGAGGACGGAGCCAAAGGGCTTCAGAAAGAGGAGAGGCAGGTCGGCAAGGATCCTCCGTCTCAGTGGGGGCGGGGGGTCCGACGACGACCTGGACATCAGTCCTAAGCCTGTGGGCAGGGAACTGAACGAAAGCCCAGTGCTGACCTCAGCCAAAAGGCCGCCGAGACCGGCGGATAGCTAAGGGCAAGATAGATACCGTGGAGCTTGCTGAGGATGACACCTCTGCTTCCTGTGAGGATGAAGGGGTGGAAGAGGAGAGGCCCGCGAAGGAGGCTAGAAAGAAAGACGTTCTCTGCCAGTCTGAGATGTCTGACAGAGAACTGCGTAGCAAAGAAAGAAGGGAGGTCGAAGAGGCGGTCGGCCGGAGCCTCGGATACGGCCTTAAGGAAGGGTGGGTCGGGTCTCTGAGGTCTATGGCTAATAATACCCAGGCGGTAACGTTGACAATGGGTAAGGGAAGAGGAGAGGCCCTCCTAAGTCACGGTACATTGCGGGTGGGTATTACGAACTGTAGGATGACCAAAAGAATAGACCTCGCCAAGTGCTACAACTGCTGGGCGTATGACCACACCCACGACAAGTGCGGATCTTTCCTGTTCTGCAGGAGAGATCTATGGAAAAATATGTGAGGTGGTAAAGGCTGCTATCTCCCAGGTTGCGGGTTCCTCCGCCAGGACACCATACTGGTGGACTGGGGAGGTGGCGGAGACAAGGGAAAGATGTATTAGGGCTAGGAGGAAATACGGTAGAAGTATGAGACTGAATGAGGGCGAAGCGGAGGAAGAAAAGGAAGTACTCAAGGACGCTAAGAGGGACCTGAAAGAGGCAATCAGAAGGGCAAAGAATAATGCCTGGAATGACCTCCTGCGGGAGGTAGACGAAGACGTCTGGGGGCAAGGCCACCAGATCGTCATAAGGCATCTGAAGGGGGCTCAAGCCCCCTTCAAACTGCCTAAGGAGAAAATTAAAAGGATAGTAGAGACGCTCTTCCCGGTGGACCCGGAGAGACGAGAGGTCCCACCGCCTGCTCTCGAGTCATACGATGAGATTGGGACGAGGGAGGTAGAAAAGGCGATCGGGAAGTTAAAGAGAAAAAAGGCACCGGGACCTGATGGGATACCGGTAGAGGCCTTAGTGAAACTGGGAGTAGATAATTTGGAGACCCTCAGGAGTCTGTTTCAGCACTGGTGGAACTTTAAGAAGTATCCTAGCGAGTGGAAACAGGTGAGACTGGTCTTGATCCCCAAGATAGGGAAGGACCCGGAGGACCCGTCAGCATGCCGACCGATATGAAGCACGGTAGGTAAGCTGTATGAGCAGATTATCCTTAACCGGCTTAATGCGGAGATAGGGCCCCGAGGAGTCCTGTCTAGCAGCCAGCATGGTATTAGGGAGGGCAAGTCGACTACCAGCGCCGTGAGAGAGGTGACTGGCTGGGTCGAGGAGGCAGCGGAGAGATTCGTGGTTATAGTCCTCATCGACGTTAAGAACGCCTTCAACTCGGCAAGATGGGGAAGGATTATGACGGCTCTGAGACGCGCAGGGGTGTCAGAGGGAATTATGAACGTCATCGGCTCATACTTTTCGGAGAGGTGGGATTGGCTCGGTGAGCCACCCTTGTACAATGGAGGTGCCGCAGGGCTCGGTCCTCGGTCCGACTCTCTGGAACATTATGTACGATGGGGTGCTCAGGCTGAGGTTTCCAGTAGGAGTAAAACCGATCGCCTATGCAGATGACTTAGCTCTGCTGGTTAGGTGGATGCATTCATGAGGGAAAACGGTTTAGAAATTTCCGTTGGTAAAACGGAGGTTGGACTTCTGATGAGACGGAGGAAAAGTGGGCGGATAAGCTTTTCCATTCACGGACAGGTGGTGGAGGCAAAGACCAAGGTTAAATACCTAGGCATAGTCATTGATAAGGGACAGGCTATGGGTAGACACATGGAGTATGCTGCGGAAAAGATGATGGAGAAGACGGTGGCCCAGGCGAAGATTATGCCAAATATTAGGGGGCCGGGACAATACGGCAGGAAACTGCTGAGCTCGGTAGCCCACAGTGTAGCACTATATGGTGCGCCGGCCTGGACAAAAGCGTGTGGTACGGAAAAATATAGAAGGAAAATAACGGCAGCGCAGTGGGTAATATTGCAGAGGGTTTGCTCCGCGTACCGCACGGTCTCCGCAGCGGCAGTGCAGGTAATTGCGGGCACACCTCCAATAGATCTTCTGGCTGAGGAAAGGAGAAGAGTGTATGAGAATGCTTATGGACACCGACCTGGTGTACGTAGGCAGATAAGGATAATGAGGGCATGGCAAGATAGGTGAGAGTCACAGCAGGGAGCTGCGAGATGGACGAAGCAAATCCTGCCAGATATAAGTAGGTGGATGAGCTGTCCCCATAAGTTAACCAATAACTGGTTTACACAAATACTTACGGGACACAGCTCCTTTGAAGTCTTCAGGGAAAGAATTGAAAAGACTGACCAACCGAACTGCCGAACGTACAATTCGGAGGATAGAGTCGGGCACATGATATCGGAATGCGAAAGGTGGACAGTAGAAAGGCGGGGGCTAAGAAGCCTCTTCGGGGATAACCTGACTTGTCAGGGAATTGTGGAATAGATGCTAGACAACGAGAGCAAATGGAAAGATGGTTTCAAGATCTTGACAACCATAATGGAGAAGAAAGAGGTAGAGGATAGAAACAGGCAGGCCATGGAACAAACTTAGAATGAAGAAATATACGCTCCTAATACGGCCCTAAAGGGTCCGGTACCAATGCGGAACGAAAGATGGGCGAGGAGGTGGAGTTTGGTTGGTAGGCACTGAGTCCAACACTCTCTAGGGCAACTTCCTAGAGGAACATGAGTTTCTCCACCTCTTGAAAAAAAAAAAGGACCGTTCCTATTGCAAACCAAAACAAGCGCAATTAAACTAGATTCGATATTCAACTGATAAGATTTAACTATTGTTAATAATATCTAATCTAGTTTAATCCCCAAAGGATAACTCATGAACATCCTCTCAAAATATTTCACGGATATCTTATGGATGTCTGTAACATATATCTCAAGGTTGTCGGTAAAGGATATCTTATTGATATCCAATTTAGTGGCTACCAGATATCTTTAGGACATCCATAGGATATCCAATATACTCGCCGGATATCTTATGGATGTAAATAATATCCGTTACGGATATCCTTCAGGCATCCATAGGACGAACTTGTGCTATCTGGTCAAAATTCAAAATTGTTGTGCCTGAGCTGGCGTAAGAATACAGTAACACAGCCTACATAGAACACCGATCAATACAAAACTTTACGTGCAAATAAAAATCGCAACTCATGAATCTGGTGCTAAATTTCAGACAGATCGAAATAGTAGTTTCGGAAATAAAACTACCCAGCAAATTTCAACTCTCTATCTTATTTCGAAAGTTATTGTGCTTACGGACGGACGGACAGAATTGGATTGGACCCCGGATTATTCGTCAGTGAGTTGAACCCAATAGGTCGAGACCATTTTCGGTAAAAAAATCCAAAAATACAGACATATGGACAAAATGATAGCACGCTGTTCCTGGCGGAAGAAACTCGGAAAAAACGTTATTTCTTCGAGACTGACTTGTCCGTGCACAGAATTGCCATGCAGTTTCTTTTAATACCTCACAATATCGGCTCGCACCAAATCCATCACCACTAAACGTAAACCACACCCAACATAAGCCAAACGACCCCAAAAGAGTCACTTCTACTCTGCACATGCGAAATCTTTCGTGGCTGAAAGTCATCTCACAATCACACACCTCACACAAAAATCTGATTATTCAATACCAGTGGTTCAGAAGATATCACAGCTTAAATCCACGCATGCGCGGACCCTCCCAAGGGGATTCTATGGAGGAATATCATCCTGCACCTCAAAACCCCAATCATCTCAGACAAAAGCAGCAGCAGTTGAATCACTTCTCGTCTGCTCAAGCACATAACGAAAAATGCCCGAAAGGATTAAACAGATTTCAAAAATTGGCCCAAGGATCACGTTACGGACACTCCAACCTCGGACACTACGCTATTTCCTCGAAACTGGCTGCCACACTCACATAATTGACATGAAGTGGTAATATGGCCCCACAACCCAAGAGGTCAATATTGGTCACCGAAATGTCAAAATTGAACTCAATCCGATATTTGGTTTCGGAATTTTAATTAAAATACTATTTTTGAGCCGACAGTGAATAATGTCCACTACCCTCTGACTAGATCTCCGGCTCATTCTATAAACTGAGATTGAAGCACTCTTCATTCAAATTAGCGCACCAAAGCGTATACTGACTTCACGTCAGTGCTTTTTATATTTGCCAAAGCAGATTGACACCACGTCAATGCTTTTTTAGTGATTTGACTTCTTCCATAGTGAAGTCAATATCCATTGGCACACTTGCTATAGACATGTATTCTGATTATACTGACCCTCCTAGGTCTTCCCCAAGGAAATCCAGCCAGTTGTGACCTTTGTCGACTTCATTACTGTATCATTAAGCCAGCTTAGACAGTGAATGGTGTTCACTACCCTGTGACTAGATCTCCAGCTCGCTCTATCCACTGAGGTTGAATCAGTCATTATTCAATTCAAATTAGCCAACGTGAACAAGCTCGCCAAGGAGTACTGACTTCACGTCAGTGCTTTTTCATATTTTTCAAGTTTATTTTACAATTCTGTCTATTAATACAGCCTGGCTATCAGTTTTACCGTAGGCCGATATAAAAAAAAAAAATTCGGTTACAGGACCCCTGTCAGGAACCCAATGGCTTACGCCTATTCTTCAAATCTGAATGTAATTTAATATAGATCTTTCAAATATAGTTATTCATAAATTGGCCCCAAGGACACGGTACAGATCCCTCCCAAGGGTATTTTAGGGAGGAATAGTATCCTGCATATCAAAACCCTAATCCTCTCAGACGAAAACTGCAGCATTTAAATCACTGCTCATGCACATAACGAAAAATGCCCGAAAAGGGTTACCTTAATTTCAAAAATTGGCCCAAGGACCACGTCATGTATACTCCACCCTTGGACACTACGCTATATTCTCAAAACTGGCTTGCAGTAATATGGCCCTCGAGTTCCCTCCCAGTCTCTCAACTTTCAGACAAATTTGGAAAAAACCATTTAAAATTCCACACATAGTTCGCATTTATGCAATTGTCACTATATATACACGTCCATATTTAAATTAGTTGCCTTGTACATACGCTAGCGATCTCAGTAATGAGATAAAACACGTGTAGGAACAGAAGTCGAATGTATGTTTGCCAGATGTGATTTTCCACGTAGGAAAACAACTGAAATATGTACATAATTCACTCAGTTTGGAAGTTCTAAATTATTAAATTTTTTTGAGGCTCCTAGTGGTTTGTCCTCAGTGAAATTTTGCACACCTCAAGAGGTCATTAGTGGTCACCGAAAAGCCAAAATTAAATCCGATATTTGGCTTCGGAATTTCAAGCAAAATATTCCGCACATAGTTGAACATTTTTTGTATTTTTTCTAGTCAAGTTATCCTCACGAAATTTTGCACAAGTGTTTGCGTCGGTGTTTCGCATCTAACTACAATTCAATCCGATCAGTATTATTAGAATTATTTGAAAAAAAAATCAAATATTTTTAATTTTTTTCCAGTTTATAGCCATCTGATCAATACAAAACTTTGCATGCATATAAAGGTCATAATTCTACAATTTGGTGCTAAATTGCTGATAGATTTAGCGATCGGTTTAGGATATATTCATAAAAAATGTTTTATCTAAAAATGGCCATAACTCTGAAATCCGTAGGTGGATTTCGCTCATTAACGAACTTATCCGAGATATTTACGCTCCAAAAGTACTCTCAAAATTTAAACTTTCTAGCTCATTTCGTTCGAGAGTTATCGTGCTTAAAGCCGGACGGACAGAATTGAATCTAATCCCGGATTATTCATCAGTGAGTTGAACCCAATCGTATTATTATTATTATTATTATACTGATCCTCCTGGGTCTTCCACAAGGAGACCCCTCATAAGCTCTAAGAGCTTGCCATAGTCGGCAAAAAATACAGGCATCTGGGTGAAATGATAACACGCTGTTCCTGGCGGAACAAACGCATAAAAATGGCCATAACTCCGAAACCACTTGGTAGATTTCGCCCATTAACGAACTTAGCCGAGATATTTATGCTCCAAAACTACCCTGCAAATTTCAACAACTCAATACGTTCGATAGTTATCGTGCTAACGGCCGGACGGACGGACAGAATTGGATTTGAGCCCGGATTATTCATCAGTGAGTCGAACTCAATCGTTTGAGACCATTTTCGGCAAAAAATTCCAATAATACAGACATCCGTGCAAAATGATAGCACACTATTCCTTGCAGAACAAGCGTGCAAAAAGAATGTTTTGCTCGACATATCGTATAGGGGAGAAAATAAAACCTCCAATTCCTATGATTACTCTAATTCAGAATAAAAATTTCAATCTGACATCGATTATTTTTGAATTGTTCAATTCCCATGGTTACCCTCATTGCGAACTGAAATGACTTTTTGCTCAATATATCATACAAGGTGAATAAATCCTTTATAGGAATTTTTTTTCACTGAATGTTGTTTCGTTTTTGTTTGTTAGGCAACATTGTTCGATAGATTGCTTCTGACAAATATATCTTCTGTTTTCAACGCAGAAGCAATCCACAAAATAATAATTTTTTTATTTTATAGATATTTTTTCAGAGTTTGGGAGAGAAAACCCACAAAGGAACCATTTAATACTCCTAGATATTCTAAAGACACCCCTCTAAAGCTTCTACAATAAAACTACTTCTCTACTACAATCTCCGTGAAGTCCTAACTGAGGCCCTCAGTTAAGGATAAATAAGAATCGCAACCTCTGTTACATACGTTAACTGAGGTTGTGATTCTTATTTATCCTTAACTAAGGACCTCAGTTAGGACTTAACGGAGATTGAATGCTTTGTGAATACGGCGAAAAGGCTATTTAGCTGGGGTGGTTACCACCTTTGGCTCTACCTGGATCAGCTATTGTTGATTATTGTGGCATAAGTACCTGATAGGCATCTTCAGATTCATAGCCCCCTCCCTTGGCCTTATTAGCTATCGCATTTGCACTAGGTCTTGCATCCATTATAAATATTTTATGGGACTGAGCATTAGCATCCATTATAAGCTGTATATATTTTTCATCTTCTCTACATCTTTTACCACTCACACCTATAAAAAGTAGGAAAAGTGGTTCAAATCCAACAATAAATTTCATAT
This sequence comes from Halyzia sedecimguttata, assembly GCA_937662695.2. Classification (NCBI taxonomy): domain Eukaryota; kingdom Metazoa; phylum Arthropoda; class Insecta; order Coleoptera; family Coccinellidae; genus Halyzia; species Halyzia sedecimguttata. The sequence continues at coordinate 64,669,869 of OW569417.2, read as the reverse complement.
CAATAGAAATAGTTCAAGTTCATTACCGACTAGTGGCTGTGAACATCTCGTAATGGTAGCTTGAGATTCAGGATGAATCCAACTTAATACAGGAACCCTGCCGCGACTTCTAAAACATGCTGAAGCTTTCAGATCATCGTCACTAGCTTGTGTAGGTACTGCCCAAACAGAAGGGTAACTATCGCAAATCTCATAATGTTCATTAATTTTTGTGATTTTCCACATATCATTATTCACACCCATTCTTTTCACTTCTGCTATTGGTTCATACACAGTCCAACCATTTTCGCTAAATTTTTCATTATGGTCAAATGCAAATAACTTTAATTTATGTGAAATTGGAAATGCATATTGCTGTAATTTCTCGAAAATGTCTCTGCGAGAATGATTTTCTTGCTTATGTGCAAAACGTAAGTTTCTCATATCTTTACAAAATATTTCAATACCATATGCATTTTCTCCGCGAGAAGAGGCTCCACCTACTTTCTCGATTCTAGAGACAACACCTAATGGTACATCAACACTAGGTGATTTATCAACAGAGCAGAAAGTTAGCTTGTAATTTGTTACTGTTAAAATTCCTCTGGCAGGTCCATAATATGGGCAAAGATATGTTACATCTCTAGACTGACCGATAATTTTTTCCCCAGGCAGTAATTGCGGTTCATCAGGTCTATTCAATACAGTAACATTAGAAGTAGTTGCTTTATCTCTTTCCAGAGTCGAAACCACATTTTCAGTAGATGTAGAACTTGATGAACAATAACTTTTGCTAGGAGATACTTTTCCCCAATTATCCATTGGTTCTTGTTTGGAATTGAAAGGGGTAGTTTTGTTTGCATTCCGAAATAATTCGATATTATTTAAATCATTTTTGTGATCCATTTTTTTAAACTTGATATAAATAAAGTATAGAACACCGAACACTAGTAATATAATAGATGGTAAAAAGGTAAACAACTCTCCTGTCAGTCCTGTCAAGTAAGGAAGCAGTGTTGCCGTGTTGCCGAATGTCATAGAGCAATGAGCATGAACTTATTATTAAAACATTATCGGTAGAAACTACTGCGCAAAATTGGTAGATATGCGAGAAAATCTGTAGATTTGAAAAATCCTGACATGAAGTCAGTAGCTTTTGAGTGCATCTTCCATTTTCTATTCACGCCTCATAAAAATTCGATCCAGCTGAAATTCGGCACTCGACTGTAAAATGCGAGGTAAAATGGCTCGAAGGTATGTACAGAATTTCAGCGGATTCTTACCGATAGTTTCCGAAACATACCTACCTAATTAAAATTAGGTTTTGATGGCTCTTGCAAAATTTCAGCGATATAGGACGGATATTAAAATAGATCAAGACGCTTCTAATAGGGGTATTAGGAATACAATGGTCGCATTTAGCGGACGAAGCGCTCAGTCACTTTGCGCTACCGCTACCTAGCACAAATGAAATGCGCTCCATAAATTGCCTCCGATCCACAACGTGTTGAGTTCGTAGCGCATGTGCCAGCGAGCGAACGTTTTGGTAACGGTTGCACAACTGTTTCGTCCGCTGAATGCGACCATTGGTCGCATTCAGCGGACGAAGCGCTCAGCCACTTTACGCTACCGCTACCTAGCGCAAATCAAATGTGCTCCATAAAATAGCCTCCGCTCCACAACGTGTTGAGCTCGGTAGGGCATGTGCCACCAAACGTTTTGGTAACGGTTGCGCAACTGTTTCGTCCGCTGAATGCGACCATTGGTCGCATTCAGCGGACGAAGCGCTCAGCCACTTTACGCTACCGCTACCTAGCACAAATCAAATGTGCTCCATAAAATAGCCTCCGCTCCACAACGTGTTGAGTTCGGTAGGGCATGTGCCACCGAACGTTTTGGTAACGGATGCGCAACTGTTTCGTCCGCTGAATGCGACCATTGTCTGACAGCGCTCGCAATGTTGTCCATCGAACAAAATTCACATGAAGTGTCGAGAAGTTCATCTGCGAGTTCTGCGACAAAAAAATAAGGATTGAGTTTAATTATAAGAAGTAGTCATTTGGAAATTACTTTTTAAAATATATATACTTTTTTGTATTCTTGAATCTGCGCCCCGCTGAACAAAATTATCGCCATTCACCAGCCGCCACTGAGTGAGGCGAACAAATCGTTTGAAACCATTTTCGGCAAAAAATCGACAATTGCAGACATTTAATCAAAATGATAGCACGAGGTTCCCTGCATCAACTTGCAAGCAAACAATGAAATTCTAAAAAAGCACTGACGTGAAGTCAGGAGCTTTTGTGCGCATGTTCTATTATCTATTCACGTCTCGCACATCCTCACGAATTAAGTTGAATATGCACAAAGGAAGCGTTACCACGTGAAAAATGCATTGGGCATCACACGAATTCAAACTTTTAAATGAAATAATCCCCAAAATACAAAGCCGATCCAGCTGAAATCCGGTAATCTATTGTAAAATGGATGCTTGCAAGTTTGTACGGAATTTTAGCGGAATCTGATAGTTTCTGAAATATAAAGTTTTTGAAGATATATTTTCATTTAAATCTTCTAACTGCTTCTAACAAAATAGATTAGCCAAGTCCGGCAACGTTGCAAATTAAATCATTCGATGGGTAATTTCATCACAGATCAATCTGTGTCTGTGAGGATCAGAGAAATAGTCTATTTCTCTGGTGAGGACATAATAATAATACATAGATAACATGGGTGAGGATATGTTCAATCAGATGAATTATGACTGGAATCTAATGGCGAATTCCATTGGCAAAACCAGTGGTGTACTGAGTTCTCTGTGCAATAAATGTTGCACTGGTGTCCCGAATCCCGATGGAGGACATCAAAATTTTCCAATGGAATACGATTCATTCACTCAGTGTGCACGAGTTCTACGAATTCGCTAAGGAATTCATACGGGGTGTTTGCTTTTGGCCCTATAACCATATATAAAATATGCCTAATACCATATATATAATATACAGGGTGGTCCAGATCTTAACCAAGAAATTTTAACCACGTATTCTACATCAAAAATAAGCCCTAGTTTGTCATATAAACATATGTCTAGAAATGCTTCCTCTCCGAGATACAGGGTGTTAAAATTATTAGAAAAAAATGTTTTTTTTTTCCTTTACTTCGAACATATCTTCTTTGAATTCGTACTTGAGTGTGGATATTAATGCTTATTTTTTCGTAATTACACATTTTTTACAAAGATAGTATTATTACGAGTATTATTATTATGTACCATACCATATCAAATTTAGCGATTTTGCTCATGCATGAGAGTGTTTAATTTTTTTACTCGGAAACGGTGCCTCGTGCGTCAAAAAGTCATGAGAATGAATTTGCTTCAAATTGAATAAGGATTTCAAGAATAAATTTTATTGTTGGAAAAACCAGTGGCGTATCATTTTTTTGTCCAAAAATATTCAGTCTCGATGCAGTACGGACACCACTGGTGAAATAAAAAAAAAATTATTTTATTCAAAAAGTGCCTCTTGATCCTTAAAAACCTCTGTCCCAAATTTCATAAAAATATTTTAAGAAGTGTAAAAGTTATTAATAAAAAACATTTTTTTTTTTCTATTGGGAACTTCCAAAACTCTGGTGGCGGGATTCGGCAACTAACCACGCTAGTAATAAATGTAAACAATCTCGTGTTGGACAGGTCAGTCGACGAAGTTTGACCGAAATTTTCATGGAAAATTTAAATTATAATTGACTTGAGATCATTGTTGGATTACTTTGTGATATATATTCAAATATTGATCATTATATAACTAATTTTATGGCACTAGATTGATATAAAGACTACAACCAGTAAGTATATTCATATTTATGTTTGTCAAACTTACATTATATTATAGGAGCTTCAACTTCTAATTCTAGAGTCCTTGTAGAAGGAGAAGAGGTTCTAAATGTAGATCATGTAATCGTGTGTGACAAAACAAATTGTGGTCCCAGTTTTATAGACATTTGTTCTTTATGTTTACAAAGTAGTGCCCTTAATTCAGTACCACATAAAATTGATGGCCCATTAATGTGGAGAATGGTAAACTTAAAATAGAAGGTATGGTATATTCTTGTAAAGTCGGAGCACGGAGGAGGTGTACACATATTACTGATGTATTAATTAAAGTTCAGGTGCATGATGTTCTAGTTTATTTATGAGAATATAGTGTCAAATTGAACCAGATAAAGCTTTTGTAAAACAGTTACCAATAATTGAAATGATTTTTTCAAAATATGATACATATATTATGTGAAAAGAATTATTAACAATAAGTGTAATGTTTGAGGTATAATAAAGATTATCTGGATGTAGTTCCAGGTTAAGTACTCTTCAGTCTATTAGTTATCCTTCTAACGCATTTCCAATATTTATATTTGGTTTTCCGGAGGTAAGAAGTGAAAACTCAAACCTATACATTTTGGCATTTTTTTCGCCCAAGAATTGCATTGAGGCACACAACAATAGTCGTTTCTGGTCGAAGACATATTAGGCAGGATAATATTCACTATTTCAGCTTGGATTTTTCTTTCAAACAAAAGTTTATTGACGAATACTGAACAATTAAACTCGAACCAGAGACAGACCAGAGACTTGTCTCTGCTCGAACACGTGGCTCATTACTAGCTTGGTTAGTTGCCGAATCCCGCCACCAGAGTCTTGGAAGTTCCCAATAATTTTAACACCTTGTATCTTGGAGATAAAGCATTTCTCGACATATATTTATATGACAAACTAGGGCTTATTTTTGACATAGAATACGTGGTTAAAGTTTCTTGGTTACGATCTGGACCATCCTGTATATAAAAAGAAAGTGTCCTGAGTCTGAACCTGGAATTTCCTACTGATTCATGTTAATGTATCTGAAAACTGTTAACAAGTGTGCCAAATTCTAATAGGAAAAATCCATTGAAAATGATTTAAGCTAAGAAGGATAACATTTTTTCGCAGAAATAGAAATCATCCTGTATCACTTATAAGTATATTTAAGTTGTAATGTCAAAATGCAATCCTTTTCCTATGTCACATGATCATGTATGTCCGTCTCAGTTACACATGAGGTGTAGTCTATAACCCTTTCTCTCTTTAACGTTGGAGTCAATCAGTCAATGCTATGCAAGTCTCGCTGACGCAAGGGCCCATCTAATTATTATTAAATCATTGATAATTCATATCATTATAGAAAGAATATTGACCATATCAGTCAACCTTTGCGGTCGCTCTGAACTGAATACTATTCATAGCTCCTTCCTTTCTTTCTTTATTCAATGATTGATATACACTTTTGTTTGTATTCTGTGATGTCAATGTCACTAATTTCACTTTCCCGGCTTGTTGCTATTAGCACTAGCCTGAAAATAGTTAGAGCACACGGCGATTTCACAAGAAATTTCCTTCAATCTCTACTACATAACTTATCAACATCAATTTTCGAAAAGATGGAATACAAGACTGTTGAGAGGGGCTCCCCTTATTCTCCGGACTACAGGGTCTATATCTGTGAGTTGAATTTTGACCTTTGAACACTAAAAGTTAACTACATATTTTGGAATTGATTATTTCTTGCTCTATTGCAGCAATTCAAAACATCATCAGTATTTTATAATTCGGAGTTCTCTTTGATTTTTTTTACAATATTCCCTATTTGATTATTACATTTCAATCTTTTAGGAGGTGTTGCTTAGTCTTACGCACAGTCGATAAGTTTCATAATAAAGATATTCTTTTTCCCAACTTCAACTGAGGTTCTCAGCACAGCTCATTAGCTCAGTTGTAGTAGCTTTATCATGTGATTTACTCATATATTGTTAGATTGAATTGAAACGCTTGATTTCAATCAATAATAGTTTTTCCCACTTTGGCCATAACAACAACATTCGAATTCAAAAAAACCATAATATATAAGGCATATTCTTGTATACATCTCTAGATGACAACAATGGTCCCATTTCTCCATTGCATGACATCCCGCTAGTTGTGGATGCTAACAAAAAAATCTTCAATATGGTTGTGGAAATTCCTAGATGGACAAATGCTAAAATGGAGGTAACTTGACTTCTTCCCATGTTAATGAGCCTTCATAATAAATTTTATTTTCTCTTTAGATAACCATGAAAGAAATACTCAATCCTATTAAGCAAGACATAAAGAAAGGAAAACCTAGGTTTGTAGCTAATTGCTTTCCCCATAAGGGTTATATTTGGAACTATGGGGCTTTACCACAAACTTGGGAGAATCCCGAACATTTAGATGATGGAACAGGATGTAAAGGAGATAATGATCCTATTGACGTAATTGAAATTGGATATAGGGTTTGTAAGAGAGGGGAAGTCATTCCCGTCAAAATTATTGGAACTATTGCTTTGATAGATGAAGGTAAATCAGCTTATATTTTTTAAGTTCACATCACGAATATGGAAAAAAATTATATTTACCATCCATGAGTTAACGCATGAACATCTCTTAGGTTGTATTCAGTTTGGTCTAATGTGGCAGCAGTAACTTCGTCAACTTCTTATATTGAAAGGCTGTAAACCATATGACCTTAAAAACATTCTTGTCTGTTATTGCACAAGCCAAGAGGTAGTTGGATCACCAAATCGTTGAATTAAAGTCGGTTCATCTGTACCTTTGCAGGCACAATAACTTTTGAAAGAAATACCAAGAGACTTGGAATTTGGAGGGTGGAGTTATTTGCCTATTGGTTCCAGAAATATGTCCAACATAAGTTTTGTTTCCACAATATCTCGTAAAAATATGGCCAACAAGTCTAGTAGTTAGATGTGTAATAACCACTCCTATGTTTATGCAGAATTTCGTGAAGATCAAATCACTAGAATCGTATGAAAACGAATTCAAACAAACTTTTGACGTCTCATGAATCATCCACTACATTCATCTGAAAAATTCTATAAACACTTCAGTTATCAAATAATTCTTAAGTGAGGAGCTTTTGCGCGCATGTTCTTCTGTCTAATCACGCCTCACACATCCTCACGAAACACTGCATGAACCTTCAAGCGGTGATTTTTCAACAGAGTACTAGATTTCAATTCGATCGGATGTGTATATTTGAAAATATTGGAAAAAATAAATTTAGCTTGTAGGTTTGTGCGGTAATTCAGCGGAATATGACAAAAAGTTTCTGAAATATCAAATTTCTGAAGAAAAATTTTAATTTTGTTTTTCTAGTGATACTATCCTCACAAGTATTTACCAAGTTTGAATTGAATCGTATCTGTATTTTTTGAGATATTGAGTAAATAACAACAAAATTTCAGATGGGTATAACTCTGAAATCGTTTGGCCGATTATGCCCATTAACGAACTTATCTGTCGCATTTAGATGCGCAGTCTCTTTCCTTTCGAAAGTTATAGTGGCAACGGTCACCCATCCATCTACTGAACTCGCCCAAGGCTGTCGGGTTCCAATATTTTTTTTATATCTCCTACAATATACATCCGATCATGTTCAAATTTTGAACTTGGATGTAAAATTAGGTTTTGAAGGGCGAATAATTTCTGAGAAACGGATTTTTTTGATGATTTTTCAAAAATTTTCTTGTGATACGATCCTCACGAAATTTCGAGAAAATTTGCGCTTCGGCATCCTACAACTAATTAACAAGTTTAAATTGGACCGGATTTATATTTTTTGCTGATGAGTAATCCAAGCTCAAATCTGTCCGGCGAGCTAGCTGGCTGTAAGTACGATAACTCTAGAAGGAATTCAGTTAGTTAGTGGAAATTTGCAGGGTAGGTTGGGGCATACATATCTCTGTTAAATTCGTTAATGGGCGAAATCCGCAAAGTGGTTTCGGAGTTTGGTCATTTTGAGTTCAAGCTTTCTGAAGCTATTCTTTCGATTCGACTGAAATGTTGCAGAATTTGTAGAATTAGGACTAACTAGGATCAGCATTTTTTTTTCAAATTGCATATTTTTGTGTTCTCAATAACTCGAGAAATACTGACCTGATCGAATTTAAGCTCGGTTGGTAGTTGAAAAATACGGGCACAAATACGAGTGGATAGGCTGCGCATGCGCAGACGAGGGTGATGAATGAAGTTGAGGGATGCTATCTCCCATAGAATTACCTTCAATCCCGCGCATGCGTCGATTGAAGCTACGATATCTGCTGAACCACTGGGGCTGGAGAATCGGAGTTTGTTGTGAGTTACAACCTGCTAAAACCTGCTGGAGTTTCCGTCTGAGAGGAGTGGTTATCGCGAGATGCATGATATTTTTTTTATAATTGGTGCTCTTGTTTTTTAAAAATCTTCTAATTATACGATCCTCACAATATTTTACGTACGTCTTTATATCGGTATTCTACTAGTAACCAAGTTTCAATTCGATCGGTTTTGTATATTTTGAGTCATCGAGAAATTAATATTCCAGAAGGGAATAACTCCGAAACCGTTTGGACGATTATGCCAACTACTTACTGTCCTATTCGGATGAGGAACCTAACCTGAAAATTGCAAGTTGCTATCACTTTCCGTTCGAAAGCTATCAAGGCAACGGTCACCCATCCAGCTACTGAACTCGCCTAAGCCTAAGCTGCTCGGAACTCCAGCAATATGGATCCGTTCGTGTTAAAATTCAGAACTTGGCTGTAAAGTTAGGAAGTGGAGGGTCTCGCAAAATTTCAGCGGTTTCGGACGAATAGTTTCTGATATACAGAATTGTTTTCAATGCTTTTATTGAAATTTTCTAGTGATCCCAACTAGCAAAAATAATTTTATAAAGGGTGTAAGAACTGCTATACAGCATATCTTATAGAAATGTGAAAATCTTATAATGTGGATATAAACCATTATACAATGTCTTTACAACCAAAAAGGGCCCCACTTTACACAACTGTTCAGTTCTTTTAGGACATCCTTTAGTAAACTACACAACCGTTTTAGGATGACTATATAACTGTCCTATAAGTATGTCTTCAAGATTACTTATACAAATGTATTTGGGAACTGCTATAAAACTATTGTATAGCAGTACTCTTATTCTGCGGTTTAAGAGTATTTAACGGACACATATAGAACTACTAAGAAAGTATTTTATAATGCAGACAGAATAGCTAATACAATAATTTTGTTCTCTACCGTTGAAATTCGGAATAGAATTATCACAAGAATATTTTATTAGGTATGTGTAAACGTTCGCGTTTCACAGAGGAGTAAGATCCAATATCAGGCATTATTATGGCGGTGGGTGATGGAGATGGGACCTGTTAATCATATTGAAAATATTGAAGACCTATATCGCTACTGTGGGGGATAAATTTATTTGCGCAGCTAACTTTTCTGACAATATATATATATATATTTTGTTGGTAAAAAATTAAAGCGCCTCAGTTTAGCGTACATTTTATTGGTATTATTGAAAAATGAAAAATAAAAAAAAATGTTTTATTTGTTGAATTTTCAACTTAAAACAAAGCATGTATTGTGGCTGTTGTAAAAGCGGAAAAAATCTCATATTTCTTTAAAAAATCTATTTTCATTTTACCCCTTTTTCGTTTCTATATGATTTTTTCACAATGGCGGCGGTTTCTGAACAGCCGAACGTTTAATAAATATGGCGTATATGGTAGAATACAAATTAGATACCTTATACAATGATTCTGTTTTCTTCTGAGCTGTATACGATATTAAAGTTTTATTATGTTGTTTAATGCAGCGCCATAAAATTGTTTTTAACAGTCTCAGGAATCATGGTGCAGTTTGGTTCTTGACCACTTTTAACTGTTGCCAGATTCAATAATACATTCAAAATATTTTCCCACAGCATTTGAGTGGTCCAACACATTGTGTGCAAAAAGTACACGTCACTGTTTTGCATAAAGTGTAGGCTACACAAGATTTTTTTGTGATAATTATTCAGTTAATATTTAAAAAAAAAGTTGTTTTCTTAGTAAAAATAAAGGGATCTATCGCAATATTGTGTTTGTTTATATGACGTTTCTCTTTAGCACAAGATTACTGTTAAAAGTTACAATGAACCCTTATGACAATCCGTGTCAAATATATATGACTTTTCATGATTGAGTTGCAAAACATACATTGTAGGTGCATTTAGAACATCTTGAACTACAAGATGTATCATAATAAATTAAAAAGTCTACCTATTTATTGCTACTGATTTTATGTATGTCGGAATAACTACTAACTGCCAAGCTAGCAACACTGTACGTTAGATTTCCGTGTCATCCTATAGCGCGTTGGCAAACTACATAATAGAACAGAAGTATCGCTTAACATGCGTTCCGTCGACACTAAACAATTATTTAGTTATATTGTGTTTGGAATAATTTCTTTATACAGATTCTTTCCAAGCGTGAACTAACCTCAAATTATTGGATTTATATATTTGAAAGATGTTCAAGATAGTAGAAAACGAGGAAAATAATAGAAAAGAGTTGACGATTGTTCCCACAAACAGGGAAACGAATCAGACGTTTCCACTCAGATATTGCCGAAATCATTTTCTAACCGAAAACTGCTAGAAAACCCGCGTAATTTTTCAATTACTATTGGGTTATGTTTATATGCTTGTAGGTAAATGTAGATAATTTTATAACGTAGAACATGAGATAAATTTATTCCTGGAACCACATTTTTATTCTATAAGGTCTTCATAAGAGAGAATACTGTTTTAGTTATAAGATTATTATAAAATAGTTTTATATCTATTGTGTAGTGTTCAACTTCTGCGTAAAGCAACAATCTTATTACTTTTCTTAAAGAACTCTAATACAACTATTTATACAGCTTCCTTTATAACCATCTTTTAACGTCGCTATTATAAGTAATACAATAGCTATGCAACCGTATTCTAATCTGTATAACACTGTTTTAAAATTATTTTATAGGAATTTTATAGTACGTTATGCAACTGTTATAAAATTTTTCGTATGATATGAGTTGTGAGAACTTATATACAACAGCATTATAGAAATCCATCTATTTTATGATCAAATTGTCGTATTGAGATGCTTAACAAAATAATGTTATCCTTTCAAGCGGCGCTGTACGATAGTTATGAAACCATTTCGTTCTTTTAGGTGTCTATTTTGCTAGTTGGGGATACGATACTCACCATGTTTGAATTGCATCGGATTCGTATTTTTTGAGTTATTGAGGAAATAACAACATTTCAGAAAGGTATAACTATAACTGCAAGTATAACTGAAAAACCGTTTGGCCGATTATGCCTATTAACAAACTCAAATGTCGTACCAAATCGTTTAAGTCCATCTTCATCGAAAAATTCGAAAATTACAGACATTTGGGCAAATTGATAAGCACTCTGTTCCGAGGAAGAAGAGCCAAAAATCGGAAAATACGAAACCGATCCAATTCAAACATGGTTATTAGTTGTATAATACCGACCCGAAAATTGTTGCAAAATTTCGTGAGATTCGTGTCACTAGAAAATAGAAAAAAATCATTGAAAAAAATGCTATATATCAGAAACTATTCGTCCGACATCGCTGAAATTGTGTGATAGCCTTCAGAACCTAACTCTTCTGTCAAGTTCTGAGTTTGAACACGATCGGATCCATATTATTGGAGATACGAGCAGCCTTGGGTGAGTTCAGAAGCTGGATGGCTGACCGTTGCCTCAATAACTTTCCAACAAAAAGAGGAGATGACTTGCAAATTTCCGGGTAGGTTGCGCATCTGAATGGGAGAGTTAAGTTGGTTATCGGGCATAATCGTCCCAACGGTTTCGGAGTTATACCCATCTGGAATATTATTTTCTCGATTACTCAAAAAATAAAGACCCGATTCAATTGAAGGTTGGCAACTATTTGTAGAATATCGCCATAAAGACGTGTGTGAAATTTTGAGAGGACCGTATCTAGAAAATTTTAAAAAAATTACGAAAAAATATTATGTATCTCACGTTAACTTAATCGGCCAAATTGATTTGGAATTATACTCATCTGAAATGTTGTTGTTAATTGCTCTATAACTCAAAATATACAAATCTGATCCAATTAAAACTCTGTCATTACTTGTAGAATGCCGACCCACTAATTTTCGCGGAATTTAGTGAATATCGTATCTTGGAGTTACTTGAGGCGTAAGTTTTTTCGTATTCCAATTCCAATAGAATACATATGACAGAATTGAAAATTCTGTGATCATAGACGATTCTCTACTGAAGTCTGTCATTAAAATGGTATGAAATGTATTCATATGCAGGCTTGAGATGAAGTATGGAACCAAGTAAATAACTTTTAAACGAAAAGAACGATATTTATGAAAATTTGCAGGTAAGTGCAATGGAACAAAATGCATCTGATGTATATTTTTTTGTTTACAATATACTTGGAAATGCCATCAACTTCTTTAATTTAAATGCTACACCCTATATATTTTAATAGATTTTGAAAGATCTTGTTATTTTGAATTCATACATACTGAGTATAGTGTAAAAAAAAATTGTAAAAACGAAAAATATAGCACTTTAATCAACCCCCTTTGAATTTTTTGCATTAGAGCAAAACATTATTTAGATAAACTAATTGATGTTGTTTGTATGCATAGTAATAAATAAACGAGTACTGTTTAGTACGCCTTTTGTCCTCCAAGTGTCAAATTCTAATTGACGGTAATAAATTTCACAATTTAGAATGGTTCAATTATGTGAAAAAGAGCGTATTGAAATTTTAATGATAATCGGTTATGCTGATCGTGTTAGAACTCATGAAGAAGTGTGTCATTTTTAATAATTTGCATCCGGAGAGAAATCCTATACCACGCTCAACAGTAACTAAAACATTACAACGTTTTAATACAACTGGGATAGTAAAAAAATTGCTAAAACCTGGAAGACCGCGGACTGCAACGAACGAAACTGTTGAACAAAATATTGCAATCGATTTAGAAGAATCACCTCAAACTTCCACCACAAATTTGGCATTAAACCATGGTCCATCAGTCGACGTTCTGTAGGAAAGATATTAAAAAGTGAAAAGTATCATCGGTTTAAGGTACAGTTGGTTCAAGAATTGCCAGACGATGATTTTGACCGACGTCAGGAATTTTGCGGAAGGCTAATGGACATCTGTAATGTCGACGGAAATGTTGCTTCTAACATAGTTTTTTCCGATGAGGCAACTTTTTGTTTAAATGGAACAGTTAATCGCCATAACTCAAGGTATTGGTCAAATGAGAATCCTCATTGGATTCATGACGCACATCACAGAACACTAATATATAAGAAGTGAAAGCTTAGTACTAATCCGAGGCTACAAAGATGGCGTCAAAGCCGCCATCTTTTTGGGTTGTGGGATAATTCAAACGGCGGGAATTTTGAATATATGCATGTCCTCAAGATACCTTATACCATACAATTGCACTTTCTGGGGCATTGTATTTATTCATCTTGAATGTAAATTCAGACCTCTGTTTCATAAAATCTGATCAACTCAGTATATCCATGAATAATTGTAAGAAAATTACATTGATGATACATAAACTGAATAGTTGAATTAGAGGTGTAAACATGGAATGATAAATTTCAAGAATGTATTCAATAATTTTGTAATTCAATAATAATAATCATTTTCATTCATATATAGAGTATATATATACATACAACAATAAATAATATCAGTGTTTGTTGCAGTCAGGCATTGTCCAGTCCTATTCTCACCCAAAGAGTTCTTGAAAAAAAAGCAGTACAGTCGACTCTCGATTTTGAATCTCTCGATAATTTGAAATTTTTTCCAGGTCCCTTGAAAAATACTCGATAAATTGAAAGAACTCAATATGTATTAATTCGTCCCCTCGGTAATTTGAAGTTGAATGGAATGGTATCTCGCCCGCCAACATTCAATAATTTGAAGTCCGGGCTACCACTCTCTCTATAATTTGAATTTTTTATCATGTTCAGACCTGTCGTTTGTTTACATAAATGCAGTTCCTAATTCTTATTCCAGTTTACATTCAAAGTTCGAACGTTAATTTTTGATTTGTGTTATTAAAATGATTTCAATAAAGAACAACTGTCTTTCCATAAGTGAAAAAAAGCGTGTGATTTTAGCTGTGGAGGATGGACAAATATTGGAAATTATACATAAATCACGGATTTTGAGCGAACTCTTGATTATTTGAACACTTATTATTTTGAACTCTCGATAATTTTAACTTTTTTGCTGGCCCCTAGAGTTTCAAGTTATCGAGAGTCGACTCAGAATTCATAAAAAGCAAAACATTGAAATGTGTTAACAATTCTATATTACGAATGGTATAATTCATCTCGGTCATAATATCATCTCCATCATCAATGATATCATGGAAACAAGTGAAGTTTTCAGCTACGATGTTGTCATTAGTGATTGCAAATTTTTTAATAAAATACCCAAAATTACCTAAATCTTGATAGAAATGGTTTCCACATTTATATCATTTTAAAATAGGAGAGGTGAAATGATTTAAAACAATAACTTTTAGAGCTGTTTGTTAACTGATAGAGCAAACTCGCTTCCAAGCAGATGATCGGGAAGTATCCACTGGAAATCGAAAAGATTTCTTCTGATTGAAACCTACAGAAACATTGGAATGATTATGCATTCTCTCATAGGGAAGACTTGCTAGAATAGGCGACAATCCTAGAACATGCAGATACAACTATATATTTTGACATTTTATATGTAAAATAGATGGAATAGGAAAAAACAATGAGCAATATTGGTTGTACTCACCCAATTACACGAAACAACAGAAATATGATAGCTTCTCCTTATCTAGTGGATTCTTATGGCACCTGAAAATAATTTTTTTCTCCTCCGGGATGAAAAGTTCACTTTTAGTCCCTGTCACACGGGAGAAAAGTACCCGATTCTCTCCCGGTGAGATGGCAAATGTGCGCATGCGGGTACTTTACTTTATCTCCCGGTTACCTAGCAACCGCCTGTTTATATCTCAAGTTGATGACAGCTGTTCAAAATCGGGGTTGTTCAGATTTTGTCAATATTTAGAGTAGTGGACTGTTACAGACGATTGAGTTGGAAAAACTGTTAAAAACAATTTATTTACATATATACACTGTTGCCAGAGAATGAGACATGAGAATACATATAAATGTATGAGCTGAGAGCAGACTAGCGCAGTGCACCAACTATTTGCTTTTATGAAAGTTCACAACGAGAGTTGAACATGAAATTAAGTTGAGATTTTAATTACTGAATTAATTTGACATAGGTAAAAGCTTGTATGAGTTGGGTGCACATTACCATTCTTGAGTAAGTGATTTAAATTGAAACAATTTTCAAACAATAATCTACTGTGACTTGAATCAATTCTGTGAGCAATTTGAATGGATACCATTCATATTGAGTTGAATAAATCTGAGCTGAAAGTGAGTTGGATAAATTGAAGCAATTTTCAAACAATAAACTATTGTGACTTGAATCAATTCTGTGAGTAAGTCTGAGTGGATACCATTAATAAATGTATTGATTAAATTTGAGCTGAAAGTGGGTTGAATAATTGAAGCAATTTTCAAACAATAAACTATTGTGACTTGAATCAATTCTGTGAGTAAGTCTGAGTAGATACCATTAATAAATGTATTGATTAAATTTGAGCTGAAAGTGAGTTGGATAATTGAAGCAATTTTCAAACAATAAACTATTGTGACTTGAATCAATTCTGTGAGTAAGTCTGAGTAGATACCATTAATAAATGTATTGATTAAATTTGAGCTGAAAGTGAGTTGGATAAATTGAAGCAATTTTCAAACAATAAACTATTGTGACTTGAATCAATTCTGTGAGTAAGTCTGAGTGGATACCATTAATAAATGTGTTGAATAAATTTGAGCTGAAAGTGAGTTGGATAATTGAAGCAATTTTCAAACAATAAACTATTGTGACTTGAATCAATTCTGTGAGTAAGTCTGAGTAGATACCATTAATAAATGTATTGATTAAATTTGAGCTGTAAGTGAGTTGGATAATTGAAGCAATTTTCAAACAATAAACTATTGTGACTTGAATCAATTCTGTGAGTAAGTCTGAGTAGATACCATTAATAAATGTATTGATTAAAATGAGCTGAAAGTGAGTTGGATAATTGAAGCAATTTTCAAACAATAAACTATTGTGACTTGAATCAATTCTGTGAGTAAGTCTGAGTAGATACCATTAATAAATGTATTGATTAAATTTGAGCTGAAAGTGAGTTGGATAAATTGAAGCAATTTTCAAACAATAAACTATTGTGTCTTGAATCAATTCTGTGAGTAAGTCTGAGTGGATACCATTAATAAATGTGTTGAATAAATTTGAGCTGAAAGTGAGTTGGATAATTGAAGCAATTTCCAAACAATAAACTATTGAGACTTGAATCAATTCTGTGAGTAAGTCTGAGTGGATACCATTAATAAATGTGTTGAATAAATTTGAGCTGAAAGTGAGTTGGATAATTGAAGCAATTTTCAAACAATAAACTATTGTGACTTGAATCAATTCTGTGAGCAATTTTGAGTGGATACCATTAATAATTGTGTTGATTAAATTTGAGCTGAAAGTGAGTTGGATAATTGAAGCAATTTTCAAACAATAAACTATTGTGACTTGAATCAATTCTGTGAGATCGAACATGTGAGACAATTAAAATGGCGGAACTCTAGTGCAACCGGAAGTAAAATGGAAATGGTGGAAATTCGGTAAAATCATATACCACTTTTGAAATGAGCAAACCTTGTGATATTTCATACTGCACAAATCATTGATTATTATATTTAGGTAATAAAAGAGTTGAAACGTTAGAGCTTATCAAAACGTGATATACATAAGAGAAGTCATACACGAGTCATATTGAGAAGGTCAAATAGTTTCATCGCAATACAGAAAACCATGTTGTATGCACGAGATTCAGTTGAGATGAAACAGTAGAGAGTTCAATTAAGTACGTTACATTTGTATGAGAATATGGCCTTATATCGGCCATTACATTTTAGGCACGTGTATGACGTAATTAATTATTCAAATACAATTAAGTTTGAGGACATTCACATCTATATGAGAAGCTATATGTTACCTGTGGTAATTCAGAATTCACACACCGATTGCACTAGAGTTAGAGTGGACAAAATGATGAGATGGTCTAATGAGCTATGAGAGTATCAAATTGTATAAAATGCAAGAGAGAAAGCAAAACGTTATCCGCAATGAATCAAGTTCGCAAGTGAAGTGGTACCCGGGACCTGGAGCGGGGCATCGCACTCGGCCCATGTTGGTTGATTCGGGAAACATCGTTGTGGTCTTCCGTCTTGAATTGCTTGAAATCGAGGAAACGGAACAGGATTCGAGACTACAGTCGAAGGCGCCCAATTCAAAAATGCAATGTAGAGCTGGTCTGTCTACGTAGAAGTAGTATCATGTAGATTGAAATTGAGGGGATGCTCAATTTTAAACATTCCGCCCGCCATCACCAACAGCATTGGTGATTAGTTGTGGAGTAGATCTTCTTTCGTGAGGTTGTCTTCATCTGAGTATGGCACAGGTAGAATAGCTAACTTAGTGATGGGTCGAGTGAACGTAGATGTGGAAGTCTTGAGAAAAACTACTCGAACGAGTCCATCCTGTCCAGGGTGTAGGGCCATCACTCGCCCTAATGACCATTTGCATGGTGGGAGTCGTTCATCGGTGAGGAGCACTAGGGAACCAATTTTGATTTCATGAGATGGATGGTGCCATTTTGAGATGGAGAGTTGTCGCTGTAGATAATGAGTAGACCAGATGGACCAGAATTGCTGAATGCGCTGTTGAATGAACTGCCACCTTGACAGTCTTGATGAGGAGAGTTCTTGCAATGAAGGTTCAGGTAATGACGTCAGTGCTGTACCTATAAGAAAATGCCCAGGAGTCAGTGCTGAACAATCTTCGGGATCATCGCTTAATGGTCCCAGGGCCTGGAGTTGAGGATGGCTTCGATCTGATTGAGCAAGGTTGTCAACTCTTCGAAGGTGAGGATCTGATCTCGAATGGTGCGGTTGAGATGAAACTTGAAGGATTTGACTGCTGATTCCCATTTTCCCCCCATATGAGGGGCTGCAGGTGGATTGAAGTTCCAATTCGTTCCATCTTTCATGAGGAGATCTGCGATATTGCGGTATTGTGTTGAGTGGTACATTGAGTGAACAGGTTCTTGAGAGTAGCATCTGCGCCTATGAAATTGGTTCCACAATCTGAGTAGAGAGTCTGAGAGAGTCCACGTCGTGCTGAAAATCTACGATAGGCTGCAATAAATCCATCAGCGGAGTAGTCACTTACAACTTCCAGGTGGACTGCAGAAGTGGCGAAGCAGACAAACACACACACCCAAGCTTTGTGTGTCTTGGCACCTCTTCCCTTCCATGTCTTAATGGTGATTGGTCCAGCATAATCCACGCCTGTGTGGAGGAAAGGTCTAGATGGTCGGACCCTTGCTTCTGGAAGCTGTCCCATGAGCTGTTGAGCTCGAACACCTCGCTGTCTTGCACAGATGACACACTTGAGAATGAACGATTTCACTGGGGCTCTTCCACCAATTATCCAATATTGTTGTCGGATTGTAGACAGAGTAATCTGGGTGCCTCCATGCAGAGTACGCCGGTGAGCTGCATCTATAATGAGAGAGGTGAGTTTGGAGTATCGTGGTAATATTGCGGGGTGTCTGCTATCTGGATCTAGCAGAGAGTTGGCTATTCGTCCTCCAACACGAATAACTCCTTCGTGATCGATGAAGGCTGTGAGGCGACTGAATACATGAGACGTTGGCAGTGTTGAGTTCGATGATAAGGTCGTGAGCTCATGTGCGAAGTAGGCAGCTTGAGTTTTCTTTATCCAGAAGATTCGAGATCTATCCAAGTCGGTTGAGTTGAGTGGAGTGGCTAGAGACGTATTTGCAATTTTCTTGAGTCGTGCGAGTACTCTAAAACAAATAGAGGTGATTCGTAATAAACGATGCAAAGAGGAGTACCGGGATAGCAAATCCCATTGACAATTGTGAGTTGTAGCAACAAAGAGTGAGACTGTGAGTTTCGCTTCAGATTCGCTGGCATTGGTCGCTGCAGGCTGACGAAGAGGCCAAGAATCTGCTGACTTGGATAACCATGGTGGTCCCGTCCACCATAGGGAGCTGTTCAGGAGCTGAGCTGAAGTGATGCCTCTTGATGCACAATCTGCTGGGTTTTCTTTGCCGGAAATGTATCTCCAATGGGCCCTTGGAGTAAGTTCTTAGATAAGTGTTACTCGGTTCCGTACAAAGTCCTTCCAGCGTGATGGATGAGTCTTGATCCACGCTAGTGAGACAGAGGAGTCCGTCCACAAAGTTGTCGATGAGATTTCCATATCTAGAATTGAGTAAACATAGTGAGTCAATTTGGCCAAGAGTAGTGCAGCAGACAATTCGAGTCTCGGGATTGTTCATTTCTTGAGTGGCGACACTTTGGTTTTTGAGCAGAGGTATGCAACTTTAGATCCTGTGGACGGTGAGTGAACGACGAGATAAATGACAGCAGCCATTGCAAGTTGAGAAGCATCAGAGAATCCTAGAAGTTCTATTCGGAAGTTCTTTTGGATACGACTCCAACGTAGAACTTTAATGCTGGCCAGCAATGTGAGATCTTCTCTGATGATACACCATCGTTGGGCAAGGTGAGAAGGCAGCGGTTCGTCCCATGTCAACTTGTGGAGCCAGAGTTCTTGCAATAACATCTTTGCTCTGATGGTGACAGGGGATACAAAACCTAGTGGATCAAAAATTTTAGCAATTTGAGAAAGAACTAAACGTTTTGTGATTATAGACCCAGATTCGCTTGAGTTGATTCTGAATGAGAAGTAGTCTTCCTGTGGGTACCAGATAAGACCTAATATTTTCGTTGTAGTAGGACAGTCATCAAATAAGATTGGAGAGGATGAGTTGGCCTCTTGATTGATCATGTGGAGCATATCAGAGTGGTTCGATTGCCATTTTGCCAGGGGGAAGCCGCCCGCCATGCAGAGATTCTTCAGATCGGTCGCTATCTTGAGAAGTTCATCCTTGGTGTCGGCTCCACCATATTTGTCATCGACATACCGACTTTTGTTAAGGGTGAGAGTGCGAGTGGATACTTGTGACCTTCATCTGCGATGAGCTGGAGTAGGACTCTGATCGCCAAGAATGGAGCTGATTTGGCACCATAAAATACTGTAGTGAGGTGATAAGGGGCAATATGGTTGTCACTGTCATACCATAGGATTTTTTTAATATCCCAGTCGTCTGGATGGACCATAATTTACCTTTACATTTTGGTGATATCTGTGGAGAAAACGAAATTAAAACGACGCACCCAAAATAATAAGTCAACAACATCACGCTGTAACTTTGCTCCAGTATGCATAATGTCATTGAGAGAAAGGCGTGTTGAGGTGGGACTGGAACCATTGAATACCACTCGCAATTTGGTGGAGGTGCTGTCTGGCTTGAGAACTCCGTGATGTGGTAGGAAGTATCTGGATGACGTTCCATCTTGAGGTGCCTTTTTCATGTGACCCAGCTGCTCGTATTCAGTCAAGAAGTGAGTGTACATCTGCCGATATCCTGGGTTCTTGTCAAACTTTCGGAGGAGGCCTTGTAAACATTGAAATGCTCGGGATCTTGAGGAGCCCAATAGGGCAGGAGAAGGAACTAAAGGAAGGCTTACGATATATCTTCCTGATGCATCTCGTGAGTGGGTAGACTTAAAGTGCTCCTCGCATATCTGTTCTTCTGGAGTGAGTGAGACGTCCGATCTTGGGACAACTCCTTCTTGTTCCCAGAACTTTGTGAGTAGTCGTTGGAGTTCATCATCTTGAATGGAGTGGCAATACGAATAGCGAATTGAATGATCCTGCTGATCAGAGTTGACAGGAGCAAGGACTAACCATCCAAAGATTGAGAGTTGATCAGTAGGCATTGTTATCTCTGGACCCCTTCTTATTTGTGGGAGGATGTTGTTACCATAAACGTCAGCACCTAAAATGATTTCTCGAGGGCTGAGGAAATGAGGATCTGCTAACTGTAGGTGTTCTATATGAGGCCAATGCATATCTAGGCACTGAAAGGAAGGCAATACAGTTAATGGTGAGCTGACTATTTGTGCGTTGACGTTGATCTCTGACTTGCTGTGAATGGAACGAAGTGTGATGGAGATCATTCCCTTAGTACGAGAGGCTACAGATCCATTTATTCCAATAACTGTGAGGTTGGATCGTTGTCGATGGACGTTGAGTTGACTGGCTGCTTGACCAGAGATGAGGGTCAGTTCTGATCCAGGATCAATGAGGAGACGGAGTTGAGTTTCCATTAGTTGAGTGGCGGCGACCTTAACTTGAGCAGTGGCTAAGAGAGTGCGGTGAGAGGTGGCATCGGATTTCTGGTGAGCTGAACCTTTGACGACTGCCGGAACACTTCAGGCTTTTCGGTTTGAGTTGGAGGCATTAGATTTTGGAGTGGTTCGTGATGAGCTGGTATTTGAGTTGGTACTTCTCTTCTTGGAGAGAGCATCATGCAACATTGAATGATGCTTGCTGAAACACAATAAACAAGTGATTGTGGTTCGACAAGAGTTGACATTATGACGGCCTGAGTAGTTGAAACACAACTGTCGTCGAACAATGAGACTGCAGCGTTGGTCTTTCCTCTGTGGTGAGTTGTACCGGCGAAGATCTTCTTCAATTGATCTTGGTCTAGCTTCAAACTATCATTTGAGTTGGACATGCTGAGATCTGTGTTTGACTTGTGAGATGATGAGGTGAAACAATGAGAATGTAAACCCAACTCAATCATCCGGCCCGAAGGACCAAATGTTCAAAATCGGGGTTGTTCAGATTTTGTCAAAATTTAGAGTAGTGGACTGTTACAGACGATTGAGTTGGAAAAACTGTTAAAAACAATTTATTTACATATATACACTGTTGCCAGAGAATGAGACATGAGAATACATATAAATGTATGAGCTGAGAGCAGACTAGCGCAGTGCACCAACTATTTGCTTTTATGAAAGTTCACAACGAGAGTTGAACATGAAATTAAGTTGAGATTTTAATTACTGAATTAATTTGACATAGGTAAAAGCTTGTATGAGTTGGGTGCACATTACCATTCTTGAGTAAGTGATTTAAATTGAAACAATTTTCAAACAATGAACTATTGTGACTTGAATCAATTCTGTGAGCAATTTGAATGGATGCAATTCATATTGAGTTGAATAAATCTGAGCTGAAAGTGAGTTGGATAAATTGAAGCAATTTTCAAACAATAAACTATTGTGACTTGAATCAATTCTGTGAGTAAGTCTGAGTGGATACCATTAATAAATGTATTGATTAAATTTGAGCTGAAAGTGAGTTGAATAATTGAAGCAATTTTCAAACAATAAACTATTGTGACTTGAATCAATTCTGTGAGTAAGTCTGAGTGGATACCATTAATAAATGTATTGATTAAATTTGAGCTGAAAGTGGGTTGGATAATTGAAGCAATTTTCAAACAATAAACTATTGTGACTTGAATCAATTCTGTGAGTAAGTCTGAGTAGATACCATTAATAAATGTATTGATTAAATTTGAGCTGAAAGTGAGTTGGATAATTGAAGCAATTTTCAAACAATAAACTATTGTGACTTGAATCAATTCTGTGAGTAAGTCTGAGTAGATACCATTAATAAATGTATTGTTTAAATTTGAGCTGAAAGTGAGTTGGATAAATTAAAGCAATTTTCAAACAATAAACTATTGTGACTTGAATCAATTCTGTGAGTAAGTCTGAGTGGATACCATTAATAAATGTGTTGAATAAATTTGAGCTGAAAGTGAGTTGGATAATTGAAGCAATTTTCAAACAATAAACTATTGTGACTTGAATCAATTCTGTGAGCAATTTTGAGTGGATACCATTAATAATTGTGTTGATTAAATTTGAGCTGAAAGTGAGTTGGATAATTGAAGCAATTTTCAAACAATAAACTATTGTGACTTGAATCAATTCTGTGAGATCGAACATGTGAGACAATTAAAATGGCGGAACTCTAGTGCAACCGGAAGTAAAATGGAAATGGTGGAAATTCGGTAAAATCATATACCACTTTTGAAATGAGCAAACCTTGTGATATTTCATACTGCACAAATCATTGATTATTATATTTAGGTAATAAAAGAGTTGAAACATTAGAGCTGATCAAAACGTGATATACATAAGAGAAGTCATACACGAGTCATATTGAGAAGGTCAAATAGTTTCATCGCAATACAGAAAACCATGTTGTATGCACGAGATTCAGTTGAGATGAAACAGTAGAGAATTCAATTAAGTACGTTACATTTGTATGACAATATGGCCTTATATCGGCCATTACATTTTAGGCACGTGTATGACGTAATTAATTATTCAAATACAATTAAGTTTGAGGACATTCACATCTATATGAGAAGCTATATGTTACCTGTGGTAATTCAGAATTCACACACCGATTGCACTAGAGTTAGAGTGGACAAAATTATGAGATGGTCTAATGAGCTATGAGAGTATCAAATTGTATAAAATGCAAGAGAGAAAGCAAAACGTTATCCGCAATGAATCAAGTTCGCAAGTGAAGTGGTACCCGGGACCTGGAGCGGGGCATCGCACTCGGCCCATGTTGGTTGATTCGGGAAACATCGTTGTGGTCTTCCGTCTTGAATTGCTTGAAATCGAGGAAACGGAACAGGATTCGAGACTACAGTCGAAGGCGCCCAATTCAAAAATGCAATGTAGAGCTGGTCTGTCTACGTAGAAGTAGTATCATGCAGATTGAAATTGAGGGGATGCTCAATTTTAAACAACAGCTGAGTCAAAAAAAGTCTAATTATTTCAGTGAATACTGACAAATATAATAAAAAATGGATTTGATTAACTCTGATGAAAGTGGAGAAGAAAAAAATCGTATACGCACCTAGGGAGAACAGTAGGACATCCTCGCCCGCGATTGTCACCCTCGCCTCCGGCTCGGGAGGCAATCATTCGCGGGCGTGAATGTCCTACTTTTCTCCCTCGGTACGTAATATACTATTTCTAATTGAAAATAAATTTATCACTAATTAAAAAGAATTATTTAAAAAATGGTAACGCTTAACAGAAGAATCAAATGAATAGAATATACTCGATTTATTTTCTCGAAATCTGCCAAAAATATTCTATTTGTCAAATGGCTGAACCGCTGAATGTTTATTGTTTATCTTCATAACAGTTGAATCGGATATCTTCGGTTTATGCCGAAGCCGCCATCTTATTGGGTTGCTAAGGACCACAGAAGGCGAAGTTTCACCCCCCTGACGCACATACCCAGCATCCACAGAAGTTGAATGTTTGGATGGGAATTGTCGAAAATAGGCTTATAGGCCCATTTTTAATCGACGGAAACTTGGATGATGATAAGTATTCGGATCTGCTAAATAACGAAATTATTCCTGCACTCCAACAGAATGGGCAATTACCACAAAATGTTTGGTTTCAACAAGATGGAGCACCTCCCCACTATGATAGACGGGTTAGGGATTTTCTGGATGCGAATTTTCCAAATCGATGGATTGGACGTAGAGGATTCATAGAGTGGCCTACTCGTTCTCCGGATCTTAACTCGTTAGATTTTTTCTTTGGGGTTATCTAAAATCACGTGTTTACGTTAGACGACCAAGAAACTTACAGGAATTGAGACAAATAATTATAGATGAATGTGAACTAATACGTGGAGAAGTCTTGAGAAGAGTGACTCAAGAATTTGTTAATAGGATGGCATATTGTCAGCAAGTAAACGGCGAGCATTTTGAACATTTGAAGTAATTTTGTTTCTCATTATTCTAAAATAATAAAATGTACACCTATTGTACAACTAACAGTGAGTTATTCCTCGTTTTTACAAATTTTTTGACTCTAAACTCAGTATATATGAATTCAAAATAACAAGCTCTTTAAAAATCTGTAAAAATATATAGGGTGTCGCATTTAAATTAAAGAAGTTGATGGCATTTTGGTTAAACCGGAAGTATATTATTAACAAAAAAATGTACTTGCATTTTGTTCCATTGCACTTACCTGCAAATTTTGATAAATATCGTTCTTTTCGTTAGTGTGACCAAATTTTAGAACATGTGTTCAACAACAATTAATTTTGAAGATGTTAACTTAATGTCTGATATAGGCATGAAACTTTGCAGAAAAGTTTTTTTATGGTTGGTGTTTCTTCGTTACTGCTTGGTAGCCAACATTGTTCCATAAATTGCTTCTGACAAGTATCTAGTGTACAAGTTTCTAACGCAAATGCCATATTTAAAAAGAATTTTTTCTCCGAATGACAGCAAATATTAATTTTGCAACACATATCAATCAGCAAACTATTACTTTTCCTGCCTAGGCAGCAAAATGATTATTCTCAATGGTAATAAAACATCAGAAATTTCATAAGTTGTCAAACTATAATTATTATGGACATATACAGGGTCTTTCACGAGGAACCTCACCCATATTTATACGGGAAACTACTGAACGTATTTTCATGAAATTCAGCACTTATAAGTATTTCACGATGCTGATGAAATCTAAAATATTTTCAAGGCATGAGCACCTCCGGTTTTTCCGGAAATGACGTCAACTTCCGTTTTTCAAATTAGAATACCATTTTTTTATTGCAGAAATAGATTCCTTAGAAAATTTCAAGTTATTTTGATGTAACATTTTTCAGTTTTGGTTGGAAAATTCTCTCTGAGCGGGAAAATTCGAAAAAAAAATCGAAAATCGAGCTCCGCTGAAACAAGAATAACTTCGAGGTTTTTGGATGGAAAATTTTCATTTTTGGGATTTTTCAAGATGTAAGATTGATGTATCCACTTTAAAAATCGAAATCGCGATTCATGATACAGGGGGTGAAAAAATCGCTTTCAAAGTTAGGGATGACAAAATCGTGAAAAATCAATTTTTTCAAATTAGAACCCCATTTTTTTTATGGCAGATATTGAATCTACGTTAAAAAATAATGTGAGTGTATGCATCACACCCTTGCCCTAAAATGGATATTTTCTGAGTTATTCACAAAAAACTGTTTTTCGTCTTGAATTTTCAGCTATTTCTTTTCCCTTCACGCCAAAAAGATGAAATTTTCAGGAACTGTTATTTGAACCATGCTGTAGATTTTTCACCCCTTCTTGAAACCGACTTCAAGTTACTATTAGGAGAACCATGGCAAACTCTCGCAGTTATAACTAGAGAAGATGCTCAAAGTTTTGACCGTTAATTTCTAGACATTTATTTATACGTCTCAGGAATGCTTCGTGCGTTGCTCTTCTTATTTCATCGGGAGGAAGAGATCTGCAAAAGTGTTTAAAAACCAAATTGAGTTTCAAAACTATGAATCTAAAAATCTAAACAAACCTGAACGCATTTCTGACTCGTTCTATGCAGTCCTCTTTATCAGTCAGGGGAGTTGAGTAGACAATATTTTTTATCCTACCCCAAACATAATAGTCTAAAGGAGTTAAATCGGGAGAACGTGGTGGCCAAAGATGTGGACCATTGTTCGCCAACCATCGATCTTCAAATAGCCTGTAGAGGATATTTGACACATTGAGTGAATTGTGTGGAGGCGCGCCATCTTGTTGATACCATAAGTCATTATGGTTCTGTACTAGCGGCTCAATTATTTGAGTCAATATGTCAGAATATCTATATCCTAAGGGAGTACATTCTTTAAATAATGCAAACATGTGTAGTGTTCTATCTTACCAGTTAAAGTCCCATCATAAATGTGAACATCGAGAATTGCATTATTTTTGATGGCGCAAAAAACATTGAAACTCCAGGTCTCTTGAAAGTTCCATTGTCTGAAGTGGTGGTTGTTCTCTTCATCCCAATAATGACTGTTATGCCTATTGAAAGAACCATTCTTTGTGGATTTAGATTCATCTGTCCAAATTATACAGTCCAAAAAGTTTTCATTCTCTTGAAATCGAATCATCATAGCTTCGCAAAACTCTGTTCTCCTGACGAAATCAGTTTTCTTCAAATGCTGTACCCTATTGAATTTATATGGGTGATTTTATGTTTTTTTAATATTCTCCAAACACTCGATTGAGATAATCCCAGATCAATCTCGGCATCTTTGAGAGAATTTTGAGGATTCACACGAAAATATGCAAGAACTGTAATTTCGTTGTTCTCATTTTCTACTACACTTTTTTCTCTGTGTATAGTTTTCTTAACGAAAGATCCGACATTTCTCAAGTTTGTCATGGTTCTGTTAATGGTATCTCTCGTTGGTCTGGGTCGGTCAGGAAACCTCTCAATGAACAGTCGAATCGTTCTATCTACAACTTTATTACATTCTCCATGAAGTAGAATGAGATTTAAATAATCTTCATTGGTAAAATTAGGCATAGTGATCGATTTTATAACTTAATACGAATTATCACCAAATTAATAGTAAACACAAAATGCTACTGAATAAAGAGGAATTTGGCAGATGTAATTAATGATATCTATCATTAAAAAAAAAAAGAATGTAAAACATGGTAAGTTTTTGCATATGGTTCATAAGGAATTATTTATTTATCACTGGAGAGAAAACCGATGGCCGATTAGTTGAAATAAAGAGGTTTCCGATACAAATTCGAATCAAAATTCGCCATCTATTTAGGAACAACCTGTAACTTTTTTCTCTTGCATATTAGGGTAGTAAAATCTAAAACATGGTTTAAGTAACAGTTCCTGAAAATTTCATCTTTTTGGCGTGAAGGGAAAAGAAATAGCTGAAAATTCAATACGAAAAACAGTTTTTTGTGAATAACTCAGAAAATATCCACTTTAGGGCAAGGGTGTGATGCATAAACTCACATTATTTTTTAACGTAAATTCAATATCTGTCATAAAAAAATGGGGTTCTAATTTGAAAAAAATGATTTTTCACGATTTTGTCATCCCTAACTTTGAAAGCGATTTTATCACCCCCTGTATCATGAATCGCGATTTCGATTTTTAAAGTGGATACATCAATCTTACATCTTGAAAAATCCCAAAAATGAAAATTTTCCATCCAAAAACCTCTAAGTTATTCTTGTTTCAGCGGAGCTCTATTTTCCATTTTTTTTTCGAATTTTCCCGCTCAGAGAGAATTTTCCAACCAAAACTGAATATCAAAATAACTTGAAATTTTCTAAGGAATCTATTTCTGCAATGAAAAAATGGTGTTCTAATTTGGAAAACGGAAGTTGACGTCATTTCCGGAAAAACCGTAGGTGCTCATGCCTTGAAAATATTTTAGATTTCATCAGCATCGTGAAGTACTTATAAGTGCTGAATTTCATGAAAATACGTTCAGTAGTTTCCCGTATAAATATGGGTGAGGTTCCTCGTGAAAGACCCTGTATATTTCCATAGCAACCAACCATTGCAACAATTGCGATTTCTATCAAATTTCATTTTAATTTATCTACTCCTATTAAATTATATATTCATTATTCAATTGCTTTCATTCAATTAATAGTATCTGTAAACAAACACCGTGAGTAATAATAACTCACCGCTATAACTCACTACTATTCCTGGAATTATTCACCAGTTGAATATCAAGGTGGGTCTGTGCCTCTGTCACCTGAATAATTTTGACGTTTTGAAATTGAGTTGAAACCTAATTACCGTGAATATTTTGCTGAAAACGATGAATTCTGATAGTGAAGATGAATTATTATGTGCACCTCCAGAAATAAGAGAAGCAGCTAATGTCACCATACAGAATTTATTGCCGCGTGCGTTTCTTAAACGTCAATCAGAGAAACATGTAGCTAAAAAGGCAGAAAGTTTTACGCCAGAACAACTAAATGATTTCATAAATGAAGCTCCTGATCAGAAATATCTGGCAACAAATTTAGTAGATCTCATAATAATTCAATCGTTTTCATCATCTAGTTAATATCATAATTTATTTTAGATTTTGTATTTATTGTTATAGTCGTAGATAAAGTATAGTATTCAACTTGCGGTAATGGCCATAACTCACTCGATGAATTACAAAGATATTGTGAGAATTGTAATGATTTGCAAATACAATATCCTCCATTATATTATTATAAACAATTGGATAAAACATTATATTTTATTTTATATTAATGAGAGGGGTGAAAATGTCTTTAACCAACAGTTCTTTTTCTAATCTTTATTAGATCATTGGGACCGGTTTCGGAATACTAGATTCCATACTCAGCCAAAGACTACAATATAAAACGAAATGAAAATTAAAAAACAAAATCACAGACATCACTATGTCATACTTACACTGAAGGTAGAAACAGACTATGCCCACGTACGCCACGTACGCGACGCAACGTGGGAAAGCTAGCGTGCACACTTGACCCACGTACGCAACGCATACTGACATCAGTCGTTTTCATTTGTCAGTAGTACGATGTTTTCTGATTCAGATAGTGAATTTGAGGAAGATTCATTGAGTTTGTTGTTTGTACATGAATATGTCCGTGCCTCAAGAAAAAAAAAAAGAATTAAGAAGAGAAGATGTTGGATACACAATATAAATAAAGACAGAGAGAAAAATGGAGAATATCATACATTGATGCAGAGACTAGAATCTGACGAAGACCGATTTTTTATGTACTTCCGCATGTCTAAAGTACAGTTTGAGGAGATTCATGGTATGATCGAATCCGATATACGAAAAGAAAATACACATCTTCGGAAGCCGATAAGTACCAGAGAAAGAGTAGCAGTTTGTCTAAGGTAAGTATAAATTATCTTTTTGCGCGTATGTTCTGGGAACATCGCGTTATAGTTTTGCCCAAGTGGTGTTAATATATCTGATGCGTACTAGGAGCTTGGTTATCACTTCGTGAATATTCAGAAATGGCTCACCCATTTGTAAAATTCTTAGGTTGACCGTCTTTGGGCCTCCGCAAACTATATGTTCGGCAGTTTACTTTTTCGATCCACAGAGCCTGAATGTTTCGTCTGCTCATGAAATATATTATAAACAATAAATATTGAAATTGTTTAGGAAAATTTTATTCAAAATGTATATTTTCGTAATAAAGTTGAATATTTTTTACAAGATTAGTATCATCGGAAATTTGAGTCTTAGGCATTTCAACTAAATATGATGGGGAAGAATATGATGTGTAGGCTTGTGAAAAATTTCCAGAAGAAGAATTTATATTTTCTTGGTTTTGGCTGATTATCTGATCCTCAATAGTAACTGGTGCTCTCAATATATTTCGTTGCAACTCTGCTTGTTTGAGCTCTGCTTCACTTACAGCTTTAAGCAAATTCATTTTAATTGGAATTTGATCCTGCTTTGAGAGCTTCTTTACCGTTTTACTCATACTTAAGAAGAATGTGTCTAAATCATCCATTTCCTGTTTTTTACTTCTTCTTGCGTGCGAGTTTTTCATAATTTCCACCAGATCGGCCAAGTTATTGTCCCTACTAGAACTGGCCTTTCTTTTGCTTGATGGATTGGATGTGGGAGTGTTGGTGTGGGATGGAGTGCTATCAGAGGAAAATAAATTAATTTCTTCGAGGGGAACGCTCTCTGGAGAAGGAAGAGGGGAATTAGCATCAGATACAGCAGCTTCCAGGTTTCCGGTAGTGTGACGGCCTTCTAAATATGGCTTCAAAAACGACATCTGTTCCTCGTACCGCCAAGGCGCAATAATTTTCCCTGCTTGTCCACTTTTTTTCTTGCGTCGTTTCATAGCATTGTTGAAGCAATTTCGCAACTTAGCCCAGTTTTCTCTACACATTTCAACTGCAACAATAATAATAAAAATTCTTAAAAAGTCAGTAGCTTTTGCGCACATGTACCATTGTCTATTCGAGCCTCTTACAAAGTCGATAATGCTGAAATTATAGTGACTGTAGGCCTAAGTTTTGGTTCGTAGTAAGGACAGTAGGTACCGAATGGGTTCCAAATAGTGGGACAAACGCAGCGTATGAAAGGTTTCACCCAGGTCCAATTACAATAAACGACTGTGTGACTACTTTGAACGGTTCTTGAACCGTCTCAATTGCAAACCAAAAGAAACCCTATATTCCCATATGGAAATATTCACTGTGTTATTTACTATTCACACAGCATCATCTAGCCCTAAACATACCTAATTTTTAAAAATTTGTATTATTTATTTTACAGATTCCTAGCTACGGGTAATTCATTTCGGAGCATTGGATTCAGTTATCGCATGGGTTTTTCTACTATACGTATAATTGTGCAGGAGGTTTGTGAAGCGATTTGGAAACATCTTGGACCTATCGTGATGCCGCAACCCACAGCGGAAATGTGGAAACGAATAGCAAATGATTTTACCCGCTTTTGGAATTTTCCAAACTGCATAGGAGCTCTAGATGGTAAACACGTGAACATAAAGTGTCCAATTAAAGGCGGCTCAGATTATTGGAACTACAAAGGTCAAAATTCCATAGTTCTTCTTGCTTTGGTAGATGCCCATTACAAATTTGTAGTGATAGACGTGGGCTCCTACGGAAGAAATAGTGACGGGGGAATTTTCGAAAAATCAACACTGGGTAAACTATTGGATCAAAAGAAATTGAACATACCAGAAGATCGACCTCTAATGCCAGGATCAGAACCATTGCCGTATATTATAGTCGGCGATGAAGCATTTCCCCTTAAACAATATTTACTGAGACCTTACAGCAAAAATGCTTTGCTCAATAATGAATCGAATAAAATTTTCAATTATCGATTGTCTAGGGCCAGAAGAATCGTGGAAAACGCATTTGGGATATTGAGAGCAAGGTGGCGGGTATTTCAAGGGCCTGTTCAGGTACAACCAGAAATGGTGGACAAAATAGTTCTAGCAGCATGCTGCCTCCATAACTATTTGGGCACCACTTTTGAGCTGCAGGATGAAAGAGGAACAGAACCTACACCACAACAATCATTCCATACATTGGATGGTCTTAGAAGGAATCACACGAAATATGCATATAATATCAGAGAAAAATTCAAACAATATTTCATCTCAAGCGAGGGTTCAGTGCCATGGCAATTAAATATGGTGAGAAGAGGATTACAAAATCCACCCAACGAAAATGATTAGTACATGGATTATTTCTACCTACTATAAAAATAAAATGTATTAATAAATAAATGAAATGTTTTTTTATTAACATTATGTGTATGACTTATGAAACATCAACTAGTACATAAGAAGCAAGTATGTACCTAATGACTTTAGAGAGACTACAACTCTGACTACAAATAAATACTCATGTCATTTCGAGTTAAAAGACAACAGGCTAAATTCGCATCATTTATTTTGGTGATTTGCTAAAAAAGTAATGAATGCATTTTGATAAACTTTTACCAATCGTTAATATCATAAATAAATAAGCAAACAAAAAAGGAATATGAAAATCCAATAGGTAATTGAGAAATACGTGCAAAAATATCATACACAAGTATAGGTACCACCTACCTACGTTATGAAAATGTAATACAATCATATTTATATAGAAGGACTATTAGATCTATATAAATATATACGGGTCGTATTTTTAACTCCTTTTTTTAAAGTGAATTATACAGAAATACCCCACATATTCATTTATTCAGTATTAAACGTACCTATACTGTGTATATATACTTACATAACCTACCCAATTCGAATTCATACAGTACGAATTTAGTAGCATGTATAGGTACTTGCTACAGAAATACCCACACATATTCAATTATTCACTATAAAACGTGCCTATATGGTAGCCAATTCTTACAGTACAAATATGTTTTAGAAAATTATAGTATCAGGTAGGTACTTGCCAGGTTTGCCAATTTTCTGGGCTATTTCTTCCCATGCTGCATTTCTCAATGTAGCATCGCGATATTCCGCGGATTTAATATTGTAAATTACCTCGTAATTCTTAATTAAATCGATGAATTGTTCATCTGCCATCTTTTCAAAATCTAACTGACGTGTTTCGAATGTATATTTCTATAGAAACACACTAATCTACGCCACCTTGGCATCTACAATCCCCTACACCTTCCCCCGTCGATCTGGATCGGCGGATATCGCGTTGCGTGGGCCGCGTGGGATAGCGTTGCGTATGATAGCGTCGGTGTAGTGTGTTTCTTGACAAATAAATTCAAGGGTCCAGATATCGCGTGGCGTCGCGTACGTGGCGTACGAGGGCATAGTCTGTTCCTACCTTTAAAGTAGAAACATACTATGCCCTCGTACGCAACGCATTATGATATCTGGACTCTTAAATTCACATGCCTAGAAACACACTACACAGACGCTATCATACGCAACGCTATCCCACGCGGCCCACGCAACGCGGTATCCGCCGATCCAGATCGACGTGGGAAGGTGGAGGGGATTGCTAGTTTGTTTCTATAGAAACTTACATTCGCAATGCGTCAGTTTGAGTTTTGAAAAAAAAAAGCACTGACGTGTAGTCAGTACTCTTTGGCGCGCGTGTTCACGGTGGCTAATTTGAATTGAATGATGAGTATTTCAAGCTCAGTAGATAGAGCGAGCCGAAGATCTACCCAAAGGATAGTGGACACCATTCACTTTCGGTTCAAAAATTAACAGTGCTGTATCTAAGCTGCCATCAGGATAGATTAAGAAAGTTGGAAAAGAACACAAGTGACTCTCCTTAGTCGCACAAGCTCCTAGAAGATTTGGGAGGGTCAGTATAATCCTAATCATGTTAATCGCACGCGCGCCAAAGCAGATTGACTTTTTACACTTTTTCTTTCATTGTTAAGTCAATCTGCTATTGCGCGCGTGCGATTAACATGATTAGGATTATACTGACCCTCCCAAATATTCTAGGAGCTTGTGCGACTAAGGAGAGTCACTTGTGTTCTTTTCCAACTTTGTTAATCTATCCTGATGGCAGCTTAGATACAGCACTGTTAATTTTTGAACCGACAGTGAATGGTGTCCACTATCCTTTGGGTAGATCTTCGGCTCGCTCTATCTACTGAGCTTGAAGTACTCATCATTCAATTCAAATTAGCCACCGTGAACACGCGCGCCAAAGAGTACTGACTACACGTCAGTGCTTTTTTTTTTTCAAGTTCCTTAAACAAATATAGCTATCAATACAGTTTGGCTGTTAGCTTTACCGTAGATCGAAAAAAAATGCGGTTGTGAGACCTCCGTTTGGAACGCTATTGCCTCTTCTCCAAATCCGAACGTATTTTAATATAGATCTACCGAATATAGTTATTTATAAATTCGCCTCAGGGCCACCATACAGAAATTTCAACTCGGAAACAACGCTATTTCCCCCAAACTGACTTGTGTCCGTGCACTGAATTGACATGAATATTCTTTTAAAACCTCACAATATCGGCTCATTGCTTCCAACATAACCCAAACAACCTAAAACCATTCACTTCTCATCTGCGCAAGCGCAATATACTCGTGCCTGCAAGTCCTCCCAAAATTACACACCTCACAAAAAACTCCGATTCTCCAACACTAGTGGTTCAGGAGATATCGCTTCTTGAATCCACGCATGCGCAGACCCTCACCATGAGATTCTATAGAGGAATAGCATCCGCCACCCCAAAATCCCAATCCTCTCTGACGAAAGCACCAGCAGTTAAATCACTGATGGTCTGCTCATGCGCATAACGAAAAATGCCCGTAAGGGGTAACATCAATTTCGAAATTAGCCCCAGGGCCACGATACGGACACTTTAACTCGGAAACAACGCTACATCCCCCAATCTGACTTGTCCTTGCACTGAATTGCCATGAATATTCTTTTAAAACCTCACAATATCGGGTCAGCACTCCCAACGTAACCCATACAACCCAAAAACAGTCACTTCTCTTCTGCGCATGCGCAATCTACTTGCGGCTGAAAGTCCTCCCAAAATCACACACCATACAGAAAACTCCGATTCTCCAACACTAGTGGTTCAGGAGATATCGCCTCTTGAATCCACGCATGCGCAGACCCTCACCAGGGGATTCTGTAGAGGAATAGCATCCGCCACCCCTAAACCCCAATCCTCTCTTACGAAAACTTCAGCAGTTAAATCACTGATGGTCTGCTCATGCGCGTAACGAAAAATGCCCGTAAGGGGTAACATCAATTTCAAAATTGGCCCCAGGGTCACGGTATGCACACTTCAACTCGGAAACAACGGTATTTCCCCCAAACTGACTAGTGTCCGAGCACTGAATTGCTATGAATATTCTTTTAAAACCTGACAATATCGACTCAGCACTCCCAACATAACCCATCCAACCCAAAAACAGTCACTTCTCTTCTGCGCATGCGCAATCTTTTCGCGGCTAAAAGTCCTTTCAAAATAACGCACCTTACAAAAAACTCCGATTCTCCAACACTAGTGGTTCGGAAGATATCGCATCTTTAATCTACGCATGCGCAGACCCTCATCAGGGATCTGGATTCTATAGAGGAATAGCATCCGCCACCCCAAAACCCCAATCCTCTCTGACGAAAACTACAGCAGTTAAATGACTTCTCATCTGCGCATGCGCACAACGGAAAATGTCCGGAAAGGGCAGCATGAACCTCAAAAAAATAGGTTTCGGCATTTTAAGCAAAGTATTTCGCAAAATAGTAGTAATTTTTTTATTGTTTTCATGTCACGTGATCTTCACGAAATTTTGCAAAAGTGTTTGCATTGGTCTTATGCATCTAACTACTGAGTTTCAATTTAATCAGATCAGTATTTTTCGAGTTATCCTGAAAACAAAATTTTAAAATTTTTGAAATTTTTTTTTGCTACTTTAGGGCTGTCCGATCAAAACAAAACTTCGCAGGCATATAAAGGTCATGATTCTACAATTTGCTGCCAACTTTCAGAAAGATCGAGTGATTGGTTCCGGAAATATTCATTAAAAACGTTTTGACTAAAAACGGCCTTAACTCCGAAACCGCTCGGTGGATTTCGCCCGTTAACGAACTTGTCCGAGATATTTACGCTACAAAACTACCCTGCAAATTTCAACGCTCTAAGTCGTTCCGTTCGAGAGTTATCGTGCTAACGGCCGGCCGGACCGGCCGGCCGGACCGGACGGACAGAATTGAATTTGACCTCGAATTCTTCATCAGGAAGTCGAACCTAATCGTTTGAGACCATTTTCGAAAAAAAATTCGAAAAATACAGACATTGTGACGAAATGATAGCACGCTGTTCCTTGCGGAACACGCGCGCAAAAATGAACAATTCATTGATTTGGTTAGACGATATGTCATTGATAATATTAAATGCACTGAATTTCGTGACCAACTTCGTGACACAACATTACTTAATGCAGCACGGGAAGATATAGCAAAACAACAGTGCAAGCCTGCCAAGTACCTACCTGCTACTATATTTTCCTTTAACATTTGTACTGTATGAATTGGGTAGGTGTTGTAAGTATTATTACAACGCCTAGTTAACCCAGATGTAACCAAAACTTTTACTTGGAAGTATTTTAATCCTGATGATATTTTTGGGTTCAGATTTAGAATCCAAATATATTCAGTGAAAACCATTTTGAAAAATTTTGATTAGTTTTCGAAAAAAAAGCAGTTGAATTTATTGTTATTGTTTCACCGACTTTCCATGAATAATTTTTTTTCGCTTTGCTGAGGAATCATGTTGGTGATCCTAACGAAGGTTGACAAGAAAAGATCATCTTCATCAGAGTCGGAATACTAATCAATTCGTCTAATTTCCGCCTCGGCTGTAAGATGCTTAGCAGGTATATTGTGAACAGTAACCACGTCTTCTCTTCCCGAATCTTCATATGTGACTTTAGAATTTGTATTTTCAGGTGGGGGCAATATTATTTCATGCGACGTCTCCAAACCATTTTCTACATATTTTCAATTTCCTCTTCAGTATTTCATGGAGCCGCGAAAGATGTTTGTAATAACTTTACTGTAAAAAGTGAACAAATTGTCAAATTTTATTTCAGAGTAATCGTAGTTGCCTATAACGCCAGGGTCCTTTATAAAGGACGACAATATTGATGTACCAATTTTGAAAATATGAAAGAGTGGATGAAAAGAAATTCTTATTGGAAATCAACCTTATACTATATTCAATAAGTTAATGGTCCAATAAAAACTAATTATCATAAAATAATCTTAGAATGCTTAACTCCAGTTATCTCTAGATGCCATTGAGAATTTACTCTTCTATAACTAGCACTCAAGCTTCTCAAGAACTATTGATGGAATGAAAAATAAACAAACAACAGTTTGATAGATATCCAAGGAAGTAATGAATGTAGTGCCATCCCTTACAATAAAGACGAACTCTTGTATTACAGACTTTTGTAGTGATCCTTTTAAAAGGACCATGGTATAAAGTGGGTTCCACTTTTCTGATTAAAACCAAAACTTTAATGTTCGAATGTTCCACATAAAATTCGCTTTGTACAGCTTTACTTCAATGCCTTCTCGAAATTGACGAATTCTAATTCTGAATGGTTACATTGGTTACTGAAAACATCCGGTCTTCCGTCCGCTCTCTCCGCGGATCTCTTCATTCGTCAGCACTTATTCGTGCTCTCATATAAACACAACACAAGAGGTTACTGAACTGATTACTCCCAATTGATAATATTGGTATTCTTTCCTTTGGTACATTTTGGAAACACGAATGCGTGCACCAATTAATTATAATCATGTTAACAAACAAATTATCAACCTTAGTCCTTAAAACCAAATAGGTCCTTAATATTAGTTTATACTACACTGAGAAAAAAGATTTCAATGAAACTATGTTATTTAGAAGCTCTGCATTGTGGCAACTAAAATGATTTTTCCGTTCGATTAAATGTATTATTAAACCAAGGAGTTCGAATGGTTGGTACAGATATTCGTTGTTTTTTGAACAGATAATTAATATGAAGAACTGTATGCAATAGTGCCTAATAATCTGCTTCATTGTGATAATTCGAATCTGAAAAAATGACTTGGGTAATTGCTAAGAACGCATAGTTTCATTCCTGCAATACGTCTTAGTTTCCGAGTAATTAAACGAAATATTCCGTCAAATAGTCAGTTTAATCAGACCATCCCCCTCCACGCATACAACGAACTCAACGACTCCAGGGCAGATTTCCCGCTAAGACCGGCTAAGATCACGCCATATTGCCAATTGCCATGCAGCATATACGCGCACAGTGATGGTGATAAGTTCTATTATAAATCTATAATATAGTGTACAAGTAAAGAGTGGTATTTATATAGGTAGTAGAAATAAAATTTGTCGCGTATAATGAGTGAAAAATTAAAAAATTTATTGACTTCTTGGAGACTGGAAAATCTCGTCCAATTATTTGAAGGTAAGTTCGGTATATAATTGTAACAGGTGCATGAGTGCGGGTATAGCCTTGGTGGTTTTTGGCCAAAATATTTTCCGGTTGTTAAATATATATCTCACGATAAGAGCCATTTCATTATTGTACTTCATTTTGGTAATCACTAAGCTGCAGCTAATTATCAGTGCCGACTAGACCTACTACCATTATATTGTACTACCCCTTGTTATTTTTATAAGATGTCTGCGGTGTCGTCGGTATTAAACTGATATAAACTAAATAATATAAATTTAATTGAATTGAACTTATGAAATTATGAATTTTAAGAATGACCAAAGATAACCAAGTCATTATTCATTCGCTTGAAATTCGTTATTATATTTATCTTGAGGTATAGGGATGGGACATCATCATCGATGTTTCCTTAACATCGATGTTTCATGATCGATGTCGATGTTTTCACCATCGATGTCAATGAAAAATATCATCGATATAAACATCGATGTTGAACGAAAAAACACTAACATCGTTATCGATGTTAGTTATCAAAACCAAAAATTAAAATTCAACATCTATTACTTTTTATACTTGTCATGTATTTTAAGGATAACTACTCTATTGAGTCACTGTAATGATATCGTTCCGCAATGTAACAGACAAAAAGTGGAACTTTTCACAATACTTGAGACATTCGCAGTTTGCTACTGCTACTGTTTCGTTTTTGTGTTTCGAATGAAAAATTTCGGAAAGAAATTATTTCCACGTTTTCGTATCGGTAGAATTGGTGGAAAATAATGTCTTATGCTTTTGTTGGAGTCCTCTCCTGAGAGTGAATAGAGTGAATTTATTGGGGATAATTACAGCGGATATGAGAAATACATGCAATGCGAATAAAAAATGGAACAAAATAAATGCCTGGATATCCCCTAAGAACGAAAACATTTGCATCCCTTTTGAAGAGATTATTTCTATTGTCAGCATTTTGTATACTTCAGAAAATATAGATTGCATCATAAATCTTTTCGAAAGTGACAAACTTAAGATACAGAACAATGAGACAAATATAGCAGGAACCGATTACCCTTCAAATTTACTACCCATTCATTAAAATGCTTTTTTTAACATCGTTCCAAATGTGGCTCTCCGCAGATGGCTGAATAAATACAAAATTACTTGTTTGAAGTATAAAGTAGGTAACAATAATATATCTAGCAAGTTGCAACCCAAATGAAACCAGCTGTATGAATAACAAAGTCGTCAAAACGTGTAATGAAATTAGGTGCGTATCGTTTCAAGCACAGTTTCATTGAAATATTTAGAAAAATATTTTGATCCCGTCATCGAGGAAATTTAATCCCGAAAATTTCGAGACTAATATACTACCGGGATCCCGAGTGTACTGATTATGTAAATTGAAAATTTTAAATTTTCTGGTTCATTTAAGTTGGGTTGCACAAAGCTCCGATCAGCTTGATTGTCGATTTAATTCGATGGTTCCATCAAAAATGAACTGAGAATATACATAGAATCACACTGATCGGGCAATCAAGAGCTGTCAAACGTTCGTGAAACCCACCGTTAAAGTCCAAAAAAAATCGATGTTCTTAACATCGATGTTTCCAAACATCGATGGTCAACTGTCGATGTTTACATAACATCGATGGTTTGTTTCGATGTTATCATCGATGTTGAACATCGATGTAATGCTATCGATGTCCCATCCCTATTGAGGTAACATAATATGGGTAAAGTTTCCGATGATTGAATGAAAATTGAAGTTAAAAGTTTTTTTTTTATGCAGATGAAGGTATTGATGATACTGCCTTCGATTTACTCGATGAACAAACTATGAAAGAACTAATTCCAAAAAAAGGAACTTTCCTTATTTTTCGTTCGAAGTATGAAGAGTATAAGACAAAAAAAACAATTTTTGAAGAGGCCTTAAGGTCCGATGTTATAATTGAAGTGAGTATAATGATCTTCATGGTTCTCGTATATTTTCGTGATTCTTCATAATTTCTTCAGTCGGAAACAGCATCAACCTCAACTTCACAAGCTGGCAC
This sequence comes from Halyzia sedecimguttata, assembly GCA_937662695.2. Taxonomy (NCBI): domain Eukaryota; kingdom Metazoa; phylum Arthropoda; class Insecta; order Coleoptera; family Coccinellidae; genus Halyzia; species Halyzia sedecimguttata. The sequence continues at coordinate 64,629,450 of OW569417.2, read as the reverse complement.
ACTAACAGTGTCCGACTTGGGTACATCATTTTTACAAAGTGATACATCAGATGACCATAGATGCTTGTTAGCTGAACTGGATGCTACTTTTGGTTGCAATGAAAACCTTTCCCCCAATATACCATTTCCAAGATATTCTCATCCTATGGGAGAAACTAGAAAGAGATGTCATTCATCTTTATTCGACAATTACTTGGTATACCTATATATATACATAAATAATTTCATCATATAGTTTTATATTTGAACAAAATTCGATTATTCTCAAGAATTAAAAAACCTCATAATTTTCTCTTTAAAATTTTGTATAGTCGAAAAATAATTTCAATTTTCAAATCATCATTTGACCTCTATTTCCCTTCCAGTCTTTGGAAGATTTATTAAGGAGCTCCACGGAAGGAAGAATATTATTGGCCAAAAAAGATAAATTAACTAATGACTCGAGGCAGAAACTTGTTAATATATTAATAGATGAATTAGTAAATGAATGCCTTCGTTCGAAGCAAAGGGTGGAGTTAGTATTATAAAAGTTATTTTCTTGTGTTCTGTGTTAGCATTTTAATTTTGTTTTAAGGTTGAAAACTGAGAAGCTGATGCATATTGCAGAATCAATACAAGAACTTTTTATAGGTGAAGATAAGAACACCTATTATATTCCATATATTGGCAAGAGGGGCAGTTTCAGGAAGCAACCAGCCCGCGGAAAATTGTGGTATAGGTACCTGAACGTAAAAGCTCAACTGAGATTGATAAATAAAGAAAAACTGTCTACTTCACAAGTGGAGTCTTGTGAAGAATTCACAATTGAAGAGCAGCAACAATTAGAATTCTTGAAAATACATTCCCAACCTTACCATGAATTGCTAAAAAATTGGGAAGCTACATATGACTTGAGGAATTCACTTTATTTTGAATGTGAAATTCAAACCCTCTTAAATGATATAAAATGTTCGGATAAGGATTATTTCCTAAATCTGGTGAGCCTTCAATTTTATTTTTATTGGTATACATAATACATTTATGGACAAAAAATCTTTTCCCAATTTCATATTACATTTATGTGTATGTATATATTGATATTAATGGAGTTCTTTTATATTCAGCTAGAAACCGATTTCAATAGGGAGAACCCACAAAAAGTGGATATTATTTATTGTCAATGGCCTAAGGTTTTTCCAGCCATTTTAAAAGAATTGGAAATTAGAAAAATAGAGGTGGCTAAAAAATTCAACTCCCATGAACTAGGTTTGTTTAAATTTTTCTTAGATACCCATATACAGGTTGATTCACGGTGATGGGCTACTAACTCAGAAACCATTGATTTTTTATCCAAGGTGTGGCATATTTAATAATTTTTTTTCAGCACAAAATGATGAGTCTAATATGCTACCACCTAGAATCACCCTGTATATATATGTTTTTTCGAAAATCAACCATATTTTAAAATTCGATAATTAAATATTAAACCTGTGTTTCAATATCCACAGATTTACAAACGCAAGCTTTCAGTCATTTGGCCTATCTGTTTTCCCCTTCTAATATTAAGGGAAAAAATTTCCACTGGAGGCCATCAAGAACAGAGGTTCAGGATAGCATTTTTTGTGTCGTTAAGGTAACTATAGTATGTATATTAAACTTATCTTAATTTCATTGAACTTTAATCCTGGAAAATCATTATGCTGATGAATATTGGACATGCTTAACCTAATTTTCCTTGTCTTTTTCAGGATGAAGAAGAATTGGAGGAAAGGATTAAAAGAAGAAAATTGTTTTTAGATAAGGGTGATCTTCCCCTACAGCCGTTTGGTTATGCTATTGTCGAGTCAGATGAGATCAAATTCTTCATTCACTGTTATGGGAATAAATACAGAATTGATATTCAAAACTGTATTCGTTGCATAGAACTTCTATATAAAGTGTACCAGACATTGAATCTTGAATATCCCCTAGAAGGAAAGAGCATTTGGAACTTTGTGCAGGAATTGGTGTTTGATACTCCTTCAAAGATAAAAAATTCAAGTACAGCCAGTGTCTTATCTGATGTTAAATATCATTTGATGTAAGTGTTTATTTTATGAGATTACTTTTATTAGTTGTCATCAGAAATAATCTGTCTTTAAGGTTTTGTGAAAATAGAAAGTTATAAGGTTTTATTTGGTCCATAAAAATTTGCGCAATGTTGATATGTGGTTATTGCAAAATATCTCTTAGTAGTCTGAAGGTGTTGATACTCCACTTGAAATTAGAGCATCAATGTCATGATTCTAGCCAGATTAGGTGTGGTGAAAATGCTTGTTTTAGAATATTCTCTTCCCTCAAATCATTCAGACAACATGTCAATAGTAAACATATAGTACACCCTGTAGATTCGAAACTTGTTAAAAATGAAACTCAATTTATGAATGAAAGTATTACCCCCAAAGAGTTTGAACAGAATGAAATTATTCCCCCAACTAATGAAAATTTCTCAAACAATTCAGAGGTTGAATATAATTTTGATTTGTTCAAGGATTCCATTGATCGAAATGTGTTACTGCTCATTGCTAATCTTTATGCAGACAATACATTAAACAGAAAACATGTTCAAACTATTATCAGACTTATGAAAGAAACGCTTTCAGAACCTCTATCAATTTTCAAAAATTATTTGGCAAAATCTGACCTCAAACAAGAGATTTCAAGCTTCTTTCATGCTTTAGATAATATTTTTGAAGATTTAGATTCAGAATATCTCAGGTTTAAGACTTTAGAAGCTTCAGGATACTTTGTTTTTCCAGAAGAAATCATTGTTGGAGAACGTTTAGAAACTATTCATGATCAAGTTATTAGTAAAAATAACACAAGTCAGTTCATACCGATCTCAAAAGTTTTAAAAAATTTTTTTCAAATTCCTGAAGTTTTTCACATCATCACAGATTACATACAATCTTCACTGCATTATACTGATACACAAAACATTGTTCAAACTAAATTTTGGAGAGAAAAGGTTGATTTGCATACAGAAAATGAAGTAGTGTTGCCTTTATTTCTTTACTACGATGACTATGAGACTGGAAACCCCTTGGGTTCCCATAGTGGCATCCACAAATTGGGCTGTATATATTATTCTATACCTTGCATCCCAGTGTTCTTTAAGAGCTATCTTGAAAACATATTTTTGTGTCAACTCTTTCATACTTCAGATCTGAAGGAATTTGGAACAGACAAGATTTTTTCCAGATTGATATCAGAGTTACAAAAGTTGTCAAAAGAGGGGTTTGAAATTCAAATAGAAAATACAAAAAAAAAAATTTTTTTTGAACTTGCTTTAATTATTGGGGATAATTTGGCTCTCAATACATTGTCTGGATTTGTTGAGAGCTTCCGTGCCAATTATTTTTGTAGGTTTTGTAAGTGTTCACGACAAGAAACGGAAATATTGCTTGAAGAAGATTTTAGCAAAATGCGAACGGTAGAAAACTATAATATGGATTTGAAAGGGTATCCCACTCAAACAGGCATCAAAGAACCTTGTATCTTCAATTCCATTTCTTCATTTCATGTCACTAAAAACTTCTCTGTTGATATAGCACATGATATTTTTGAAGGTATAGGACTTTTTGATATTGTTGAGATACTATATAAATTAATAATAATTGACAAAATTCTCAATTTTGACGTTATGAATGATTGTATTAAACATTTTCGTTATGGAAAGGATAATTCTAATAAGCCACCACTCATATCTCGTAATAATTTGACTTCTAAAAAAATCAGAATGTCACATTCTGAAATGAAGATTTTTATACTGTACTTTGGAGTAATGTTTGGTGATCTCATTCCACCTGGTAATGCCTGTTGGGAATTGTATACCCTTTTGAGACAAATTTTGGATATTGTTCTTTCTGATTGCATCAAACAAACAGACCCAGTTTCTTTAGCTCAGATCATAAAAAAACATCATCAACTTTACATGGAACTATTCAATTTGAAATTAAAACCGAAACATCATATTGTAACACATTACCCAACCATTCTTCGAACTGTTGGGCCTCTAATACATCTATCAACTTATAGATATGAATCAAAGCATAGAGAGTTTAAAACCAATGCTAATATTGTTTCATCTCGTGTAAACATTACACATACTTTAGCGGTAAAGCAGCAGCTTCGACTTTGTAATAGATTTTTATGCAAGAAGGGGTTCAGTAAAATTATTGAGTACAAAGGAAAATTCATTCATGATATTGAAAATAGCAATTTGGATAAGGCGTGTTTGAATAGTCTTAGAAGTGCAATTTTTTTTGAAGAGTTTAAAAATAATGTAACATTAGTTGAATCAGTTAAAATATCGAATAAAATTTATAGAGAGGGTGATCTCTTATTAACTGGAAAAAAAAACATTTTTCCTGAATTTGCTCAAATTGAGGCTATTATCGTAAATGAGCACAAGGATGTGTGCTTTGTCAACAAAAAAATTGATGTTTTAGAGTTCAACGATCATTTTTATGCGTACAGAGTGACCATATCGAAGGAAATTTGTGTTATAAAATTAGAAACACTTATATATGTATCTCATCTCAACTACTCGGAAGTGAATGGTATTCTATATATAACCTTATTTTGAATTCAACCAGACTGAAAGTCATACAATAAAACCTTTCAACTTTCGATTATACATATAATGTGTATATTAATTTTGTTTTGTTATTTTTGTTATTTAATTAACATATATAATATGTGTATTAATTTTATATTTTGTTGAACCAGTCATCTTTATAATATATGAATATTTTTTGGAAGATATTTTTTGTTTTTCACTATTCTGAAGAATGTATATTTTATTTTAAAAAAATAAACAATTCTGATCGATTCATTGTTTTTGTCCTCTCAACTATAAACCTGACCAAAAGTATTACAGTAATACTAAGTTTCATGGTGATGATTAAATAAGTTTCATTGTGATGATAAAATGGATTCTTTGATTCAAATTAGAAAAAGTTATCATAATTAAACTATGCAAATAAGTGCAATGTGACTACATTCATTGTAACAAAGAAATATTTCAACTAAACTGAATTAATTGTAATAAAGAAATAGTTCAACTAAACTGAATTAATTGTAATAATGAAATAGAATTGATACTTATAATTAGAGAAAGTTTAATTGCTACAACTAAAAAAGTTCAATTATCTCAATCATTCGGAAGCAATGAAAACAAATTAGTTGGTTCTATTAAATGTTTACTTGAGGCTATATTTATTAAATATTTTATTTGCCACAATGCTTTTTTTCTCTCAGTGTAAAAATACAACATTCATAACGATATAATATACAGGTGGTCCAATAATATAATATTCATAACATTCGGCCATCCTGTTTTTCTGTGCGTCCTCGCCAGTTTATGATCAGACGGGTTTTTATTTCTTCTTAGTTCTGAAATCAGAAGACTTTCTGTAAAAGTTCATATATATATATTTTTTTTTATACATATTTATATTTTTATTAACCATTTAATCACAAATACTATATTTCATAGAGTAATAATAATTGGCAATATTATGTTATGGTGTTGCATATTTTTATTCAATCTTTTGTTTTGTATGGTATTCCATTTTTGTAAAAAATATGAATATGGAACAAAGTTTCTTGCGAAACAAGATTTAGGGGTGGCTTTTCCCACTCCTAGTCACAGAGGAACATCACCAAAATTTGTTTTGAATGCCTTCTCGCCCGCATAAAATATCTGCTTGATTTCATTCTTCTCAGTTTTTTTTTTAAGAAAAAAAATATTGAAAACTGCTGTTCGGACGCCATCTTTATTATAATTGTATGGTATTCCATTCTTATCATTGCATGGTATTCCATTTTTATTATTGTATGGTATTCCATTTTTCTTATTGCATGGTATTCCATTTTTATTACCGTATGGTATTCCATTTTTATTATGTTTTCATAACTTGTTGTATGGTGTACCATAATGTTTTTCCTTTTGTTGTTTTTATGACTAATAAATCAATCAACTCATCGATACTATTTACCTCATCATCTGAAGGTGAATCGGATTCACTTAATGCGCCAGATTTATATTCTCTTATTGCGTCTGCAGCTACCACTGCAGAATATCGTTGGTAACCTTTCATGCCTTTAAGGGCGACAATTTCGTATCGATCATTACCTAGAACTTTTGATACTTTATAGGGGCCTCCGAATTTTATTCCAGTCTTACGACCGACATCCTTGGTATCTTTTTTAGCTCCTCGCCAAAGAACCAAACTGCCTATGTTATATTTCGTGCTTTCTTTCCGTTTCTTATCAAACTGCCTTTTCATTTTTTTACTTTGTTTATCCATTTTTTGCTTAGCATTTTCTGCAATTTGTTGCCTATTCTCGGGAATAATGTCTTCTTGGCCTAAATTTCCATAACGATCTTTATCGAAGCCAAACATTAATGTATGTGGGGGATACCCTGTGCTTTCATTGATTGTGTTATTCATTCCCCAGACCACATCTGGCAGTTTATCCATCCATTCATTTTCGTTTTCTATGCTTGTATTCATACCGTCCAAAAGAGTACGATTATAGCGTTCGACTTGGCCGTTCGAACGCGGCGAAGCTACAGCATTTAAGACCAAATTAATTTTATTTTCGTCGCAGAACTCTTTAAATGTTTTAGATTTAAATGCCTTGCCACGATCTGCGATGATTCGTTTTGGTGTTCCAAACATACTAAACAAATCCTTCAAACAATAAATTACCTCGTTTGAGTTGGTCGTTCTAGTTGGTCTTGCAAACAAGTATTTAGAAAATGAATCGATAATCATAAAAACATATGCATAATTTTTGTTTGTTTTACAAAAGGGTCCTAGGTGATCAATATGCCATGTACAAAGGGGTTCCTTTGCTTTAGGTATAGGATGAAGAAACCCTTCTTTTTTTCCATATTGACTTTTCTTATAGGCACAATCTATACATGCATTAACATATTTTTTTATAAATCGTGTCATTTTTGGAAACCAAAATTTACTTTTTATTAAGGTTTCACATCGTTTTAGGCCTATGTGACCTATTTCGTCGTGATATTTTCTCATAATATTAAATCTGCATATTTTCGGAATTACCAGTCTTAATTCATCATTCAAAATTTTCCTGTAAACCCTATCATTTTTAAGACAATATGTCAGTTTCATGTTTTTGTCGGCAGTTCCTGATTTTAATTTTTCACGAATTATTCGAATTCGTTCGTCTTGCATTTGTACGGTTAAAGCCCAGTCGTCAACTTCTATTCTTAAAATATTTTCCGCGTTTCTACTAAGAGCATCGACATGTGCCATTTTACTACCTGGACGATGTTCAATTTCAAAATCGTAATCTTGAATAGCTAACCACCACCGTGCTATTCTGGGCACTAATTCCTTTTTTATAAATGTACTTCGAACTGCACTGCAATCCGTTACTATTTTAAAATGAGTACCATGAAGGTAAATTCTAAATCTTTTTATAGATTCAATTACAGCTAAAGTTTCCAACTCATATGAGTGGTAAAAGGACTCATCCACGGTTGTTGCTCTACTATAATAAGCCACTGGTTTCAATCCACTATTTGATTCTTGAAAAAGAATAGCGCCAATACCCTTTGAGCTGGCATCAGTATGTAGTTCCTTTTTTGAATCCGAATTAAAAATGGTTAAAACCGGTTCATTAGTTAAGATTGATTTAATTTTTGAAACTGCCATATTTTGATCTTTTCCCCATTCCCATTTTACGTCTTTCCTAAGTAATTTTGTTAGAGGTGCAACTATTTCAGCATGATTTTTAATGAATTTCCTGAAATACGAACTTAGACCTAAAAACTGCCTTATTTCATGAACATTTGTAGGTATTTTGAAAGTTTGAATAGCTTTTACTTTTCTTGAACCAGGTTTGACTTCATTCTCACTAATTTCGTACCCCAGAAAATTAATTTTAGTTTTGAAAAAATAGCATTTTTCTAAATTTAATTTCAAATTATTATCGTCGCAAATTTTTAAAATAGTGTTTAGTTTTTCCATCCCTTCAGTTATTGATTTTGACGGGATCAAAATGTCATCGAGATAAACCAATATTTCCATATGGCGTAGAGGGCCCATAAGATTATTTATTAACCTTTGAAAAGCTGATGGTGCATTACATAATCCAAATGGTAAACGAAGAAACTCATATTGCCCATCTGGAGTAATAAATGCAGTTTTATCTATCGAATCTTTGGCTAATGGAATTTGGTAATAACCCTGCTTCATATCTAGACTACAAAAATATTTGTTGCCGCCTAATTTGTTGATAAGATCTTCAATATTTGGTAATGGGTATCTGTCTTTTACAGTAATGGCATTTAGTTTTCTATAATCAATACAAAGTCTATGATCACCGTTTGGTTTTTTAACTAAAATTGCGGGACTGGCATATGACGAATTAGAAGTTTGTATAATACCTGCTGTTAATAATTCATTTACTAGTTCACGCATTATTGTTTTTTCTTTTTCTGATAATCTATAAGGTTTATAGTATATTGTTTGTTTTGAATTTAAAGTTATTGAAAACTCAGTATTGTTTATTGTGCTCCGTTCAGCAGGAGATTTTGCAAAGCATGATTGTTTCAAATTTAGTAATTGAAGCAATTTATTCAAATCTTCTTCAGTCATATCACCGTGGTTCACCACAGCAGACTCAATGCTCTTTAAACATTCGACATTACGCTTATTTTCTCACTTTGAATAAAGTCACATGATTATGCTTTATTTTCAACACCATGTCCTGTTGGTTTAATATAGGTTGTCCTATAATAATATCAATATCACTCATTGGTGTATTAACTATTAGTATTTCTGTATGGAATTCCATTTCATTTATTAAAATATCTGTTTTAATTATACCTTTTGGAACCACGAATGATCCACCAAAACCTTTAATAACCGTGTTAGAGGGCAGTAATTGTAAGTTTGTTTTATTTAAGACCTTCATATTTGCCACATTTACTGAACTTCCTGTATCTAAATACCCTCTAAACGGAATATTATTTATTATGACAGCCAGTTTATATAAATCATTCTTTACTTGCCCTAGAGTGTTAACTTCCTCAACCTTCTGTTTCTTAAACCAGCAATCGTCTCGGCGGTGTCCCGCTTTCTTACAAAAATCGCATCGCTTCATATTCTCCCTTTGACTTGACCTTGACCCAGTTTGTCGCTTGAAGCAATCCTCAGTGGCGTGGTTTGTAAGACGGCATAAGGCGCACCGGGATCGTCCTGGTCTTCCTTCTTTCGAAGTAGACGGTTTAATTCGGCTCCAGCAGTCCTTTGCAATGTGTCCCAATTTTCCACAAATGTAGCACTCTATTTTAAATCTTTTTCCGAAATGGGGCTGCATTGCGTCCCTTTGAGGGCTTTGGTAATTGTCCATAGGAGCGATAAAGCCTGCATACAACTCGTCTGGAGTACCACATTGAAATGCACGGGCATTTGGTTGTAATTCTTGAGGAAGACCTCGAATTATACAAGATATCGTAGCTTCATTATCGAGTCGGCATTGTTGAGTCAAATTCAGTTTTGCATGATAATAGTGCGTCATGCTTTCGCCGGGACTCTTTTTACGTGCAACCAGTTCTTCTAATAAAGTGGCGTAATCAACACATCTCGGAAAAGCTCTGGATAACGCTGTTTTCCACTCTGTCCAAGTCTTGTCGTAGCTGTCTAATCGGGAAAACCACTCACGTGCTGCGCCCTTTAATTTCATTTGCATATATCCAGCTTTTTCATAATCGCTCCATCCATGAATCATCGAGAGTTGATCAATTTTGTTAAGCCACGATACGACAGTGTGGTGGCGATCATCAGGATCGAAGGGCGGAATGATATCACCCTTGACTGCAATTTTTCCAGTGCTTCTATCCATGTTAGCTGCAGCGGCGTCATTCTGTTCAAAGTTTAAATCTCCCAGATTTGTTGAAATCGATGGAAGTCTGGGATTGCCGTCGAATTTTCTTTTAAGGGCGGCCGTGATTTGTTTCTCTATGTGTTGTTCAATCAAATCGTCGTACACTCGATTTCGACGCACTTCCTCGTCACTTATTTCCCCGTTGTCACTCATTTTATTCGGTCCAAAATCACTTTTAACTCGCCACAAAATCGAGAAAAAAAAAACTGTTCTGTTGATCCCACTTCTGAATTATTACAACGCCTAGTTAATGAAACCACTTTTCTGATTAAAACCAAAACTTTAATGTTCGAATGTTCCACATAAAATTCGCTTTGTACAGCTTTACTTCAATGCCTTCTCGAAATTGACGAATTCTAATTCTGAATGCTGACTGAAAACCTTCGGTCTTCCGTCCGCTCTCTCCGCGGATCTCTTCATTCGTCAGCATTTATTCGTGCTCTCATATAAACACAACACAAGAGGTTACTGAACTGATTACTCCCAATTGATAATATTGGTATTCTTTCCTTTGGTACATTTTGGAAACACGAATGCGTGCACCAATTAATTATAATCATGTTAACAAACAAATTATCAACCTTAGTCCTTAAAACCAAATAGGTCCTTAATATTAGTTTATACTAAAAATACAACATTCATAACGATATAATATACAGGTGGTCCAATAATATAATATTCATAACAGTATTTATATTTATCCACTATGTAGGTTCGTTTAATACTGAATAAATTAATAAGTGTGGATACCTGTTTCTTTATTTATACCGTGTATCCAATATCTTCTCTTCTTTTTGTTCTTGTGGCATGGACGTATCGAAGTAAAAATAAATAACAAACATAATATATCGTCCTCAAATTCACTCAGAATCAGAAAATATACTCGTTGTACCTTAAAATGCACCTGAGAATTGACCACAACGTCTGATGTCAATATGCGTTGCATACGACAGACATATTCATGTAAAAGCAACAAACTTAATATATCGTCCTCACCCAATAATCAAAAAACATAGTTCCCACACTGATAAATGAAAACGTCTGATGTCAATATGCGTTGCATGCGTGGGGCAAGTGTGCACACAAGCTCTCCCACGTTGCGTCGCGTACGTTGCGTACGTGGGCATAGTCTGTTTCTACCTTTAAACTACATGTAAGACGTCAAAACAATAAATCAAACATTAATGCAAATTCAAATAAAAAAATATGTCAAAAGTTATTTTCATAAGTGACAATTAACCTCCTGTAAGTACATTAAATATAAACTGTCTTCACCCGACAGCTGACATGATTTCATGGGCTTGCTCCATTGTGCTATTGTAGGGTGCGTTCCGGTAAAAATTCCTACTGTAATTTAGTTTCCTTGTATAGACCGCATTAGTTAGGTTAGAATCAATCTCTTGGCGGGAGATCCATATTCAAATTTTTTAACATGGAATTTCAACTTTAAGATGAAACCACCCTATTTAAAAGAGAATGTTAGTACAGAGACATCAAATAATGGATACCTTCATCATTAGTGCATGTTTTCATGTTCTTTCCACATTAAAATCTACTTCTATTTATTCTTAAATCAAAATTGAAACCAGTGTAGTTCGAAAGATTTCCGTATGTCGTAGATGACTTCTGTTGTGCGTCATTACAAGGCCGATTTTAGGGTTATGTTATTATTTTTCACTGATTTCGAGTGAGCTAAGACATACGTCAATCGAATTTGGTGAACACTTTTATATTTATTAATTATTTTGGAAATATACTATTTTGTTATGAAAACTTGATTCTAGATGGTTGAGAAAGGTTCACAGAATCTATTTCAACCGAAATAAACCTTAAGAAATTAGCCAAAGTATCTACAAACAGGTGAGAAATTCGCGTAAATTTTAGGTCCATAAGAAATGCATGTTGAATTCAGTGCTCGGATCCACGGATGGATCGTAATTCAAATTTCCCGCCTAACCTTACTAATGTGGTCTATACTATCCAATCGTAAACGATGATCCACGGTAAATTGAAACAACGAATGACACTCGAAATTCGTTTGTACATTAAGGGGATTTTCACATGTCTCAGAGTTTTTAAAAATCTCTAGATTTTCCTTAATATCCAATCTGATACCTTTGTTCTGGAAATGTAACACCTTGAAACTTATTAACCCTTTACTGCGCAACGTAGCATATAAGCTACGCTAGCTTTCATACTCTTTATTTCGGCAAATAATTTATATTAGAGAAATCTGTGAAGATTACTCTACTCGTAAACTAATATGCTTCATAATTCATAGATTACCACATAGGTGGAGGCCTATCTAACGGTAAATGTCAGTTCAAAATACAAACGTTAACAGACAAGTGAGAAAACTAGAATTCGTCTAAGTTTTTTGCTTTCCTGGAGTTCAATTTCGGAGTGAATTTCTGTAAAAAAAATATAGGGAGCTTGAATATGGTAAGTAGTATTACAAATTCATATTTTCGTAAAAATAAAATCTAGCTAGAAGTTTTTAGCGCTTTTTGAATGAGCGTTGCATTTATGCTACAATGCCCCGTTGAGCATGAAATATTTTCATTGGAGTGTAGCATATCTGTAATAGTGCCCATTGTTGATCCGACGAGAAGAATTTACATTGTCTTATATTTTTTTCAGAAAAACGCATCGAAAAACTAAATTCTGACGCTAGTGGAGCTTGAAATACTTCGCTGATCATTTACCAGAACTCAGTGAATATAGACAATAATTTTCTCAGGAGAAGATGCAGATGACGTTCTTCTTCAAGATTGAGGAAACTTCTGCCTTGTGATACAGAAATTGAAAGTGATGAAGTTCTGGACATGGACAAAATGCCAATATTGCATAATTTTTCACCGGATCCTCCCAAAGGATCTGATTTCTTCGAAATCATATCACCTGAAGATCCATCAACGTCAGGAAACGTAAAAATCATTAGCGATCTCATCAAAAACGCAAGAACGCAGAAGAAATCGCTGATGTGAAAAAAAAATCTGCGTAAGGACCAGAAGAAAGTAAGAGATATCTCATCAAAGCTGGAATGGAGGGATGAAAACTACATACAGATATATAAATCAGCTGCATTCAAAGCACTTATATAGTATAGAAAGCACGTAGACAACTTTTAAAGACGACTATAGAGACGGCCACTTAAAGTGCATTGTAGCATATCTGCAACATGAAAATAAATCACAAAAATAGACTAATTTTTTACATCTGGATTTTTTTCACTATTTTTCCCGATATCTGAAAGAATTTCTGGAAGTCATATAATTTTTTCGAAAAAAAAATAAAAAGTTCCGCAGTAAAGGGTTAAACTATAATCATGACTTGACTCGAAAAAATGATCAGCATAATGTGAATCCTGCTTTCGTAGTCTAATGACCTTAGATGTTCCATCACTCTGTCCCTGAATTTTCTTCCAGTCTGTCCCACATATGTGGCCTCACACTCTTGACATGTTAGGAAGTAAACTCCACTCTTTTCCATCTTATCTGTTGTGTTCACATTGTTTTATTTCAAAGTTAATTTTCCATAGTTTTGGAGAGAAAATCCCAAAAAGACATTGAATGATGAATGCAACTTCCAAAGTATCCTCTAATGATAAACTTGAAAATTGGCAATTGTTTAAAGTAAGACATCTTTTCATTCTAGGGGAGACTGACTGGAAATTGATCGCCATCAATGTGGATGATCCTTTAGCTGAACAGATCAACGACGTATCTGACGTTGAGAAACATTTTCCTGGCCTTTTGAAGGCTTCAGTTGAATGGTTCAAAATTTATAAGATTCCTGATGGTAAGCCAGAAAATCAGTTTGCATTTAATGGAGAAGCAAAAAACGCCCAATTTGCCTTGCAAATTGTTGATGAGGTGATATGAGGTGATGGGGATTACTTGGTTTTTTAATGATGAAATAAATTTCAGGTTCATAAGTTCTGGAAATCGCTAGTTAATAAGGAAGTAGAGGCTAATGGAATTTCATGGTAAATATAATATTACATTTGTTAAAAGCTTATCGGTAATTGCCAACATTAAAAAAAATTAATATAATTCTACATTTAACGCGCTTGTTCCTCAAATGTCTTGAATTTTCGAAATGGTCTTCAAAATTAGGTTTCTACGAGGTCGAATTTATTTTCTGTTCGTACATCCAGCTGGTAATAGGCACGATTACTTTCGAATGAAATGGGTTAGAGTTGAAAATTGCAAGGAAAGTTTTGGGCATACATATCTCGGTTAAGTATGCAAAATCCGCCTAATGGTTTAGGAGTTAGAGCCATCTGAAATTTTGAAGAAAGAAGTTCGTATTTCATGCGGAAAATTCTATTTTTAATAAATTGTAGCAAAGCGCTTTCGAATGTCATCATCAGTGCGTACCTGTAAGTACGTAATCTATTGAATGATGCTTGAAGCATTCATCATTCAATTCAAATTGGTCAACGTGATCAAGTGCTCCAAAGAGTTCTGACTTCACGTTAGTGCTTTTTGATATTTTTCAGCTAAATACCTAGTTTCAATTCGATCCGATCAGTGGTTTACGAGTAATGGGAAAACGAAATTTTCTAATTAATTTTTTTTTCTGTTCTTGGTTATACGATCAATACAAAACTTTACATAAATATTCAGGTAGAAAATCTACAATTTGGTGCTGAATTCCAGTTAGATCGAATTAGTAGTATCGGAAATATTCGGAAAAATGCTATTACTCGGAAATCACTTCGTGGATTTTGCCGGTTAGCGAACTCAACCGAGATATTCATGTCCCAAATCTACCCCATAAGTTTCGACTATCTAACCTATTTCTTTTGAGAGTTAGATCCGACCCCGGATTATTCATCAGTGAGTTTACCGCAATCGTTTGAGACCATTTTCGACAAAAATTCCAAAATTACATTTATTTGAGCAAAATAGTACGCTCATCATGGTGGAATAAGCACGCAAAAACCATCTTTTACACGTACAGAACTGCAACGGAAAAATCAGTATAACAGCATTCTCGTATCTCAAACCCCACTTCTTCAGAATGAAAACGCTATGGACAGTCCGATTTGCTTATGCGCAGAACTTTAAATGATCGGAAGTATTTGCGTCACATCGAAAAAATCCATGCAGATGACGAAAGACGTAAATGTAGAATTTCTTCGAAACCGTAGTGCGCGTATGGAGAACTACTGAAAGATGAGAAACCGTAGTGCGCGTATGGAGAACTACTGAAAGATGATTTCAGGCATTTCACGATTTCACATTAAAACAAATAAATAATAGTTTACAAAAATTAATTGAACACGCTCTAATTATAAATCGAACTAAAAAGTATAAAATAAGTTTGAGCATTTAAACAAAATTATGAACGAAAAATTTAAGTATTATTTGGAGAAAAGCATGTGGTGCTCAATAATATCAGATATTCGATCGGTACAATCAGTGAAAAAATAGTTAAGAAATCCAAAAGTGTGCGATTCATTAAATATAAAAAAAAGTCGTGCCAAAGGCATACAAAATATGGGACAGAGCACACCACGCTCAAACATTATTTTACACTTTTTAGTTCGATTTATCATTAGAGCTTGTGTTTTTAGTTTTTTAAACTATTTTTTATTTTATTTTTTACTTTTTTTAACTGAAATTTTTCGATTCAAAATCGTTCGATTAGAATTAATAATTGAGAATTTTTGTATTAAATTCAATTCCTTCTTTATCGACTGCCAATGTAAATCTATGCAGAAATCGTGCTTGAATCAGAAGTAATCGAAAGTAAGAACTTGTTTTCGTAGAGGAGTGCACGCATGCGCAGATCTCGCTCTAGCTCTTACTTTCATTCAGAAGATCCCTAACGAAATTTATTAATCTTGGCGATCCTAGTCAGGATAATGGGGGGATACTCTTAGCAAATTATTGTAATGTCATCTCCTCCTGAAAAGTCTGCAAAGTTTAAATAAAATGTGATCGTCTAAAGTGGGCCAGAAGTCGGTTACAAACAAACAAGCAAGTGATGAAAGCGTGTTAATAAATTCTCAAATAATTCGTGAGAGAACAATTTTGTTGTATATGTATTGTAAAATGGCGTAGGCGCTGGTAACATGAGATATCTAACGAAATGTATTAATCCTGGCTATCCCAGTCAGGATAATGGGATACTCTAATCAAATTATTGTAATGCTATCGGCTCCTGAAAAGTCTGCAAAGTTTAAATAAAATCTGATCGTCTGAAGTGGGTCAAAATCGCGTTCAATGAAGTCGGTTACAAGCAAACATACTGGTAAGACTTAAAAAGATCTCAATTCGTCCATACTTTAATGAATTCCCCTTGTACATACAGGGTGAGTTTCTGAGTTGTACATTAATTTTTTTAACCATAGATTCATCTCATCAAATAAAACACTTTTCATTTGACATTTTTCCAGATCCATCATTTCTCCAAAAACGCATCGTTTTTGAGATGTTTTAAAATCTGATAGAAATTTGAGTATTTACCCTATTTTGGTTGATTCGCTCCTGACCTAGGATGGCCTTGAATCGATGTATTTCTATGTGGCCACACTGCTATTTTTCCAAGATTTATAAAATCCATTCTCCTAGATTGAATAATAGGTTTGTTACATCAACCAGTTTGGAGCAGCTCGGAGTATTACACTAATGCGCTAATGCGCTCGAAGTCACGTTCCTACAAGATTTTAGAGTACACATCTTCGTGTTCCAACAACCGCGAGAACTCGCTGGAGCGCCTCTCGGGTTTGCTCCAAGCTTCTGCTTCTGATGGGTTAGAGCTTGATAGGGAGCACCAAACCCGTACAAGCGTACTAGCAATTCATTTATAACCTGCTTAAACTGTTTACAACAAACTAACCTAACTTCTCGCTACTTTTGAATTTTGATTTATCCGCAGATATTTGTTTTGTCAGTGTGTCAATTTTGGTATTTGGAATGGATTTACAAGCGTGGATTGATGCACTCCTGAGCAATTCCGATGTGGAATCATTTACCAAGAATAATACTATTTTCAGCCATTGCACATCCAAATCTGACAAACAGAGAACAGTAATCAACTTAGGTAGGTACGTAAAACAAAAAAGAATCTCAAAATTCAAATTTCTCAACTGAATTCTTCACCATAGATGGGTATGTTCTGTGACTTTCACAGTAATGTTAGGTTATCAACATTACACAGACGGCGACGCCCACTCGCTCTCTGCTCGTTCCAACTAAACTTCAGTATAACCTTGGAGCTAACCAGGGGCGCCTCTGCAACTCTAGGGGTTGCTCCAAAAATGTTGATAGAACAAACCTATTATACCACTGCTTGGAAGTCTTGGTACACAGTTTAACAATGCCGTATGCGAATGACGAGGGGAGACATAAAATTAGTCGTAAGATCAAAAGAGTTTCTGTCAGTTGGAATCACATCTCAACTATGTATTCGATTTGAGATTTTCTTGGAAATGATTTCTTTATAATCTTATAGTGGAAACAGTTGACTGATATTTAATGAAAGTTAAGTTGAAGTTAATTGTTTCAATAGAGGGAAATTATTTGTTGCATTAGAAGAATTGAGTGAGTAACTAAGTTTCTCAAACAATTTCAATGAATTTCAAGTATCAGATGATTCAGTTTTTTTTGTTGTTCTACAATAGATATCAGTAACACCTTTCTATGTAGAATGGCGTAGTGCAGGATTGTCAAACATTGTGAAATCTTTAAACGCTACGCTTGTAACTTTTTAGCTGAGCCGAATCTGGAAAAAATGGTAAATGAAAAAACTGTTTAGCTTGATGAAATGAATCCATGGATAAAATTAATGTACAGGGTGTCCCAAATTCGATGTCCATTGATGAAATCTTGGAATCTACAAACGTTAGGTGAAAACGAAGTCCACTTTCACCATCTCGATTCTGAAGACGAATTAAATGGCGAAAACCATTTTTTGATTTCCCTGACCGTTTTTGAGATACAGGTTGATTTCGAATATTCACCAAAACACGCGATCAAACTAAATGATAATTATAGGGTGCCCCATAAGTAAAATCACATGAAAATATAATATATATATATATATATATATATATATATATATTCGTAAATAGAATTAAAAACTTGATCAAACTAAATGAAAATATATAGGGTGTCCCATAAGAAAAATCACCAATATCT
Source organism: Halyzia sedecimguttata (assembly GCA_937662695.2). Taxonomy (NCBI): domain Eukaryota; kingdom Metazoa; phylum Arthropoda; class Insecta; order Coleoptera; family Coccinellidae; genus Halyzia; species Halyzia sedecimguttata. The sequence continues at coordinate 64,611,346 of OW569417.2, read as the reverse complement.
CCGTAGTGAATCTTCATGTATGAATCATATTAAACGCATAATAATCAGTGCGAAAAATTAACCCAAGTTTGTTTTTGCAGGATCGAAAAATTCGCATAAACAAAAAATGTATAGATTGTTTTTCTGGAAAAAAAATCGAAATCAGCCTCTATCTCGAAAACGTTCAGCCATATCAAAATAAAGTTTTCGGCATTTGATTCGTCTTCAAAATCGAGATCGAGAAAGTGAACTTCGTTTTCTCCTAACGTTTTCAGATTCCGAGATTTCATCAATGGACCTCGTATTTGTGTCACGCTGTACAAATTGAAGACTGATCCTGTATAATCAGATACGTGTAGGATCAACAGAGAACGTGATAAGCTAAGTAGATGAAATTTTTCACGCTGCAAGGGGTCATTATTCGTCTGAATTCCAAAATTCAAACCGAATCCGTCTTATACAGGGTGTTTCATCATAAACTGGACAAACGAATACAGCGTGTAGATGACATCGGGAGAATCATTTTTGCCTTATGACATATACCCCGTTTTCGAAGCATAAGCGAGATACAGGGTGTTCAAGGTAATTTTTGAGCAATATTCTATCGAGTGTGGTCAGTTATGTGTAACATTTGAAATAATGGTTTTTGGTCACATCTCAGTATTTTTTATGCTCAATTCTGAAATGGTATAAGATTCTGAAAATAGTATTTAAAAATGGCGGAAAACCTGCAAAGTTCGAAATTTTTTTACGCGGTTGCCAATTTGAGTTTCACTCTATGAATTATCTCAAGTTTTTAAGAAATTCGGTGAAAAAATTTTTTCAAAATTCGAACAACTTTTTTTTTACATGTCTACAGCAAAAATAAAATTTCATCCGAAATTGATGAACTTTTTCTCGCTTATACTATTCTTCAACCTTAACGAAAATATGAAAACAGAACCGAAAAATATCGATGGGTTTGTTTTTTATAGCCATTCAAAGTTTCCACTCGGATACCTAACTTATTCGTTTTTTGAAAACTGGTTTGGCTATGAGGGCAAAAAGTTTGAAATTGAACTGCCGAAGCATTCCAGATGGAAATAAAAATTTCTCAAAAAAAAATTTGTTTGTTCATATTTCAATAAAACTCTGGCTGGAATCGAACGAGTGACCTTGCGATAGGAATTACTCTTAGCTCTAGATAGAAATTGAAATTATTCGGAACATATTAATTATCGTTACCTAGCAACAGTAATTCACAGTATTGACAGTATGTTCGAATTCAACTGAATAATATTTCGTTAGTTTCTTATAAAACATTTCAATTCGAGCAGAAAGTAAATAATCAATGTTGGAAATAATTATTTGGTTCAGCGAATCAAGAAAATCAAGAAAGTGAGAGAATATTGTTTTATAGCAAAATTTTCTTGAATATTTAATTTTATATTTCACTAACGCAATAATATAACACAATAGTAGACAAATTTAACAATTAATTGAACAACTCTGACGAAATTATAGATTATAATTCAGTTTCAAAAATATTCCCATTCATTTGAACACACAGTCTCGCTCTTTTCACCAGACTGTTCACCGCTGAACCTATCATTCCTTCATTATGACGAATTTCCTGGGCAGCTGATTCAATTCGTTGAATCAATTCTTCTTTCGATTCTACTGGAGCTCGCTTGTCGTAGACCAGAAATAAAAATCAAGTGGAGTTAGATCTGGAGAACGTGGAGGCCATGCAACAGGTCCAAACCGACCAATCCATCGCCGTGGGTATTGGGAGTCTAGAAACTTGCGTACACTCCTGACTGTGTGAGCAGGACAACCATCGTGTTGGTACCAAATACCTCTAAATTGATTCAAAGGAATATTTTCCATGAGATCTGGTAGAGTCTCTCGTAAAAATTGATAGTAACCATTTCCAGTCAATGTTTCAGGGAGAATGAAAGGTCCGATGATGAATCTGTCCTTCATTCCCGCCCAAACATTGACTGAAAACCTTTTTTGACTATTCATCGAAACCGAAGAATGTGGATTATTGATTTGCCATACCACATTATTTTTTCTGTTAAAAAATCCATCTCTATGAAAGGTCGCTTCATCGCTGAATAAAATGAGACGAGGAAAATCTCTATTCGCACGCGTTCTTCTTAAAATGAATTCACAGAATTCTTTCCTTTTACTGCAATCGCCTTCTTCTAATTTTTGACATCTTTGAAAATGATATGGGTGGTAGTGATTCCTCTTTAGAACTCTCCATACAGTCGATTTACTTTGGTTCACACTGGGGTGACTAGATATCATTTTAGTTGATATTTTAGGATTACTCTCAACCAAATCCTGGACACGTTCATCGTGACTTCGTATTGTTTCTTTTTTCTTTCGGTTAAGATTGCCATCTTCACGTAATTTACGTACTGTTGCCATAAATGTTTTAAAGTTTGGTACTGATCGGCTTGGAAATCTGTGGGCGTATATTTCTCTCGCTTTCCTCCCTGAGGAATTCGCTTCATAATAAGCCTGAACCATATCATTTTTCTCCAAGATTGAATATTTCATTTCTGCTCAAATTAAAATGTTTTTCAAGAAACTTGCGAAATAATATTCAGTGAATTCGAATAATCTATCAAATGCTTTGAATTACCGTTGCTAGGTAACGATAATTAATATGTTCCGAATAATTTCAATTTCTATCAAGAGCTAAGAGTAATTCCTATCGCAAGGTCACTAGTTCGATCCCGGCCAGAGTTTTATTGAAATATGAGCAAAAAAATTTTTTTTTGAGAAATTTTAATTTCCAGCTGGAATGCTTCGGCAGTTCAATTTCTAACTTTTTGCCTCATTGCCAAACCAGTTTTCAAAAAACGAATAAGTTAGATATCCGAGTGGAAACTTTGAATGGCTATAAAAAACAAACCCATCGATATTTTTCGGTTCTGTTTTCATATTTTCGTTATGGTTTAAGAATAGTATAAGCATGGAAAAGTTCATCAATTTCGGATGAAATTTTATTTTTGCTGTAGACATGTAAAAAAAAAGTTTTGTTCGAATTTTGAAAAATTTTTTTCACAGAATTTCTTAAAAACTTGAGATAATTCATAGAGTGAAACTCAAGTTGGCAACCGCGTAAAAAAATTCCGAACTTTGCAGGTTTTCCGCCATTTTTAAATACTTTTTTCAGAATCTTATATCATTTCAGAATTGAGCATAAAAAAATACTGAGATGTGACCAAAAACCATTATTTCAAATGTTACACATAACTGACCACACTGGATAGAATATTGGTCAAAAATTACCTTGAACAACCTGTATTTCGCTTATGCTTCGAAAACGGGGTATATGTCATAAGGCAAAAATGATTCTCCCGATGTCATCTACACGCTATATTCGTTTGTTCACTTTATGATGAAACACCCTGTATATATTTCCCGAATTTCAAGCAAAATAGTTGAACATTTTTTCTAGTCATACGATCCCCACGAAATTTTGTGTAAGTCTTTGTGTCAGCATTTCCAACTAACTAGCGAGTTTCAATTCGATCAGATTAGTATTGTTAGTTATTGAGAAAACAAATTTTTTTAATGTTTAGAAAAAATCTGTTCCTGGCCATACGATCAATATAAAACTCTGCATCGTAATACTACAACTTTAAGCTAAATTTCATTTAGATCAAATGAGCAGTGTCGGAAATATTCAGTAAAAACGCTTAATCTTAAAAGGACCATATCTGCGAGATATTAATGCAACAAACCCACACTGTAAAATGAAAATGGGAAAGTTTAACGGTTAAATCCGCAAAAGGAGCAGAGAAAAATAATTCTGCTGGAACCTGCCGACACGTGTTTCTGCTATTTGGCATCTTCAGGATAGGGCAACGAAGAAACCAAGGAAAATGGTAAGAAAAACTGAAAATAGGTGACACCACAACACCAGCCAGCGACCAACTTGTAGCTTCAGCTCTAGGAACCTCCTCTAGGTATTTTAATATACTTCTCCGCACTATCCTCATTACTTATTTCATATAATCGGGTTGAGGTTGCATCGCACGGGTTGCTTATGCTTCCTCCTTGCCGATGCCATTGTTTTCCTCCGAATTGGAGGTTCTTAGAGGTGAAGGCATAATTTGGTTGCTCACTCCTGTTGTGGTGTCGACAATTTTCAGTTTTTATTTCCATTTTTCCTTGGTTTCTTGGTTGCCCTGTCCTGAAGAAGCCAAATAGCAGATACACGAGTCGGCAGGCACCAGCAGAATGTTTTTTCTCTGGTCCTTTTGCGGAATTACCCGTTACACTTTCCCATGTTATAATACTTCTCCCCACTATCCTCATTACTATATTTCATATCCACACTGTTGAGTTCAACTTTCTAACTAATTTATTTCGGGAGATATCGTGCTTACTGCCCGACGGACACAATTGGATTCGACCTCGGATTATTCAGTGAGTAGAACCTAATCGTTTGAGACTATTTTCGGCCAAAAATTCCCAAAAAATACAGACATCGGGTCAAAATGATAGCTTCGCTGTTCCTAGCGGAGCAAGCGTGCAAGATTAAATTTTTTGGCGCTCTAGTTCCTCGGAACAGAGTGCTTATCAATTTGCCAAATGTCTGTAATTTTCGAATTTTTGGCTGAAAATGGTCTCAAACGATTTGGTTCGACTCACTGATCAAGAATCCGAGGTCGAAATCAATTCTGTCCGGCCGGCCGTAGGCACGATAACTCGATCTATCTGAAATTTAGCATCAAATTGTAGAATCATGACCTTTATACGCATGTGAAGTTTTATCTTGATCAGGTTACCGCAAAGTGTTAAAAAAATTTTTTTTCATTTTTTAATTTTTTTCTACAATAACTCTGGAACGGAATGAGCTAGGCAGTTGAAACTTTCAGAGTAGGTTAGGGAGATGAATATCTTGGTTGAGTTAGTTATTGGTCAAAATAGGCCAGATGGTTTCAGAGTAACGAAAAAAAAAATTTTTTTTCAAGTAACAAATTTCAAATTCAATTTTTATTTAAGATGCAGTTGCACCATAAAAATCCATTGATATCATTTTTAACTCCAACAAGCTAACACTTTCGGAGATATGATTTTTCGAAATTTCAATAATGAATCGTACTTCTATGTTTTCACAGAATGCTATAATTATTCTATCTAAGTTTTATTATATGCCCTGTGTTCATACTCGTACATGTCATCCTGTTCTATAAGAGAGAATCAAATTCATTTCAGCTATTTTAATTTGATTTCTTCCATTTCCATTTCAAAACGCATTATGTCCAATTTGGGCGAAATTGAGTTTGAAGCGGATTCGGAAATTATTTCTATTGCTCTATAGCCTTATGTAAACAAAATCTTCCAAATGGCATTATATCCCTCTGTAATTCAAATCTAAAGTATGTAAGCCGCATCGCAATGAATTATGTTAACGTTTGCATTTTTAAAACAGATAAAATATAACCAAAAACATTTTTTGTCGATTTGCTCATGTTAATTAGGTTACAGGCCAACACTTACTGTACAGACTGTTTTCTCTAAATGAATAAAAAATCGCAACAAACAGCATTATTTTCAATTAAAACCACATCAAAACTCATTATATACAATGAAATGAATCAAAACGCATTAAGTCCAAACGTTTTTTACATTTTCTGTGTATATCTGATCAATATTGATTTAAATGAGATTAGTTATTACCTTTACATGTAAATTTCTATCAAACAAACCCAACGTACTCAAATTATAAGCCAGAGCGGAAGAAAAAATCGTTTTTCGTTGATTCCAATAAAATGGTTTTTGGACATAATGCGTTTTGATAAGTTGCTCCTCATTTAATCTTGATAAATAAACTATTATTTGAATTGAATTTCCTTTATGATACAGTTCTATCATAAGAATACATTGATATAATTCTCAACTCTGAGAAACCAATACTTTCGGAGATATAATTTGTCTGTTTGAACTAGAGCGCCAGAAAGCTCCTGTCCACAGGGCTTGAACCAATTTTTTCTTAAAATGTACAGCACTTGTGTCCTATTCTTTTTACTGCTCTCTACGTTTGGAAGTTATTGTGTTCTGCTATAGTTAAACAATTGTGTTCTTTCGTTATACATAATATTTTTTGTATGAATATGTGTTATTGTTTTGAGTATGTATTTCTCGTTTATAAAGCACTTTTAATATTTCGTATCAACTTTCACTAGGAAATGTTCTTCCTTTTCCGTACATTATTTTCAAAAAGCATCTTTGTTGTACGTCTAGGCCTCTTTTGTGGCTGTCTTAAACACCGTCCACCTCTTATTCTATAAGAAAACTGAGATTGCACCAACGCGTATATGCAGATGTTTTCTGAAGAATATTTTGTTTTACTAAATGGTTCTTTTCTGGGTTTTCTCCCCCAAACTCTGAAAAACATCTCTAAAATAATAAAATTATTTCTTGGTAAATTGCTTCTGCGTTAGAAACACAATATATTTGCCAGAATTAGTGTGTAGAACAATGTTGCTTAACAGAATAATATACTTAATATTTGGTTTTGTCGGAGTTTATTAAGTTGAAATCATTGACCATGACGAAATCCTCTGGGGCTTATTTCTTTAGATCTTTGTATCAAACGCGAAACCTACGACCATCCAGGGTTATTTTCATTAATTCATCTCGCCGTAGTGCCCCTAATACACCCATAATCAACACTGCTTCCCATTGTAAATAATTTCAATCGAATTATCTCGATGCCACAACTTGAGAATGTGAACAGATATGTAACAGAGGAAGAGAAAGTAGAACTGTTTAAAAATTATTATAACTTATTTGGTTATATTTATTTTTTATATTTTATTATATTTATATTTATTTATAGTTATATTTATTGAAAATTATTTCCTACTATTATATACAAAAGCGTGTTTTTAAGTTAGTTTGAACTATTATTTATTTTAACTCATGAATTCAAGAACATCACTCTGAAAATTTTCCGAATTTCATGTTACCATGTTGATTAGTTTCTCAAGAAATTAATTTGAGTTCCAAATAGGCCTTTGGAGCTCAAATTAATTTCTTGAGAAACTAATCAACATGGTAACATGAAATTCGGAAAATTTTCAGAGTGATGTTCTTGAATTCATGAGTTAAAATAAATAATAGTTCAAATTCAAACTAACTTAAAAACACGCTTTTGTAGATAATAGTAGGAAATAATTTTCAATAAATATAAATTAAGACCAAAAAAACAAAACAAATGTAATAATGAAAAATGGCGATACCGTTGTTGAAAAATCAACAAGTCCAAAGCGTTCCTGCCAATCGGGTCCATCTTAAATGGCTTCGTATAATAAATATACTTATGCATATATTTCACAAGTCAAATAGACCCCAGGGGGTTCATTGATCTGCCGAGAAAGCAAGAGCAGACGCGTTTCTGGCTTCTTGGCCTTCATCAGTACTCTGTAGCTTTCCCAACAAATTCAACTAAACTGACCCGGGTTAAGCCTCTCAGAGCCGGCTTGGTCGATCATTTTAATCGCCCACGCCACCTATGAGACGAAACACGGAAATCAGCCTTTCTCCCACCAGTGAATATTTGAAGCGTGAAATCATATGCCACCATTCACTCGATATTAATCGAGAACGAGTCCCGCAGAGCTCAGACAGTATCTTCCCAATGGCCATGAACGCTGTTTAGCGTTTTCAAAAATAATAATGAAAAATGGCGATACCGTTGTTAAAAAATCAACAAGTCCAGAGCGTTCCTGCCAATCGGGTCCTTCTTAAATGGCTTCGTATAATAAATATACTTATGCATATATTTCACAAGTCAACCCGGGTCAGTTTAGTTGAATTTGTTGGGAAAGCTACAGAGTACTGATGAAGGCCAAGAAGCCAGAAACGCGTCTGCTCTTGCTTTCTCGGCAGATCAATGAACCCCCTGGGGTCTATTTGACTTGTGAAATATATGCATAAGTATATTTATTATACGAAGCCATTTAAGAAGGACCCGATTGGCAGGAACGCTCTGGACTTGTTGATTTTTTAAAAACGGTATCGCCATTTTTCATTATTATTTTTGAAAACGCTAAACAGCGTTCATGGGCATTGGGAAGATACTGTCTGAGCTCTGCGGGACTCGTTCTCGATTAATATCGAGTGAATGGTGGCATATGATTTCACGCTTCAAATATTCACTGGTGGGGGAAAGGCTGATTTCCGTGTTTCGTCTCATAGGTGCCGTGAGCGATTAAAATGATCGACCAAGCCGGCTCTGAGAGGCTTAACCCGGGTCAGTTTAGTTGAATTTGTTGGGAAAGCTACAGAGTACTGATGAAGGCCAAGAAGCCAGAAACGCGTCTGCTCTTGCTTTCTCGGCAGATCAATGAACCTCCTGGGGTCTATTTGACTTGTGAAATATATGCATAAGTATATTTATTATACGAAGCCATTTAAGAAGGACCCGATTGGCAGGAACGCTCTGGGCTTGTTGATTTTTTAAAACAAATGTACACTCAGGGGCAAAATTATTAACTGGCCACCTACATTTTGTCGAATATTCAGAAATTCTATTCTGATTGAATTACTTTTGTGCTAAATATTAGAATGGGTGAACCTTTATCAACATAAATGCAACATGTTTGAGTTGGCAATATGTGAAATGGTTTAATTTAGACAAAAAATAAAAAATATGAGAAAGCCCTGCGGACAGGAGCTTTGGCTCTCTTGTTCAAACTTTGACAATTCATCTCCGAAATTATTGGTTTTTAAGAGTTGGGAATTATATCAATGGATTCTTATAAAAGATCACAAACGAAACTAAATTAAAATTAAATAACGAACTTATCCAAGATATTCATTCCTCAAATCTCCTCAAATTATATTATATCAATTGACACTTAGCCAATATTTCGGTTTTGTTTTCACTGAAGATATTCTGAATATATTTTCATCATCATATGGATTATCCAAGGGCAAATAGGGTAGGAGTAATTATAATATCCTATAATTGTTCATTTTTCATTCAATCATACTTTGTTAGAACAGAAATCAATATAATTGACATATCTGTCATAGGTAGATAAGATTATTATGTATTTGATTCTCCTGTATTGGACAGGAGAATGGACAACATAATTTACCATGGTAAATTCGATTAAGGGTGTCCAATACAGAAGAATGGACAATAGAACATACGCGCAAAAGCTTCTGACTTCACGTCAGTGCTTGAACCAATTTTCTTTTCGTGATTTTTTAAAATTTTCTAGGGGTACGGTTCTTAAAATTTTTTTTTTCGTCATTTTTTTCAAATTTTCCAGGGGTACGGTTCTTACAAATTTTAAACACGTCTTTATGTTGATTTTCTACTACTAGTTACCAAGCTTCAATTCGATCGAATATTTATTTTTTGAGTTATCAAGGAAATAATATTCCAGGTGGGTATAACTCGGAAACCGTTAGACCGTTTATGCCCAAAAACGAACTCAACTCTCCCTTTCGGATACGCAACCTACCCTGAAAATTGCAAGTCACTATCTCCTTTCGTTCGAAAGTTATCGAGGCAACGGTCACCCATCTACTGAACTCACACAAGAATGCTCGAATCTTCAACAATATTTCACCGATCCTATTAAAACTTGAAACTTGGCAGTAGAGTTAGGTTATGAAGGCTCTTGCAAAATTTCAGCAATTTCAAACGAATAGTTACTGATATATAGAATTTTTTTTTTTATTTTCAATGATTTATTAAAAATTTTCTACAAATGCTATCCTCACCAAATTTTGCAAACATTTTTGCGTTGGCATTCTACAACTAATAACCATGTTTGAATTCAATCGGTTCAGTATTTTTCGAGTTAATGAGGAACAAAAAACCACCAAATTTCAGAAAATTTCAGATGGCTATAACTCTAAAACCGTTTGGCCGATTATGCTCATAAACAAACTGAAATGTCGCGTTCTGGTGCACATCCTAACCTGAAAATTTCAAGCCGCTATCTCATTCCGTTCTCAAGTTATCGTGACAACAAAAATATTTTTTAATAATTTTTTTTAAATTTTCTAGCCATACGATTCGCACAAAATTTCAAAAACGTGCTTAGGTTCATATTCTACAACCACCCACCAAGTTTCAGTTCGATCCGATTCATATTGGTTGAAAACAAAATTATTACTCTGAAACCACTGGGCCGATTATGCCCATTAACGAACTTGTCCGTCGTATTTGGATGCGCCACCTACCCTGAAATTTTCAAGTCGCTAGCTCTTTTCGTTCTCAAGTTATCGTGGCAACGGCCGGCCGGACAGAATCAAATTCGACCTCGAATTCTTCATTGGGGAGTCGAACTTAATCGTTTGAGACCATTTTTTTCAAAAAATTCGAAAGTTACAGACATTTGGGCAAAACTATAACGCGATGTTCCCCAGAACATACGCGCAAAAAATTTTTGTTACTCCGAAACCATCAAACTGATTTTGCCCAATAACGAACTTAGCCGAGATATTTATCTCCCAAACCTACTCTGAAAATTTCAACTGTCTAGCTCATTCCGTTCGAGAGTTATCGTGTTAACGGACGGACCGACGGATGGACACAATCGATTTCGACCATGGATTCTTGATCAGTGAGTCGAACAAAATCGTTTGAGACCATTTTCAGCCAAAAATTCGAAAATTATAGACATTTGGGAAAATTGGTAAGCACTTTGTTACCAGTATCAAGAGCACCAACAATGAGAATTTGCAGATTTCTTAGAGAAAATAAAAATCAGTAGAATGCTAATTAACAAAAATGTGTGCTATAAATGATTGCATTAATAATGTGTGTTTCCTTCTCTGGCCCTAATAACCTCCCGCAAACGATTTGAAAGTCCGTTCATTATGTCTCGGATGTCGCTTTGGGGAATATTTTCCCACTCCTGAATAGCTGTAGTTTTCTGCTGACTGAAGGTCGTAGGTGTACGACTCTGGATACGTCTTTTGAAGTTGTCCCATGTTCTATTGGGTTCAGGTCAGGACTCCGTCAAGCCATGGTAATCGCTGAATATTGAAGACTCAATGGTATTCATGTCTGGCGAATTTGCTGGCCACGGTAATCTTTGAATATCCCATGTCGAAGTGTCCAGAATGGGATTAAGCTGCGTAAGATGGCCATGTATTATGCCTCTCCAAAATAAAATCGATCCTCCTTGGTAAGGAACGACTTCTCTGGCAAAAGATAGTCGTGTCGTCCTGGCAACGCATATATACTACCGCGATCTAGAGCGAGTTACCGCGAGCGGCACATTGGAGAGGCTACTCTCGATTTAATATCAGGATTTAAAGTCGCGAGTCAAAAGCGGTTTGTTTACTTCGAATACAGACGAGCAGGTGCCATGGAAATGAATTTGATTTATGCAGTTTTCAATGCACTTCCCTCTTCAATGTGCCGCACGCGGTAACTCGCTCTAGATCGCGGTAGTAAATGCGTTCCCATTTGATATCACATTAGGTTTATAAATCGTCGATTTAATTTCAGGATTTAGAATCGCGCGTCAAAAGCGTTTTGTTAACTTCGAATGCAGACGAGCAGGTGCCATGCAAATGAATTTGATTTATGCGTTTTCAATGGGCTGGCTATTCGAGCGTTGCTGCTTTTGCCTCTTACCTCGACGCTCTATTTGTACCTTTAGTTACCTTACGACGCCCAGTTCCACGTTTCCAGTCATTGCTGTTAGATTCCTAGTACAAATGCACTATTCGGATAACTGAAGCGCGGGGAATCCCAAGTCCATCCGCGAGTTGATTCGGCAGCCTCTCATCATGGAAATCCCACTATTCTTGCTCTATCGAACTATTGCCAGGCATAATTGCAAAAACAATCTCAACAATCAGTTCTTCTTCTTCTTCTTCTTCTTCTTCTTTACGAAAGCTAACAGCTTGTTACACCCATGTCAACCACCTTCTTCTCGTTCCTGCGATATGGAGCTCCAACTGTCTTTCCATCTTTTTGGCGGTCTTCCTGGGGTTCGCTTTGATGCTGGTTTTCCATTTCTTGCAACCTTCGCCAGTCTGTCATCTCCCATACGTGATACATGCTCGTTCCAGTATCTTCTCGCTCGCATCCACCTCACTACGTCTTCAGTTTGGCATTCTTCTCTGATATCACTACTTCTCCTCTGATTTCTAAGCGTATTTCCAGTAATTGACCTGAGTACTTTCATCTCATTCGTTCGTGCCATCCTTTTTGTTCGGGCCGTATCAGCTCGTGTTTCCGCCGTGTATGTCATTACAGGTCTAACGCATGCCTTGTAAATTCTGACTTTGCTGATGGTTGTCATAAGGTTATTTTTCCAGATGATGTTTCTTAGTGCCCCGGCAATTCTGGCCGCTTTATTCATCTGATGTCTCAGACTTTCATTTAAGTTGCCATATGGTGAGATCATTGTACCCAGATAGTTCTATTATTTTGTTACTGAGCTCTAACTTACATCGGCGCGGTTCTCTGGCAATCACCATAGTTTTCGTTTTAGCGGTTGATATTTCTATGCTTAGCTTGTGAGCCTCTGTGTTGAAAGCCTGAAGCAACCACTGCAAACCACCCTCACTATCCGCAAACAGCACTGCATCATCTGCATAGCACAAGATCTTCACCACAATTTTGTTTCCCATTCTGTACCCATGATTCAATTTCCGCACGCTGTTTATTATTTTGTCCATTAACAGATTGAAAAGCAAAGGACTAAGACTATCTCCTTGTCTTATTCCCGTATCGATTTCTATCTCACCGGTTGTAGTCGTTCCTGCCTTGACTGTGGTGATATTGCCCGCGTTCAGTTGTTTAATCGTCTCTATGATGTTTGGGTGTATTCCTCTGTGCTTCAGTTCGTCCTCAACATCCATCAGATGTATTCTATCGAAAGCTTTAGTCATATCTATGAAGCACAGGTACGCTGGTTTATTGTACTCGATGGCCTTCTCTATTACCTGCCTAACGATAAACACTGCATCGACTGTTGAACGATTTTTCCGAAAACCCTGTTGTTCTTCGCTTAATGTGGTTTGACGCAAGATGTGCTGACCTAGTATTCGAGTGAACAATTTCATTGAGGTGCTCAAAAGCGAGATTCCCCGGTAGTTTGCCGGATCCGATGTTCTTCCTTTCTTGAATAGAGGTATCAAAACGCTCTTTTTCCATTCATCAGGTGTTGTTGCGTTCTCCAATATTTTATTGTATAGTCTGGCGAGCTGTTCTGCCATATTTTCTCCTCCGTATTTCAATAATTCATTGGGTAGGTTGTCTGGGCCGGGAGCTTTGCCGTTTTTGAGATGTTGCATGGCACTCCTCACTTCATCCACTGCAATTTGCTCAACTTCATCGATGTCCATTGCCTCTTCTCGCCTGAGACTATGTCGCCTTTCGAGTTGCTGGTTTTCGTTTTGCGAGTGTAGGGTCACAAAGTGACTTTTCCACTTATCAGCTGAGATATTACTGATTCGAACTGTTTCGTTTACTTCTTTTTTGGCTGCCCTGAGCATTTTCCATATGCGCTTTTGTGTCCCATATAAGTCACCTTCCATCTCTTTGCTGAATTTTTCCCAGTCTCCTTTTTTATTTCCCGTATTCTATTGTTCACTCTGTTTCTGGTTTCTGTATATCTTAGGTACTTCCTAGGCGTTCTGTTAGCTCTGTATGTTAAATGAGCTTCTTTTTTTCAAGGGCTATTGACTTGACCTCTGGAGTAAACCAGGACTTCTCTCTAAATTGACGAGTGTTCGATTTGACAGTTCGTTTACCCAGTGCTTCGTCGGCTGCTTCGAGTATGTTCCCCTGCAATATCTTCCACGCTACATTTACCGTCAGTTGTTCTTCAATTGGTGCTTCATGTAATTTCACTGCTAGGCGTCTTCTATATACGTCAAGAGTACTCTGTGTCTTCAATGACTCTGTGTTGAACTTTGTTGTTGATGCACAAGGTTTGTCTGCCTTCACTGGTCTTCTTATACCGGAAATCTTTCCAAGAACTAAATCAGTTAAACTCGCTTAATCGATATGAACCACTTTTGAAACATCGGTACCTATCTGAAATTAGAGGAAATAGTTTTTGTAAACATGTTTGGATGCCTGTGAAATATTCAATGTACAAAAATTTGTTCAAGCACTGACGTGAAGTCAGGAGAATTTGCACCATGGTAATTTCGATTAGGAGTGTCCAATATAGGAGAATGGACAATAGAACATACGCGCAAAAGCTCCGGACTTCACGTCAGTGCTTAAACCAATTTTTTGTAATTGGTTCGAGCACTGACTTCTACAACTAGTTAGCAAGCTTCAATTCAATCGAGTCTATATTTTTTGAGTTATCGAGGAAATAATATTTCGGATGGATATAACCGAGACCGTTGGGCTGATTAAGACCATCAGCGAAATTAACTCTTCCATTCAGATGCGCAACCTACCCTGAAAATTGCAAGTTGCTATCTCCTTTCGTTCGAGAGTTCTCTAGGCAACGGTCACCTATCCATCTACTGAACTCACACAAGGCTGCTCGGATTTCCAACAATATAGATCGTGTTCAAACTTGGAACTTGGTAGTATAGTTAGGTTCTGAAGGCTCTCGAAAATTTTCAGCCATGTAGGATGAATAGTTTCTGATATATAGAATTTTTTGCAATGATTTTCAATGATATTTTAAAATTTTCTGGTGGTACGATCCTAAAGTTAACATGAAGAGTATTTTTCAATAATTTTTTCAAAATTTTCTAGCTATACGATTCTCACAAAATTTCACAAACGTGCTTAGGTTTATATTCTACAACTATTCACCAAGTTTCAATTCGATCGGATTTATATTGGTTGAAAGCAAAATTATTACTCGGAAACCATTAGGTCGATTATACCCATTAACGAACTTGTCCGTCGTATTGGGATGCGTTCTCAAGTTATCGTGGCAACGGCCGGATGGCCGACTGGACAGAATCAAATTTGACCTCGAATTCTTCATCGGGGAGTCAAACCAAATCGTTTAAGGGCCGGTTTCTCAATTGCGAGTTAACCCGAGGTTGCGGGTAACCCGAGTGTTGCGCATTCATGAATATCGCTAAATACATGCGTCAACTCGCAACCTCGAATTAACTCGCAATTGAGAAACCGGCCCTGAGACCATTTTCGTCAAAAAATTCTAAATTTACAGACATTTGGGTAAAATTATAACGATGATAACGCACTGGGGAACACCCCTAGAACATACGCGCAAAAAACCACCCATTATCGAGATTCTTTTTGCAAGTTGTCTATGGTGGATTTTTGCGATGTGTATAAAATATATCTCAAAAAGGATTCCACGCGTTTTTACAATAATATACATTTCTTGTTAATCGCACAATTCTCAATTTGAATTTATTGAAAAATATGTTCCAATTTTTAGTTCGGCTATCTACAAAAGCGTGTTCTTTAGTTTTTTAAAACTATTATTTATTTTCTATTTTTTAGTTCGGCTAACTGCAAAAGCGTGTTTTTTTTAAGTCTTAAAATCATGATAATTTCGTAGCTAATTCGTAGATAATAGGTTACCAATTTGTTTTATGAATTATTTCGTAATTTAACCATTACATGCATAAAATATTTCATAAGAAGAATTTGGATTGGGAAGTGCCAATTATCTTTGTATTGCTACGCATGACCGAGATATTTGACTGTGTCGAAGAAGTCCAGAACATTTTCTGGATCTAGAGGGCGCAGATATGAAAATCACAATACGAGTAAAAAAACGGTTGTTGCAAAATGGCGAATGCGCCAGTGGCACAGAAGCGAGTTAAAATCGCCAATCCTGAGGATAACGGGACAAACTATTTAAGCTATCGCATTGTCCTTCAAATTAATTCGACCTTTTCAAGGGAGTGGAAATTATGTTCAAAGATTCCCAAGCTAATAAAAGCTTGTTAAAAATGATTTAAAAAAAGGTTTCTTATATTCAAAACTTTATCCCGAAATATTTATCGTAGAATTGCGGTAGACAGAATGCTTCTATCAAAGTTCTTAAGAAATATATTCAGGGCTAAAAGTCCATAAGTATGGCGGCACAATTTTTATTCGATTCTTGAAATCTAGTACGAGGAAAATTCTCGACAAAGTACAAAGGCTGACCTGTGTGTCGAAGCTGGAGCTATGGGAACCTGTTCTACCAGGGCACTTGAGATTATCACAAATCTCACACTACTTTTGATAGACAAAATGGCCCATGAAGCCATTCTCAGAATATCTAGTAATGCGAGTATTAAAAACCAGAAAGCCGGGTGCTCTCTTACCAGGTACATTTCATCAGCCAATCTTTCTAGTGACGAAATTATTGAGAAAGTAAGCATCGTAAAGAACTTTACTACGTTGCTCGGTAGGAAAAAAGACTGGGACAGGGAATCCACCACCCAAGTTCTTAAAAAAATGCCATTAAATCGTACACAGATTGTTCAAAAACCACTACAGGAGCTGGCGCTGGAGTATATGGGCCAGCCATCAAATGCTCACTATCCGAGCGTCTTTCAGGCAGAAGTACTTGCAATAGAAAGTACATGTGGACACGTGGACATAAACCTAGAAAGAAACTATCAGAGATGTGATACAGCAATCCACTCTGACAGTCAAGCTGCTATTAAAGCTCTGAGCTCCCATGTTATCGAGTCCAAGCTAATATGAGAGTGCCGTAGAAAACTCATTGAAGTAGGCAATAACAACAGGGTGTCCTTGGTATGGGTTCCTGGTCACGCGGGAATCACAGGAAATGAGGAGGCCAACACACTTGCCAAGAAAGGAGCACAAACCCCCTTTATTGGCCCGGAACCTTACTGTGGGGTTGGTAGATATACCTACAAAAGTGAATTTTTGATGAAAGAAGAAACTGAAAGAGGTATTTTCTGGAAATCTCCCGGAATGTACCACCCCAAGAAATTCCTTCGGAACTTTGATACTGTCAGATCCAAGAAATACTTGGACCTCAGTAAGAAAACGCTGCACCTCCTCACTGGTTTCCTCACAGGGCACTGCGGCCTTAGGAAGCATATGATGAGATTAGGGCTAGCAGAAACTGACGAGTGCAGATTCTGTTGGGAGGAGGATGAAACTTCTGATCACCTGATAACCGAATACCTCGCCATCTCCAACCAACGCTAGGAATGCTTTTGGCAAGAAATTTGCAGGTTCAAAAACCACTACAGGAGCTGGCGCTGGAGTGTATGGGGCAGGCACCAAATGCTCACTTTCGCTAGGCTCATATCCGAGCATCTTTCAGGCAGAAGTACTTGCAATCGAAGGATGCGTGGAAATGAACCTAGAAAGAAACTATCAGAGATGTGATATAGCAATCCACTCCGACAGTCAAGCTGCTATTAAAGCTCTGAGCTCCCTTGTTATCGAGTCTAAGCTAATATGGGAGTGCCGAAGAAAACTTAATGAAGTAGGCAAGAATGACAGGGTCTCCTTGGTCTGGGTTCCTGGTCACGCGGGAATTAAAGGAAATGTGGAGGCCAACACACTTGCCAAGAAAGGAGCACAGACCCCCTTTATTGGCCGGGAACACTACTGTGGGGTTGGTAGATAAACCTACAAAAGTGAATTTCGGATGAAAGAAGAAACTGAAAGAGTTTTCACACTGTTTGATGCAAGGAATATATGGACCTCGGTAAGAACACGCTGCACCTCCTCACTGGTTTCCTCATAGAGCCCTGCGGCCTTAGGAAGCATATGAATAGATTAGGGCTAGCAGAAACTGACGAGTGCAGATTCTGTTGGGAGGAGGATGAAACTCCTGATCACCGGATTACGGAATGCTTCGCCATTTCAAACCAACGCAAGGAATGCTTTGGACAAGAAATCTGCAGGAGCGAATACGTAGGCTCCTTGAAGCCATCCCAGGTACTGGAATTCATCAGAACTCTGGAACTGGAAGGCGAGCTGTAGATGATAATGACATCGACAGCTCTGACGGGGACACAATAGACCTCAAGGTCGCAGTGCAACGTTACCCCCTACAACAATTTACAATAAAACGTCCAATTTGATCATTTTATTTTTGCTGTTAATAGAAAGTTTATTTGAGAATAAGACAATTGTCCAATCTGAAGAAATATGTACCATTCATATTGTTCTGAAAAATAATTTCGAATATCAAATGGGTTTTTAGTATCTTCTTCTCAGTGAAACTTGCGTATTTATTGATTAGACAATCGTAGTGGAGATTCGCTTCTATAGCTTTGCAGGCAATACTTGTTTCATTAATTGCGTTATTGATTTTTACAGTGTGAGCACATCTATTGAAGGCAATGCATTTAAAATAAATCAGACTGAAGCTCAGGAAGTAGTGAATAAGACTCCTCCACTTGGCAGCGCTCATGAAATTGATTCAACTGGTAAGACACTTGAAACCAATTTTTCCTCTATTGATGTACAATTTTTAGTTGACAGAATTAGTTATTTCAAACATTCATGCAGATGTAGACTGTAAATGTCCTTTCACTAAAGGATCAAGAACTGGTTGCTACATATTTCAGATCCATCACATGAAAACATCAGATTCGTCTTTTATTTCAGTAGTAGTTGTAATAATATAAAAATAATTGTCGATATCGCTGTAGAATATACATGTTGTTTCCAAAGTTGAGTCATTTTTTTGACAGAAGGAAGAATAAAATGAACCATTTCACCAAAACCAACAAATATTAAAATTATTGGTGACAATAACAAAAGTCGTAAAGTTCCAAAGGTGTAAATTCCAGTGGAAGCAATGAGAAACGAGCAATTAAAAATATAAAAAAAGAACTGACGTGAAGTCAGTACTCTTTGGCGCGGCTGTTCGCGATGACCAATTTGCTTTGAATTATGATTACTTTGAGCTGTGTGGATAGAGCGCACCGGAGATATAGGCAGACGGCGATGGCCACCATTCACTGTTGGGTCAAATATTAACAATGCTGTTTCTCAGCTGGCGTAAGGAAACAGTAACAAAGCCTACACAAAACACCACTGACTCCTGAGTCGCACAAGTTCGTATGAGCTTCTGAGGGGTCTCCTTGGGGAAGACCTTGGACTTATATACTGACCGTATATATACAATAAGATAACATATTTATTTTTTAAAACCTCTCATAAATAGCAGTTTTATCACATTCCCTCCTCACATGTAGGTAGGGCGCCTTTCTCATTTCTTTCAGTTTGAAGGCTTGATTGATCTGTAAAGGATTATCTCAAAATATCTCTGGTGTTTTAGTTTTGGGGTAAGATTTTCACTGTTTGTCGTTCGTTGGGCGAGATTGATTAATCTTCTAAAACTTATAATGGTGATAAGGAAAAGAGGAAGATATTTGGCGTAATCCTCAGCATTCTGTATTTATGTTTAGTCTATCAGACCAAATAATCTCTCTACTTCGATATTTATTCATCATGCTCAAATTTGAAGATTTGAGAATGGGTATACAGAAAAAAATATCATTTTTGGTACGAAAGAAGAAATGAAGTGCTTCAAGAAAAAACAGACAAATTATATCTCCGAAAGTATTGGTTTCTCAGAGTTGGGAATTATATCAATGTATTCATAGAACTGCATCCTAAAGGAAATTCAATTCAAATAATAGTTTATTTATCAAGATTAAATGAGCAATCATGAGAATGAGAAAAGCACCATGGAAGAAATCAAATTAAATCTAGCCAATTTTGCCCAATAACGAACTTAACCGAGATATTCATCTCCCTAAACTACTCTGAAAATTTCAACTACCTACCTCATTCCGTTCGAGAGTTACATCTATGTCTATGGATGAAAAGCAGTCTCACTACTCTCAGATCTCTTACTTCATGTTCCGTTCCGAAATGTAAGACTTTTCTGAGAAAAACTAATTTCGGAGCAAACAACTGAGATTTTTCTCACTTCGCTCACAATTCTTCGAAACATCAATTCTTCAGGAACATATTTGACATTATGACAATTCATATTCATACATAGAATAATATCATTCTGTGACAACGTTGAAATACGATTTATTATTGAAATTTTGAAAAATCATATCTCCGAAAGTATTAGCTTGTTAGAGTTAAAAATGATATGAATGGATTCTTATGATAAAACTTCTTATTAAAAAAAATTTAATTTGGAATTTGTTTCGTAAAAAAAAAATTTTTTTTTTGTTACTCCGAAACCATCTGTCCGATTTCGCCCAATAACGAACTTAGCCGAGATATTTATTCCCCAAACCTACTCTGAAAATTTCAACTCTCTAGCTCATTCCGTTCGAGAGTTATCGTGCCTACGGCCGGACGGCCGGACCGGCCGGCCGGACAGAATGAATTTCGACCACGGATTCTTGATCAGTGAGTCGAACCAAATCGTTTAAGACCATTTTCATCGAAATATTCGAAAATTACAGACATTTGGGCAAATTGATAAGCACTCAGTTCCGAGGAACTAGAGCGCCAAAAAGGAATCTTTATCAGCAAAATACAAACATTAATAAATAATCAATCTAAGGCTTTGTGAACTTTAGGAAACACTTTCACGTGTTATCTATAATCTAGCAAATTTAGTTTCTATCTAAGTTAATCCAAACAATTATTCACGGGAATTTCCTTGCAAATGCGTGGATTGGGATTGCTTGTATTATTTAAAATTAACTTTTCCATTTGTGGATCATCTGAAATGTCAGGTAGATTATGATTATTGGTATATTTGATCGCCTGAAAGTTAAAACCAGAGTTAATGACAACTAGTATTTGAACTGCACAAATATGCTACCTCTGTAGATCGTAGATGACCAGGACTGAAATTCCAGTCGCAAGCCTTTAATTCGATTGTGTACTCTTTTCATATTTACCGATTATTGAACCATATGTTCCATATTAATGTTATTAATATATATTAATGTTCCTATTTATTTCTTTTATCGATACTAAAATTAGTTTACTTTTGTTTCAGTTGACAAGTGGCACTATGTCCATCTTAAATAAGATTATCAATGTAAATATTATTGCATTTATCTTACTTATTAATAAAAAAATATACATTGTTCTTTTTTTTTGTTTTGAATATAGTTATATATTTTCATTTACAGGAGTATACATCAGAACTGTTTTATTTTAATACATGTATCAATTGATCAATGCATGTTGGTCATGCTGGATAAGACAAGATTTTTCTATCAAGTGTCATGCAGTTTGTTTGGTGAATAGCTTTGGAAAGGATACTCGGAGGGACGATATTTTTTATTGGAAGCTCCAAGCGTATCAGCCATATCTGTCCACTCTGATTTTGAAATATATAATATATAAAATATTCAATCAAACTTATACCGCGAAAATGTACAAATAAATGTGCGCGGGTTAGATGAAAAAGTTGCAAAAAATGCGACAGAATAGTTTTTTATGAATTTTCATGCAATGGGGGACAACAAGCATGCTATTCCTCCAAAGAATCCCATTGGAAGGGTCTACGCATGCGTGCATTGAAGCTTCAATATATCTCGACCACTGGTGTTGAAGAATCAGAGTTTTGTGATTTTGAGAGGACTTTGAGCCACGAGTATATTGCGCATGCACAGAGGAGACGTGGTTGTATGGCTTATGTTGGTAGTGCCTTACGTCTAACGTTCGTGGATTTGGTGCTGAGCTGATATTTTGAGGTTTTAAGAGAAATTTAATGTCAATTCTGTGCACGGAAAAGTCAGATTCGAGGAAATAGCGTTGTTTGCGATTTGAAATATATGTATCTTGGCCTTGGAGCCAATTTATAAATAACTATATTTGGAAGACCTATGTTAAATTACATTCGACCTACGCTAAAACCAATAGCCAGACTGTACTGATAGCTAGAGTTGTCATAGAAACTTGAGAAAATATAAAAAAGCACTGACGTGGAGTCAGTAATTTTTGGCGCGTGTGTCCACGTTGGCTGATTTGAATTGAATGATGAGTGTTTCAAGCTAAGTGGATAGAGCGAGCCAGAGATATACCCAGAGGGTAGTGGAAACCATTCTCTGTCGGGTCAAACATTAACAGTGCTGTGTCTAAGCTGGCGTAAGTATAGAGTAACAAAGTTGACAAATAGCACAACTGACTCTCCTTAGTTTTACAAGATCCTATGAGCTTCTGAGGGGTCTCCTTGGGGAATACTTATGAGGGTCCATTTAGCTTGAAACACTCAACATTCAATTCAAATCAGCCAACGTGAACACACGCGCCAAAGAGTACTGACTGCACGTCATTGCTTTGTTATATTTTTTTCTTTTGCTATCGCAGACCTAGCTACGGTTTCAGATTCAGTTTAGTCATTTTCACTGTCACTTTCCGTAGTCGCTGGTAAATATTCTGAGCCAGAATCGGAGCCAAATGGCTCAGCAGACGTACTTTTTACTGAAGAGTCACTGTCACTCATGGTAAAATAAGACTATCCGCCGTATTCACAAAGCATTGTTAGGTAAGTGTTTAAATCTCCGTTTAGTCGTAGGTGAGGTCCTCAGTTAAGCATAAATTTGAAACAAAACCTCAGTTAACGTATTTAACAGTGGTGAAACAAGCCTGTTTCACAACCTTTATCCCTGATTTATCCTTAACTGAGGACCTCAGTTAGGACTTAACGGAGATTGAATGCTTTGTGAATACGGCGGTATTACTTTGTAATAATAACCTCACTTAAACTACGGGATAAAGCGCGACGTCGTTTGAGTTCGTCAGAAAACAAATAAAGGTCGGGGAACTTGGGTGGGGAATCACCATGTACGGTGTCACCGGTTAATCAAGAAATTGCAAGATGTTGAAATTTCTTGAGTCAAGACGAGATATAAATAATATGTCAAGAAAACGTCAAGAAAAGATTTTTTAAATTTCTTGACTTGTTCTCAAGACGAGACTAGCAGTTATCTAGACAAGAATTCTTGTCTTGTCGACCCCTACTATAGTGGGTTGATCAATCAGTTGGACAAGACCACCCTTAAACGGTGCAGAAAGGAAATGGACATCTACCGAATTTTTTGATGGTGTACTGAGATTCGGACAAAAAGTTTCCTTGAGATTAAAAGCACCTGCAATGAGAGTATTATATCTGTCTGTGCTAGTGAAATAAGAATAATAAGATTTACTTTGACAAATCATATCTCTGAAAGTATCGGTTTCTCACAGTTGGGAATTATCAATTCAAAAAACCAGAAAATTATGATTAATTATTGAAATTTTGAAAAATCATATCTCCCGAAGTATGTTTGTTAGAGTTGAAAATGATATCAATGTATTCTTATGATGAAACTGCACCTTAAAAAAAATTGAATTTGAATTTTTTTCTTTGTTACACCCAAACCGCCTGGCCAATTACTTACTCTGAAAATTTCTAGCTCATTCCGTTCGAGAGTTATCGTGTTGACGGACGGCCGGACATAATCGATTTTGACCACGGATTCTTGATCGGCGAGTCCGTTTGAGACCATTTTCAACCAAAAATTCGAAAATTACAGACATTTGGGCAAATTGTCGACCATTACAGTTTTGTTCATGCACAACTTTCAACCCCTACGAACCCTTTAATGGAGACAAAAATGGGGGGAGGGCGTGAGAGGGTTGAAAGTTGTGCATGAACAAAACTGTAATGGTCGACTTTCATTCAGTGACAAATTTCATCAGGTACCATCGTCTCAAAGTAAATGAGCCATGACAAAGTGCACATACTGAAAACCTTTTTGAACTAACTATTTTTCAAAAATTGGTTCAAGCACTGACGTGAAGTCGAATTTACCATGGTGAATTCGATTAAGAGTGTCCAATACAGGAGAATGGACAATAGAACATACGCGCAAAAGCTCCTGACTTCACGTCAGTGCTTGAACCAATTTTTTTTTCGTGAAGTCAGGATAGAAAGCAATGATGAAAAAATTAACACATTATTGCCTACCTTCAATTCTTCTTTAGGAGAAGAATACATAATTATTCTTGAAAAATATTACTGGAATTATAATGTCATATTTAAATAATCAAAGTAAAGAAAATTATAAGTTTGGTTACTAACATATTGAATTGAATTCAATTCAAAGTAATATTCAATTAAAAATTTGATGCTTGTGGCTTTTACTTGATGCAAATCCATATTAACTCAATGAAAAATTATATACGATTTACACTTATTTATTCAATATTGTGACGCGTTTCGTCGACACAGCGACTTCATCAGACTACATCATACTAAATTCTTAACAAGTTATTATCTCCCTATACCTAGATGACATGGACACAGAATCATTTAAAACTAATTACATGAGAAACTTATTTAAAACAAATTACATAATAGACTTATTGAAAACTAATTACATGAGATTTCACTGCTGGTTTCTTTGTACACATTAACAATAATTCATTCCTAATGCTTTTATTTATAAATTGATTCTCTATTTGAATAGATTGAGTAACGGTGAAAAATTTAGATCTAATTGTTCATTAACTAAATTACCCGTATGTTTTTCCCTATTTATTTCGACCATTTCCCAGTAATTAAGTTGCGCACCTTTATTCAAATTGTGTAGAATTTTGAAATCCGGGTTAAACTTATGTCCTTCTGCTAATAAATGATTCGAATAATTTGAATTAATTTTGTTGTTTTTGAAGCTGTGATGATGTTCCTTTATTCTTATGCCAAAATTTCTACCAGTTTTTCCTATATATGATTTGTCACAACTCCCGCAATTTAATTGATAAACACCGGATTTATCTTCTTTATTCCTTTTCGATTTATTGTTTTTTATGAATTTGGCAAGGTTATTATTTGTCCGGAATGAGATATTCACCTGTTGGTTTTGAAGAAACCTTTTAAGTTGTTGACTCGTTGTACCAAAATATGTTAAGCTATTGAATATTTTATTTTTATCCTTAATTTCTGGAAATACTAAACTAATTGTTTTTCTAAATTGTTTTTTCGTCAACATTTTTCTGATTAATTCTGTGTCATATCCGTTGTTTACCGCTATTTGTTCGATAATTTCTAATTCTGTACCATAATTTTCTTCGGATAAAGGTATATTAATTAGCCGGTGTAACATACTATGAAATGCCGCGACTTTATGTTCGAATGGATGACACGAGGATCGATGAATGATTGTATCCGTATGGGATGGTTTCCTAAATATTGAAAAATCATGTTGATTGTTTTTCCGCGTTATTGTTAAATCCAAAAAAATTAATTGCACCATTATTTTCCATTTCAATTGTGAATTTGACATTTGGATGAATGCTATTAATAAAATCTACAAATATTTTCAGTTGCCGGTCTGTTCCTTTGAAACACGCGAGCACATCATCTACGTATCTAAACCAATATACGAATTTGGAAAAAATAGGATGTGTTTTAGCGATGGCTTCTAGGTTGTCCATGAATATTTCTGCCAAAAGGGGGCTGAGCGGATTCCCCATGATAAGTCCTTCATCGCTAGTATAAATCTTATCGTTGAAACTAAAGTAATTTTGATTCAAACACGTTTCTAAAAGCTGGAGTATTTCGGACTGAATCACTATATTGACTTTGTTTTTCTCTAATAAATCCCTAACTATTTTCACTGTATCCTGGGGTGGAATACTAGGGAAAAGGTTAACAACATCGAAAGACACTAATTTTGCATTGGCCGGTAGGGAAATATTTTTAATTTTTTCTACTAGATCTTGAGTTCTTGATCGAAAAAGTTGGTACGAAGTTACAATAATTTTTAATCGGGTTTATTAGAAAACGCGAAGTTTTAACTGTTGGTGCTGAAATGTACGAAACTACTGGTCTAATATTTCTATCCGGTTTATGAAGTTTGATAAACGAGTACAATTGCGGGACTTGCGGATTACTCAGAATTAGCTTAAATTTTGAATTTTCATCTATTAAATAATGTATATCTTTCAAATTGTTCTTTAATTCTCGTTGAAATTTTGTAGTCGGATCCCTATTAAGTATTTTATAATTTTGAGTTGCAATGAAATTTTCCGTTTTGTTAATGTAATCGTCCTTGTTTATTGCGATAACAGTATTTCCTTTATCGGCTTTTGTGAAAACAATATTATCCGCGGCGCTTTTCGATTTCAATGTTTTCACGATTTTCAATTCTGGATTACCGTTTTCAGAAAGCTGGGCGTAACACCCCTCTCCCTTATGAAAAACCGACGGCAGGCAGCCAACCCTCATGTAACTAACAACTAAAGAAAAATCAACAAATTCCCTGGTATGAACAGACCTCAAAGATTTCTATCCGTCTACATTTACTTCATAATCCTGAAAACGTACTGGCAATTTAATATTTCTTCGAGCTCTGTTTCTACTAATATTTTCACTACCCTGTTGCAGGGATTCAGGATTTTCCTGTATTGGGGTTTCCTCCTGCAACTCTAGTTGTGGTGGAGGGGCATGTACAGGAGTGCTGGCAGGAACAAAATAGTCGAAACAATTATCTCTATCATTAACAACTTTTCGTACTGAACATTCAAGAATCTGATCAACGTGTCTTCTCCACACTCTGCCATCATCTAATTCTATTGTACAGAGTCTTTCACGAGGAACCTCACCCATATTTATACGGGAAACTACTGAACGTATTTTCATGAAATTCAGCACTTATAAGTATTTCACGATGCTGATGAAATCTAAAATATTTTCAAGGCATGAGCACCTCCGGTTTTTCCGGAAATGACGTCAACTTCCGTTTTTCAAATTAGAACACCATTTTTTTATTGCAGAAATAGATTCCTTAGAAAATTTCAAGTTATTTTGATGTAACATTTTTCAGTTTTGGTTGGAAAATTCTCTCTGAGCGGGAAAATTCGAAAAAAAAATCGAAAATAGAGCTCCGCTGAATCAAGAATAACTTCGAGGTTTTTGGATGGAAAATTTTCATTTTTGAGATTTTTCAAGATGTAAGAATGTATCCACTTTAAAAATCGAAATCGCGATTCATGATACAGGGGGTGAAAAAATCGCTTTCAAAGTTAGGGATGACAAAATCGTGAAAAATCAATTTTTTCAAATTAGAACCCCATTTTTTAATGGCAGATATTGAATCTACGTTAAAAAATTTTGTGAGTGTATGCATGACACCCTTGCCCTAAAATGGATATTTTCTGAGTTATTCACAAAAATCTGTTTTTCGTCTTGAATTTTCAGCTATTTCTTTTCCCTTCACGCCAAAAAGATGAAATTTTCAGGAACTGTTATTTGAACCATGCTGTAGATTTTTCACCCCTTCTTGAAACCGACTTCAAGTTACTATTAGGAGAACCATGGCAAACTCTCGCAGTTATAACTAGAGAAGATGCTCAAAGTTTTGACCGTTAATTTTTAGACATTTATTTATACGTCTCAGGAATGCTTCGTGCGTTGCTCTTCTTATTTCATCGGGAGGAAGAGATCTGCAAAAGTGTTTAAAAACCAAATTGAGTTTCAGAACTATGAATATAAAAATCTAAACAAACCTGAACGCATTTCTGACTCGTTCTATGCAGTCCTCTTTATCAGTCAGGGGAGTTGAGTAGACAATATTTTTTATCCTACCCCAAACATAATAGTCTAAAGGAGTTAAATCGGGAGAACGTGGTGGCCAAAGATGTGGACCATTGTTCGCAAACCATAGATCTTCAAATAGCCTGTAGAGGATATTTGACACATTGGGTCAATTGTGTGGAGGCGCGCCATCTTGTTGATACCATAAGTCATTATGGTTCTGTACTAGCGGCTCAATTATTTGAGTCAATATGTCAGAATATCTATCTCCTAAGGGAGAACATTCTTTAAATAATGCAAACATGTGTAGTGTTCTATCTTACCAGTTTAAGTCCCATCATAAATGTGAACATCGAGAATTGCATTATTTTTGATGGCGCAAAAAACATTGAAACTCCAGGTCTCTTGAAAGTTCCATTGTCTGAAGTGGTGGTTGTTCTCTTCATCCCAATAATGACTGTTATGCCTATTGAAAGAACCATTCTTTGTGAATTTAGATTCATCTGTCCAAATTATACAGTCCAAAAAGTTTTCATTCTCTTGAAATCGAATCATCATAGCTTCGCAAAACTCTGTTCTCCTGACGAAATCAGTTTCCTTCAAATGCTGTACCCTATTGAATTTATATGGGTGCATTTTATGTTTTTTTAATATTCTCCAAACACTCGATTGAGATAATCCCAGATCAATCTCGGCATCTTTGAGAGAATTTTGAGGATTCACACGAAAATATGCAAGAACTGTAATTTCGTTGTTCTCATCTTCTACTAAACTTTTTTCTCTGTGTATAGTTTTCTTAACGAAAGATCCGACATTTCTCAAGTTTGTCATGGTTCTGTTAATGGTATCTCTCGTTGGTCTGGGTCGGTCAGGAAACCTCTCAATGAACAGTCGAATCGTTCTATCTACAACTTTATTACATTCTCCATGAAGTAGAATGAGATTAAAATAATCTTCATTGGTAAAATTAGGCATAGTGATCGATTTTATAACTTAATACGAATTATCACCAAATTAATAGTAAACACAAAATGCTACTGAATAAAGAGGAATTTGGCAGATGTAATTAATGATATCTATCATTAAAAAAAAGAATGTAAAACATGGAAAGTTTTTGCATATGGTTCATAAGGAATTATTTATTTATCACTGGAGAGAAAACCGATGGCCGATTAGTTGAAATAAAGAGATTTCTGATACAAATTCGAATCAAAATTCGCCCTCTATTTAGGAACAACCTGTAACTTTTTTCTCTTGCATATTAGGGTAGTAAAATCTAAAACATGGTTTTAGTAACAGTTCCTGAAAATTTCATCTTTTTGGCGTGAAGGGAAAAGAAATAGCTGAAAATTCAAGACGAAAAACAGTTTTTTGTGAATAACTCAGAAAATATCCACTTTCGGGCAAGGGTGTGATGCATAATACACTCACATTATTTTTTAACGTAGATTCAATATCTGCCATAAAAAAATGGGGTTCTAATTTGAAAAAATTGATTTTTCACGATTTTGCCATCCCTAACTTTGAAAACGATTTTTTCACCCCCTGTATCATGAATCGCGATTTCGATTTTTAAAGTGGATACATCAATCCTTCATCTTGAAAAATATCAAAAATGAAAGTTTTCCATCCAAAAACCTCGAAGTTATTCTTGTTTCAGCGGAGCTCTATTTTCGATTTTTTTTTCGAATTTTCCCGCTCAGAGAGAATTTTCCAACCAAAACTGAAAAATGTTACATCAAAATAACTTGAAATTTTCTAAGGAATCTATTTCTGCAATGAAAAAATGGTGTTCTAATTTGAAAAACGGAAGTTGACGTCATTTCCGGAAAAACCGGAGGTGCTCATGCCTTGAAAATATTTTAGATTTCATCAGCATCGTGAAGTACATATAAGTGCTCAATTTCATGAAAATACGTTCAGTAGTTTCCCGTATAAATATGGGTGAGGTTCCTCGTGAAAGACCCTGTATAATGCAATTTTCCGGTTTTGCTCAATATTTTGCCAAAACATCATTTAATCTTTCCAAAATAATTTCGTACCTGAACTCTTTGACCTTCTCGAAATTCACGATATGATATGCTCTGGTCAGGTTTATCACCCTCGCCTTTATCTGGCAATAATAAATTCAAACGGGAACGTATTTGTCTTCCGAACATCAACATAGAGGGTGACTGACCGTTTGAATCATGAGGCATAATTCTATACTGTAATCAGAGACAAGTCTCTGCTGTAATAACAATTTCTGTAAGTTTAAATGCAAGTCTTCATCACTGCATAACATTTTCGACAACGATTTCTTTAAAGTTTGTACAAAACGTTCTGCCTGTCCGTTTGTAGCAGGGTGATAGGGAGCTGTAAATTTTTGGCTAATACCGTTTTGACTAATGAATCTTTTAAATTCTGTAGAAGTGAAGGTTGGGCCATTATCTGTCACCATCACCTCTGGTAACCCAAAAGATGCAAAAATTTCCCTACACACTTTGATAGTGGTCTTTGTAGTTGTTGTGATGAACTCATGATATAATGTTTAGTTTAAGACCATTTTCAAGAATTGTGACTGTTCTATGATTTCTGTGTTCTTGTACTACTGTGGTCTAGAGATTGAATAAAAGTTAACAGTTGCTATTCTGAATTTGATATAGAGCGTTCGTTTTATTTCCGAGTACAAAATAACAGGTTATGGGCCCAGACCACGGGTTTTACCGAGTTTGAAATTTTTTGTGAAATTAAACGTAGACCGCAGTTATTTCAGTGAATAGACAATGTCGTCAAGCTATCTAATTAATGTGCTAAAATTGAAAGGCCGGATAACTATGATGAGTGGGCATTCGCCGTGAAAAACTTTTTAATTCTTGAAGGATTAAAGAAGTATGTGGAACGAGAGCCCGATGTGATGAAAGCCAGTGAGGTTGAAGAAGATGAAAAGACCATGGCCAAACTAATCTTGACAATCGATCCATCCTTGTATGTGCACGTAAAAGAGGCAACTACGTCCAAATCTTTATGGGGTAAACTACGGTCCTTGTTTGATGATTCGGGCTTTGCCAGACGAATTAGTTGTTTAAGGAATCTAATCTCAACGAAGTTGGAAAATTGTGATAGCATGGTTCAGTATGTGAATCAAATCATGGAAATTAGCCAGAGACTTCGTGGAACTGGATTCAAAATAGATGACGAGTGGATTGGTTCCCTTTTGCTTGCCGGATTACCAGAAAGATACATGCCAATGATAATGGCAATCGAACATTCCGGAATCCTGATAACTGCGGATTCTATTAAGTCCAAGCTAATTGACATGGAATGCGACGTCGGTAAAGCAGGGAGCGCGCTATATGTCAATCAAAAGTCAGCTGGTTCAAATCGCCGTAGTTCCAAACCCAAACGTCAAGATGTGAAATCACAGAATATATCGTTAGGTAATTACCAGAGACATAGAGGGATATTTCCCTCTATATCTCTGGTAATTACCTATTACCTAATACCTAATGATATGTTCTGTGTGTGAAATCTGAGACGTCGAAATTTGAGGTTAGATCAGAGACAAGTCTTGTCTCTGGTTAGATGTTTCAAATGCAAAAAATTGGGACACTATCCAAACAAATGCCCATTGAATGGTCAGAATGGTGATTCACAAAAGCAAAACTCATCGGAAAATGCTTTCAGTGCCGTGTTTCTTACTGGTGATCACAGTAAATCAGATTGGTACGTAGACTCCGGTGCAAGTTTCCACATTGTGGTTGAAAAACATATGTTTTCTTCAATGAGGTCTTGTGAGGTTCAGGAAATAATGGTTGCGAACAAATCATTGGTTAGGGTCAAAGAAGTTGGAGATGTGAATTTAAAAACTATTGTCAACCAAGAAATTGTAGATATAACCGTTCAAAATGCCTTGTATGTTCCAGAAGTTGCCACTAATTTACTTTCAGTGAGCAAGTTGGTTGAAAATGGCAATAAAGTTTCCTTTGACACAAATTGTTGCCGAATTTTCAACAGGAACAACGGTAATTATCTAGAATAGGACATAACTCGAAAATTGATGTTTAAAAATCACTCACCTACTAATTTTGGGTCGTAGATTGCGAATCTGAAGTCAAAAAAGTCTGGTCGCTTCTAGTTTTTTCGAAAAAAATTCCGAAAGTTTCCAATTTAACCTCACTTTGTCACTATAATAACATCGTTATAAACCGTTTTATAGCTGAATATTCATCCTGAATGATATCTTATTGACTCCTTAATCATTTCTGAAGAATGATTTTCCTCATTATTCCCTTATTGCAATGAAATTTTCTTGTTTATGTGTAACATATTTTCATCCATTTTGTATCCTGAAATTGACATAACAGCTGATCATACCGGCAATGGGCGACGTTGCCATATTGTAACTATATTCAGAAGTATTAGGTAGTGTTTTTATTTCAATTAATTTTTGTGATGGATCGGCCATGAGAATACGTTTAAAGGACGAGTCATCAAAATCCATTTCGGATAATATGCAGTTTAACGCCCCCTCGTAATTATCGACTCTTTCAAGTTTTTCGAAGAAAATATGCCTTGTACAGTGATTTTTGATGATTTTCAATAGTGGCAAACTAGTTTTTTTGGAGATATCTAACGGAATGGGGAGTGAATAGGGGTGCTGGGTGGGGTAATAAATTTTTTTTCGTTATTTTTTTTTTTAATTTCCAGGGGTACTGTACTAACCTAACCTAACCTAACCTAACCTACCATATTCACCTGAGATGACGTAAAGATTAAGACTGTACCTTTATGAATTTTCGCCATAGGTACAGTCTTAATCTTTACGAAATCTCAGGTGAATATGGTAGGTTAGGTTAGGTTAGGTTAGTACAGTACCCCTGAAAATTAAAAAAAAAATTACGAAAAAAATGTTTTACCCCACCCAGCACCCCTATTCACTCCCCATTCCGTTAGATATCTCCAAAAAAACTAGTTTGCCACTATTGAAAATCATCAAAAATCACTGTACAATGCATATTTTCTTCGAAAAACTTGAAAGAGTCGATAATTACGAGGGGGCGTTAAACTGCATATTAACCGAAATGGATTTTGATGACTCGGCCTTTAAACGTATTCTCATGGCCGATCCATCACAAAAATTAATTGAAATAAAAACACTACCTAATACTTCTGAATATAGTTACAATATGGCAACGTCGCCCATTGCCGGTATGATCAGCTGTTATGTCAATTTCAGGATACAAAATGGATGAAAATATGTTACACATAAACAAGAAAATTTCATTGCAATAAGGGAATAATGAGGAAAATCATTCTTCAGAAATGATTAAGGAGTCAATAAGATATCATTCAGGATGAATATTCAGCTATAAAACGGTTTATAACGATGTTATTATGGTGGCAAAGTGAGGTTAAATTGGAAACTTTCGGAATTTTTTTCGAAAAAACTAGAAGCGACCAGACTTTTTTGACTTCAGATTCGCAATCTACGACCCAAAATTAGTAGGTGAGTGATTTTTAAACATCAAGTTTCGAGTTATGTCCTATTCTAGATAATTACCAACAACAAATTGGTGGCTGTGGCTGAGCTAGATGGAGGTGTCTACAAATTGAATATTCAGAAAGAGCAGAAATGTTTGCTGACAATATCGAGTGATGTATGGCATCAAAGGCTTGGACACGTCAACAACAGCGACTTCGAAAAGATGAAAAATGGAGCAGTTGATGGGATAAATTGCTCTGACAAAAGCAAAAAAGGTATGTACAACTGTATGACTTGCTGTGAAGGAAAGCAGACCAGATTACCATTCAAAAATATCGGAACCAGAGCCAGAGCACCTTTGGAAGTCATCCATGGTGATGTGTGTGGTCCAATGGAAACAATATCAATAGGTGGGTCAAAATATTTTTTTCTCTTGGTAGATGACTATACAAGAATGTCTTTCGTTTATTTTCTGAAAAACAAAGACGAAGTTTTTAAATACTTCAAGATTTTTAAGTCTCGTGTAGAGAATCAACTCAATCAGAAAATTAAGACGTTCAGATCAGACAATGGAGGTGAATTTGTAAACCGATATTTTGATAGTTTTTTGGAATCACATGGTATAGTTCATCAGAGAACCAATTCATATACACCTGAACAGAACGGGCTTACAGAAAGACTGAATAGAAGTATAGTTGAAAAAGCCAGATGCATGTATTTTGAATCCAATCTACACAAGAGATTTTGGGCAGAGGCAGTCAATACAGCAGTTCATGTAAGAAATAGGTGCACAGTTTCAGGTGTGGACAAGAAAACTCCTTATGAAATTTGGTTCAACAGGAGACCAAATATAAGTTACTTCAGAATATTTGGTAGTTTTGCCATAGTTCATGTACCTAAGGAGAGACGTTGTAAATGGGATAAGAAATCTCTCAAGAAGATTTTTGTCGGGTATGGTGAAGATATTAAGGGATACAGAGTATATGACCCAACTACTAATACTATTACAACAAGTAGGGACGTTATTGTGTTTGAAGGACAAACTCAAACAGTAAAGGAAGAAGGTCAAGAAGTATCAGTGCCAGTGGGAGAACAGCAGTCCTCTGAATCAGTGAGAGAGCAGCAGCCCAATGAGACAGTGGAAGAATTACCATCTAACCAGGAAGAGCAAGAAATTGAGTCTGATCCAACTGATATATCCAATATGACAGATGAACCTGATGTGTCTAGATATAGAAATTTGGAGAACGACACAACAGATAGTGATTATGTACCAGAGCATGAAATTGAGGTTGCTCAAGTAAATCGAAGCCAGAGAAGTCGAAAACCCAAGGACTTTACAGACTACTATCTGTATCTATGCTGCAATCCAGGTGCTGTGGATGGGGATCCAGTGACAATTGAGGAGGCATTTTCAGGACAAGATATGAACTTGTGGAAAAAGGCTATGGAGGAAGAAATGCATGCTTTTGAAGAAAATAGTGCCTGGAGTTTGGTCGATAAACCCGAAGATGGCAGTAACATCGTTACATGTAAGTGGGTGTTTAAGCGGAAGTTTGACAATAACAATAAAGTGAGATTTAGAGCTCGTTTAGTGGCTAGGGGTTTTACCCAGAAGGCTGGAGTGGACTATTATGAAACTTTTTCACCTGTGATAAGATTTTCAAATTTGAGACTATTGATTGCTTTATCTGTTAAATTTGATTTGAGTATGTATCATTTGGACATTACTACCGCTTTTCTTAATGGTAATTTAAATGAAAAGGTTTTTATGAGTTTACCACCAGGTGTTGATATACCTGAGAGTAAAGATAAAGTACTTTTGCTAAACAAAGCTATATATGGTCTAAAGCAAGCTTCTAGGTCTTGGTATGAGAAAGTTGAGATTTTCTTCAAGGATTTAGATTACAAAAAGAGTCAATTGGAACCTTGTTTGTTCAGTAAGAATAAAGGATCTCTTGTAACATTTATAGCCTTAAATGTGGACGATTTTTTCTTATTTTCGAATGATTTAGCGGAAGTTGAAATGTTGAAGAGAAAATTAAGTGAAAATTTTAGAGTTAAAGATTTGGGTTATTTGAAGCAATGTTTAGGAATGACTGTAAACA
Source organism: Halyzia sedecimguttata (assembly GCA_937662695.2). Lineage (NCBI taxonomy): Eukaryota > Metazoa > Arthropoda > Insecta > Coleoptera > Coccinellidae > Halyzia > Halyzia sedecimguttata. The sequence goes on along the minus strand of OW569417.2, from coordinate 64,576,355 downwards.
TAGATGGAAAAAATAATATTGTGACATTAGACCAAAGAAAGTATATTGAACAAATTTTGGAAAAATTCAATATGTCTAATTGTAAGCCAGTTAGTACTCCTATGGAGCAAGGCATTAAACTTGGGAAATCCCATTGTGTCAGTAACGATTTGCCATATCAAAAGTTGATTGGAAGCCTCATGTACCTATCTGTGTTGACCAGACCTGATATTTCTTTTTCATGGAGCTATCTCAGTCAATTTAATAACTTTTATGACGAATCACATTGGAAGTGTGCTAAGAGAATACTGCGATATCTTCAGAAAACGAAAAATCATGGTCTCAAATTTTCTAAAGATGACTTAGATTCACAGGGTTTTGTGGATGCAGACTGGGCAGGCGACACCACTGACAGGAGATCATACACAGGTTTTTGTTTCAGGCTTTCAGGCTCGTGCATTTCCTGGGAGAGTAGAAAGCAGAATACCGTGGCTCTTTCAACTGTAGAATCTGAGTATGTGGCGATTTCAGAGGCTCTAAAGGAAGCTATTTATCTTAGAAATATGCTAACAGATTTGTTAAATGTTACTGACAGCATTGTAGTTTATAGTGACAATCAGGGAGCGCTAAAATTGTCAGAAAATTCTGTTTTCCACAAGAGAACTAAGCATATAGATGTTAAGCATCATTTTATTAGACATACTGTTGCTAATAAAATGATTTGTTTGAAATATTTGCCAACTGCAGATATGCCAGCTGATGTATTGACCAAGAGCGTATCTGTAGTGAATCATTTCAAATGTTTGGAGTCATTAGGTGTTATAAATGTAACATGACAACATCATGAGTTAGTGGGAGTGTTGTGATGAACTCATGATATAATGTTTAGGTTAAGACCATTTTCAAGAATTGTGACTGTTCTATGATTTCTGTGTTCTTGTACTACTGTGGTCTAGAGATTGAATAAAAGTTAACAGTTGCTATTCTGAATTTGATATAGAGCGTTCGTTTTATTTCCGAGTACAAAATAACAGTAGTTATATCATTAAGAATCTGAACAAATGAAATAATACTTCCCCCTAAAAGGGCCTGCAAAATCAGCGTGCACTCTCTGAAACGGTTTTTCAACTGGTTCCCAAATATGTTTCGTAACTTTTGTAGGTTCATTTTTATGTAAACTGCAAGCAGTACAGCTTTTAACTAAGCTTTCAATATCTGAATCTATTCCGGGCCACCAACAAAAACCTCGTGCCAACGCTTTCATCTTAACAATTCCGAAATGACCATTGTGCAATTCCTGTAAAAGTTTTTTACGCAGTTTGTATGGTATCACTGCTCTATGACCGCGCAAAAGAACTCCTTCATGTAAGCTAAATTCAAATTGACTTATATTGAATCTATCTCTTTCTGGAATTTCTTTACCCCATTGTAATGCCTTGACGATATTATGTAGTTCGGGGTCGTTTAAGGTCATTGAAGCGATTTCTATGGCTGTAATAGGCAATGTTTCTAAATTCTGAATTTGAAAAATATCAACAACATCGTAATCTGCGTTTCCTTCTCGAATAGGCAATCGAGACAGCCCGTCGGCATTACCGTGGTCCTTTGTATTTCTGTACTTAATGTCGTAGTGTAAACTTATTGCCATAGAGGTATTGAGAAAATTTCTTGACTCCAAAGATTATGGCGTACGCTTCCTTATCGATCTGAGAGTATTTTCGTTGTGTTTCTGAAAAAGTTTGTGAAGCATATTGAATTACTCGTTCCCTACCATTCGTGTCTATGTGCGAAAGCACTGCTCCTACCCCGCAAGTACTAGCATCTGTGGCTAAAACAAATGGTAGTTTTGGATCAAAGTGAACCAAAATTTCTTCGGTTTGAAATTTTTTCTTTGCTAATTCGAAGCTTCTCTGACATTCCTGAGACCTTATAAATTTTTAATCTTTTCTGAGCAACCTATTCAGTGGATACAGTATTGTACTTAAATTTTTAATGAATCGTCCGTAATAATTGACCATGCCAATGAAAGCTCGTACCTCACCTTCATTTTTAGGCCTAGGCATTTTGTTTATTGCTTCTATTTTACTTTTGGATTTATGTATTCCCTCTTTACTTATTACATATCCACAATACTCAATTTCATCTTTGAAAAATTCGCTTTTTTCCAAATTCACCTTTATATTAAATTTTTGTAATCTTTTGAACACTAACTCCAATGTGCGCAAATGTTCTTCCTCTGAAGAACCTGTTATTTTTAAATCATCCAAAAAAATTGAAACTCCTGGAATATCTTGCATAATTGTTTCTATCGTTCGTTGCCAAATAGCCGGTGCTGATGAAATGCCATATAAAAGCCTAGTGCAACGATACAACCCTTTTTGTGTACTTAGCGTGAGGAGTTCTCTATCCTCCGGAGCAACTTCTAATTGTAAATAAGCGTTACGTAAATCTATTTTAGAAAACCAAGTACCACCGGCCATATTAGAAAACAATTCATCGGTAGTTGGCAGTGGGTGCTCATCGATCTCAAGGAAAGGATTGAGTGAAACCTTGAAATCACCACAAAGTCTTATTTTATTATTTCCTTTAAGGACTGGCACAACTGGCGTAGCCCACTGCGAACTATCGACTTTTTCCAACACCCCCGCCTTGACTAAACTTTCAATTTCATCGTCAACCAGAGGTACTAACTTGAAAGGAACTCTACGTGCTCTCACGAAAACTGGCTTTGAATTTGGTTTCAATTTAAGCTTTGCTTGTATACCTGTAATCTTTGTAATATCTTTATTGAAAATTGTACTATATTTTTGTAACAGGTTCTCCAATTTATTCTGTGTACATTCTTGTACTTGAAAGACTGCATCGAATTTAATTAAATTTAATTTTCTAATCCATTCACGACCTAATAGTGGATGTCTATTTATTTCTGTAATGTACATATTTAAATCAAAAACTTTATCCCTATATCGAACTGTGACTGTTGAGTATCCTACAATGGCCAACTTTGTATTGCAATATGTGGCTAACTTAATATTTGTACAATGAATGGCTTGTTTGGGGAAGAACTTTATTGAACAAACTCTTACCAATCAAAGTGACTGCAGATCCACTGTCAACTTCGAAATTAATGTATTTAGTTTCCACCTGCAGTTTAATTGAGTACTTGTCTCGGTACTGGTAATCCTCAGACTTCACCTGAAGGATTTGGTCTACCTGGTTAAGCCTGCTCATCTTCCTCATGCACACTACCTGTAGATGCCCTACCCCATTGCAACTCCTGCATCGAGTTGAAGAATCTAGGTTGCATTTGGTCGCCAAATGGTTTTTTCCACATCTGTAACATACAATTGTATTACTTTTTTTGTTTGTATCATATGTAGTTTTATTTTTCTTAGAATTAAATGAATTTTTATTTGTAACAAACATCTTAGCACTGCCTTGATTTCTCATAGGCTTTTTCACCACATTCACTGAGTTCTGATCACTTATCTGCTTTGCGTCCTTCTCTGAAATCTCCATGCTGGTGGCTATCTCAATTGCAGATTTGAGTTCCAGATCCTTGGTCTCGAGTAGTCGTCCCTGTATACGTGTCGATTGGATCCCAAAGACAAATTGGTTTCGTATGGGTTTGTCCAAATATGCCCCGAAACCACAGTTAATACTTTGTTTCTGTAATGCATGTACGTACTCTTGAAATGATTCTTCTTCGGTCTGCTTCCGGCATTGAAATCTGTAAATTTCTGCTATCTCCAACGGTTTCGGTGAATAGAATCCCTCCAGCAATTCTACAATCTCTTTGTAAGTTTTGTTCTCGGGGGTTTCTGGAGCCAATTTATCACATAAAATGTCGTATGTACTTGCTCCCATGTAATGTAGGATGAAATATTTCTTCATTTCGTCCTCTGTATCGAAAACTTTGAATGCTCCTTCAAGACGCTTCACCCATCTGGACCCCGTGGTTACATCTGGATTGAATATTTCGACTGTAAACGCCTGGCTAATCGCAGTCATCTTACTCCTAATTCTCGTCGCCACTTGTTGTGTATTTGTATTGGGTTCTTTAATGAAACACCTGTATTTGAAACTTTGTATAATGTAATAGAATGCCTTCTAACATGTACAATATCTAACCGTGTTTATTTCCATTCATTGAATGACGAAAAGCCCAAATTCGAATGCGCCGGTGAAGCCGGAAACATTCAGACCTGCGCTGTGTGCCGTCAGTTTCTTTTTCTTCCTTACATGGGCGTAACAGATATATTCTCATTAGTGATAGAAAAACTGGCCTAAAATTCCTCTCTACCCATCACGAGATTCAATATCCACAAATGAGCCTCTCACCTTACAAGATCAGAAGCCTTCAACAAAATTTCAGCGATATCATATTAAAAATAATACATAACCTTTCAAAAGTCCCCTCTCACAAATATACTCCTCTGAAGGCACATGGATCTCTTGAAGAAGAATCGTCTTCTCTATTTCTCAAAGATATTCACTCTTGTTCATAGAAATCCCTTCAATATTTAGTTGCCTCCTCTAAAGGAGGATCTCTTTCAAAACCAGGTCTGACCACTAATGTAGGGCTATCATCTAATCTCCTATAGATTTGTGATGAAATAACACGATTTTCCCATGAATATATATGTATAATAATATGTCATCATGACATTCATATTTTATTTTTGTAGGTTCTTGCAAAAATACGACCATAGACAACATATCATACGACGATTCACATCCGCTGCCGCTACGCTACCGAACTCACAAAAGGCTGCTCGGTTCTCCAACAATATAGATCCGATCGTGGAATTCTGCAGTAGAGTTAGGTTCTGCAGGCTCTCCCAAAATTTCAGCCATGCCGGACGAATAGTTTATGATATATAGATTTGTTTTCAATAATTTTCAACTATTTTTTTTTTAATTTTCTAGTTATACCATCCTCACAAAATTCTGCAAGAATTTTCGCGTTGGCATTCTTCAACTAATAACAATGTTTGAATTCAATCGGTTTTGTATTCTTCGAGTTAATGAGGAACAAAAAACAACCAAATTTCAGAAAATTTCAGATGGCTATAACTCTAAAACCGTTTGGACGATTATGCTCATAAACAAACTCAAATGTCGCATTCAGGTGCACAACCTAACCTGAAATTTTCAAGCCGCTATCTCCTTCCGTTCTCAGGATATCGAGACAACAAAAATATTTTTTAATAATTTTTTAATAATTTTCTAGCGATACAATTCTCACAAAATTTCACAAACGTGCTTAGGTCTATATTCTACAACTATTCACCAAGTTTAAATTCGATCGAACTCAAAATACCTATCTATAAAATAAAAAGAATGGTTCGAGCACTGACGTAAAGTCAGGAGCTTTTGCGCGTATCTTATTAAGAGTGTCCAATACAAGACAACGGAAGTAGGTAGAGAATGTATGTGCAAGGGTACAAAACCGGTTTTGGTGACCTTGACCATATATGGAAGTTACCTATGGTCAAGGTCACCAAAACCGGTTTTGTACCCTTGCACATACATTCTCTATAATCCCCACTCCCAATTATTTCCATTACTTTCATTGTCCCCCACCCAAATTACCCCCACTCCACCCCCCACTCAAACTGGTGACCAAGGACGTTACCCCCTCCCCTTCATAGTTCAAGGTCAAGGACACTACCCCACTCCTATCCCCACTATCGTCTAGGGTCAAGGACATTCCCCCACTCCTATTCCCACTCTTAGTTCGAGGACAAGGACATTAAGTCGAAACCCGTCTTCACTTTTAGCTCTAGGTGAAGGATGTATCCATATATATTTAGACCACCAGAAATCGGCGATAGATACACATCTTCAGTACGAATTATTTTAGTTGAAAATTTGGATATAAACTATCATTTGGTTCATAATTTCAAGTCCAATTTACCTCCACTAGTATCAAACCACACAAATAATATATAATTTTAGGATATATTAAAATTCTATCAGTTGAGAGTTATTGTTGTAGTATGATAAAACAACCCTAATTATAGGTTTTGTTGTTTAAGAATATTGTGGTTATCAAATGACACTATATATGAAGAACTACGCTGATAAACAACGTAGAAAGTATTCAAACTCTAACGTGATAGGAGGTTCTTTAATAAATAAATTAATTGATAAGTTACCTGTGGAATTACATTTACCCGGTTATCAATTCTGTGGACCAGGCACTCATTTAGAGGAAAGATTGAAACGAGGAGACTTGGGAATAAATGAGTTAGATAAAGCCTGTAGAGAACACGACATTATATATTCTGAGTATTCAGATTTTGAAAAAAGAAACGAGGCAGACAATATCCTTATTAATAAAGCTTTCGAACGTCTTAATTCAAAGCAAGCTAGTTTAAAAGAGAAATTAGCGGCATTCATTGTATTCATTTTGATGAAAGCGAAAACTAAAATCGGTATGGGTACTAAGAGGAGAAAGAAATCTATGAGAAAAAGAAAATCAAGAATATTAGTTGCTCCGAAGCGTGGTGGTTTTTTACCAATACTCTTGCCTCTCTTAGGAGCTTTAGGTGCATTGGGAACCGGAGCTGCATCGATAGCAACTGCTGTAAATAAAGCAAAATCTGATAGAAAAATGATAGATGAGGTACAGCGACATAATAAAGCAATGGAACTTGTTAGAGGAAGGAGTTTGTCTCAGGGGAAAGGATTATTTAGAAGAAAGGTTTCTGGAAGAAGAGCATTAGTTATCGGAAAGAAGTCAAAAGGAAAAGGTTTATATATTGGTCCGTATCAATGGTCCCAGAAAAAATTCCAGTGAAATTACCTCGGAAACCCCTTACTAACATACAACTCACAAAATTTGCTAATTCGTTACAAATACCGTTTTTTAGGGGAATATTTATGAGAAATGATTTACCCACAAAAATTAAGAAATATGAAACAGGAATCATCAATCATGACGATCGTGATGGTCCAGGAACACACTGGACAGGTTATGTGAAAACTGGAAGAAAAATATTGTACTTCGACAGTATCGGACACTTAAGACCCCCAAAGGAAGTAATAAGATATTTTAGAAGCGATAGTAAAAAAACATAATAAAGTATAATATTCAAAGGTATCAAAAATTAAATGCTAATAATTGTGGGCAGTTGACTCTAAAGTTCTTATATATGTGGACTCATCATGGAAAAATTATTTAGATAGATCTACTTGAACTATAATGTTGTTTATGTTGAGTGGAAAATCATCAATTCTCACTTCAGATTTCAACCCTCCTATAGACTTAAAAGACGGCAATTATGTTTTGGGTCTAACGAACTTTGAAACGTTTAATTCTATTCCTAATATAGATGAAGATTGTAATAGTATACAAGTGGGATCAAAAGAAATAATAATTCCAACAGGGTGCTATCAAGTCGTAGATATTAATAATTATATCGAACGTGAATTACAATTGGATCCGAAGACTAAGGGTATAACATTCGAATTGACACCGAATAATAACACACTTCATACACATATTAAATGTACAGAGGATGTGGATTTGAAAAAATCAAACAGCATAGCTCCCTTGATTGGATTTGAACGTAAATTCTTACCAAAAGTTGATAAACACCAATCTGACCGTATTGCAGATGTGATGACTGTTAATTCCATTCTAATAGAATGTAATATCACGGTAAATAGTTATGCAAATGGACAACCACAACATATTATTCATCAATTTTTTCCAAACGTTCCACCTGGCTTTAAAATAGTGGAATCCCCGGATCATGTAATTTATTTACCAATCAGTGTGAATACAATAAGAAATATCATAGTTAAAATAGTGGACCAGACAGGTAAACTTATCAATTTTCAACAAGAGACCATAACAGTAGGTCTACATCTACGGAAAGAGACTTAAAATGGCTATCGATTTTAAAAAAGTGCATTCTCCATCACCTTATAAAAAAGAATCTACATGTTCAAAGATGTTCAGTAGAAGAAAATACGTCCAGCAACTAACTGTTACCAACAAAAAGTTCCTCAAATCTTTAGGATTTAAATTGTTGAATTAACAATGTTTGATGTCAACCAGGCAGTGTCTCTAGAAGAAAGTGTTGTTTCTTACAAATATCATATTCACGAATCATTCACATCACGATATGAAAATAATGATGAAATTCGAATTCCTCTTCAAGAAGACTTATGCACCAGACCAAGTGAAAGTTATTTATACATAGAAGGACAATTAGTAAAAGCCGATAATACTCCAGCAAAGGATACACGTTTTGTGAATAATGGCTTTGCATTTTTATTCAGTGAAATAAGATATGAGGTAAATGGTTATGTTGTAGACGTTAATACAAAACCAGGACTCACAAGTACTATGAAAGGATTGGTATCATTCAATAAAAGCGAAGCATTAAAAAATGAAAATGCCGGATGGTTTCCAAATAATGACAACAATATTGTTAAAGATGGTCGATTTAGTGTTTGCATTCCGCTACAGAATTTACTAGGATTTGCTGAGGACTACAAGAAAGTTATGGTGAATATAGCACAAGAGCTGATTTTGATACGCAGTAACAATGACCAAAGTGCCTTAATGTGTTCTACGGATGAGAAAGCTAAAGTAGTCATACATAAAATTATGTGGAAAGTGCCACATATAATGCCAGGTCTCAGAGAGGAAGTAGCATTGACAAAATTTATTGAAAAAGGGAAAGATATAATTGTTCCATATAGAAGTTGGGAATTACATAGTTATCCATCTCTTCCAAACACTATGAAACATAGCTGGAACGTTAAGACTTCTACAAGATTAGAATCTCCACGATATGTTATTATTGGTTTTCAAACTGGACGAGAAGATTTGAAGAAAGACAGTAGTCAATTCGACAACTGCGATTTCAGTAATATTCGACTTTATCTAAATAATGAACGTTATCCTTACGAAAACCTAAATATATCGTTCAAAAACAATCACACTGCCGCATTATATGAAATGTTTTCACAGTTTCGACCCGCATATTATTATGAATATAAGTCAGAAACAGATATATCTCCCACACAGTTCACGAAATCCTTTCCACTTATAGTTGTAAATTGTTCTAAGCAAAAAACAGGATTTCAAACACAATCTGTCGCACTTAGAATTGAGTTTGAATCTAATTCTGCAATTCCTAATAACACTAGTGCTCATGCACTAATAATCTGTGATCGGATGTTCACATATAACCCTCTAACAAAAACTGTCAAGTGAATACAGAATGGGACTCGCAATTATTGATGTTCAAGGATTTTTCATAGAAAATAAAAAATTCACACCAAAAGAGCTTAGTTTGTTAAAAAATGACCAAATTGCGCATTTTGTGTTCAAAGAACCGTATGATTTCGACAAATTACCCGACGTATATAAGAAGCAAGTAGTTTGGCTCACCAAAAACCACCACTGTATTAAATGGAAGTCTGGGTTTATACAACCATGGAAAATTCGTGACATTCTCCAAAATATTACTGATGATGTCCGTGAGGTTTACGTAAAAGGTCATGAAAAAACAGAAATTATAAGGAATTATATACCATCAAAATGCGTTATTGAACTTCCAGAAAGTCCGGCATTAGCACCAGATTTACCAATGTGTGTCTTTCATGAATATAATAATTGTTACTGTACTTTGAGAAATGTTCATTTTATAAGAGAACATTTTACAGATTTCATTAAAGAGAATTTTTCAAAACTCAATAAAAAAAATGAAAGCAATGATTATAAATATGATTATAGTTATTACTTTGAACCAATGGAAATTTCTAGTTGAATTATATACAGAATGTATTGTATAATTTTTATGAAAATTAAATATTATTAAAACCCAGTTTTTGTTTTATTTTACAAGTTAAGAAAATAACCATTTTTGCTAAAATCGACCTTAGAAATCCTTATGGGAATAAACATGTAAAAATCATCGAAATTGAGCCAAAATCCGTGCTTCCTATCTATCACCCCCCGCTGGAGGGGACTCCAAGTCCCCCCCTGCGGGGGGAAAATTTTGAAAATTTGACCCTGAAAACAATGAAAATCATGTCTCCCCGAAGCAAAAAACGTGATTTTGAACCCTAACTAATCCTACCCAATTGTGGTAGGCCTTGACCGTGGTTGACCTTGAAATAGGCAAAGGTGGTTGACTTTATGCAGACGTCATTAGTGGAATTGCGGTAGACCGTAACAGTGGTTGACCTTGAAACAGGTAAGTTGGTTGACTTCATGCAGATGCCATGAGTGGGGATGGTTCATTGTTGAATGGAGGGGAGTATATTATAAAATGAAACGACCATGAAATTTGGTCATTGTTTGTTGTGCTTTTATACGGTGAATGTGTTTGAAAAATTAACGAAATGGCGGCGAATTATTTTAGTGAATTTTGTGGTTCGCAGTCAAGTAGTTCAAATTGTGAACGTGTTAGTGAGAAACCGAATAATGCACCCGTAAGTCTTTTGAGAAATGCTCTTTTAAGGCCTATTATTTTATCAAATGTGTTGATACGGTCTAGTACCGCACCTAAACATTTGATAGAAACCATCGACAGATCCTCATCATTGCCAACCATTGATTTAATAAAACACAGTCCCAAACTGCAAATTCGTTCATTAATTCAACTAGTTCACAGTCACAGCATTCAAATTTCGATATTGATACATTGATTCAAAACACATTAAATGAATTACAATTACCCTCTGTTGATGTATCGAATACACTGTCTAAAGAATCGATACAGATGCAGTTGGATAATGATGATTTAAAAAATTTGGATATTGAAGCATTGTTACAATTTTCATCACCATCGAATTTGCAGTTGCAGACTGTTAACTCAATAAATAATGATTTGGATAATGATGATTTTCCAAATTGTGATATTGTACCATTGATTGAAAATACACTAGACGAATTACAATTATCCTCTGCTGATGTAACGAATACACTGTCTAAAGAATCGATACATATGCAGTTGGATAATGATGATTTGATGGGTGTGGATTTAGAATCATTGTTACAATATTCATTACACCCATCGCAATTATTATCCTCTGCTGATTTATCAGTTCCACTGTCTACAGAATTGATAAATAAGGAGTTGGATAATAATGATTTAGATGGTGTGGACATTCATGCAATATACAATGAATCTTATCCATCACAGTTAGATACAGTTGAACAATTTGTTGATATTCTCCCTTCTTCTGAACTTCCCATAGAAAAATTAACTGCTGATGAACAAGATGAATTTGACTGTCGATCTTTAAGTCCCATATTAGATACACGTCCATTCAGGCTAAAACGTAAATTTAGGGAAGCACAAATTTTGGCTAAAAACAAAATTCTAAATTCAAAATTATCCTCTTCTGATGACATAAAAGTTCCTTCCCCCAGAACATCTGATCACATCCAAAATTTTACTATATTTTCAAATACTAAAACCTTAGACACTGAAGTGAAACCTGACTTGGTGACAATGAGCCCACAAGTGTCAGACTTGGTTGGGTGCTCAGATTGGCCATTGTCTAAATTCACTTCACGTACCTCCGTGAATCTTCCCATTATTGCTACACAAATTTGCCCCTCTCAAGTTTACGATAGCAGTAATGATACAAATGAAGAAAAGGTTTATATTTGTAGGAGGAAAAATGGTAAAATTTTGGAAAGGTCAATTAGAAAGAGAAAACTAGTATTCGAGGGGGAAAATAGTGAATCTTTCTTTTCGCAAGACGATCCGCCTAAATCTTTTTATGATCGAAAAGCGGATGTTTTCAAGAAAAGGGGTATTGCAACATCGGTTGAAATGGTCTTACCACATGTCCAACCAGATGTTGTAAAAGACAAAAAAATAAATTCAATTAAGGATTCGCTTGAGAGCCCTGCAACTTCCACCTCTCGAGTGGATCCTGTTATCAGAGGAGGAAAAGAATTTTACAAACTCTATATGCTTTATAATGAGAACATAAAGAAAGTTTCTAAAGCATAGTTTTCGAGAGTCTACAATTTGGTATAATTATTTTTATGAACGTATATTTTATGTAGGACTTGCGAGTATTTCAGATTTGCGGGTGATTATTTGGTTGTTTTTTCAAAATTATTTGTAGACAAATTTAAAAATCACAACAAACTATGGCAAGCAGGTCGTTCCTCCTCGTTGGTCTTGCTGGATATTCATAAACGATTACTAGTACAAAATTTAATAATATGCATTTCAAAGTGTTTATCTCAAAAATCGTGATATGTGATATGATATAAATGATAACTAATGACGACCACAATACTTATTTTTCTTTTTCTTTCCAAATAAAAAAAGAAAAGTGTTTCGAATGCCCAAACTGCGTGTCTGCATTTACATCAGCGAAGGGATTGAAGAGACATATGAAATCTCACAACGAACAATCAAAAAGGAGACGTACTGAAGAGTCTACCATCGTCAAATGTGAAGCATGTGATGTTGAAGTGTTACCAAACTCATTATACACACATTCGAAAACAAGAAGGCATAAAGACAATACTGCAACTTCGATAGGCGATGGTATCAAGACTATTGCATCAGCCTTTAAAAATAGGATCATATCATATAGGATAGATGCTGAAAAACATTTCATCAATCTAAATGATTTTTTTAAATCAATAAATTCAAAATTAGGGCACCTGATCCAAGTTAATTTGCGCAATTTGATAACCATGAAAGTGAACTTTGAATTGAATGCATTATTCACAATTGAAGTAAAAGATACTTATGACATAAAATCATTCAATACTAAAAATATCATCATAAATTTTGGTTCCAATATTTCCGAAATCATCAAAGATGTTATCGAAGTTCTTCTACGCAAGATGGCTGAATTTGCAGAAAGGGATTCAGGTAAGTTAATAATCTTCCAAAAATTATGGGGAATTATATTGCATTTTGTTACAGGTTGGGCATTGGTTCGAATTCTCAGTCTTGAAATTAATATCAACGAGTATAACCCACTAAGAGCATCGTCCTTCATCGATCTTCCCTATCCTCTCAAAAGGAAACGTGCAATCATTAATGTTAGGAACTCTGACGCACATTGCTTCGGATGGGCTTTAGTAGCAGGTATTTTCAAACCGGAAGGTCCTGATTATCTTACGACATCATATCCACATTTCTCAGAATGCTTCAATTTTACTAATATTGAATTTCCAGTTAAATTGGATAATATTTCCAAGTTTGAAATGTTGAACCCTGGTATTTCGATAAATGTTTATGGTTTACAATCAAATCTAGAAAATGGAAAGAGAAAATATGAGATCGTAGGTCCCCTTTATTTTAGTGGTAACAAGAAAGAAATTCATGTTAATATGCTACTTTTAGATGATGATAATGAAAATTTACATTATTGTACTATAAAAAATTTGTCGGCCTTAGTGTCATCTCAAATTTCGAAACACACAACTAGAAAATTTATATGTGATGGATGTTTACAATATTTTCCAACTGAGGAAAAATTAAATATACATTTTGAAAGGGACTGTGATCAGCTATATGCAAAACTTCCTTCTACAAATATTGTTCAAAATAAGCTGCAACAGTTTTTACCTGCAAACATGTTAAGTTTTTGTAATTATCATAAGCAGATCAAAGTGCCTTTCGTATTTTATGCTGATTTTGAAAGTTTACTGAAACCTTTAGATACTTCACAACCAGACCCCCAAAAATCTTTTATTATGAAGACTTTTCAACATGAACCTTATTCATGTGGTTACTACATGGCGTGTTCTTTCGATAATTCACTTTCAAAATATGTGTCATTTAGAGGTTCTGACTGCTGTGACAAATTTTTACAGTCTTTGGAAAACGACACAAAATTTATTTATTCTCGATATTTATCATGTATAGCGAAGATGGAACCCCTTTCTGATATTCAAGAAAATGAATTCCAACTCTCAACAACTTGTCATATTTGCGAAAAGCCATTTCTTGATGGGAGTTTAAAAGTTAAAGATCATGATCATATAACCTCTTTTTATCGTGGTCCTAGTCACCAAAGTTGTAATGTGAACTATATCACACCAAAATTTATTCCAGTATTAATTCATAATTTAGCGCATTATGATGCACATCTATTTATAAAGAGACTTGCTCTTCGAAACGAGGAGATAAAAGTTTTAGGTCAAACTAAGGAAAAATATATATCGTTTTCAAAATTTGTTCACGTAGGTGCGAAAATAACCAAACAAAATACTTTCAAACAACTTTATACAGAATTAAGATTTGTGGACTCTTTTAAATTTTTAACTTCTTCATTAGATAAACTTGCTGCTACGTTAGAAGATTCACATTGTCGAATTGTTCGTGAGCATTTTCCAGATCCTATAAAATTTAAATTAATTCGTCAAAAAGGAGTTTTTCCTTATTCTTTTATAGACAGTTGGTCTAAACTTGACTATTCCACATTACCTGAACAGCAAGACTTTTACGATAATTTACATGATGAACACATAACTGACGAAAAATATTTAAGAGCCAAATTAGTCTGGACGACATTCAAATGTGAAACTTTGGGCGATTACTCCGATTTATATCTGAAATCGGACATATTATTATTAGCTGACATATTTGAAAATTTTCGTAATACGTCATTGGCACACTATAAACTAGATCCTGCACATTATTTGACTGCTCCATCATTAAGTTGGGATGCAATGCGCAAAAAAACGGATGTATCACTAGAATTAGTTACTGATATAGACATGATTCACTTTATCAAAAAGGGTATACGTGGAGGTGTTAGTACATGTGTTGAACGTTCAGCAGAAGCAAATAATCCATTTTTACCAAATTATGATCCAAATAAAGATACATCATATATCTTATATCTAGATGCGACCAACTTATACGGATATGCAATGAGTCAGTTCTTACCCGAATCAGGGTTTGTTTGGTTATCTACTGAAGAAATTGAAAACTTGCAAATTTTGGAGTTTCAGGATACTTCGCCAATAGGATATATATTTGAGGTAGATATCGATTATCCATATCACCTACATAATAGTCATAATGACATGCCTTTCTTACCAGAAAACTTTATTCCTCCTGGTGGAAAATATTCAAAATTAATTCCAAACTTAAATCCTAAAAAAAACTATATTGTTCACTATTTAAATTTAAAACAATGCTTAGAACATGGCTTAATTCTAATGAAAATTCATCGCGTGCTAAAATTCAATCAGTCACCATGGCTTAAATCCTATATTGATTTCAACACCAAATTAAGAAATAATGCTACAACAAAATTTGAAAAAGATCATTTTAAATTGTTAACAAATAGTGTTTTCGGGAAAACAATGGAGAACGTCGAAAAGCGACGAGACATAAAATTAGTTAGTCATTGGGAAAAAATTGGTAAAAAATTTGGTGCTGCGACTTGGATTGCCAAACCGCACTTTAAAAATAGAGAAATTTTTACTGATAATTTAGTAGCAATTGAAATGAATAAGGTGCGTGTTGTTTATGATAAACCAATTTATATCGGTTTTTGTATTTTGGAAATAGCTAAGATCGTAATGTATGATTTTTTTTACAATTTTCTAAAACCAAAATATGGGGATAGAGTGTCTCTCCTTTATACTGATACAGATTCCAAAATTCTTGAGATTTATTCAGAAAACGTATATCAGGACATGAAAGAAAGTAGCGAACGTTTTGATTTTTCAAATTATTCTAAACATAATATCCATTCTATCGTGCCTAATGATTCCAAAGTTGGTAAATTCAAAGATGAATATTCGGGAAATATAATTAAATCTTTTTATGGAACTGGCGCTAAGGCATATTGTGTTGAATTGATAGATAAAGTTGATAAGAAAGCTAAAGGTATCAGTAAACGTATTGTAGAAAAAAAAATTAGTTTGAGTGATTATAAAAATGTTATACAAAATAACTGTTCAATATTTTGCATGATGTCAATATTTAGATCATGTTTGCATGAAATGTACACAGAAATGAGGAATAAAGTAGCCTTATCTTCATTTGATGATGAGAGAATAGTTTTAAGAGAATCAAGTAGAACTTTAGCATGGGGTCATACCAACTTAGAAGCAAATGTAGAGTTGAATGATCTTCTCAATGAATTATGTAAATATATTTGATTTCGGAAAATAAATACAATAGAGAATATTAATTAGTACGATGTAAATATTTTATTTATACTTCCCCTCTTGACAAAGCATTACATATAAACTCTAAAGTTCGAATAATATATTTTCAGTATAGTTCGGTATTTCAACATGAAGCTGATCAAACAGAAAGACAGATTCCAGGTTGAAAACCACGATTATTGTCAACCGTCTGCAAAATTTATACGTCATAGTAAACTCTTGGGTTCTGAAAGTAAACGTGGACTAATAGTAGGTGGTTCTGGCAAAAGTAAAACAAACACCTTGATAAGCCTATTGCTTCATCCTAATGGTTTACGATTCAGAAATATATATTTGTTTAAAATTGAGCATCCCCTCAATTTCAATCTACATGATACTACTTCTACGTAGACAGACCAGCTCTACATTGCTTTTTTGAATTGGGCGCCTTCGACTGTATAGTCTCGAACCCCCTGTTCCGTTTCCTGGATTTCAAGCAATTCAAGACGGAAGACCACAACGATGTTTCCCGAACCAACCAACATGGACCGAGTACGATGCCCCGCTCCAGGTCCCGAGTACCACGACACACGACTTCACTTGTGAATTTGATTCATTGCGGACAGCCTCACTGCCTTCTCTTGCGTTTATACAAGTTTCACATTCATTTTTCTATACAGCTCATTAGTTCATCTCATAATTTTGTTAATCTAGTGCAATCAGTGTCCTGAAAACACAGGTAATTTACAGCTCTCAATGTTAGTTTATTTATTCTCAAAATTCACAATACGTAAATTGTAATTCAGAAGTGCACATGTTCCGAGTGAAATGCTGATGGCTGAAATCGTTCTTTCATTCATCCACATGTGTCTGAATTAATTCGAATATCTCATAATGATTTATCTTAATTGGATTTGTGCATACAAAATGATTTCCTTCCTATATTACGATGGAATTATTGATCTTCTCAAAATATATCATCTCGTATTGAAACCAACTCGTATTGAATAGCATCAGCTGTAAATTTAAGACAACTCGTTTATTGTCTAGATATAATAATCAATGGTTTGTTCGATATAAAATATCAGAACGTCTGCTCTTTTCGACAGTTTTAATATGAATTTTAACTAGCTCGTTTGCAGGACAGGTTGCACTAGAGTTCTGCCATTTTAATTGTCTCACATGCTCGATCTCACAGAATTGATTCAAGTCACAATAGTTTATTGTTTGAAAATTGCTTCAATTATCCAACTCACTTTCAGCTCAAATCTAATCAATACATTTATTAATGGTATCTACTCAGACTTACTCACAGAATTGATTCAAGTCACAATAGTTTATTGTTTGAAAATTGCTTCAATTATCCAACTCATTTTCAGCTCAAATTTACTCAATACATTTAATAATTGTCTCACATGTTCGATCTCACAGAATTGATTCAAGTCACAATAGTTTATTGTTTGAAAATTGTTTCAATTATTCAACTCACTTTCTGCTCAAATTTAATCAATACATTCATTAATGGTATCCACTCAGACTCACAGAATTGATTCAAGTCACAATAGTTTATTGTTTGAAAATTGTTTCAATTTATCTCAGTGGTCCCTTGTTTCTCACTAGTTAAATACTTACTCAAGAATAGTAATGTGCATCCAACTTATACAAGCTTTTTACCTAGGTCGAATTAATTCAGTAATTAAAATCTCAACTGAATCTCATGCTCTACTCTCGATGTGAAATTTCATAAAAGCTAATAGTTGGTGCACTGCGCTAGTCTGCTCTCAGTTCATACATTTATATGTATTCTCATGTCTCATTCTCTGGAAACAGTGTATATATGTAAATAAATTGTTTTTAACAGTTTTTCCAACTCAATCGTCTGTAACAGTCCACTACTCTAAATTTTGACAAAATCTGAAAAACCCCGATTTTGAACATTTGGTCCTTCGGGCCGGATGATTGAGTTGGGTTTACATTCTCATTGTTTCACCTCATAATAACACAGGTACCACAGATATCAAAAATGCCCAACTCAACCGACAGTCTGAAGCCCGGAAAGAGCAGCTCAGGCAGATCTTCCCCAGTCCAGCTCACCGTGGAGGAAAGATCCACCTCACCTCAACCTCCAAGGGAGGTTCCGTCCACTCGCTCTCAAGGAGTTCCCAACGAACTCCTCATGAAAATGACCACTCAGATGGGCCGGCTGAAGCTAGTCAAGGAGATGAACCAGCGGATCCAGAAGGATGCTGATTCTTTGTCAATCGCCGACATCACTCTGCTCACAGAAAGATTGGAGGAACAACACACCAAGTTTTCTGATGCCCACTCTCATTTCGAGGTCTGCTGGCCGAATGCCCACGTCAGCCATCCATATTTTGTGGATGAAGTGTTCTGCGAAGAGGAGAATCACTACATTGCTGCACGCACTCAATTGCTGCAACTCCGCCTCAATCACTCTAAGTCTTCTCACCCAACGTCAGCTCAGTCTTCTCAACCTCAGCCATCACAGTCTTCTCGCCCCAGATTACCTGACATCTCCCTGCCAGTGTTTTCTGGCGATTATGCTTCCTGGCCAGCATTTCGAGATCTGTTTCAGTCTCTGGTGGTCGAGAACCCCAGTATCTCGGAAGTCGAACGGTTACTTTATTTACGTTCAACTCTATCTAAAGCTCCTCTCCAGTTAATATCTGGTCTTGCCATCACTGGTGCCTCCTTCTCAGTTGCCTGGAAGCAACTCGTTTCTCAGTATGAGAACAAGCGACTTCTCATCTCAGCTCAACTTGAGAAACTCTTTAGTCCTGCTCCCCCGTCTAAGCACACTGCTCCGACACTCAACGCCCTTCTCACCACTATCACGGAGTGTATCCACAATCTGGAGTCTTTGGGTCAGACTCCCTCTCAATGGGGTTGCCTCATGGTCCACTTGGTTGTGCGCCAATTAGATCGAACTACTCAGGAAGCCTGGGAATCCAGCCTGGGTTCATCGACTCAGTACCCCTCTTTCGAGCAGCTACTCACCTTCCTGCAAGGAAAGGCTCGTTCTTTAGGCTGGATTGAGTCACATCCAGCCTCACCCTCAATTCGACTTCCTCCTCCTAGACAGCTCACCAAGACACCTCAACGCCAAGTTCTCCACCAGACAACGACGAAGAACGAATCGTCTCCTAAAACCTTCGCCTGTGACGATTGTGCCGGCGATCACTATATCGTTACCTGTCCACAGTTTCGCCAACGGACCGCTCACCAGCGTCTCAGCGTGGTGTTACGACAACAGCTCTGCTTCAACTGCCTGGGTCACCATAATGTACGAGCCTGTAGGTCAACAACCACATGCCACATCTGCTCAAACAAGCATCACTCCATGGTGCATGAAGCCCTCGCCTCGTCCAGCTCATCCAAGCCCACTCCGAAGTCCAGTTCCGCCAGCTCAAACCGAAAAGCCTGAAGTGTTCGGGCAGTCATCAAATGTTCAGCTCACCAGAAATCCAATGCCACCTCTCACCGCACTCTCTTAGCCACAGCTCAAGTTAAGGTCGCCACTCAACTAATGGAAACTCAACTCCGTCTCCTCATTGATCCTGGATCAGAACTGACCCTCATCTCTGATCAAGCAGCCAGTCAACTCAACGTCCATCGACAACGATCCAACCTCACAGTTATAGGAATAAATGGATCTGTAGCCTCTCGTACTAAGGGAATGATCTCCATCACACTTCGTTCCATTCACAGCAAGTCAGAGATCAACGTCAACGCACATATAGTCAGCTCACCATTAACTGTATTGCCTTCCTTTCAGTGCCTAGATATGCATTGGCCTCATATAGAACACCTACA
The DNA here is from genome assembly GCA_937662695.2 of Halyzia sedecimguttata. Taxonomy (NCBI): domain Eukaryota; kingdom Metazoa; phylum Arthropoda; class Insecta; order Coleoptera; family Coccinellidae; genus Halyzia; species Halyzia sedecimguttata. The sequence goes on along the minus strand of OW569417.2, from coordinate 64,556,422 downwards.
GTTAGCAGATCCTCATTTCCTCAGGCCTCGAAAACTTGATGTCATTTTAGGTGCTGACGTTTATAGTAACATCATCCTCCCACAAATAAGAAGGGGTCCAGAGATCACAATGCCTACTGCTCAACTCTCAATATTTGGATGGTTAGTCCTCGGTCCTGTCCACTCTGATCAGCAGCATCATCCAACATACAAGTCCTACTGCCACTCCATTCAAGAGGATGAACTCCAACGACTACTCACAAAGTTCTGGGAACAAGAAGAAGTTGTCCCAAGATCGGACGTCTCACTCACTCCAGAAGAACAGATATGCGAGGAGCACTTTAAGTCTACCCACTCACGAGACGCATCAGGAAGATATATCGTAAGACTTCCTTTAGTTTCTTCTCCTGCCCTATTGGAATCCTCAAGATCCCGAGCATTTCAATGTTTACAAGGCCTCCTCCGAAAGTTTGACAAGAACCCAGGATATCGACAGATGTACACTCACTTCTTAACTGAATACGAGCACCTGGGTCACATGAAAAAGGCACCTCAAGATGGAACGTCATCCAGATACTTCCTACCACATCACGGAGTTCTCAAGCCAGACAGCACCTCCACCAAATTGCGAGTGGTATTCAATGGTTCCAGTCCCACCTCAACACGCCTTTCTCTCAATGACATTATGCATACTGGAGCAAAGTTACAGCTCGATGTTGTTGACGTATTATTTTGGGTGCGTCGTTTTAATTTCGTCTTCTCCACAGATATCACCAAAATGTACAGGCAAATTATGGTCCATCCAGACGACTGGGATCTTCAAACAATCCTATGGTATGACAGTGACAACCATATTGCCCCATATCACCTCACTACAGTAACTTATGGTACCAAATCAGCTCCATTCTTGGCGAGCAGAGTCCTACTCCAGCTCATCGAAGATGAAGGTCACAAGTATCCACTCGCACTCTCACCCTTAACAAAAGGACGGTATGTCGATGACATATATGGTGGAGCCGACACCAAGGATGAACTTCTCAAGATAGCGACCGATCTGAAGAATCTCTGCATGGCGGGCGGCTTCCCCCTGGCAAAATGGCAATCGAACCACTCTGATCTGCTCCACATGATCAATCAAGAGGCCAACTCATCCTCTCCAATCTCATTTGATGACTGTCCTACTACAACGAAAATACTAGGTCTTATCTGGTACCCCCAGGAAGACTACTTCTCATTCAGAATCAACTCAAGCGAATCTGGGTCTATAATCACAAAACGTTTAGTTCTTTCTCAAATTGCTAAAATTTTTGATCCACTAGGTTTTGTATCCCCTGTCACCATCAGAGCAAAGATGTTATTGCAAGAACTCTGGCTCCATAAGTTAACATGGGACGAACCGCTGCCTTCTCACCTTGCCCAACGATGGTGTATCATCAGAGAAGATCTCACATTGCTGGCCAGCATTAAAGTTCCACGTTGGATTGGTACCCAAAAGAACTTCCGAATAGAACTTCATGGATTCTCTGATGCTTCTCAACTTGCAATGGCTGCTGTCATTTATCTCGTCGTTCACTCACCGTCCACAGGATCCAAAGTTGCATATCTCTGCTCAAAAACCAAAGTGTCGCCACTCAAGAAATTAACAATCCCGAGACTCGAATTGTCTGCTGCCCTACTCTTGGCCAAATTGACTCACTATGTTTACTCAATTCTAGATATGGAAATCTCATCGACAACTTTGTGGACGGACTCCTCTGTCTCACTAGCGTGGATCAAGACTCACCCATCACGCTGGAAGGACTTTGTACGGAACCGAGTAACACTTATCCAAGAACTTACTCCAAGGGCCCATTGGAGATACATTTCCGGCAAAGAAAACCCAGCAGATTGTGCATCAAGAGGCATCACTTCAGCTCAGCTCCTGAACAGCTCCCTATGGTGGACGGGACCACCATGGTTATCCAAGTCAGCAGATTCTTGGCCTCTTCGTCAGCCTGCAGCGACCAATGCCAGCGAATCTGAAGCGAAACTCACAGTCTCACTCTTTGTTGCTACAACTCATAATTGTCAATGGGACTTGCTATCCCGGTACTCCTCTTTGCATCGTTTATTACGAATCACCTCTATTTGTTTTAGAGTACTCGCACGACTCAAGAAAATTGCAAATACGTCTCTAGCCACTCCACTCAACTCAACCGACTTGGATAGATCTCGACTCTTCTGGATAAAGAATACTCAAGCTGCCTATTTCGCACATGAGCTCACGACCTTATCATCGAACTCAACACTGCCAACGTCTCATGTATTCAATCGCCTCACAGCCTTCATCGATCACGAAGGAGTTATTCGTGTTGGAGGACGAATAGCCAACTCTCTGCTAGATCCAGATAGCAAGCACCCCGCAATATTACCACGATACTCCAAACTCACCTCTCTCATTATAGATGCAGCTCACCGGCGTACTCTGCATGGAGGCACCCAGATCACTCTGTCTACAATCCGACAACAATATTGGATAATTGGTGGAAGAGCCCCAGTGAAATCGTTCATTCTCAAGTGTGTCATCTGTGCAAGACAGCGAGGTGTTCGAGCTCAACAACTCATGGGACAACTTCCAGAAGCCAGGGTTAGACCATCCAGACCTTTTCTCCACACAGGCGTGGATTATGCTGGACCAATCACCATTAAGACATGGAAGGGAAGAGGTGCCAAGACACACAAAGCTTGGGTGTGTGTGTTTGTCTGCTTCGCCACTTCTGCAGTCCACCTGGAAGTTGTAAGTGACTACTCCGCTGATGGATTTATTGCAGCCTATCGTAGATTTTCAGCACGACGTGGACTCTCTCAGACTCTCTACTCAGATTGTGGAACCAATTTCATAGGCGCTCTCAAGAACCTGTTCACTCAATGTACCACTCAACACAAGACCATCGCAGATCTCCTCATGAAAGATGGAACGAATTGGAGCTTCAATCCACCTGCAGCCCCTCATATGGGGGGAAAATGGGAATCGACCGTCAAATCCTTCAAGTTTCATCTCAACCGTACCATTCGAGATCAGATCCTCACCTTCGAAGAGTTGACAACCTTGCTCAATCAGATCGAAGCCATCCTCAACTCCAGGCCCCTGGAACCATTAAGCGATGATCCCGAAGATTGTTCAGCACTGACTCCTGGGCATTTTCTTATAGGTACAGCACTCACGACATTACCTGAACCTTCATTGCAAGAACTCTCCTCATCAAGACTGTCAAGGTGGCAGTTCATTCAACAGCGTATTCAGCAATTCTGGTCGATCTGGTCTACTCATTACCTTCAACGTCAACTCTCCATCTCAAAATGGCACCATCCATCTCATGAAATCAGAATTGGTTCCCTAGTGCTCCTCACCGATGAACGACTCCCACCATGCAAATGGCCATTAGGGCGAGTGATGGCCCTACACCCTGGACAGGATGGACTCGTTCGAGTAGTTACACTCAAGACTTCCACATCTACGTTCACTCGACCCATCACCAAGTTAGCTATTCTACCTGTGCCATCCTCAGATGAAGACAACCTCACGAAAGAAGATCTACTCAACAACTAATCACCAATGCTGTTGGTGATGGCGGGCGGAATGTTTAAAATTGAGCATCCCCTCAATTTCAATCTACATGATACTACTTCTACGTAGACAGACCAGCTCTACATTGCTTTTTTGAATTGGGCGCCTTCGACTGTATAGTCTCGAACCCCCTGTTCCGTTTCCTGGATTTCAAGCAATTCAAGACGGAAGACCACAACGATGTTTCCCGAATCAACCAACATGGACCGAGTACGATGCCCCGCTCCAGGTCCCGAGTACCACGACACACGACTTCACTTGTGAATTTGATTCATTGCGGACAGCCTCACTGCCTTCTCTTGCGTTTATACAAGTTTCACATTCATTTTTCTATACAGCTCATTAGTTCATCTCATAATTTTGTTAATCTAGTGCAATCAGTGTCCTGAAAACACAGGTAATTTACAGCTCTCAATGTTAGTTTATTTATTCTCAAAATTCACAATACGTAAATTGTAATTCAGAAGTGCACATGTTCCGAGTGAAATGCTGATGGCTGAAATCGTTCTTTCATTCATCCACATGTGTCTGAATTAATTCGAATATCTCATAATGATTTATCTTAATTGGATTTGTGCATACAAAATGATTTCCTTCCTATATTACGATGGAATTATTGATCTTCTCAAAATATATCATCTCGTATTGAAACCAACTCGTATTGCATAGCATCAGCTGTAAATTTAAGACAACTCGTTTATTGTCTAGATATAATAATCAATGGTTTGTTCGATATAAAATATCAGAACGTCTGCTCTTTTCGACAGTTTTAATATGAATTTTAACTAGCTCGTTTGCAGGACAGGTTGCACTAGAGTTCTGCCATTTTAATTGTCTCACATGCTCGATCTCACAGAATTGATTCAAGTCACAATAGTTTATTGTTTGAAAATTGCTTCAATTATCCAACTCACTTTCAGCTCAAATCTAATCAATACATTTATTAATGGTATCTACTCAGACTTACTCACAGAATTGATTCAAGTCACAATAGTTTATTGTTTGAAAATTGCTTCAATTAACCAACTCATTTTCAGCTCAAATTTACTCAATACATTTAATAATTGTCTCACATGTTCGATCTCACAGAATTGATTCAAGTCACAATAGTTTATTGTTTGAAAATTGCTTCAATTATTCAACTCACTTTCTGCTCAAATTTAATCAATACATTCATTAATGGTATCCACTCAGACTCACAGAATTGATTCAAGTCACAATAGTTTATTGTTTGAAAATTGTTTCAATTTATCTCAGTGGTCCCTTGTTTCTCACTAGTTAAATACTTACTCAAGAATAGTAATGTGCATCCAACTTATACAAGCTTTTTACCTAGGTCGAATTAATTCAGTAATTAAAATCTCAACTGAATCTCATGCTCTACTCTCGATGTGAAATTTCATAAAAGCTAATAGTTGGTGCACTGCGCTAGTCTGCTCTCAGTTCATACATTTATATGTATTCTCATGTCTCATTCTCTGGAAACAGTGTATATATGTAAATAAATTGTTTTTAACAGTTTTTCCAACTCAATCGTCTGTAACAGTCCACTACTCTAAATTTTGACAAAATCTGAACAACCCCGATTTTGAACAATATTTATATTCAAAATCATTGCAACAACCTAAATATCAATTTTTGAAGAAAGTTTTAGATCCTATAAAAGAAGTTGGATATTATGAATTTGAAGATGGCGAAAATATTCTACCCCCTAGTCAAGCACAACCCTTTTCGATCATGATATTTGACGACGTCGTATGTACTAACCAAGGCATCATCAGAGACTATTATTGCTTTGGTAGACACTATGATATAGATTGTTTCTATTTATGTCAGACATATTCATCTATTCCTAAACAACTTATTCGTGATAATAGTAACTTTATATTATTATTTCCTCAAGATGTGACAAACCTCAGACATATTTATAATGATCATGTCAATGTTGATATGTCATTTGATCAATTTTTAAAGTTGTGTTCTAAATGTTGGGAAACCCCTTTTGGATTTTTATAGTTATTGATAAAGAAAGTGATGTCTTTAAGGGGAGGTATAGAAAAGGGTTGGATCAGTTCATATCAATATAAATATATGTTTTCTGTGTATAACATGACAGTCTAAGTATTTCACTATGGATAAACGCTTAGCTTTAAAACTAGTTAACGCTAGAAAAAACGTTAAACGCAAATTAGAAGGATTAAAAGAGGATATTCGATCTTCGAAACTGGAGTTTGAGAGAAAATTTGAACCAATAGCAATGCCCATAAGAAAGCTGTTATCTGAAATAAAATTAGAAGCTCCAATTAAAAAAGAAGACAAATCATTAATTCGTAAGAGAGAATTTGTAACTTCTACTCCTGAGTCTAAGAAATTCGATAAACATATTCCACAGTTTGAACCAAAAAAATCTAGGAGATCTAGAGATTTTCCACAAACATTGAAACCAACGAGATTAGGTCTTTCAGATATTGAACCATCATCAATTCCTGAAAGGTCTGTACAATTTTTAAGTAGTCAAGAAATAGCCTCCTCTGGACTTGAAAGAATATCTGATGATGATGATGATGATGACACAGCGAGAGAAATTGAGGACCTACCACCATCGGAAGAAATGAAAGATCTTATAGAAGTATTCAAACATTCGGAAGTTTTCCAGAATTATTTGACACAATATTCAGGATTATCACGAGAATATATTGAAGCGTGTATAACTGATACTAATAACGAATTTGATCATGTATTTGGTGTACGATTTAATACAGATGATGAAACTTTTCGCATTGGGGACTCTAAAATAATTTTTGATGGTGATGATTTTTATCTCGACCTTGAACATTTACCAGAACCAATTTTTTATAAAGGTACAGTTGGCCTATTTGAACTAATTTTTAAGGCGAAACCACAAACTTTTAATTCGAATGATCTTCGTGAATATCAGGATATCGCTAGGAAAACTAATCTATTACATAAGGAATATAATCCCAACAAGCCACTTAACTACAATCAAGGCTATAAGTATATTAAAATTATAAAGAGAATTCAAAAACCTTTACCAATTGGTAATATTTCTTATACAACACCACGAATTCAAACAAGGCAACGAACACAACCTCTTCAGAGACAAGACATAGATCCCTCTACGGCCTCTACTCCTAAATCATCAATCCCTACACATAAAGGTGGAGGATCGTCAACACTTGTGAAAGATGAAAATTTCAAAAACCATTTTCTAAGAACTCTAAAGGTTACAAATAAAAGTTTGGAATTTGTACCCTGGAAAAACCCAAATACCCTTGTAAATAGATTGAAAATTCTTATTTCATCTCAAATGGCAGGCAATAATTCACATTCAAATGAAATATATCATATCATCAAGGCATTACGTAGAGCAAAAATAATGATATAAATGCACATCAAAGGGGGAATTGTTTTCATTAGTAGATATCGACAGCACTAGCAGAGCATCATGACAATCGATAAGTTTTACAAACATATAGATCAACACAAATATGGTCATTTTTTGAATGATGTCTTGAATGATGCATTAAAAACGTATGTCAACAAAAAACTCTTTTATTTCACAACACTTCAACTATCAGGTTATTCCTCACCATCTGAAAAGCAATATTACATCCTTACCACAGGATCACATTCTTATCCATTTCCATATGATGCTGCTGAAATTATTGAAGCGGTAACTGATAATAACTGTACTCTATTAATCAATGCAGTGCCAGTACAAACAGGAATGAGCTTGAAGAAACTAGATCGCATACAAGTAATAAAGAATCCGAATTTTCCAGAAAATACTTTTGTTCAATTATTATTGAAGTTGCCAGTTCATCATGAATTCTAATATTAAAAGAGAAGTGGTCAATGAAATTCATAAACCAGTTAGAATCAATTTTCCACGTAGAAGAGTTATAGTGAAAGGAATAAATGATCTGTACCAAGCTGATTTAGTTGAAGTAATTCCTTATGCAAAATTCAATAAAGGATTCAAGTACCTATTAGTAGTTATAAATGTTTTTTCGAAATATGTTTGGATGAAACCCGTTAAAAACAAAAGTGGTATAGAAGTAACTAAAGCAATGGATGGGATTTTGAAAAATATAAATCATTCTCCTAAGAATCTGCAAACTGATCTGGGGAAGGAATTTTATAATAAGGATTTCAAAAATCTTATGCTGAAATATAATATAAATCATTATAGTTCATATTCTAATTTGAAGAGTAGTGTCGTGGAAAGAGTAAACCGGACTTTGAAAAGCATGATGTGGAAAGAGTTTAGCGTTCGTGGAAACTATAAATGGATTGATATTTTACAAGATATTGTATCAGCATATAATTCCAAAAAACATTCTACGACTGGTTTCAAGCCCAAGGATGTAAATGAGAAAAATGAAAAATTGTTGCTGAATACAGTTTACAGCAATTTAAAAACTATAGATCCTACACGTAGTAAATTTAAAATTGGTGAATCTGTTCGAGTTAGCAAGACTAGACAAGTTTTCAATAAATCTTACACTCCAAATTGGTCAAATGAAATTTTCATCATAAGTAAAATTAAAGCTACTAATCCTAGGACCTATCTATTACAAGATTCAAGCGGACAAGATATCAAGGGTGGATTTTATGGATATGAACTAAAAAACGTCAAGTATCCGAACGTCTACTTAATAGAAAAAGTAGTACGTCGGAAAGGCTCCAAACTATATGTCTCATGGCTTGGGATGGATAAGCGACACAATTCATGGATAAATAAAAGTGATTTACAATGAAAGAAAACCCATAAATTTTATGAATTTTTATTGATTTAGAACAATATATTGATATAATATTTTTTCAATAAAGTTTATCAAGCAAAAAATCTTTGTTATTACTCAAAAATAAAACACATTATAATCACTATGTAGCAAATCTGGATATGAAAATTCTATGTCTATGCTTAGGTTCTAATATTTTAAACAATATTGATTCTAGTTTTATAATTCTATGCTTAAACCTAAAACTATCGATAGCTATAAATTCCCAATAACGCTTACGAGCTTCTCTATAAGCAAAATTCCATACATAAGTCTTTCGAACTTCAATTTTATTACTAAAACATACTTTTTTCACCATTATATCAATTTAATAACAAAACATGTCTTTAACAATAATCTGTGAAAAATATTTAATATATTCCTTCATTATTAAGGTGTTGAACATATTTTTGTATGACTCATCTAACAGAAAGTGTATGTTCTTCATTAAATCACCATTCATTTTGGATGCAGAACATAGAATTAGTCTATAGAATTCGGGAAAATCATGACAATTTAAGAATTCACAATATTCAGTTATGAGACTTGCTGATGCAAATAATTCCAATAATGTTTCCTTTGCAAAATACACTTCACTGTAATCATTTTTTAATCCCACAATTGGTATGTTATTCACTTCTTTTATAAATAGTTTACACTGCTTTAAATATTTAGTTTCCACATAATTCTTATTTTCGATTCCTTCTTCCATGAAACCTCTAAGTAGTAAAAACGATTGAAATCCATCCAAATCAAAATCGATAGACTGGTTCTGCTTCATTCCCCCAACTCTTATAATGATTCGAAAATCCGAGGATAAACCCGACGCCACATACTTGCCCTTGGATTTATTAAGATAAATAATTTTTGGACACAATAACTGTTGTTCACACATTGGCTCGTTTGAGTTAATTACACTGTATCCACTACTATGCATTTTATCGAAGATATTGATGACGATAATATTGAAGCACGTTTGATGAAGTAAGGAATTACAGTCTTTTATATAAACAAAATTTGTCCTTGAGATATTTTTATGGTGGGGATGTAAGATGGTGGGGGATTAAAACAAAATTTGTCCTTGAAATATTTTTATGGTGGGGCATATAGTGGGATGTAAGATGGTGGGGGATTAAACATCGACTGGATTATATCGTCGATTTACACGCTCCACATTTTCTTTGACTTATAGGAGGACCATCCCGGTGTGTATTGGAGTCAGGTCGATTGTAATGTATGAAACATGGTAGATGAGTGTTTAACTTAAAACATTCGGTCATAGGTTTCGATAGCTTATGGAAGATTTGTAAAAGGTTAATACTTGACATGTTTTGCACAATGTAGTCGACAGGAAAGTATTTCAATTCCTCTTCAGTGAATTCTTCAAATCTTTTAACAAGACGACTATGTTCTATTACAACTGTCCTTGATTTTGGAAAAAGTTTCAGCATCAGCTTCTCAGATAAACATAAGTGATTAAGAATCCATTGCTCCAAAATAACGCTCAGACGTATTAGTTGTTGACAGAATTCATCAATTCCGATATGGGAAGCAAGAAATTTACCACATAGATCCTTAGCATTCTTTTCAACTGTGCTTGGAAGTGTCAAACCAGTTACCCAAAACAAATTAGTATAATTTCCTTCTTTTTTACCAATTTCGTACTCCAAAACCCTCTTCAAAGCTTTAATTTCCCAAATCAATTCCTGTGACTCCATTTTATTTAAATTCCAAACTATAACCTTGACAACCTCTAGGTTCCACACTTATCACACTTGTAACAGTTTTACCACAATCCTGGCAGTTTTTACCATATTTTTTCAAAAGAAAATCCAACTCGGATTCATCACACATAGTGTTAATATTAAAACTTGTTTCTTGAATTTTCTTTGGAATTTTAGAAAAACACTCACAGCACACTACGGTTTTATCAATAATTCTCTCCAATTCATCTTTTTCAGAGTTCCAATGACCTAACTGATTTTGATACTGAATTTCTGTCACTATTATTCCACCACTACATTTGAATCGATAAAACATATTGGAACTCACGATGCTTACTTATTTTCAAACTGTTATGCCATCTCATATATAGCTACAGAACCAATCCCCTCCAATACCCATGAATTAATAGTGGGGGGTATGTTATCCTTGAATTAGCAACCAAATGATTATTTGGATATAGAAACTGATTAGATTGTGAATTTTCATTTAGTATTTTTATTAGAAGAATATTTACAAAATGATTTACATTTCATACACACAGCAAAATAACTTAACTCTCTATATAAATAACTTAACTCTATATATAAATAACTAATTAAACCTAAACTTAAACCAATTAAAAATTAAAAAAGCGTTTTCTCACGCACACCGTAGTCCATTTCTCATGTGTAAATTGTAATGGAAGGTTATTAAAAGAATATTTACAAAATGATTTACTTTTCTTACACTATTGAAGCAAAATAACTCAACTCTATAATAAATAACTTAACTCTATATATAAATAACTAAAAAACTAATTAAACCTAAACTTGAACCAATTAAAAATTAAAAAAGCGTTCTCTCGCGCACATCGTAGTCTGTTTCTCATGTGTAAATTGCAATGGAAGGAATCAGTTCCTTCTGGAGTGAATCTACACTTCAATTGTTCCATTTTTGGGTAATTTTTGAGTTCAACCACCTTACAAACATAGTCACTATTCACTTGCCGCATTTGATCTCGGAAGAAACGTCCCTTTTCGCTATCCATTACATATACACTAGAGTTTTGCCTACACAAAATGTCTTTAAGAAAGTCCGCTAAACACATAAAATGAATGTCTTCATCTGGATAATATGAATCATAATCCAGCCCATGTACATTCAGCATTGCGTACGACAAATGGTGCCGAAAATCTGAAGATACGGTTTCAACGTCAAAAGGTAACTTGACCCGTTTATGATGAACCTCTTCAGTAGCGATATTAATTATGCAGATTTCCCTGATGTAGTATGGACCGTATTTATATTGAAAACCTTGGAAATCCACAATGAACGCCATTTTTCTAGCACCACTTATAAATTGCACTGGACTGAAACTATGAAGTCACACCAAAACTATATGATTTTTAACTTAACTATAACTCAACTATAACTGAAAAATATTTACGTGTTCGAATTCAAGATGCGTACCTTTCATTTCTGATTTATATATGTATGGATACGTCCTTTACCATGGTCTAAAAATTGAGGATAGACGTGTCCTTGAATTAATATTGGGGATAGGAGTGGGGGGAGTGTCTTTGACCTTGCATGAAAGTGGGGATAGGAGTGGAGTAGTGTCTTTGACCTTGAACTATGAAGGGGAGGGGGTAACGTCCTTGGTCACCAGTTTGAGTGGGGGGTGGAGTGGGGGTAATTTGGGCGGGGGACAATGAAAGTAATGGAAATAATTGGGAGTGGGGATTATAGAGAATGTATGTGCAAGGGTACAAAACCGGTTTTGGTGACCTTGACCATAGGTAACTTCCATATATGGTCAAGGTCACCAAAACCGGTTTTGTACCCTTGCACATACATTCTCTACCTACTAACGGAAAATGGAATTCACCATGGTAAATTCGATTGAGAGTGTCCAATACAGGAGAATGTACAATAGAACATACGCACAAAAGGTTTACGTCAGTGCTTGAACCAATTTTTTTTTCGTATTTTTTTTTATTTTCTAGCGGTAGGGTTCTCACAAAATTTTACACTCGTCTTCATGTCGATATTTTGCAACTAGTTAGCAAGCTTCAATTTGATCGAGTCTATATTTTTTGAGTTATCGAGGAAATAATATTCCAGATGGGTATAACTCCGAAACCGTTGGGCCGATTATGTCTAACAGCGAACTTAACTCTCCCATTCAGATGCTCAACCTACCCTGAAAATTGCGAGTCCCTATCTCCTTTCGTTCGAAAGTTATAGAGGCAACAGTCATCCATCCAGCTACTGAACTCACACAAGGCTGCTCGGCTCTCCAACAATATAGATCCGATCGTGTTCAAACATGGAACTCGGTTGTAGAGTTAGGTTTTGAAGGCTCTCGCAGCCAATGTCGGATGGATAGTTTCTGATAAATAGATTTTTTTTCAATGATATTTAATGATTTTTTAAAAATACTATCCTCACGAAATTTTGAAAGAATTTGCGCGTTGGCATGCTACAACTAATAACCATGTTCTAAATGGATTGGTTCTGTATATTTCGAGTTATTGAGGAAATAACAACCATATTTCAGATGGATATAACTCCGAAACCGTTTGGCCGATTATGCTTATGAATAAACTCAAATGTCGCAACCAGATGCACAGCCTAACTTGAAAATTTCAAATCGCTATCTCTCTTCGTTCTCAGGTTATCGTGACATAAAAATATTTTTAATAATTTTTTTTCAATTTTCTAGCGATACAATTCTCACAAAATGTCATAAACGTGCTTAAGTTTATATTCTACTACTATTCACCAAGTTTCAATTCGATCGGATTTATATTGGTTGAAACCAAAATTATTACTCGGAAACCATTGGAAAAAACTGAAAATTTCAAGTTGCTAGCTCTTTCCGTTCTCAAATTATCGTGGCAACGGCCGGACAGAATCAAATTAGACAATTCAGGGTCAAATCTGATCGGGGAGTCAAACCCAATCGTTTGAGACCATTTTCGGCAAAAAATTACAGACATCTGAGCAAAATGATAACGCGATGTTCCCCAGAACATACGCGCAAAAATCTATTATTTTAGGTGAATTGCTTCTGCATAAGAAACACAATATATTTTAACTATTCTATTCTAACTATTCTGAAATTCGAAAATTTCAGAATAGTTATCAAGAAAAAATAATTCTGAGGATTTTCCATCTGTGTGCAGGGAATTAGGACATGAGGTACTTCTGAAAATGCAGCGTGTTGTCTATATGTATACTATGACCACGGTGCACTCTATTGATGTAGTTCGCAATCTCTAACAACCCGTGGTTAATTCAGAATGGCTTTACGAGTAATTTTTTTTTTCCTCACGTCACATTATGAAAAACATTTTCCTTAGCATATTATTTCAATCGTTACTATTTTTTAAGGTAGGGCATTGAAAATTAAAGGTAGGGCATTGCCCCATCTTGCCCCCCCCTAGCTACGGCCCCGCCGCCCCATCACCCCTCTTAGGCCCGCGCCTGGGGGCTGGTCAAGAAATTGATTATTTTATAAAAAAATTGAGGGTAGATAATGAATTTTTGTTCCTCAACGCCATTAGAATGGTAGTTTTGAAAACGTTGTCAATAATGGGCGGAACTAAGCCTTCACAAATTAACCAAGGGGTTGGACTGCGATAACATGTTTAAAATGGTTGTTCACAATCAGAGCCGAAGAAACGTGTTTTGAGCACTAAGCACTTGAAAAAATGCTCCCGAGACGCGAGCCATAAGCGCCGCATTTTCAAAGAAGGCTTGCTCTTACTAATGATAATGTAGGAGTTTTATCGTTATCTAGGGGTATAATGATTTTTGCCTACACGTTTAGGTTGAAGGATAAAACGTTGTATGCTAATATGTACTTTATTTACAGAACTCAATAATCTGCTGCCTATTGCCGTCGTAATAAAAAATACATAAGTCCCGATTATCCGTGTGCGGTTTAACGGGCGGCGGATTATCCGTGTATATGCTCAATCTGGGGGAATCCCTAATTTATGTGTTTACTTATTAGTTATTAGTTTCGCCATTTATAAAAATGTACCCATAAATATTGGAATTTTGTCTTTTTATGACATCCATCACGTTATTTATTGTTCCTTTGACCATATTTTGACAAATAAAATATCAAAAAATACAAAATTTCAAAAAAGCGCTGACGTGAAGCCGCAGGCTATCACTGTTGTTCGAAAGATATCGTAACAACGGACGGCCGGCCGGACAGAATCGATTTTGATCTTGGATTATTTATCAGTGTGTCGAACCTAATCGTTCGAGACCATTTTCGGCAAAAAAATCGAAAATTACAGAGATTTGGGCAAAATGATATCACGTGTGCTGTTCTCTATACCTTTTCAAGTTCTATTTCGGAAAAAGTGAAGCAATTTCGGAAGAGGTAAAACCAATTTCGGAAAATGTTAAATGAAATCCGGAAAATGTGAAATGAAATTCGAAAAAGTAAAAGCAATTTCGGAAATGTCCGGGAAAATGTGGGAAATCTCTCGGGTTCAGATGAAAGATAAAAAAATAAGATGACAAGTGTGCACTGAGCACTGACGTGAAGTCAGTACTCTTTGGCGCGCGTGTTCACGGGGGCTAATTTGAATTGAATGATGAATACTTCAAGCTCAGTGGTAAGAGCGAGCCGAAGATCTACCCAAAGGATAGTGGACACCATTCACTGTCGGTTCAAAAATTAACAGTGCTGTATCTAAGTTGCCATCAGGATAGAGTAACAAAGTTGGAAAATAACACAACTGACTCTCCTTAGTCGCACAAGCTCCTAGAAGATTTGGGAGGGTCAGTATAATCCTATTAATCATGTTTATAGCACGCGCAACAAAGCAGATTGACTTAACAATGAAAGAAAAAGTGTAAAAAGGCAATCTGCTTTGGCGCGCGTGCTATAAACATGATTAGGATTACACTGACCCTCCCAAATCTTCTAGGAGCTTGTGCGACTAAGGAGAGTCAGTTGTGTTATTTTCCAACTTTGTTACTCTATCCTGATGGCAGCTTAGATACAGCACTGTTAATTTTTGAAACGACAGTGAATGGTGTCCACTATCCTTTGGGTAGATCTTCGGCTCGCTCTATCCACTGAGCTTGAAGTACTCACCATTCAATTCAAATTAGCCACCGTGAACACGCGCGCCAAAGAGTACTGACTTCACGTCAGTGCTTTTTTTTTTCTAGCGGCCCTCTCTACTGAGATACGGCCTCCTAAATGACGCCACTGGAAATCCATTTTACTGGAATAAATTTTAAACTACTTAATATAATTCAATGAAAATTTGATATGATACACAGACCTCTTAATATACTGCCCTTAAATATAAATAGTTTGTTTAGTTTACGAGGGGCGGTCTACGTTGTATATTTTAATGCTTCCATTTTACTGGAATACATTTTAAACTACTTAATATAATTTAATGAAAATTTATACAGGGTCTTTCACGAGGAACCTCACCCATATTTATACGGGAAACTACTGAACGTATTTTCATGAAATTCAGCACTTATAAGTATTTCACGATGCTGATGAAATCTAAAATATTTTCAAGGCATGAGCACCTCCGGTTTTTCCGGAAATGACGTCAACTTCCGTTTTTCAAATTAGAATACCATTTTTTTATTGCAGAAATAGATTCCTTAGAAAATTTCAAGTTATTTTGATGTAACATTTTTCAGTTTTGGTTGGAAAAATCTCTCTGAGCGGGAAAATTCGAAAAAAAAAAATCGAAAATAGAGCTCCGCTGAAACAAGAATAACTTCGAGGTTTTTGGATGGAAAATTTTCATTTTTGGGATTTTTCAAGATGTAAGAATGATGTATCCACTTTGAAAATCGAAATCGTGATTCATGATACAGGGGGTGAAAAAATCGCTTTCAAAGTTAGGGATGACAAAATCGTGAAAAATCAATTTTTTCAAATTAGAACCCCATTTTTTTATGGCAGATATTGAATCTACGTTAAAAAATAATGTGAGTGTATGCATCACACCCTTGCCCTAAAATGGATATTTTCTGAGTTATTCACAAAAAACTGTTTTTCGTCTTGAATTTTCAGCTATTTCTTTTCCCTTCACGCCAAAAAGATGAAATTTTCAGGAACTGTTATTTGAACCATGCTGTAGATTTTTCACCCCTTCTTGAAACCGACTTCAAGTTACTTTTAGGAGAACCATGGCAAACTCTCGCAGTTATAACTAGAGAAGATGCTCAAAGTTTTGACCGTTAATTTCTAGACATTTATTTATACGTCTCAGGAATGCTTCGTGCATTGCTCTTCTTATTTCATCGGGAGGAAGAGATCTGCAAAAGTGTTTAAAAACCAAATTGAGTTTCAAAACTATGAATCTAAAAATCTAAACAAACCTGAACGCATTTCTGACTCGTTCTATGCAGTCCTCTTTATCAGTCAGGGGAGTTGAGTAGACAATATATTTTATCCTACCCCAAAAATAATAGTCTAAAGGAGTTAAATCGGGAGAACGTGGTGGTCAAAGATGTGGACCATTGTTCGGCAACCATCGATCTTCAAATAGCCTGTAGAGGATATTTGACACATTGAGTGAATTGTGTGGAGGCGCGCCATCTTGTTGATACCATAAGTCATTATGGTTCTGTACTAGCGGCTCAACTATTTGAGTCAATATGTCAGAATATCTATCTCCTAAGGGAGAACATTCTTTAAATAATGCAAACATGTGTAGTGTTCTATCTTACCAGTTAAAGTCCCATCATAAATGTGAACATCGAGAATTGCATTATTTTTGATGGCGCAAAAAACATTGAGAACTCCAGGTCTCTTGAAAGTTCCATTGTCTGAAGTGGTGGTTGTTCTCTTCATCCCAATAATGACTGTTATGCCTATTGAAAGAACCATTATTTGTGAATTTAGATTCATCTGTCCAAATTATACAGTCCAAAAAGTTTTCATTCTCTTGAAATCGAATCATGATAGCTTCGCAAAACTCTGTTCTTCTCACGAAATCAGTTTCCTTCAAATGCTGTACCCTATTGAATTTATATGGGTGCATTTTATGTTTTTTTAATATTCTCCAAACACTCGATTGAGATAATCCCAGATCAATCTCGGCATCTTTGAGAGAATTTTGAGGATTCACACGAAAATATGCAAGAACTGTAATTTCGTTGTTTTCATCTTCTACTACACTTTTTTCTCTGTGTATAGTTTTCTTAACGAAAGATCCGACATTTCTCAAGTTTGTCATGGTTCTGTTAATGGTATCTCTCGTTGGTCTGGGTCGGTCAGGAAACCTCTCAATGAACAGTCGAATCGTTCTATCTACAACTTTATTACATTCCCCATGAAGTAGAATGAGATTTAAATAATCTTCATTGGTAAAATTAGGCATAGTGATCGATTTTATAACTTAATACGAATTATCACCAAATTAATAGTAAACACAAAATGCTACTGAATAAAGAGGAATTTGGCAGATGTAATTAATGATATCTATCATTAAAAAAAAAGAATGTAAAACATGGAAAGTTTTTGCATATGGTTCATAAGGAATTATTTATTTATCACTGGAGAGAAAACCGATGGCCGATTAGTTGAAATAAAGAGATTTCCGATACTCTTGCATATTAGGGTAGTAAAATCTAAAACATGGTTTAAGTAACAGTTCCTGAAAATTTCATCTTTTTGGCGTGAAGGGAAAAGAAATAGCTGAAAATTCAAGACGAAAAACAGTTTTTTGTGAATAACTCAGAAAATATCCACTTTAGGGCAAGGGTGTGATGCATACACTCACATTATTTTTTAACGTAGATTCAATATCTGCCATAAAAAAATGGGGTTCTAATTTGAAAAAATTGATTTTTCACGATTTTTTCATCCCTAACTTTGAAAGCGATTTTTTCACCCCCTGTATCATGAATCGCGATTTCGATTTTTAAAGTGGATACATCAATCTTACATCTTGAAAAATCCCAAAAATGAAAATTTTCCATCCAAAAACCTCGAAGTTATTCTTGTTTCAGCGGAGCTCTATTTTCGATTTTTTTTCGAATTTTCCCGCTTAGAGAGAATTTTCCAACCAAAACTGAAAAATGTTACATCAAAATAACTTGAAATATTCTAAGGAATCTATTTCTGCAAGGAAAAAATGGTGTTCTAATTTGAAAAACGGAAGTTGACGTCATTTCCGGAAAAACCGGAGGTGCTCATGCCTTGAAAATATTTTAGATTTCATCAGCATCGTGAAGTACTTATAAGTGCTGAATTTCATGAAAATACGTTCAGTAGTTTCCCGTATAAATATGGGTGAGGTTCCTCGTGAAAGACCCTGTATAAATTTTCATTAAATTATATTAAGTAGTTTAAAATTTATTCCAGTAAAATGGATTTTCAGTGGCGTCATTTAGGAGGCCGTATCTCCGTAGGGAGGGCCACTAGGAAAAACATTGTGGGAACTTGTCATCTTATTTTTTGGCGCTCTAGTTCCTCGGAACTGAGTGCTTAACAATTTGCCCAAATGTCTGTAATTTTCGAATTTTTCGATGAAAATGGTCTTAAACGATTTGGTTCGACTCACTGATCAAGAATCCGGGGTGGAAATTAATTCTGCCCGGCCGTCCGGCCAGCCGTAGGCACGATAACTCTCGAACGGAATGAGCTAGAGAGTTGAAATTTTCAGAGTAGGTTTGGGGGATAAATATCTCGGCTAAGTTCGTTACTGGGCAAAATCGGACAGAAGGTTTCGGAGTAAT
Source organism: Halyzia sedecimguttata (assembly GCA_937662695.2). Classification (NCBI taxonomy): domain Eukaryota; kingdom Metazoa; phylum Arthropoda; class Insecta; order Coleoptera; family Coccinellidae; genus Halyzia; species Halyzia sedecimguttata. The sequence continues at coordinate 64,537,579 of OW569417.2, read as the reverse complement.
AAAAAAAACTTTTTTTTTACAAAACAAATTCCAAATTAAATTTTTTTTAATGTTTTATCACAAGAATCCATTCATATCATTTTTAACTCTAACAAGATAATACTTTCGGAGATATGATTTTTCAAAATTTCAATGATAAATCGTATTTCGCTGAGAGATATAATTATTCTATGTATGAATTGTCATAATGTCAAACTTATATTCCTGAACATGACATTATCTAATCAATCGAAGAATTATGAGAATAAAGTTTATTCCGAAATGTGAGCGAAGTGAGAAAAATCTCAGTTGTTTGCTCCGAAATTAGTTTTTCTCAGAAAAGCCTTGCATTTCGGAACGGAACATGAAGTAAGAGATCTGAGAGTAGTGAAACTGTTTTTCATCCATCGACATAGAATGCAAATAGAATGTAAATATTGGAAGCATAATTCTGCAGTTCGCGAGAGGAGAAAATTAGGTGAACGTAGATCAGGAAATTTTTGATCGATTACAAGGTAATTTTTCATTATTAAGCTACATTCACAAACACCAAATTACAATTAAAATTAGCAATTGGAATTAGTCGTAGAAGTTTGGTATACGCTATAGAATTGGATCATTCACAACCTCCAAACTAACGTTTCCAATTATACTTACAATTACACTTAAAATTAATACTTTGCAATGTCCAAACTTCTACGACTAATTGTAATTGGAAATCTTCGCACGTGCTCAGTATGTTTTTGGGCGTATGTTCTAGGGGAACATCGTCCTATCATTTCGTCCAAATGTCTGTAATTTTCGAATTTCGAGCTGAAAATTGGCTAATAGACTAATTCGGACTCCCTGATCACGAATCCGGTGTCAGATTTTTGGGTGCCGTACGGCCGGCCGGCCGGCCGGCAGGCCGGCCGTACTTCCGGCCGTAGGCACGATAACAGGAGCACCGAAGGTCCTATCGACTTCAAACTTTCAGGGTAGGTTTCTGATCAAAATGCGACGGTTAAGTTCGTTAACGGGCGAAATCGGCCGGACGGTTTAGGAGTTATAGACATTTAAAATTTTGAGGTTATTTCCCTGATATTTCAGGAACTAAAGAAGATGTTGAATCGAAGCTTGGTAGTCAGTTCGAGGATATAAACGCGCAACTTTTGGCAAAATTCTGTTATGATCGAAATGTTGGTAATTTTTAAAAAAATATTTCTTTTAAATTTTTCGAAAAAAAAATTTTTTTTCGTGAACTATTCATCAGATTGCAACAAAAACTTGTACTAACGTCAATTGTAGTATTTTGCAACATTGTGCAAAATTTTGGCTCTATACGATTTCAATTTCTGGAGATATAAGACAAAATGTGTCAAATTTCCTGGGTCTCTCTCAGTATTTTCATCGATTATTATATAATAATCTCAATAATATTAAGGTATTCAACATGATACTGCTTTTTTTTTTGACAGAATTCGTTTCGTATTCCTATAATTTTAATTCCAGAACCTGACATTTCATTAACGTTTTGGAGCTCTTGTTTAAGAAGTGTGAATACACTGAATATTGAATAATGTCGAGGCGAAAAGTCAACTTCGGAAAAAACATTGGGTTCCCTTGCTTTGGCGTTGGGGGAGTACTATCTCGAATTGAAAAATAAGCGGAAGAGTAAACGTCAGTGGTGGATCAGACCAATTTTTGCTATTCGAAAAGAGTTTGGGGATTATGAAAACCTCTTCCAAGAGATGCGAATTACTGATCATGAAATGTTCGTAAATTACACGAGAATGATTTAAATTGTAAATAAGTTTGATGAACTTAGTTGGACCTAGTAGAAATCTGCCATAACTACTTACCCTACTTCATAATATATTCGATAGGTGGCTGATGAAAATCTCAAAATTTGTTAATTTTTTTATTACGTCCAATTGCTAATTTTAATTGTAATTTGGTGGTTGTGAATGTAGCTTTACTCTTCTTTGATACATGTTTTATGAAAAAACTACTATTTGTAGGTACTTTAAACCTGTTTTGGGCAATTGTCATACGAAACTTGTTGGCGCTCTAGTTCCTCGGAACAGAGTGCTTATCAATTTGCCCAATTGTCTGTAATTTTGGAATTTTTGGCTGAAAATGGTCTCAAACGATTTGGTTCGACTCACTGATCAAGAATCCGAGTGCGAAATCGATTCTGTCCGGCCGGCCGACCAGCCATAGGCACGATAACTTTCGAACGAAAGGAGTAAGCGGATTGAAATTTGCAAGGTGGGTTTGGAGCGTAAATATCTCGGACGAGCTCGTTAAGGGCGAAATCCATCAAGCGGTTTCGGAGTTATGGCCAATTTTGGTAAAAATATTTTTTATGAATATTTCCGGAACCGATCACTCGATCTATCTAAAATTTAGCACCAAATTGTAGAATCATGACCTTTATACGCATGTGAAGTTTTGTATTGACCAGATTACCGCAAAGTGTCAAAAAAAAATTTGAAAATTTAACAAAAGTTTTTCTACAATAACTCTCGAACGGAATGAGCTAGGTAGTTGAAATTTTAAGAGTAGGTTGGGGAGATGAATATCTCGGCTAAGTTGGTTATTGGGCAAAATTGGCCAGATTTAATTCGATTTCTTCCATGGTGCAGTTCTCATTCTCATATTGCTCATTTAATCTTGATAAATAAACTATTATTTGAATTGAATTTCCTTCATGATGCAGTTATATCATAAGAATACATTGATATAATTCCCAACTCTGAGAAACCAATACTTTCGGAGATATAATTTGTCTGTTTGAACTAGAGCGCCAGAAAGCTCCGGTCCAAAGGGCTTGAACTCATTTTTTATGTTTTATCTGAATCCGCGAGATTTGCCACATTTTCCCGGATACCCTGTATATACAGCATTACTTAGTACAATTTTGTGTACATAAGACCCATTTTTGTTCGTAGTGAATATCTTATTCCTAATGATTTTAACTCACACGTTGAGCGATTTATTAAGAATGACTCCAGCAAAAGTATTTATCAACTAATTGATTACCTAGTCGGTGGAGTTTAGGCATTTGGGTCTGGTGGTTCGCTTTACATGTTTAAGTCTGTGTTTCTGAAATGTCGGTGTATTTTTCAGTGTAATGACTTGTTGAATATAAAGAAAGGGTTTGGATGCATTTCTTTTTGTATTGGAGTCAATATTGCAATATGCAGGGTGTCAATGAAAAGCTGCTTAATTCCTTGAATAAGGCTGCACTACTTGATTTTCAAAATAATTTGAATTTCATTTCTTAGACTGGAGACAAGGCGCTGCATAAATTGCATTACCATGGTGATATGACTATGATATAGTATACAGACACTCCTAGTTTTTCTGAGGAAAACCCTCATAAGCTCTTAACATTGTATTCTAAGCAGGCATTGTTACGCCAGCTTAGACACAGCGCTGTTAATTTTCGTATCATCAGTTAAAGGTGGGCGCTAATGTCTGAGTTGAAAATGTTTTGCTAGCATCGGAAGTTCCGGAAAAATTCACCGACTTCCTTACACTCGGCACGTTGAGAACTATCATTCTTTCCAGCATTTACATATGTGATTACCTGCCTGTTTAAGTTTTACTAGGGACTGGTCCCGAGTTCAATACCGGATAGTAATTTCCTAATCAGACAGTATAGCAACCATACCATTCACTTTTGGTCACAAATCAACAGTGATGTGCCTAAGGTGGCATAAGGACACACATAACACAACTGATTCTCCTAAGTGGCACAAGCTCTGAAGATCCTATTAGGGGTTTCCTCAGAAGACCTAGGAATGTCAGTACGATAATAATCATATCACGAATGAAATTTTTGCAGCGCCTTACCTACAGTTTACATTTATTCATATTTAACAAGTCATTTCCTGAAAAATACACCGACATTTCCGAAACACAGATTTAAAATTGGTTCAAGCACTGACGTGAAGTCAGGAGCTTTTGCGCGTATGTTCTATTGTCCATTCTCCTGTATTGGACACTCTTAATCAAATATACCATGGTGAATTCTATTGTCCGTTCTCCTGTATTGGACACTCTTAATCGAATTTACCATGATAAATTCGATTAAGAGAGTGTCCAATACAGGAGAACGGACAATAGAATTCACCATGGTATATTTGATTAAGAGTGTGCAATACAGAGAATGGACAATAGAACATACCCGTAAAAGCTCCTGACTTCACGTCAGTGCTTGAACCAATTTTTTATTATTTCAATTTATACGTAGCGAAGCACGTACCGGGCCGCTAGTAGTAATCTTTAAATATTAAATTATATCGACTCAAATAAGAATTCCATACATTTTATGTGTTTTTTTCAAATCAAATCCAAAAGCATAAAGATATTCTCATTAGTGATAGAAAAACTGGCCTAAAATTCCTCTCTACCCATCACGAGATTTAATATCCACAAATGAGCCTCTCACCTTACAAGATCAGAAGCCTTCAGCAAAATTCAAAGGTCCCCTCTCGCAAATATACTCCTCTGAAGGCACATGGATCTCTTGAAGAAGAATCGCCTTCTCTATTCCTCAAAGATATTCACTCTTGTTCATAGAAATCCCTTCAATATTTAGTTGCCTCCTCCTAAGGAGGATCTCTTTCAAAACCAGGTCTGACCACTAATGTAGGGCTATCATCTAATCTCCTATAGATTTGTGATGAAATAACACGATTTTCCCATGAATATATATGTATAATAATATGTCATCATGACATTCATATTTTATTTTCGAAGGTTCTTGCAAAAATGCGACCATAGACAACATATCATACGATGATTCGCATCCGCTACCGCTACGCTACCGAACTCACAAAAGGCTGCTCGGTTCTCCAACAATATAGATGCGATCATGTTCGAACTTGGAATTCTGCAGTAGAGTTAGGTTCTGCAGGCTCTACCAAAATTTCAGCCATGCCGGACGAATAGTTTATGATATATAGAATTTTTTTCAATTATTTTTAATTTTTTTTTTATTTTCTAGTTATACCATCCTCACGAAATTCTGCAAAAATTTTCGCATTGGCATTCTACAACTAATAACCATGTTTGAATTCAATCGGTTTTGTATTCTGCGAGTTAATTATACCCATTAACGAACTTGTCCGTCGTATTGGGATGCGCCACCTACCCTGAAAATTTCAAGTCGCTAGCTCTTTCCGTTCTCAAGTTATCGTGGCAACAGACGGCCGGACGGCACCACAGAATTAAATTTCACATTTGGGCAAAACTATAACGCGATGTTCCCCAGAACATACGCGCAAAAATGTCAAGCGAATCCCCAGACCCAAATGTCCACACTCCACTAAGTAGGTAGGTAGCAATTAGTCTTTAAATATTTTTTCTGGAGTTTGGTCATTCTTAAATCACTTAAAATCATAAGGAAGAAGTTAATCAATCACTGCGAACATAACCAAACTGGGTCTTATGTATACAAAATTGTACTAAGTAATGCTGAATATATTGTCGAAATTGGCACTTTTTCCGAAATTGGTTTTATTTTTTCCGAAATTGGTTTTCCGAACTTGAAAAGGTATAGAACATGTGCGCAAAAATGAGGTATTTAGATTGTACGTATTTTCGATTATCCAGCGAGGGTTCGGTCCTGGCCTGCCCGGATAATCGGGGTTCTACTGTATATCGTTGATTAGGCTCCTAATGTCTTGATATTTAAACTTCTACGTTGCCCGTCTTTAGACAATCGCAATGTTTCGTCTAACCGTCTTTTCATACGCCTAAAAAGGAACAAAGTCCCGAATCAACTTCCTTAGCATCTGAAGGATTCCACTGAACTCTTGCACTGACTTCAACCCGGCTCGACTCGACCAATTCGACCACTGTGATTCACCCCGCCCGACTCCAAAGTACCTTCCTTCTCCCTGAGCTTTTCACCGTTTTCATAGGGTTTTACTACCAAGGTGGTGCTTCACGAGAACGACAACTTACAACGAACTATAATTCGTAGAACTTCTACCTCACACTTATTAAGATAAATATTGCTCCAAAATTTATGAGGCATGTAACATTATTATGTTCATAGCATTTTCTGTACAAGGCAAAGTATACGGTGGCTCTACACGGATAAATCGGCTTCGTGGCACCTCCAAAGTTAATCTTTGGGATGATTTGCGTTTTCTTCGGAGAGGCAAAGGCGCCTGAAATACATCGTCCTATCGGTACTAACGACACCAAAATATATATCGAAATACCGCTACATAGGTACCAACTCGATCAGGGAACTCACAGAAATATAAAAAATTCTTAAAAAGCACTGACACGAAGTCAGGAGGTTTGAGTGCATGTATTTAGACTATTCACGCCTAACCCTCAAGAAATACTCCATAAAGCTTCGCTGTCTTTTTCCAACCGATTGGATCTATATTTTTGAAAATATTGGAAATATTTATAATATAAAATTTGGCTAGAAGTTTTGTACGGAATTTCAGCGAAATTTGAAAAATAACTTCTGAAATATTAAATTTTTGTAATTTTTTCATGTTTACGATTTCAGATCACAAAATTTTAGATGCATTGCTCCGAAACCATTTAACCGATTAAGCCTATTGTCGCATTCGTATGCGTAACCTACCCTGAAAATGGCTAGTCACTATCTCTTTCCGCTCGAAAGATATCGTAGCAACCGATGGCCGGCCGGAATTGCATTTGACCACGAATTATTTATCAGTGAGTCCAACCTAATTGTTCGTTTTTGGCGCTCTAGTTCCTCGGAACTGAGTGCTTATCAATTTGCCCAAATGTCTGTAATTTTCGAATATTTCGATGAAAATGGTCTTAAACGATTTGGTTCGACTCACTGATCAAGAATCCGTGGTCGAAATTCATTCTGTCCGGCCGGTCCGGCCGGCCGTAGGCACGATAACTCTCGAACGGAATTAGCTAGAGAGTTGAAATTTTCAGAGTAGGTTTGGGGGATAAATATCTCGGCTAAGTTCGTTATTGGGCAAAATCGGACAGATGGTTTCGGAGCAACAAAAAAAAAAATTTTTTTTTACGAAACAAATTCCAAATTAAATTTTTTTTAATAAGGAGTTTTATCATAAGAATCCATTCGTATCATTTTTAACTCTAACAAGCTAATACTTTCGGAGATAAGATTTTTCAAAATTTCAATAATAAATCGTATTTCAACGTTGTCACTGAATGATATTATTCTATGTATGAATATGAATTGTCATAATGTCAAATGATGTTCCTGAGACATCATCTAATCAATCGAAGAATTGTGAGCGAAGTGTGAAAAATCTCAGTTGTTTGCTCCGAAATTAGTTTTTCTTAGAAAATTCTTACATTTCGGAACTGAACATGAAGTAAGAGATCTGAGAGTAGTGAGACTGCTTTTCATCCATAGACATAGATATAACTCTCGAACGGAATGAGGTAGGTAGTTGAAATTTTCAGAGTAGTTTAGGGAGATGAATATCTCGGTTAAGTTCGTTATTGGGCAAAATTGGCCAGATTTAATTTGATTTCCATGGTGCTTTTCTCATTCTAATGATTGCTCATTTAATCTTGATAAATAAACTATTATTTGAATTGAATTTCCTTCGGGATGCAGTTCTATCATATGAATACATTGATATAATTCCCAACTCTGAGAAACCAATACTTTCGGAGATATAATTTGTCTGTTTGAACTAGAGCGCCAGAAAGCTCCTGTCCACAGGGCTTGAACCCATTTCGTCAAAAAATTCGAAAGTTGCAGACATTTGGGCAAAATGATACAGCGCTGTTTCCTAGAGTATGCGCACAAAAAGTTCAAGTTTTGGTTCACTTGATATAGTGAAGTCAGCAGCTTTTGAGCTTTTGAGCATATATAAAGTAATGTATGTATGCAATACAGGAGAATGGACAATAGAACATACGCGCAAAAGTTTCTGAGTCCACGTCAGTGCTTGAACCAAATGTTTCTTTTATTTTCTAGGGGTAATGTTCTCACAAAATTTCACACACGTCTTTATCTCGATATGGATATTCTACAACTAGTTACCAAGCTTCAATTCGAACATACGCGCAAAAATGAAAAGAAAAGAGGACAAAAACGAACAAATTAAAAATAATACATAACCTTTCAAAAGTCCCCTCTCACAAATATACTCCTCTGTAGCCGCATGGATCTCTTGAAGCAAATCACCTCCGCTAGTTTTCAAAGATATTCACTCTTGTTCTTAGAAATCCCTTCCATATTTGATTTCAAAAAGGAAAATGTTGTAGCTCATAAGGCCAGGAGCATCTCTTTCGAAACCAGGCCTAGCCAATCCAAACGTTGATTATACAGAACTTCCGATGTTCACAGACAGCTACAGGACTCTAATGTATCATATCCCATAGATTCTATTGTGTTGTGAAAAAATCGGGCCGAAAATTTATATGGTATAATTTAATATGTCATCATGACATTCATGGTTTTGAAGGTTCTTGACAAAATTTCAGCGATGTCGGACAACCGCTTTATACTATACATTTTTCAATGATTTTTTTAAATTTTCTAGAAATACTATGTTTGAATTGAATCGGCATAGTAGTTTTTGGGTTATTGAAGAAATTATAACCAAATTTCAGATTGATATAGCTCCAAAATCATTTGGCCGATTCAAAGCACATAAATGTAGCATTCAGATGCACAATCTACCCTGAAAATTTGCAAGTCGCTATTTTTTTCCGTTCTCAAGGTATCGTGAGATACATAATATTTTTTCGTAATTTTTGGCGCGCTGTTCTATGCCTATCAATTCGTCCAAATGTCTGTAATTTTCGAATTTTTGGCTGAAAATGGTCTCAAACGATTTGGTTCGACTCACTGATCAAGAACCCGAGGTCAGAATTGATTCTGTCCGGCCGTCAGCACGATTACGCTCAAACAAAAGGAGTTAGAGGATTCAAAGTTGCAGGGTAGGTTTGGAGCGTAAATATCTCGGACGGGTCGTCAACGGGCGAAATCCACCTAGCGGAATCGGAGTTGACTGTTTTTAGTAAAATCATTTTTTATGAATATCTCCGAAACTGATCACTTGATCTATCTGAAATTTAGCATCAGATTGTAGAATATTGACCTTGAATTGCCGTGAAGTGTAAAAAAAAAAATTTGAAATTTTGACATTTTTTTTCTACAATAGTTCTCGAACAGAATGAGCTAGGCAGTTAAAATTTTCAGAGTAGGTTTGAGAGAAATATCTCGGTTAAGTTCGTTATCGGGCAAAATAGGCCAGATGGTTTCAGAGTAACGAAAAATAATTTTTTTTTTAACTTACAAATTTCAAATTCAATTTTTTTTAAGATGCAGCTTCTTCATAAAAATCCATTGACATCATTTTCAACTCTAACAAGCTAATTCTTTCGGAGATATGATTTTTCGAAATTTCAATAATGAATCGTACTTCTATGTTTTCACAGAATGCTATAATTATTCTATCTGTTAATTATTATATGATCTATGTTCATACTCGTACATGTCATCCTGTTCTATAAGAGAGAGTCAAATTCATTTAAGCTATTTTAATTTGATTTCTTCCATGGTCCTCATTATCAGATTGCTCATTTAATCTTGATAAATAAAAAAAAATCTTGTCAAAGTTTAAACAAGAGCGCCAAAGCTCCTGTCCATAGGGCTTGAACCAATTTTGAACCAATAGTGGATGAATGTATTCGAATGAGACCTCATGCCACAAGCAAACACAGCACTGTTCATTTTCGAACAGTGAATATATTGAATTGAAACTAATCGTTTGATACTATTCTTGGCCAAAAAGTATACAATTTTTTGGGACGCTTGTTTTTACTTTCGGATAGTTAAATTATGTATTTGAATAGACACCATACGGCACACAGCACTGTTCATTTTCGAACCAATACTGGATGAATGTATTTGAATGGAACCTTATGCCACCACAAACACAGCACCGTTCATTTTCGAACCAACAGTGACTGTATGTATGTGAGTTGAAACTAATCGTTTGATACTATTATCGGCCAAAAAGTGTACCAGTTTTTTTTGGACGCTTGTTTCTACTGTCGGATTTAAATTCTTGGAAATATGTTTTCTTTTCCTGGAGCTAAGCACCTTTGGGCGAGTTCAGTACCTGGATGGGTGACAGCTCTGCCTATAGATTTGGCAGTGCACCAAAGCTCCTATCCACAGGGCTTTCCCCTTTTTTTTTGAATTGTCTAGTGGTACGGTCCTCACAAAATTTACACACGTCTTCGTGTCGATATTCTACAACTAGTTAGCAAGCTTCAATTCGATCGTGTCTATATTTTTTGAGTTCTCGAGGGAATAATAATCCTGTGATATAACTCCAAAACCGTTGGGCCGATTATGGCCAACAGCGAACTCAACTCTCCCATTCAGATGTGCAATCTACCCTGAAAATTGCAAGTCCCTATCTCCTTTCGTTCGAGAGTTATCGAGGCAACGGTCACCCATCCAGCTACAGAACTCACACAAGGCTGCTCAGATCTCCAACAATATAGATCTGATCGTGTTCGAACTTGGAACTTGGTTGTAGAGTTAGGTTCTGAAGGCTCTCGCAAAATGTCTGCGATGGCGGACGAATAGTTTCTGATATAAAGAATTTTTGCAATGATTTTTTAAAAATTTTCTAGTGATACGATCCCCACGAAATTTTGCAAGACTTTTTGCGTTGACATTCTACAACTAATGACCATGTTTGAATTGGATCGGTTTTGTATTTTTCGAGTTATTGAGGAAACAACTACCAAATTTCTCCAAACCGTTTTGCCGATTATGCCTATAAACAAACTCAAATGTCGCATTCAGATTCACAACCTAACCTGAAAATTTCATGTCGCTGTTTGTTTCCGTTCTTAGGTTATTGTGACATAAATAATATTTTTTAATAATTTTTTAAACATTTTCTAGCGATACGATTCCCACAAAATTTCACAAACATCCTTAGATTTGTATTCTACAACTACTCACCAAGTTTCAATTCGATTGGATTAGTATTGGTTGAAAACAAAATTATTACTCGGAAACCATTCGGCCGATTATGACCATTAACGAACTCGTCCGTCATACAGTGACTATAGTCTCACAGTGGCGACATAGGTGGTTCTATTTTCTAATGGTTGATCACTCTCACGTGGTAAAAATCCGCCATGTTTCGTCGAGCGTTAAAATAATTGTTATTCTGTAAATAGAATATCGATTCTATGTCATATAATTCATATTCTATGCATTTTCGTCAAAACGTTTTTGGCGCTCTAGTTCCTCGGAACTGAGTGCTCATCAATTTGCCCAAATGTCTGTAATTTTCGAATTTTTCGATGAAAATGGTCTTAAACGATTTGGTTCGACTCACTGATCAAGAATCCGTGGTCGAAATTCATTCTGTCCGGCCGGTCCACCGGCCGGCCGTCTAGCCGGCCGTAGGCACGATAAATATTGAACGGAATGAGCTAGACAGTTGAAATTTTCAGAGTAGGTTTGGGGGATAAATATCTCGGCTAAGTTCGTTATTGGGCAAAATCGGACAGATGGTTTCGGAGAAACAAAAAAAAAATTTTTTTTTACGAAAGAAATTCCAAACTAATTTTTTTTCAATAAGCAGTTTCACCATAAGAATCCATTCATATTATTTTTAACTCTAACAAGCTAATACTTTCGGAGAAGTGATTCTTCAAAATTTCAATGTAAATCGTATTTCTACGTTTCCACAAAATGATAGAATTATTCTGTATTCTATGAATTGTTATAATGTCAACTTATTTTCCTGAGACATGACGTTGTCTCATTGTCATTCATTCCAGCATAATCGTATGAATATGAGAATTATAATATAATATCATACTTTTTGGTGGTTGATATTTTCATGCCGATGGTCAATCCATATGATGATGGGAATGGTAATGATAAGTTAATAATATTGAGTTCAGAATATCTCCACTAAAAACAAAACTGGAATATTGGTGTATTGGAGTAGTTTTGAGGAAAGATATATATTATGGTTCATCATAGAATTGAGGAATGAATATCTCGGATTAGTTCGTTGTTGGGTAGAATTCGTCTATTGGTTTTGGATTGATAATTTTTGGCACTCTTGTTGAATTTAAATTCTTCTATGATGTTTGAATTCAATTTCTGCTAAGATGAAGTTCTAAATTTCAAGAATGAATCGTACTTCTATGTTTTCACAGAATGCTATAAATATTCTATCTAAGCTTTTCATCCTTCATCATTTCATCCTGTTCTATAAGAGAGAGTCAAATTCATTTCAGCTATTTTAATTTGGTTTCTTCCGTGGTGCAGTTCTCATTCTCAGATTGCTCATTTAATCTTGATAAATAAACTATTATTTGAATTGAATTTCCTTTATGATGCAGTTCTATCATAAGAATACATTGATATAATTCTCAACTCTGAGAAACCAATACTTTCGGAGATATAATTTGTGTGTTTGAACTAGAGCGCCAGAAAGCTCCTGCCCACAGGGCTTGAACCAATTTTTTGTTTATGTTTACGTTTATTTGAAAGTTGAATAGAATCTTCTCTTGGAAAAGGTGTTAAGTTTGTGCAAATTAGCGACTTTGGCTTATCCGAATATGTTTCAAGATACCTGGTTGTGTAGCTGTTGGATGTTCTAATTCGTCAGTGAAGGGTTTCATTATGAAATCCAAGAAATTTTGCCAGACGAAATGAATGCTCCTTAAGAACAAGACGAGCTAACTGGATCCCTACAAATAATACTTATTTGTGTGAAGTAAGTCCATTAATTTTACTAATTTTCCTTTACTAAAAGTAACGAAAGTTTCAAGAAAGGTAATTTCCATAGAATTTCAGGTACACTTTGCCCCTGATATGTGGGAGAAGATGAGAGTTGATGGAAAAAGAAAGTTAGTACACAACTTTGTTCCAACAACATTTTTTTTCTTACAAAATTCTGAAGTAATATTGAATGAGCCATTAAAGTTTGAGGAAGGCAAGACATAATTTAACGAGCATATTTCAGATGAATTGTTTAAATGTTTATTACGTTGATAAAAATATCAACAACAAAAAAAAATTATGTCGATAAGATGAATTATATTGACTCAGATATTGTTAATTATTGTCATAGTTTAAAAAATAAAATTATAAAACGTGTTGTTGTTTACAGACGAAAAATAAGGTTGAAAAAAATATTAAATCTTCCGAGAGTTAGTAAGTCTAAGGCTGGTCATTCAAAGTAGTATTATAAGTACCTACATAGATGAAAAATATTTATTATTCACTTGTGTATATGCTCTTATTCCGTTTCATTGTATTTGTTTCATATTATAATCGTAATTTAAATTAGAAAGAAAAAATAACATAATTTTCAGCACTTTTAATTCTCTCCTTAATAGAATTCAGTCTATGAAGTTTCATAACGAATACCTTCGGATATGGTTGTTCCATTATGATGAGCTAAAATTTCTCTGGATTTGCACATATTGACCTCTTGACTAGTTCATTTCAAAATCAGTAATCCTTCTGAATTATTGTATCTAGCATATTTCCTTTTCAACAGTAGATTATAAATAGTTGCAATGCTAGTTTATTTTTGTTAGGTTAAAATTGGTTCAAGCACTGACGTGAAGTCAGGAGTTTTTGCGCGTATGTTCTATTGTCCATTCTTCTGTATTGGACACCCTTAATCGAATTTACCATGGTAAATTATCTTGTCCATTCTCCTGTATTGGACACTCTTAATTCGAATTCACCATGGTAAATTCTGGGGCAAAATGTTCCCCAGAACATACGCGCAAAAATTCGAGAAATGCACTGATGCACGCAAGTTCTTTTGTCTATCCACGTCTCGCACACAAAGAAGTTTTGAAGAAAAAAAAATATATTTTTTTCTAGTGATAGGATCTTCATGAAATCTTGCAAAAATTTGCGTCGGCATTCTACAACTGATTAGTTACGATTCAACCGAATCAGTATTTTTTGAGCTACTAAGGGAAAAATATACAGATACCAGATCAAAATTTTATTTTAATAATAATTCCTAAAATTCAATGCCGAACGAGGTGGAATTTGCTAGTCGAACGTAAATATACATATACCCATATATAATTCAAGAACTCAAGTTGTCGTGGCAACGGACAGCTGGCCGGCCGGACAGAATCAAATTTGACATCGAATTTTTCATCAAGTACTCGGACCCAATCGTTTGAGACCATTTTCGGCAAAAAATTCGAAAATTACAGACAAAATTACAGCAAAATGATAACGCGATGCTCCACAGAACATACGCGTAATGAGCCTTCTTTTTAGCCTTAACACGTAAAAAAATGCATTGTGCATCAACTGAATTCAAATAAAAATAGATAAAGTAGTACATATATTGTCTATTGTTGTAGGGGGTAACGTTGATGCACTGTGACGTTAAGGACTATTGTGCTCCCCGTCAGAGCTGTCGATATCATCACCATCTACAGCTCGGCTTCCAGTTCCAGAGTTCTGGTGAACTCCAGTATCTGGGATGGCTTCAAGGAGGCTACGTCTTAGCTCCTGTAGATTTCTTGCCCAAAGCATTCCTTGCGTTGGTTTGAGATGGCGAGGCATTCCGCTAACAGGTGTTCAGAAGTTTAATCCTCCTCCATTCAGAATCTGCACTCATATGCTTCCTAAGGCCACAGTGCTCTGTGAGGAAACTAGTGAGGAGGAGCAGCGTGTTCCTACTGAGGTCCATATAGTCCTTGGATCTAACAGTGTCCAAGCTCTTTCAATTTCAATTTAGGTGTATTTACCAACCCCACAGCAAGGTTTCAGGCCAATGAAGGGGGACCGGTGTGAACCTAGCAGACTGTTTGGCGGAAACGCCCGAACGCTCCAGGCCAGTGGCGTGCAGGCTGATTCTAATTTCTCCCTCATATGATCGTCTTTTTGCCGGAGCACTTGAATATTTTGGATGTGGGTTCCTTATAGCAATGGAAATATCGCCTGAAAAAATTATATCGACTTCCCGAGGAGCTGCAGGATAGTCTTAAAGTTAAAGTTCAAAATTCAATATATCCGGAACTATTCGCCGGAGCACATACAAATTTTGCATGTGGGTTAATAATACCGATAAGAACATCCCCTGAAAAAATTATCGACTTCCCGAGGGGCTGCGGGGAAGTCTATTCAACCCTTAAAGTTCAAAATTTAATATCTCCGGAACTATTCGCCGGAGCACATACAAATTTTGCATATGGGTTAATAATTCAGATAACAACATCCCCTGAAAAAATGATCGACTTCCCGAGGCGCTACGGAGTAGTCAATATTTTGTTTAGATTATCTCCAGCTAAAACAAAACTGGAATATTGGCTAAGTTTCAATTGATATAATTTGTAATTGTCAGAGTAGATTTGAGGAATAAATATCTCGGATGAGTTCGTTTTTGGGTAGAATCTGTCTGATGGTTTCGGAATAATAATTTTTGGCACTTTTATTTTTCTGTGAATGATACTTTTGGAATTTTCTCTTATTATGCAGTTCTATCATAAGAAACTCTTGATATCTTTCCCAACTCTGAGAAACCAATACTTTCGGAGATATGATTTATCAAAGTTTGAATAAGAGCGTCAAAGCTCCTGTCCACAGGGCTTTCTCACTTTTTAAGTGCTCCATTAAGTTGTGGTGTCCGATGATTAGATAGCTATAAATCTTTCAGTTCTCGTAAAATTTCTGTCTATTCCAGAATTTCATCTATTTGGTCATTAGAGAGCGAACTCAACACTGGAATATTGTTCAAAGAATGAAAGTTTAAATGAAGTTGAAGAAATTCTGGAATTTCAAGATTCAATGATGGAGAAAGACCATCATTGCAAAAAAATAATTTGATGTTTTTTTTCTTTCGAATTTCCTTCAGAATTCATTTTTACTCCCAAGTCGCACGAAC
This sequence comes from Halyzia sedecimguttata, assembly GCA_937662695.2. Lineage (NCBI taxonomy): Eukaryota > Metazoa > Arthropoda > Insecta > Coleoptera > Coccinellidae > Halyzia > Halyzia sedecimguttata. The sequence continues at coordinate 64,521,701 of OW569417.2, read as the reverse complement.
TTGCCAATATAAACTTTACTATTGCACTCTGCTGCGAAATAATTCTGAAAGAATCCCCTGAATAGCGATAGAATTCCGTAGAAATTTACCCCTCGCCCGCAGCCCCTCGGGAAGTCGATCATTTTTTCAGGGGATGTTGTAATCGGTATAATTAACCCACATACAAAATCTGTATGTGCTCCGGCGAATAGTTCCGGAGATATTGAATTTTGAAATATAAGGATTGAAAAAACAACCCTGCAGCCCCTCGGGATAAGGATTGAAAAAACAACCCCGCAGCCCCTCGGGAAGTCGATAATTTTTTCAGGGAATGTCGTTATCGGTATTATTAACCCACATACAAAATCTGAATGTGCTCCGGCGAATAGTTCCGGAGATAATGAATTTTGAATTATAACGGTTGAAAAAACTACCCCGCAGCCCCTCTGGAAGTCGATAATTTTTCAAGGAATGTCGTTAACGGTATTATTAACCCGCATACAAAATCTGTATGTGCTCCGGCGAATAGTTCCGGAGATATTAAATTTTGAACTTTAAGGGTTGAAAAAACTACCCTGCAGCCCCTCAAGAAGTCGATGAAGTTTTCAGGAAATGTTGTTTTCGGTATTAATAATCCACATGCAAAATCTGTATGTGCTCCGGCGAATAGTTCCGGAGATATTGAATTTTGAAATATAAGAGTTGAAAAAACTACCCCGCAGCCCCTCGGGAAGTCGATAATTTTGTCAGGGGATGTTGTTATCGGTATGATCAACCAACATACACAGTATGTATGTGCTCCGGCGAATAGTTCCAGAGATATTAAATTTTGAACTTTAAGGGTTGAAAAAACTACCCCGCAGCCCCTCATGAAGTCCATAATTTTCTCAGGGAATGTTGTTATCGGTATTATTAACCCACATGCAAAATCTGAATGTGCTCCGGCGAATAGTTCCGGAGATATTAGATTTTGAACTTTAAGGGTGAAAAAAACTACCCTGCAGCCCCTCGGGAAGTCGATAAATTTTTCAAGGAATGTTGTTATCGGTATTATTAACCCACATGCAAAATCTGTATGTGCTCCGGCGAATAGTTCCGGAGATATTAAATTTTGAACTTTAAGGGTTGAAAATACTACCCCGCAGCCCCTCGGGAAGTCAATAATTTTTTAAGGAATGTTGTTATCGGCATCATTAACCCACATGCAAAATATGTATGTGCTCCGGCGAATAGTTCCGGAGATATTGAATTTTGAAATATAAGGGTTGAAAAAACTACCCCGCAGCCCATCGGGAAGTCGATCATTTTTTCAGGGGATGTTGTTATCGGTATTATTAACCAACATGCAAAATCTATATGTGCTCCGGCAAATAGTTCCGGAGATATTGAATTTTAAACTTTAAGGGTTGAAAAAACTACCCCGCAGCCCCTGGGGAAGTCGATAATTTTTTCAGGGGATGTTGTTATCGGTATTATTAACCCACAAGCAAAATCTGTATGTGCTCCGGCGAATAGTTTCAGAGATATTAAATTTTCATTATTAAGGGTCAAAAAAACTACCCCGCAGCACCTCGACGTCGATCATTTTTTCAGGGGATGTTGTTAGCAGTATTATCAACCCACATGCAAAATCTGTATGTGCTCCGGCGAATAATTCCGGAGATATTAAATTTTGAACTTTAAGGGTTGAAAAGACTTCCCCGCAGCGTCTCGGGAAGGCGATAATTTTTCAGGGGATGTTTTTATCGTTATTATTAGCCCACATGCAAAAGCTGTATGTGCTCCGGCGAATAGTTCCGGAGATATTCAATTTTGAACTTTGAGGGTTGAAAAAACTAACCCGCAGCCCCTCGGGAAGTTGATTATTTTTTCAGGAGATGTTGTTATCGGTATTGTTAACCCACATGCAAAATCTGTATGTGCTCCGGCAAACTGTTCCGGAGATATTAAATTTTGAACTTTAAGGGTTGAATAGACTACCCCGCAGCCCCTCAGGAAGTCGATCATTTTTTCAGGGGATGTTGTTATCGGTATAATTAACCCACATGCAAAATCTGTATGTGCTCCGGCGAATAGTTCCGGAGATATTGAATTTTGAAATATAAGGGTTGAAAAAACTACCCCGCAGCCCCTCGGCGAGTCGATTATTTCTTCAGGGAATGTCGTTATCGGTATTATTAACCCACATGCAAAATCTGTATGTGCTCCGGCGAATAGTTCCGGAGATATTAAATTTTGAACTTTAAGGGTTGAAAAAACTACTCCGCAGCCCCTCGAGAAGTCGATCATTGTTTCAGGGGATGTTATTATTATGTTATTATTAACCCACATGCAAAATCTGTATGTGCTCCGGCGAATAGTTCAGGAGATATTAAATTTTGAAATATAAGGGTGGAAAAACTACCCCGCAGCCCCTCGGGAAGTCGATCATTTTTTCAGGGGATGTTGTTATCGGTATTATTAACCCACATGCAAAATCTGTATGTGCTCCGGCGAATAGTTCCGGAGATATTGAATTTTGAAATATAAGGGTGGAAAAAACTACCCCGCAGCCCCTCGGGAAGTCGATCATTTTTTCAGGGAATGTCGTTATCGGTATTATTAATCCACATACAGAATCTGTATGTGCTTCGGTGAATAGTTCCGGAGATATTGAACTTTGAAATATAAGGGTGGAAAAAACTACATCGCAGCCCCTCGGGTAGTCGATCATTTTTTCTGGGAATGTTTTTATTGGTATTATTAACCCACATGCAAAGTCTGTATGTGATCCGGCGAATAGTCCCGGAGATATTAAATTTTGAACTTTAAGGGTTGAAAAGACTACCCCGCAGCCTCTCGGGAAGTCGATCAATTTTTCAGGGGATGTTGTTATCGGTATAATTAACCCACATGAAAAATCTGTATGTGCTCCGGCGATAAGTTCCGGTGATATTGAATTTTGAAATATAAGGGTTGAAAAAACTACCCCGCAGCCTTTCGGGAAGTCGATAATTTTTTCAGGAGATGTTGTCATCAGTATTATCAACTCACATGCAAAATCTGTATGTGCTCCGGCGAATAGTTCCGGAGATATTAAATTTTGCCCTTTTAGGGTTGAAAAGACTACCCCGCAGCCCCTCTGGAAGTCGATCATTTTTTCAGGGGATGTTGTAATCGGTATAATTAACCCACATGCAAAATCTGTATGTGCTCCGGCGAATAGTTCCGGAGATATTGAATTTTGAAATATAAGGGTTGAAAAAACTACCCCGCAGCCCCTCTGGAAGTCGATCATTTTTTCAGGGGATGTTGTAATCGGTATAATTAACCCACATGCAAAATCTGTATGTGCTCCGGCGAATAGTTCCGGAGATATTGAATTTTGAAATATAAGGGTTGAAAAAACTACCACGCAGCCCTTCGGAAAGTCGATCATTTTTTCAGGGAATGTTGTTATCGGTATAATTAACCCACATGCAAAATCTGTATGTGCTCCGGCGAATAGTTCCGGAGATATTAAATTTTGAAATATAAGGGTTGAAAAAACTACCCCGCAGTCCCTCGGAAAGTCGATCATTTTTTCAGGGGATGTTGTTAACGGTATTATTAACCCACATGCAAAATCTGTATGTGCTCCGGCGGATAGTTCCGGAGATATTAAATTTTGAAATATAAGGGTTGAAAAAACTACCCCGCAGCCCCTCGGGAAGTCGATAATTTTTTCAGGGGATGTTGTTATTGGTATAATTAAACCACAAGCAAAATCTGTATGCGCTCCGGCGAATAGTTCCGGAGATATTAAATTTTGAAATTTAAGGGTTGAAAAGACTATCCCGCAGCCCCTCGGGAAGTCGATTTAATTTTTTCAGTCGATATTTCCATTGCTATACGGAACCCACATCCAAAATATTCAAGTGCTTTGGCGAACAGACGATCATATGAGAGAGAAATTAGAATCAGTCTGCACGCCACTGGCCTGGAGCTTTCGGGCGTTTCCGCCAAACAGTCTGCTAAAACAGTCTGCTAGGTTCACACCGGTTGAAGGGGGTTTGTGCTTTTTTCTTGACAAGTGTGTTGGAGTCCACATTTCCTTTAATTCCCGCGTGACCAGGAACCCAGACCAAGGAGACCCTCTTGTTCTTGCCTACTTCATTGAGTTTTCATCAGCACTCCCATATAAGCTTATACTCGATAACATGGGAGCTCAGAGCTCTAATAGTTGCTTGACTGTCAGATTGGATTGCTATATCACATCTCTGATAGTGTCTTTCTAGGTTCATTTCCACGCATGTTTCTATTACAAGTACTTCTGCCTGAAAGACGCTCGGAGCCTAGCAATAGTGAGCATTTGGTGCCTGCCCTATATACTCCAGCGCCAGCTCCTGTAGTGTCTGCGTACCATTTGATGGCATTTCTCTTGAGCATTTGGGTGGTGAATTCCCTGTTTCAGTCTTTTTTCCTACCGAGCATCGTAGTGAAGTTCTTTTCGATGCTTCCTTTCTTAATCATTTCGTCACTAAGAAGATTGGCTGATAAAATGTACCTGGTAAGAGAGTACCAGGCTTTTTGGTTTCTGACCATTAGCACTATGTCATCGGCATAGCCTATTCAACCGAAGCCGAGCTCCCATAGCCAGTGTAGGAGCTCGTCCACAACTAGGATCCAAAGAAGGGGAGGCGTTACTCCTCTTCGAGGTGTTCCACGAGTGGCTTTGACAGAAGTAGTCTTATTGCTCACTTGTGCCTCGGCTAACCTCGTCGGCCACAGCTTATACATCCATTTAATAATGGTTTTATTTATTATCCCCTCGCCTTCCCAGTACTTCTTTAACAGACACACGTGTTGTGTTGTCAAAGGCCCTAGATAATTCCAGGAATGCACTCATTGCGAATTCTTTATTGTCCAGAGTTCTTTGGATGATTTCAGTCAGCTGATACACAGCAGGGTCTGTAGATCGTCCGCCCTGTAAGCATGCTGACCTTTGTGAAGTGGAATACACTCCAGATCCTCCGTTCTTATGTAGTTGTCCACTACCTTCTCCATCTTTTTCAGTAGAAACGATTTCAGACAAATGGGTCTGAAAGATTGAGGATCAGTTCCCTCCTTCTTCCCTATTTTTGATTTGAAGGTTAGTTTTGCCCTTCTCCATTTACTAGGTAGGTACTTGATCCAAGGCTAAACTGCTTCACATGATTTTCAGCAGATGGGGAAGAAACTCTTCCATACCTTTCTGCAGGAGTGCTGGAAATATCCCATCCTCTCCTGGTGACTTATATGGCTGAAAGGTGTTTATTGCCCATTCTGGCCGTTGCCTTGTGAACATCATCTTAGCAATATCCCAATCCTCCTTGGGGGAGATTTTGGTGTGATTTATTGCTGTTTCAGTGTTCGTAACAGGTTCACTCGCTGGAATGAGTCTTGAGAATAATGATCGATCGTTCTTCTTTCCTTCCATGTATGACTGGTGTGAAGTTAGCCACATCCACAAGTACACTCCTTTTTCAAATGGAATTGTTCCGCGTTCTGCTCTTAGGATATGCTTAGTGGAGGAAAAATGAATCGAAAGACGTACCCCACATAGTTTGTCGAGGTAGCTGGTAGTAGGGGTAGTTTGTAAGAAATATTTCCATAACTTTTTCAAATTTTGTCGAGCCTCGAGGGGGTGGTAGTAGAGGTAGTTTATACGAAATGTTTTCATAACTTTTTCAAATAAAATTGTTCCGCGTTCTGCTTTTAGGATATGCTTAATCAAGCAAAGATGAATCTAAAAACATACCCCGCATAGTTTGCCGAGCCTTGAGGGGGTGGTAGTAGGGGTAGTTTATACGTAATATTTCCATAACTATTATAAATGAAATTATTCCGCGTTATGCTTTGAGGATATGCTTAATCGAGCAAAAATGAATCGAAAGACATACCCCGCATAGTTTGCTGAGGGGGTGGTAGTAGGGGTAGTTTATACGAAATATTTCCATAACTTTTTCAAATGGAATTGTTCTGCCTTCTGCTTTTAGGATATGCTTAACAGAGATAAAATGAATCGAAAGAAGTACCCCTACTACCACCCCATCGAGGCTCGGAAAACTATGCGGGGTAGGTCTTTCAATTCATTCTTCCTTCATTAAGCATATCCTGAAAGCAGAACGCGGAACAATTTCATTTGAAAAAGTTATGGAAATATTTCGTTTGAACCACCCCCTCGAGGCTTGGAAAACTATGCGGGGTACGTTTTTCGATTCATTTTTCCTTCATTAAGTATATACTAAAAGCAAAACGCGGAACAATTTCATTTGAAAAAGTTATGGAATACTACCACCCCCTCGAGGCTCGACCAACTATGCGGGGTACTTCTTTCGATTCATTTTTGCTCCATTAGTATATCCCAAAAGCAGAACTCGGAACAATCCCATTTGAAAGTTCATGGAAATATTTCGTCTAAACTACCCCTACTACCACCTACCACCCTCTCGAGGCTCACAAACTATGCGGGGTATGTCTTTCGATTCATTTTTGCTCCACTAAGCATATCCTAAAAGCAGAACGCGGAACAATTTCCTTTGAAAAAGTTATGGAAATATTTCGTATAAACTACCCCTACAACCACCCCCTCGAGGCTCGGCAAACTATGAGTGGTATGTCTTTCGATTCTTTTTTGCTCCATTAAGCATATCCTAAAAGCAGAACGTGGAACAATTCCATTTGAAAAAGTTTTGGAAATATTTCCGCTAAACTACCCCTACTACCACCCCCTCGAGGCTAGACAAACTATGCAGGGTACTTCTCTCGATTCATTTTTCCTCCATTAAGCATATCCTAAAAGCAGATAGCGGAACAATTTCATTTCAAAAACTTATGGAAATATTTCGTTTAAACTACCCATTTTACCACCCTCTCAAACTATAAGGGTGATGCCATTCTAATCTATTTCCTTCACGATCTAGAGCAGAAACACAATCTAAAAGAAGAATACTCATTTTCAATAATTTATTCGACGTAATTCCTTCGGTAAACACTGAAACTATATTGACCATACTTTTGCCTCCGAGTATACTTGTGGATGTGACGAACTTCACACCAGTCCGTGTATGACCCATCCGACTTTTTCAACGACATTTTGGCATTACTTCCCCCTCTAGCCTTGACCTTTTGCAGTCTGGCCGCAGTGGAAGTGGAAGTGATTTTTTCACAAAAGGCTTGAAAGTTGAGCCTTTTGGCCTTCCTAATCTCCTTGTTATATTGAGTTAGCATCTCAGTGTACCCCTGCCAGTTACCGTCTCTTTTGGCCCTATTAAAGATCCGACGGACCTCCTTCCTGAGGTTTGACAGGTTCTCATTCCACCAAGGTGCTTCCTTTTCTGATCGAACCTTTTACAGTAGACACCTGGAGCGAAAAGCCTCCTTTATTGCCCCACTGACCTGTTCGACTTTTTGCTATTCTGTTCCTAATTGTCCCTCAAATAGGTCTTATACAGAGACCAATCGGTCTTTCTGGGATTTCGAATTGAAGGCACCGAGGTGCTGCTTGCCTCTAACCTGAATTCAATAATCCAATGATCAGATAGTGATGGTTCGTCCATCACCCTCCAGGCTGGTACATTCTTCCTAGCAGCAGCGTTAGCTATTTTTACGTCTAGGACCCCTTTTCTTGCTCTCGTGACAAAGGTAGGGGAAGTCCCAACATTCAGGATCTCGAGGTTATTTGCTAAGAGGTATTCTAATAAGCACTCACCTCTGGAATTGATGTCAGTGCTTCCTCACGCAGTATTATTTGCGTTGGCATCGCAGCCAATTATGATTGGCAGCCGTCTGCTGTTTCAATATTGCATCAGTCCCTGCACTTCCACTGGCGGTGTTTTGGCCCGTCTCCAGCGAAGTATGCAGATGCAAAGACAATGTCCCGGTCGGTGCCATCAATGTTTGATGATAACCAAAATTGGGGCTAGGTCCCGAGACATCTACTCTGAAACACATTAATATATTACGTTATTTCTTATGAGTACACAGGCACGTGAGGATACTTGCCTCTGGTCATAAATCAGTCTTTACATGCCAAACTTTTGATTTGGCTTAGCATTCCTAAAGCGTTATTCTCTTTGTATTGAGCATTGCGTATTAACCTGGGCTTTTTCGCTCCCCAGTGGTCAACTGAATGAGACTCCAACCGGAGTACTTTCTAATTACCACAAAGGGGAACAGAATATACGTAGAGATCTATAGTTTTGAGTAGCCACAGCGAGGAGCTTGGTTGGTTGAATTTCAGGTGTCACTTGTGTCTACTTTCTACTCACAAGAAGTGATTGCTGGTTTTTAATAAACTGGTTACTTCGTAGTGTCTTTTTCATCAGCGTTGAATTATGATCCACTGATGATTCCTAATAAAGATGAAACCACGGTATGTAGCTATTCCACTTTGATGAAATCATACAAACTCTGAGGATTACACCAAAACTTTGATCTCTGCTAGTCCATTCATCTTCATGTACTAGTGTTTAGCTTTCCTAAAGCGTTATTCTCTTTGTGACAATCCTCGAATTTCAGAATAACTATCAACAATAGTATATTCTAAAACAAGTAGGAGAATGGGCTGGTAGTCAAACACGAATGCAAAATTCGTACGCATGAGTGTTGGAATTGCCTTCTGCAACGAGTATTAGACGATATTTTCTCTATTTCAGGCAAGTTTTGTAAAATATTGTTGAAATTGAAGGAAAAATTAGGATTATACATCCTAGTGACTTTAGTATTGTATCTTGGCAGTTGGTGTGACTGTTACGAACGTTGACAGATCACGGAATTTCAATTGTACGTAGAGCATGGAGATCAGATTTAACAGTTTCCTAATATCATGAATGATTCAAAATTAGCAAGAAGAAAATCTCTAGTACCTTATTTTTTGATGAAAATGAAACCTTTCCTCTCAACAATTACAATCACCTTATCCAGATTATCTTATATTGACAATAATTGACGTATGTTGAAATTTGATGGGATCGAATGTCAGTGCTGACTACCACCAAACGAATAATATAACTAGAAACAATGCGGGAATGATTTCATTCCAGCAATGTTTTTAGTGCTGGAATGAACTCATTACGACACTGAAGTAGAGAATAGTTATTTTCCTAACAAGTGCGGAAAGTGATACTTTCCCGCACGAAACGGCCGTTAGCCGAACGACGCGAAGCGGAGTTCGGATAAGCAGTTGAGTGCGGGAAAGACACTTTTCGCTCGAGTTAGGAACAATGTTTTTTCTACAAGCACTTTTATTATAGGTATGAGATCGATTTGAGTTCAACACACAGAACAAATTTGATATTATTAATTCATAATACCTACACATGAATGACAAGCGTAATCCTTGCATGTCGTTACCATCATACCTATACTGTCATCAATGTCATCGTTGTCGTTCGGTCCATAGAGGCATATGAAATATTTATATCTATGAACTGGAATATTCATTTATTCTTTATTCCATTCATATTCATATTCATGGCAACCGATTACTATACCGATTTTCCTAAGTAAATCGGGAATTTTGGTAATTGTTTTAAAAATCTAGAGGACGGATCGAGGTTCGAAGGGGGTGGATATCGAATCTTAGGGAGGGGGAAAGGGTAGATCCGAAGACCCTATGTCGATATCTATCGCGGATTTCCCGTAACGAACGAAAATGTATTTTTTATCCTTCGCCCGGCGAAAAAGCGAGACCGACTTTATTTCGCATAAGGCTTCGAAAATACGACAGCTCTGGCTCCGAATTTTTCGTCGAGACGAAGAAGAAGTATGGGTGCGTCAGGAACCAGCTCAACTTTTACCTACGATAAGTCAAAATATACTAAATCGATACAAGTTCAGGAAGTTTCGCTTCCGGGAATTTTCCTTGCTAGAAGACATTCCGAGAAACGTCAAAATTGACATGAGAGACGGACTAACGGCCCTTCTAGGTCGTTTTCGGGCCTGAAAGTTGCCGAAAAGTGAAGATAAGGGTGAAAAACCCTATAATAAACCGCCATGTGGCGATTTTATTTCGAAAAGTGAAAATTAAGAATATCTATCCCCAGTAAGTACCGACCAATTATTCGAATACCGGAAATCGGTCAAAATTTACGTTGGAGCCGGTGGCGCATGCGTCTGACGATCGAACTCTCGGTGTCAGACCGAGAAAAAGGGGTCGAATCCCGGAGAGGGAATCACACTTTTTCGTGTATTTTAGACCCTGTAGGTGGCGCTACAATCGATGTATAGGAACTCGAAATCGTCCGGACCGTTTTTGATAAAACGTTGTGACTTTGTATCGGCGTGTCTCCGATAGCATCCTGTAGGGGGCACCTCCATTGATCTATAGAAGCTCGAAAACGGCTCCACCGATTTCGATGAAACTTTGTGTGCGTACTTAAGTGGGTCTCAGAGTGACAATAGGAACCCGGTAGATGGCGCTGTGTTCGGCTTTTAGAAACGCAAGAACGACCGGACCGATTTCGATTAAACTTTCTGTGTGTCTGAGGAGGTCTCAGATCCACGATATACCCTCCATAGGTGGCGCTATGATCGGGTCACAGGAACTCGAAAATGGCTATACTGATTTTCATGAAACTTTGTGATCTTGTTTCGGAAGGCCTAACGTTCACGATACGATATGGTAGGTGGCGCTACATTCGGCTTCTAGGAACTCAAAAACGCCTCGACATATTTCGATAGGACTTTCAAACAACAGGACACGTTAGATGGCGTTGAACTACGGGTTCGATTGATCTACCGATTATATTGATCTACCGGAAAAATGTAGATCTACCGGAAAAATGAAGATCTACTGGAAAAATGTAGATCTACCGAAAAAATGTAGATCTACTGGAAAAATGTAGATCTACCGAAAATGTAGATCTACCGGAAAAATGTAGATCTACCGAAAAAATGTGGATCTACCGGAAAAATGTAGATCTACTGGCTAGGTAGATCTGCGGGCCCACTAGTAGATACTAATTAAATAACACAAAATTGATATTATGCAAGATATATTTGCAGTATCTTGACGATATCGATTAATTTTGCGGTGGGATTCTTGCACCAAGGAATTGGTAAGATAACGGTTCATTTGATATTTTCCTGGTAATAAACGCATGGTTCGAAAAGGGGAGAAAGGAACATGAATTAGTTCCAATAATACTGTCATCATGCCTTTAAACGAGTATGGTAACGAGTATTTCAATAATATATCTGCCGTTAAATGTACATTAATTATTTATTATTATAGCAATCTGAATATAATGAAATCAGGATATGATATGTAAACCATACAGTGTGGTCCAACGAAAACTCAACACCTCGATTTTCCGGCTTTAAAATGAAAATGTGGAAAATCACTTGGACCCGAGGGTGAACAACTTTTCCGCTCTTTGCATCCCCGTAACTGTAACCCCCTTACGGTGGTGAGCACAACCCCTTGATTTTAAATTGGGATGAAAGGTGTTGCGATACCTCATATTGAAGATCTTATCGAGTACTATCTGCTTCTGAAATGTCGCTCAAAAATTTCCATTGATAACGAAATGACAGGTAAAGTAGTGGAGGAATACTTACTTTTGTGATTAGTTTATTGAATACTGGAAATGGCCACCATTTACTTCCATGCAGTAATATAAGTTTTGCTGAAATCGTTCACGTACATTACTTACTAGATTTCTGGTGTATTTTGACGGCATTCATTAAAGATTCATGTTCGCAAACAATCCAGTGACTCATGTTGGGTAGCGTAAATCTTGGAATTCAGGTAACCCCATAGAAAAAAGTCCAGTGGAGCCAGATCAGGTGATCTGGGTGGCCACTCAATATGTGCCCTTCTTCCAATACAGGCGTGAGGAAAATTTTCATCTAAGACCTGACGCACTAGTTATTAATAATATTAATTGGAAATAAAACGAGGATAACTAACAGCAAACAAAAATAAACTGCAATAAGGAAATTAAGAATAGCTATGTATAATATATACATATTAGTATCTAATATTTAGTTATTAGTTATATTTATTGTAAACGTGCAGTTGGTCGCATTATGCAAGTTTATAGCAGAAGCCATCATGTTGGTCGAAGTCAGCTGCTCAGTGGAAGGAGATAATTCTGAATTACCGGTTGAAGTGGAAGGAACATGGGAAGGAGCATTCAAATTCAGAATTTTGGTAGCCATCATGTTGGTCGAAGTCAGCTGCTCCGTCGAAGAAGATAATTCTGAATAACAGGTTGAAGTTGAAGGAGCATTCAAATTAAGAATTTTGCTAGACATTTCTTTTTTCTTGTTTACTGATTCTTCCAAATAACCCTCAGCAACAGAAGTTGACTTCCACCCTCCTAATCATATTGGTGATTCCCTCTCCACGGTTAGCTAGGAATGTAGCAGAAGAGCGCCTAAAACTGTGACCTGTGTATAATTCTGGATTTTGTAATCGTAAAAATCCGGCTATTTCGGAAGGTATTCTTCCTATCGTATTTATTCCTATAGGTTGCATTGTACATTTTCCTTTATTGTACCTTAAGAAAAATCGGCGATGGTCTATTTCCTTCGGACGTAAGTTGGCATATTTTCGATATATATTTAAAAAATGTCCGTCGTTGGTGTCTTGGGAGATAATGAATGATCTCGATGAATAATTTTTGGAGTCCTTAATGTTGACAATAATCATGTTTCCTTTATCATCTATATCGTCGATAGTTATTTTTGTTAATTCTTTCCGTCTGCAAGCACCAGCCAATCCAAAAATCGTTACCACCTTGATCATTAGGTAAATTTCATCAGGTGCCTCACTCATAAATTTGGATATGTCCTCTTCATTAAAAATTTTAGCTTTTTTCGGACGAAAACCAACATTTTGTCTTTTAATGAAGGCAGTTAATTTATGGAATTTTCCAATATCCAAATCTTGCTTCAATTTACAAACACTCTTTATCATAGAATATACGGACCATAATGTGTTCGGTTTAAAAATTTTCGAAATTTCCAAAAAATAAGTCAAAAAGACTTCCTCCTTCCTGGGTTTTACTTTCTTGGAATCACACCAGGCAATGAATTGAGAATAGCGCTTCTCATATTTTTCGATTGATTTGGGTGGAAGCAACTTCAAATTGGCTTCATAAGATGCTTCTAATATGTCCGAGGGCAGGTCATCATCAGATATATCCATTCTTACCGAAAATATTACGTACGGATTGAAATCAATTTGCTATTTTCAAATAAATTAATGACAATTGTCAATTCACATGTTGTTTCCATAGTAACCTCGTCGTAAGCGTTCGATGCATAGAAATATTAGATAATTCAGTATATTCTATATAAAAAGTGTGCGGAAAAAACGCCTGCTAATCCATTTCCGCACTGTTAACAGTGCGGAAATGGATTAGCAGGCGTTTTTTCCGCACTGTTTGGAAATGTGACTCTTTACGATTCGAAATGTGTGCGGAAAAAGGGTTGAACGCGCACGCTTGTAGAAAAAATAATTTTCGTTAAGTATCTGACGAAGGAGTCTTATATAAACCCCGAAACGTTACAATATAGTTGTTTCTTCGTTGATGTTGTTTCTTTGGTGTTTGTTAGGCAACATTTTTCGATTGATTGCTTCTGACATATATACAGGGTGAGTCTTTAAGTTGTACATTAATTTTAACCATGTATTCCTCTCATTAAATGGAACACCTTTCGGCGCTCTTGTTCCTCGGAACAGAGCGGTTATCAATTTGCCCAAATGTCTGTTATTTTCGAATTTTTGGCTGAAAATGGTCTTGAACGATTTGGTTTGACTCACTGATCAAGAATTCGGCGTCGATATCGATTCTGTCCGGCTGTCCGGCCGGCCGTTAACACGATAAGTTACGAACGGAATGAGCTAGACAGTTGAAATTTCCAGAATAGGTTTGAGGGATAAATATCTCGGTTGAGTTCGTTATTGGGCAAAATCGGTCTAATAGTTTCGGAGTAGGTAACGAAAAAATATATTTTTTTGGCTCTCTAGTTCCTCGGAACTGAGTGCTTATCAATTTGCCCAAATGTCTGTAATTTTCGAAAATTTCGATGATAATGGTCTTTAACGATTTGGTTCGACTCACTGATCAAGAATCCGTGGTCGAAATTCATTCTGTCCGGTGGCCGTAGGCACGATAACTCTCGAACGGAATGAGCTAGACAGTTGAAATTTTCAGAGTAGGTTTGGGAGATAAATATCTCGGCTAAGTTCGTTATTGGGCAAAATCGGACAGATGGTTTCGGAGTAACAAAAAAAAATTTTTTTTTACAAAGCAAATTCCAAATTAAATTTTTTTCAATAAGCAGTTTTATCATATGAATCCAATGATATCATTTTTAACTCTAACAAGCCAATACTTCCGGAGATATGATTTTTCAAAATTTCAATGATAAATCGTATTTCACAGAGTGATATAATTAATCTATGTATGAATTGTCATAATGTCAACTTATTATCCTGAGACATGACATTATTTAATCAATCGAAGAATTATGAGAATAAAGTGTATTGCGAAATGTGAGCGAAGTGAGAAAAATCTCAGTTGTTTGCTCCGAAATTATTTTTTCTCAGAAAAGTCTTACATTTCGGAACTGAACCTGAAGTAAGAGATCTGAGAGTAGTGAGACTGCTTTTCATCCATAGACATAGAATGCAAATAGAATGTAAATATTGAAAGCATAATTCTGCAGTTCGAGAGAGGAGAAAATTTGGTGAACGTAGATCAGGAAATTTTTGATCGATTACAAGGTAATTTTTCATTATTACTCTTCTTTGATACATGTTTTATGAAAAATCTACTATTTGTAGGTACTTTAAACCTGTTTTGGGCAATTGTCATACGAAACTTGTTGGCGCTCTAGTTCCTCGGAACTGAGTGCTTATGAATTTGCCCAAATGTCTGTAATTTTCGAATTTTTCGATGAAAATGGTCTTAAACGATTTGATTCGACTCACTGATCAAGAATCCGAGGTCGAAATCGATTCTGTCCGGAGGGCCGGCTGGCCGGCCGTAGGCTCGATTACTCTCGAACGAAAGGAGTTAGCAGATTGAAATCTGCAAGGTGGGTTAGGAGCGTGAATATCTCGGACGAGCTCGTTAATGGGAGAAATCCATCAAGCGGTTTCGGAGTTATGGCCGATTTTAGTAAAAATATTTTTTATGAATATTTCCGAAACCGATCACTCGATCTATCTAAAATTTAGCATCAAATTGTAGAATAATGACCTTTATACGCATGTGAAGTTTTGTATTGACCAGATTACCGCAAAGTGTCAAAAAAAAATTTCAAAATTTAAAAAAAGTTTTTCTAAAATAACTCTCGAACGGAATGAGCTAGGTAGTTGAAATTTTCAGAGTAGGTTGGGGAGATGAATATCTCGGTTAAGTTCGTTATTGGGCAAAATTGGCCATATTTAATTCGATTTCTTCCATGGTGCAATTCTCATTCTCAGATTGCTCATTTAATCTTGATAAATAAACTATTATTTGAATTGGATTTCCTTTATGATGCAGTTCTATCATAAGAATACATTGATATAATTCCCAACTATGAGAAACCAATACTTTCGGAGATATAATTTGTCTGTTTGAACTATAGCGCCAGAAAGCTACTGTCCACAGGGCTTGAACCCATTTTTTTACATTACAACTTTTGAATTTAATTTTTTTTAAGATGCAATTTCATCATAAGCATTGTTATCATTTTGAACCCTAATAAGCTAATACTTTCCGAGATGCGATGTTTCAAAATTTCAATAATACATCGTAAGTTCTATGTATTCAAAGAATGTTAACACAGAATCTGTCTGTGTTCACTGTTCATAAATGTAATCTTTTCTAGCTATTAGAGATTGTCAATTCGTAGTTTGAAAATATTTTCTCTTGGAAAACAAGTATCCGATTCTTGAATTTGTGAATATATACAAGACTGTTTTGAAACCGAAAATAATATTGACTGGTTGCATATTGAATAATTCACCTATAAATCCAGGATGATGTTTCAGAAGATTTAGAATTGGATCATTTTAATGATGTAGTTTATGAAGGCAATATAAAAGAAGAACATAATGGAATAATCAAAAGAAATTACTGTTCGTTGACCACTGAGGTTAATATTACCTTTTACTTCCTTAAGTAGTGAGACATGTTCCTATATACAGTATTTTCATAATGTTGCTAGCAAAAAAATACTGAAATATGGATCAACATTTATGTATCAAACATTTTTTCTTGAGTTAAGGTTCATAATACAGAAAAGAATGTGTTAGTGGTGTTACGGTAGCTAAGTGAATTTTGAAATTCGGAAAAAAAGAAATGAAAAAAAAAAAGATACGGTGGAAGCTCTCGAACCTACCTCCGTTGGGATGAACGCCAGAATGGGTAGCTGGTACTATCTTGATAACTATTTGCTGTATGTAGAAATGTTCACACACTTTAGGAAAATTTGAGAAAATAGAAGAATCTTGAAATTTCAGTGCTAACTTTTAACTATGTTATACACCATATTCTTCGCGAATCGAAATCGTACTAATCATCTCTCTCACATATGTCTCCAATATGTAGTCCAAGATTTTCCAACGTATTTATTTACAATGCAATATAATGAATAAAAAAATAAACATAGAAACCGACACGTTCAGTCAACGATCGTTTCGAAATAAAATAAATATAGAACGATATTTAGAGAAAAAAATTAAAGCTAAATAATAATGATTGTTGCATTAATATAACCGCCCACCTCAAATATACGTATTTTGAAGAAAAGAAAAAGAAAAATAGAATTCAGCTATGATTATTGCTGTGGTAATGGACACAACTTCACAATAGGACGTTGCATCACACTTTGGCTGGTACGAACGGTAGCTACACGAGCTATTCCATCTGAACCCAGATGTAGTTTTTACATTCGTGCCAATCGCCAGCGCAAGGGGGAAATAGGCCCATCTTTGATTGAAACAAGCATTCCCGGTTTCAACGCAGAATCCGAGGGTGTATCCCATTTTTTACGTTGTTGTAACGTCTGCAGGTACTCGTTATGCCAACGTTTCCAAAAATCAACATGAAGTCGAGAAAGCAATTGCCATCCAGACAACCTATTGATTTTTAGATGCGACAAATCATCATCTGGTAGCGCTGTCAAGGGCGCAAGAGTCAGAAAATGACCGGGCGTCAAGGCAGATAGATCATTTGGATCACTGCTCAACGGACAAAGTGGTCGCGAATTCAGAACTGCTTCGATTTGCGTCAAAACGGTATACAGTTCTTCATAAGTTAGTTTTTGTTCACCTATCACTCTCATTAAGTGAGTCTTAACTGATTTTATTCCGGCCTCACAAAGCGTTCCGAAGTGAGGTGCAGATGGAGGTTTGGACTTGGAGCTCCAATCAATATTATCAGCTTCGGTAGCATTGCGGAACAAAGTACGCAAAATTGCGTAGGCACCACGAAAATTGGTACCTTCGTCACTAAAAATCTTAATACACCGCCCTCTACGTGCGATAAAGCGTCGTAAAGCTGTCAAAAAAGCTTCTGCGGTGAGATCAGAAACTAATTCAATATGTACTGCCTTAACGGCGAAACAAACGAAAAAGCCATATGTACGCTTTCGTATATTTAGTACCTCGTGATTTTGACATAGTGATGAAAAGGGGACCACCGAAGTTAACACCAACACATTGAATTGGCTTTATCTGATTTAAACGGCTAGAAGGCAAGCTTCCCATGAAAGGTTGAATGGGTTTGGGATTTAAACGAAAGCAGGTGTCACATTTTGAGAACACTCGATGTATTGCTCGTCTAGATGAAAGTTTCCAAAATTGCTGACAAATAAGGAACTGCAATGCTTCCTGACCTGGGTGTAAATATTTCAAGTGGAAATGACGAATTATAAGATCCGTCAGAGGATATTGGCAAGGAAGTAATGCATGATGTTTGCTCTCAAAGGAAAGCCCTGAAAGTGCAATTCGACCGCCCAGCATAAGAATATCATTTGACTCAAGAAAATGATTCAGTGTCCTGAAAGATTTTGACAAAATTTTACCTCTTCGAAGATACTCGATTTCCACACCGAAAATATCCACTTGAACTTGTTTTACGAGAAAAAAAGGCATGTGTTAACTATGAAAAAGTTAACTTAGCTTTGATAAGACAATGAAGAATTTTGAGCATTGAAGCAGAATCTGAAAACATTTGCTAAAATCCTTTGAATTTTTGAAAGAGATGAAAACTGTGATATGAGGTCATCGGTCAAAGATTTCTGAACCGATGTTATCAGGACAATTTTCCGTTCTTCCTTCGAACAGAGGATGGTCTCAACCAACACTGGGTGCAATTTACCAATTTGAATGGAGATAAACCGCGAGAGCCAAAGTCCGCAGGGTTATCCTCTGATTTAACATGAAACCAGTTTTCGGGAGGAACAAGATTTTAAATTTTAGTTGTTTGGTTGCTCACAAAAGATTTTCACTCATGAGGTGACGATTTGATCCAAGACAGAACAACCGTTGAATCTGGCCAGGCAAATAGATCAGAAAACATATCCGATGGATAGGTGGAGATCACAAATGAAATTACTTTGGCTAACAATAGAGCAGCACATAACTCGAGGCGAGGAAGAGATATACGCTTAATTGGAGCAACCTTAGATTTTTCGCAAATGAGAAAAGTTTCAATTTGTCCTGAAAAATAAATGAAACGAAAATAAATCACAGCTGCATAACCCTTTTCACTGCTATCACCGAATCCATGTAATTCACATCTGCTATAATATTGTCGAAAAATGCATCGACGAATTCGTAGATCCTGCAGGTGACAAAGTTCCAACTTACATTGATTCCAGCAGTTTACGACGTCAGATGTGGGGATCTAGTCCCATTGCAAACCCTGAACCCAAAGAACTTGTATGAGATGCTTCATGAAAAAAGTTAACGGTGTTAAAAAACCCAGAGGATCATAAATTCGGGCAAGTTGCGATAATATGTTATCGCAATCTATCGCATCTAGTTTAGATGTTGAAAAAGAAAAAGTATCACTATTGGGATTCCAGCAAAGACCTAGAATCTTCATGAATTCAACTGGTGTTCCACTGGAATTCCTTCGCGAAGTTACGGTGATTGCTCTTCCGAGAAATATTGTACAAGGTTAGGTGTTCCCCAGGGGTCAGTTCTGGGACCTTTGCTATTTTTGTTATTTATCAATGACTTACCTGACTACCTGGTTGTGTCTGTTCTGGTACTGTTTGCGGATGATGCTTCCTTGGCGGTCAGGGCGAAAAGTATTGGAGAACTAAAGCATATATGTGAAGAACTCATTGAGCGATTTCTTGACTGGTGTCGTAAGAACTCGCTTGTTATAAACTTGGCGAAAACTCAAATTATCAGGTTTCAAAACCGAGATTTCGGTGGATCCACTCCACTTGTGGTGAGTGTTGCGGGTAGTTCTCTTAGCACCGTGGAGCATGTTAAGTTTCTGGAACTGCGCGTTGACAGGCTTTTGAGGTGGAATTTTCAGGTGGACCATTTGTGCCGAACGCTCAACAGTTCGT
The DNA here is from genome assembly GCA_937662695.2 of Halyzia sedecimguttata. NCBI lineage: Eukaryota > Metazoa > Arthropoda > Insecta > Coleoptera > Coccinellidae > Halyzia > Halyzia sedecimguttata. The sequence goes on along the minus strand of OW569417.2, from coordinate 64,502,186 downwards.
ATTACGCTCTACATCGACTGAAGGGGTCTGTCTGTACTGAAACCCTCTTGAATATATATTAATCTATAGTTTACAGTCATCTTAACTACAATACCATCCTGTGCAGTAGAGTGTTTATCGCCCAAAAAAAGATTATTCGCCTTATATTCGGCCTGAAACCTAGAAATTCATGCAGGCAGGTATTCACGAGTTTTCGAATACTTACACTACCCTGTATTTACATCCTGAGTTGCCTTCTATATGTGCGATCAAATATTAATCAACTCCCAAAATGTTCGGATTTCCATAGCTATGGAACTAGATATCGAAATATGCTATGTGTACCAAGGCACTCTACTACCAAATATGAGTCATCCCCCATATATGCAGGTACTGCTTTTTACAATCATCTACCGGATAGGTTTAAGTCATTGAATGAGAGGATATTCAAGAAAGAGATAAAGAAAATGCTATGTTCCAAGGGATATTATAACTTGGAGGAATTCCTTTCAGATGAATTGAACTAATAATTATATTATTATTATATTATTTTGTTATTATGTATTTACTTATATTGTATTGGTTGACATTTCCTATATGCCACTATGGTATCTCAAAGGATGAATAAAATTATTATTATTATTATTATTATTATTATTACTTCAAAGCCACCTTTATTCAAAAATGAAATGAGATCATTTCGAAGATCATCAGGACTCGAAACAACATCATCGATGTATATATCCTCATTAAGGATCCTAGAAGCTAAAGGACAGTTATCTTCTTCATCTGCAGCCAATCTACGCAAAGTTCGAAGCGCCAAAAAAGGAGCTGAAGACAACCCATAAGTAACAGTGTTTAACTCATAACACCTTATTGATTCTGAGCGCGAAAATCTGCAGAGAATCCGCTGATATTTACGGCGACTTGAGTGGATCAAAATTTGGTGATACATTTGTCGTATTTCGGCAGTGAACACAAACTTATGTGAACGGAATCGGAGAAGAATAGTGGCCATATCCTTCTGCTGTTTTTGACCGGTAAGAAGGCATTCATCCAAAGAAGAGTGACCAGCAACCTCTGCTGAAGCATCAAACTCCACTCTTAGTTCAGTGGAGGTGCTGTCGGGTTTTAGAACGCAATGATGTGCAATGAAATAGGAGGATTCATCAGAAGACGCTGACTCCACCAAAGTCATATGGTTAGATTCTAGATAATCTTACATGAAATCACTGTAGCGTTTACGCAGAGAGAAACGACGCAATGCCAATGAAAGTGTCACCAAATGAATCCGGAATAGAGTATTCGAAGGGAAGTGAGACACAGTATCGACCCGTTGCACCATCTCGAGATATATCTTTCTCGAAAATCTCCTCTCAGAGAATTTCATCGGGAGAGTGAAATTCCGATTTTAATCTTGGATTAATATTATTGGCCTGAGCTAGAAAAATTGAGCTTGATTTGTTCGAAGAAGGTTATTGTTTTTTATTTATGGTTTGAGGAAGTGGACTGTGTTTAGGTCTAATGGTGGTAGAAAGAGCTGCAGATTCTAAAGCGGTGCACTGGTTCAAAAAGAAATTATGTAAATTTATGAATGATGGAATATCTGACGAGCATTCTTGTAATTTGAAACGTTTAATTGTGGAATTATCTAATTTTGAATTATCATATGAAAAAGTATGAAGTCCCACTGATCAACAGGCAAGCCTAAGTTTTTCAAAGATGACAAATTTTCAGAGTAACTAGTAAAGTCCTTAAACCCTCAACTGACTTTTGTGTCAACTTTGAAATGTTCATGTTCTCCTGCCAACATGAATTTGCCAAAAGACGTTTATTTTGATACCGCTTGATCAAAGTTTCGAAGGCAATATGGTAATTTTGTGTTGACAATGGAAAACCCTTCAACAATGATAAAGATGTCTGACAAAAGGGACGGGCCGAAGCCAAATTTTTCGGGGGGAAAAAGCATTCGAAATTTTCCAACACTGTCCATGAAGGATTATATCAAAAAACGACGGGGGGGGGTCAAACTGCTTTAAAATTTTTCCACCTTTTATTTTGAAAATTTGCCAACTCCGTTCAACATTGCTAGTGAAAATATCATGAAAGGTTGTCCAATCTTTATAATTTCCACTGAATGATGGCAAGGAAATCATCGGAAGTTTGACATTAGGTATGGCTTTCACAGACTTGACCGAAACATCATCAATTGCAGGAAATGAATTGCTATAAGTTGTTTTTATTGTGAAATAAGAATCATTGAATGCTGGCTTTATCTGCTTTTCTGACACTAAGTCAGGGTTTTCCGAAACTGACACATTCGCTATTATTGAATTGTGGACACTATGAAACATTTCATGAATATTATCCAACTCCTTATATCGAAGTCGAAATCTGACATGACTACTTCCATCATCGATAGCTGAAGAAGCCAAAGAAAGAATTTTCTCAATATCGTCAATTTGTAATTGACGAAGAGCTTAATTTTGTTTTAATATATTAGCCGTCATAATGAATAAGTTGAATTAGGCATACATGTAGGAAATCTAATTGTAATCCAATACTCAATATGGGAATCGAATAAAAAATCGATAAGAAAAAAAAAAGCACTGACTGAAGTCAGTACTCTTTGACGCGCGTGTTCACGGTGGCTAATTTGAATTGAATGATGAGTACTTCAAGCTCAGTGGATAGAGCGAGCCGAAGATCTACCCAAAGGATAGTGGACACCATTCACTGTCGGTTCAAAAATTAACAGTGCTGTATCTAAGCTGCTATCAGGATAGATTAACAAAGTTGGAAAAGAACACAAGTGACTCTCCTTAGTCGCACAAGCTCCTAGAAGATTTGGGAGGGTCAGTATAATCCTAATCATGTTTATAGCACGCGCGCCAAAGCAGATTGACTTTTTACACCTTTTCTTTCTTTTGCGCTCGTGCTATAAACATGACTAGGATTATACTGACCCTCCCAAATCTTCTAGGAGCTTGTGCGACTAAGGAGAGTCACTTGTGTTCTTTTCCAACTTTGTTAATCTATCCTGATGGTAGCCTAGATACAGCTCTGTTAATTTTTGAACCGACAGTGAATGGTGTCCACTATCCTTTGGGTAGATCTTCGGCTCGCTCTATCCACTGAGCTTGAAGTACTCATCATTCAATTCAAATTAGCGACCGTGAACACGCGCGCCAAAGAATACTGACTTCAGTCAGTGCTCTTTTTTTTTTCTTATCGATTTTTTATTCGATTCCCATATTGAGTATTGGATTACAATAAGATTTCCTACATCCTCTCAAAATCACACACCTTACAAAAAACTCCGATTCTCCAACACTAGTGGTTCAGGAGATATCACATCTTTAATCCACGCATGCGCAGACCCTCAACAGGGGATTCTATGGAGGAATGGCATCCGCCACCCCAAAACCCCAATCCTCTCTGACGAAAACACCACCAGTTAAATCACTGATGGTCTGCTCATGCGCATAACGAAAAATGCCTGTAAGGGGTAACATCAATTTCAAAATTAGCCCCAGGGCCTCGGTACGGACACTTTAACTCGGAAACAACGCTACATCCCCCAAACTGACTTGTTCTTGCATTGAATTGCTATGAATATTCTTTTAAAACCTCACAATATCGACTCAGCACTGCCAACATAACCCATCCAACCCAAAAACAGTAACTCCTCTTCTGCGCATGCGCAATCCACTCGCGGCTAATAGTCCTTTCAAAATAACACACCTTACAAAAAACTCCGATTCTCCAACACTAGTGGTTCGGAAGATATCGCATCTTTAATCTACGCATGCGCAGACCCTCATCAGGGATCTGGATTCTATGGAGGAATAGCATCCGCCACCCCAAAACCCCAATCCTCTCTGACGAAAACTACAGCAGTTAAATGACTTCTCATCTGCGCATGCGCACAACGAAAAATGCCCGGAAAGGGCAGCATGAACCTCAAAAAAATTGGTTTCGGCATTTTAAGCAAAGTATTCCGCAAAATAGTAGTAATTTTTTTATTTTTTTCATGTCACGTGATCTTCACGAAATTTTGCAAAAGTGTTTGCATTGGTCTTTTGCATCTAACAACTGAGTTTCAATTTAATCAGATCAGTGTTTTTCGAGTTATCCTGAAAATAAAATTTCAAAATTTTTGAAACTTTTTTTGCCACTTTAGGACCGTCCGATCAAAACAAAACTTCGCAGGCATATAAAGGTCATGATTCTACAATTTGATGCCAAATTTCAGAAAGATCGAGTGATCGGTTCCGGAAATATTCATAAAAAACGTTTTGACTAAAAACGGCCTTAACTACGAAACCGCTAGGTGGATTTCGCCCGTTAACGAACTTGTCCGAGATATTTACGCTAAAAAACTACCCTGCAAATTTCAACGCTCTAAGTCGTTCCGTTCGAGAGTTATCGTGCTAACGGCCGGCCGGACCGGACGGACAGAATTGAATTTGACCTCGAATTCTTCATCAGGAAGTCTAATCGTTTGAGACCATTTTCGAAAAAAAAATCAAAAAATACAGACATTGTGGGTCAAAAATTAACAGTGCTGTGCCTAAGGTGGCGTAAGGACACAGTAACAAAGCCTACACAGAACACAACTGGTTCTCCTAACTCAGGGCAAGCTCTTAGAGCTTATGAGGGGTCTCCTTGTGGAAGACCCAGGAGGATCAGTATAATAATAATAATAATAATAATAATAATAAAATGATAGCACGCTGTTCCTTGCGGAACACGCGCGCAAAAAGGAAATAATCCCAAGTGAGATAAAGAAATGGAATAATTTCGAAACAATCGCTGGATTAACGGAAATAAAAGAAAATTTGGCACGAATTGGACCAATGTTACGGTAGCTCAGTGAATTTTGAAATTTGGAAAAAAAGAAATGAAAAACAAAAGATACGCTGGAAGCACTCGAATCTACCTTCGTTGGGATGAAAGCCAGAATGGGTAGCTGGTACTATCTTGGTATTTATTTGCTGTCTGTAGAAATGTTCACACACTTTAGGAAAGTTTGAGAAAATAGAGGAATCGCGAAATTTCAGTGCTAACTTTTAACTGTGTTATACACCATACGAGTATTCTTCGTGAATCGAAATCGTATTAATCATCTCTCTCACATATGTCTCCATATCGCACCTCCGCTCAAATAACGTCATAACTCGATTAAATGTTAAATACTTTATTTTGTATCACATACTTTATGCTCACAAAACTTCATAGACGTAGTTCGATTATTTGTCACTAGATGGCGCTTATGACGTTATATTGTTTCCCGAAAGTTGTGCCGCGGCGAACATAAACAGTGTCATGTTACGACTTGCGCGAGGTGGTCATACGGGCGTTGTTCAGTAAAAGTGAATTGTGTCGATTCAAGACAGTTTTTGTTAACGAGGTGAGTAAAATTTATTTTCTTTTTTTGCAACTAAACTGATGCTTGTCGAGTTATGCCAGTATACGTGATTGAAAAAATTCAAGTAACACAATTTTTGATCACTAATACTGACCTATGCAGAACTATGACAGTATACGTGATTGAGACAATACAAATAACATATTTCTTGATCACTAATTCTGACCTATGCTGAGCTATGACAGTATACGTGATTGAGACAATACAACTAACATAGAATGTAATAGAATAGAGAATGAAGACTGTCATTTGCAAGAACCCGAATCTACGGGAGAAGTAACAGACGATTCTGTTAAAGATCAGGATTATAAATTGCCGCCTAAAAAGCGTAGCAAGAATTTAGTAGTTTGTCGTCAGCGATCATCTAGTACTTCATCTACAAGTTCCTCTTCGTCTAGTTCATCTTCATCTAGTTCATCCTCATCTAGTTCGTCCTCATCTAGTTCATCCTCTTCTAAAACTCCTCCATCTAATACTAATTCTCCAACATCTACCTCTGTACTATTGTCACTTAATAAACAAACAAATCAAGACAACAATGAATGCTTGCCTTCAACTTCCGAAGAAATTAACTTAAATAATATTGGTTCTCCAATACCAAACGAGACCGTAGTAGAAGAAAATTTCAATAGACGTAAGAGACGCCGTATAGAGGCACAATGGAAGCAGAATGTAACAAAGGTTTTACGAAACTCTGGATTACCCTATCAAACGAAGTCCGGGCGAAATATTTCTAAGAAACAAATCAAACCAAGTTATGGTGAAGGTTGTAGACTTAAATGCAGCTATTTTCTTACCGATGAAATAAGAATTCAACTCTTTGATTCTTACTGGGCTTTGAAAGATTTAGAGAAACAGAGACAATTCATTCACAAAGACATGCAACAGATAGAGATAAAGTTTCGGTCTACGAAAGCACAGAAAAATCGAAAAACCAACTATGCGTTTTACTTTGAAGTAGAAGGATCATTGAAGAGGGTCTGCAAAACTATGTTTAAAAATACTTTGGATATCAATGATAGAACAATTAGAACTGTAACAGAGAAATCTACTGGAGGATTTTTGAAAGAAGATGAAAGAGGCAAACACGGTAAACATAATACTGTAGGTGACACTATAAAAAATGATATAAGAGATCATATAAAACGTATACCGAAAATAGAAAGTCATTATTTAAGGGCACAAACAACACGGGAATTCATTGATGGAGGAAAGACTTTAACTGACTTACATAGAGATTATGTGAATGAGTGTAAACAAGATCGACGCAACTTTGGAAACTACGTAATGTACAGTCGTATTTTTAATGGTGAATTTAATTTAGGATTTTTTGTTCCAAAGAAAGACAGATGTGAACTATGTGTAGCTTATGAAAATGCAGTTCCTGAAAGTAAGCTGTTGCTCAAGAAAAAATATGATGAACATTTAGTTGAGAAGATTTTATCCAGGGAAGAAAAAAAGCAAGATAAAAAAGCCCTAAAAGAAAACAAAAACCTGATTGTATCTGTATACGATTTACAAGCAGTTTTACAGGTACCTCGTGGTGATGTTTCTGTTTTTTATTATAAGAGCAAATTAAATAATATGAACTTTACGATAAGCAAATTGAAAGCAGAAGAATCGGGAAAAAAGAAGAAAAGGCAACAGACAGAAGATGATAGTTACAATGGCGACACTATTGTAAATAACAGTATAACCGATTGTTATTTTTGGCACGAGGGTCAGGGTAATCGGGGTGCTGATGAGATTGGTAGCTGTTTGCTTAAATATATAGAAAAAGAATTGCATGATTACGAGGCTGACCAACCAGTTGATCTAGTTTTTTATTCCGATAACTGTTGCGGCCAAAACAAAAATAAGTTTATTGTTGGATTGTACATGTATGCAATATTGAAGTTTAGTAATTTAAATTCTATTAGTCATAAATTTTTGATAGCCGGACATACGCAAAACGAAGGTGACGCCATACATTCGGTAATCGAAAAGCAAATAAAACGTTCCTTGAAAACTGGTCCTATTTACGTGCCAAGCCAGTACGTACAAATAATTAAAGAGGCTAAGAAAACTGGGGAACCACTAAGAGTAAATGAACTATCACACACCGATTTTATTAATTTAAAAAGATTAGTTAGTGATCTAGGTATTACCACTTTAAATAAGCTAAAGATTTCTGAAGTTAAAATGATGATGATTACCAAAGACACACCAAATATTTTAAAGTACAAAACGTCTTACACTGACATTGAATGGTCTGAAATTAATTTACTTTCTCGAAATAAGAAAATAATAGTTCCTGATCCAAAGCAAGTTTATGCTGCTAAAATAGAGATTAAGGAACGGAAAAAAATGACTTAATGACATTACTTCGAAACAACCACATTCCTAGTTTTTATGCCGACTTTTATAATAGTTTATAAGTTTAATATTTTTTTGTTACATTGTCTGCTCTCATGTTATGGAACAGTTGATATTTTGAAGTATTAAGTTGATTATTTTATTTTGATAGAAGTTCATTTTTGGACTTACTGGTAGGTACAAATTGTGATTTTAAATAAGTATTGAAGTACCTAGACCTAGATTATTTAATTTTGATAGAATATTGTTTATTTTTTTAAATTAAGAGTTTCTTAATTTGTTATATTTTTGCAATACTAGAGAGGTGACACCTCGTTTTAATTAAACTGTTGATTGTTTTGAAGTACATTTATATTATTTACCTACTTTTGATAAATGTTGTTTATTTTTCAGTTATAAGTTTGAAAATTTAATTGTCTTTATATAATAAGGCATTTCAAAGTCTGATATGTGTGTACTACACGTTATATTTAAGAAGTTATTGTATTTTGTAACAAGTTAAACATACTTGTGTCATTATAATAAACAAATTATAGTAAAAGTTTGTTTTTTTTGTACATATAGTGTCACAACCCGGATTTTTTTCAATGTTTTTTCAGGATTTTCAGATTACTAATAATATGAATTTATAGAGCTTAAAAAATCATTATAACTCGCTGAAGAACGTTTTCTTCTAAAATAGTTCCTTTTTTAATTATGATCAAAAAAGTAAACAAATTGAGTTGGGTAAACTTCAAATGTCTTTCCTGAACAATTTAGTTTTTGGAGTTGTGACGTTATTTGAGCGGAGGTGCGATATGTAGTTCGAGATTTTCCAACGTATTTATTTACAAGGCAATATAATGAATGAAAAATTGAACATAGAAACCGACGCGTTCAGTCAACGATCGTTTCGAAATAAAATAAATATAGAACGATATTTACAGAAAAAAAATTGGTTCAAGCCCTGTGGACAGGAGCTTTTGGGCGCATGTTCATCTTCCTTGTGGCCCGTACTGACCAGTAAAGAAAAAATTGATGAAAATACTGAGAGAGACCCAGGAAATTTGACACATTTTGTCTTATATCTCCAGAACTTGAAATCGTATAGAGCCAAAATTTTGCACAATGTTGCAAAATACTACAATTGACGTTAGTACAAGTTTTTGTTGCAATCTGATGAATAGTTCACGAAAAAAAAATTTTTTTTTCGAAAAAATTAAAAGAAATATTTTTTTAAAAATTACCAACATTTCGATCATAACAGAATTTTGCCAAAAGTTGCGCGTTTATATCCTCGAACTGACTACCAAGTTTTGATTCAACATCTTCTTTAGTTCCTGAAATATCAGGGAAATAACCTCAAAATTTTAAATGTCTATAACTCCTAAACCGTCCGGCCGATTTTGCCCGTTAACGAACTTAACCGTCGCATTTTGATCAGAAACCTACCCTGAAAGTTTGAAGTCGATAGGACCTTCGGTGCTCCTGTTATCGTGCTTACGGCCGGGAAACCGGCCGGCCGGCCGGCCGGCCGGACGGCACCCAAGAATCTGACACCGGATTCGTGATCAGGGAGTCCGAATTAGTCTATTAGCCAATTTTCAGCTCGAAATTCGAAAATTACAGACATTTGGACGAAATGATAGGACGATGTTCCCCTAGAACATGCGCCCAAAAATTAAAGCTAAATAATAATGATTGTTGCATTAACAAGTGGTATGAACTATTGAATTTTAAATTATGAAAAGAGGATAGTATTTTAATAATATATTTTGAACTATTAAAATAATTTGTTCGTAATCCTCTACCTACTCAAATATCAGGAATAAATGGTCAATCTGATATGATTGCCTCCAGCCTTGCTCTAGACATATCGATGATACTTTCCTTAGGTATTTCGAGTTGTGAAAACTATGCACCGAGTGTAAGTAGCAACAACCCATTCCACGAGGTTGAATCAGTGCAGATTGCTCATTTAATCTTGATAAATAAATTTAATGACAATTTTTGAACCATTAAACATTAAAGCATTGTAGATTGCTCTTTTTTTGGCGCTCTAGTTCCTCGGAACTGAGTGCTTATCAATTTGCCCAAATGTCTGTAATTTTAGAATTTTTCGATGAAAATGGTCTTAAGCGATTTGGCTCGACTCACTGATCAAGAATCCGTGGTCGAAATTCATTCTGTCCTGTCGGTCCGGCCGGCCGTAGGCACGATAACTCTCGAACGGAATGAGCTAGACAGTTGAAATTTTCAGAGTAGGTTTGGGAGATAAATATCTCGGCTAAGTTCGTTATTGGGCAAAATCGGACAGATGGTTCCGGAGTAACAAAAAAAATTTTTTTTCACATAACAAATTCCAAATTCAATTTTTTTCAATAAGCAGTTTTACCATAAGAATCCAATGAAATAATTTTTAACTCTATTAAGCTAATACTCTCGGAGATATGATTCTTCAAAATTTCAAAAATAAATCGTGTTTCTACGTTTTCACAGAATTATATAATTATCCTATGTATGAATTGTCATAATGTCAACTTATTTTCCTGAGACATGACATTGTCTAATTCCTTGCTAATAGTTGGTTCGAGAAACGTCAAAATCGACTTAGAGAGATGGGGTCTGAAAACAGCCGTTCTAGGCGGTTTTCGGGCCTGAAAGTTGACGAAAAGTGAAGAAAAGGGTAAAAAACCGTCAAATAAACCCCCATGTGGAGATTTTATGTCGAAAAGTGAAAGTTAAGAATATATATCCCAGGTAAGTACCAACGTTATATTCTAATACCGGAGATCGACAAGATCGTACGAGGAGCCCGATAGCCCGAAGGTCTAGTCCGTCTAGTTTTCGGTTTCGGAACGAGAGAAGGTGGGCTCAAATCCCGGAAAGGGATTTACACTTTTTGGCGCTCTAGTTCCTCGGAACTGAGTGCTTATCACTTTGCCGAAATGTCTGTAATTTTCGAATTTTTGGCTGAAAATGGTCTCAAATGATTTGGTTCGACTCACTGATCCAAAATCCGAGGTCAAAATCGATTCTGTCTGGCTGGTCCGGCCGGCCGGCCGTAGGCACGATAACTCTCGAACGAAAGGAGTTAGAGGATTGAAATTTGCAAGGTGGGTTTGGAGCGTAAATATCTCGGACAAGTTCGTTAATGGGCGAAATCCATCAAGCGGTTTCGGAGTTATGGCCAATTTTAGTAAAACATATTTCTTATTAATATTTCCGAAACCGATCACTCGGCATCACTTAGCATCAAATTGTAGAATCATGATCTTTATACGCATGTGAAGTTTTGTATTGACAAGGCTACCGCAAAGAGTAAAAAAAAAATTCAAAATTAAAAAAGAAAATTTCCTACAATAACTCTCGAACGGAATGAGTTGGGCAGTTGAAATTTTCAGAGTAGGTTAGGGAGATGAATATCTCAGTTAAGTTCGTTATTGGGCAAAATAGGCCAGATGGTTTCGGAGTAACGAAAAAAAATATTTTATTTTAAGCAACATATTTCAAATTCAATTTTTATTTAAGATGCAGTTTCACCATTAAAATCCATCGATATCATTTTCAACTGCAACAAGCTAATACTTTCGGAGATATGATTTTTCTAAATTTCAATAATGAATCGTACTTCTATGTTTTCACATAATCCTATAATTATTCTATCTGAGCTTTATTATATGATCTGTGTTCATACTGTGTTCAACTATTTTAATTGGATTTCTTCCATGGTGCAGTTCTCATTCTCAGATTGCTCATTTAATCTTGATAAATAAACTATTATTTGAATTGAATTTCCTTTATGATGTAGTTCTATCGTAAGAATACATTGATATAATTCCCAACTCTGAGAAACCAATACTTTCGGAAATATAATTTCTCTGTTTGAACTAGAGTGCCAGAAAGCTCCTGTCCACAGGGCTTGAACCCATTTTTTTACATTACAACTTTTGAATTTAATTTTTTTTAAGATGCAATTTCATCATAAGCATTGTTATGTTTTTAAAGATAATTTTTGAAGCATATTTTTCAAACGACCCTTTTTCTAAATTTAATTTCTTTCATGATGCAGTTCTATCATAGGAATCCATTGATATAATTCCCAACTCTGAGAAACCAATACTTTCGGAGATATAAATTGTCTGTTTGAACAAGAGCGCCGAAAAGCTCTCCTGTCCACAGGGCTTGAATCAATTTCATTTACCATTTCTTCAGATTCAGCTCAGGTAAAGAGTTATAAGCGTTTAAAGATTTTACATTGTGCTAATTCATCCCTGAACGGTCTTTAACTGTTGAACACAGAAACACTGGGATTCGATATCACATAATTGTATGAAAGCTTTATTATCTGCTGCTCGAAATTCAATGAAACTGTTTGAGACAACTTATTTACTCACTCAAGAATAATGAAATGGTTTTAAATAATCTTTATGCTGCATTTTTGAAAAAAATTCTTCCTGAATATTAAAACACCGACTCCAACTTAGTTTTCATTGAATATCCACAATGTCTTCATCGCCTATTCTGTCATTCATTAAATATTTTAATTTGCATCATATGAATTACTATATTATAAATCATCCAACCATTTCATAAACAATTATTATAACCAAACATCTATCTGTCAATAGCATAGAATCCGGACATGCGTTTCACGAAGATACGTTCAGTTCACGATTAACCAATTTCTTTGTCATATTTAACAAGCAGGTTAATGGACTTCGGGTTTCATAAAGCTTTTCGATTATATCCACAGATAACTAAGCATAACAAAACCCGAGTTTCTTAGATAAGAAAACCTTGATGAAAACCGTCGAATTCTTGACAACAATCAGACAAGTGACAACCTCCTGTACACATAGTATAATAATATTTTTTATACTGTGATAGAAGCAGGCACAGAAATGTAATACATTACGTTAGCCACAGAATAATATATCGTTCGGTCCTAACATAGATGCATAGAATACATGATGAAGACACTTATTAGTCAAATTTAAGCGAGTAACCGGAACACAGCGGTTAAGACCAATCACTTGCTATTATAACCCATCGGTTACGTTTAGCAAGAGATTGGTCTTAACCACTCTGCTCCGGTTACTCGCTTAAATTCGACTTTTGACATATTTTCGGCCGAATTGCGGTCCAAATACTGTCAAAATACAAGAATTTTGTTCTATTTCAGTTTTCGCCGATAGATGCCGGCAGTAGAAATTTAATAGACAAAATTATCGACATTAAATTTGAATCTTTGTTTATTCTAGTTTCTTATGGAAAGTCGTACCTGGTCGTACCGTTCGCTGAAATTTATTATTTCGAGTATTTTGTTCAACGTCCTTATTTTCCGCGCCGAAAGTAAGCCAAATATTTGCTGTGTGAACTCTGAACGAACTACAGAACCATTTTAATCAAATACTATTTTCATTCAGAAAATCCTTCGTTTTTATGCGAATATAGTTTTTTTTTAACAATTGTTCATTCTTACCGGATCAGGGGCAGATTTCTAGTATCAAGATTGGTATTAATTATAATATTAATAAATATTAATATTGCGTACGATGAGCCTGCCCACCATAAATCTATTGAAGCAGAAAGCTGTCGATAAAATAAGATCACTTGTGGCGGCAAGGAAGAAGCTGATCAAGAGGCAAAAGTGGATAGAAGATAAACCGCCGTATTCACAAAGCATTCAATCTCCGTTAAGTCCTAACTGAGGTCCTCAGTTAAGGATAAATTAGGGATAATAAGGGACAATAAGGAATAAAGGTGGTAAAACAGGCCTGTTTCACCACCGTTAAATACGTTAACTGAGGTTGCGATTCAAATTTATCCTTAACTGAGGACCTCAGTTAGAACTTAACGGAGATTCAAACACTTAACAATGCTTTGTGAATACGGCGGAAAGTCACCTTCATCACCAAACCTTCAGAGATATTTTGACCCAAACAAGTAGAGGCAAAAAACCCACCACCACCGAATGAGGTCGAAGATTTCTGGAAAAATTTGTACGAGCAGAAACCAGGTATACTCCAGCACTTCACAGATTCCAGATATTATGTGATGAAAGTCTGCAATAAACCGAAGAGATTAGACATGCCTTGAAGAACAAGCATGATTTCACGGCACCTGGACTGGATGGCGTTCAGAACTACTGGTGGAAGAACTTTCCAGCTACCCACCAACACATCACACACAGCTAGATTATTCAGTGAGATAGTAATTCACCGTGAGCCAATTCCTTCATGGTTGGTGGAGGGCAGAACTGTACTGATACTGAAATCAGGTGATCTAGAACAGCCAAAAAACTACCGCCCAATCACGTTTCTGAATACATTGTATAAAGTTCTCACAAGTGTTCTTCAACATCGGAATCTGGAGTCCATTGGACCAGTGCGGAATCAAATCCACGAACAAAGAGGAGCGAGGATAGGAGTAGAGGGGTGCAAGGACAACCTCCTTATTGACAAAAGCATTTGTCAAGATGCGAACCACTACAGCGCGACCTACATACATCATGGTTAGATTACGCGAAAGCATTGGACACATCGGCGCACAGCTTGATAATACGGCTGCTAGAGATGCTCAAAGTTCACCCTAACATCGTCCATGAGATGGGAAACATCATGGCGTTATGGAAAACTAAGTTCGCCGTTCGATCCGAAGGTTGGATCACTTATACTGGATGGGTGAGATACAGGCGTGGCGTATTTCAAGGAGACTCGCTAAGCCCGTTATTTTTCTGCATAACACTTCTACCGTTAACATCTGAGTTGAGGGCAAGCAGAATAGGGTACAAGGCCAGGCCTCCAGGCAGAAGAGAACATCTGATCTCACATCTACTCTACATGGACGACTTAAAACTGTACGCTTCTCCCAAGGCAGCACTACAACAACTACTGAATATCGTTGCCGAATACACCTCAGCAATAGGAATGTCATTCGGTCTGGACAATTGTGCTGTTTTTCATCCAAGCAGAGGAAGAACTGAAGAAACAGGAGAAGACATGAACCTGGAAGGGGGAATCAGCCTTCGACACCTCGAAGAGGAAGAAAAATACAAATTCCTTGGGATGAAACAACGAGGTGCACTGGAGACAACACAAATCAAGGATACCTTAACAGCTAGCTACAAAAAGAAGATTCAAGATATATGAAAATCACAGCTGTCCGAAAAAAATAAAGTATCTGCTACGAACAGCTTGGCAGTACAGATAATCACCTACTCATTCAGGATAGTTAACTGGACAGTGAATGAAATTCTCGATCTAGACAGAACCACTCGTAAAGTGATGAACATGAATCGTAGCCTGCATCCCAACTGCTCGATTCAAAGGATATACCTTCCACGAACACAGGGAGGCAGAGGTTTGCGAAGTTTGGAATACCAACATCATCAGCAAACGTTGGAAATGGCAGTAAGAATATTGAGAAGCAAAGACGCTTCTGAAAATGGTGGCTCAGCATGAAATCAGGAATCAAGGAGCTTTTCTATTTAGGGCTGGTCAGAGAGCTTTGGAGAAGCTCTGCATAATCGAAATATCCATCGATCATGAGCTAGCAGGAACACCTATCTCGCCAACAGACCAAAGAAGAGTTGGCAGAGAGATAAGGCAGGCACAACTGAATAAACTACACGAAGATCACATGAGTCTGCACTACATATACTTCAGGGGTTTGAAAGATCAGGGCCTGTCGGAAGAATTATCCTTCGCCTTTTTGATGTCCGCTGGACTCAAGTCGGAAACGGAGGGATTTGTTATAGCTTCTCAAGATGGGGTTATAAATACCAGATGGTATAAAAAGAACATCATGAAAGTGGACACCCCCACAACGAGCAGAGCATGCCACAGCCAGCAAGAAACTATTATGCACATTCTGTCTGCTTGCAGAGTCCATGCTCCATCAGGATACGTGGAAAGACACAATGCGGCACTCCAAATTCTCTACTTCCATCTGAGAGAGGTTTATGGTATAGACAAGGAACCAGTGCTACCATATGTGCCTCTGGAGATTGAAGCAGTTGTTGAAAATGAAAGAGCTCGCATCTACTGAAACTATGCGATTCCAACAACTCGGCAGATCCACGCCATAAAGCCAGATATACTTCTGCTGGACAAAGAACTCAAGGAATTGTTTGTCATCGAATTTTCCTCCTCCGCAGAAAATAATGTGGCGATGAAAGAAGAACAGAAGAGGGAGGAATACAAGGATTTAATGTTCGAACTGGGGATCATGTATCCAAGGCATAAGGTTAGGATGGTCGTACTAATCATAGGATGCCTAGGCGGAATGAGAGCGAACTATGTGACTGAAATGAAGATTATTCTGGCCTGCAAATCTATGGCCGAGGATTAAGCGCACAGAATGCCGAAGGCGGTGTTGCTCGGACCACTTCGAGTCATCAGGTCCCATCAACTATGAAGGCCGCTTGTAGCTCATCTCTTTTGTTAAGAGACGCTGTAAGGGCAGGACGAAGAACTACTCCAAGGAACGCGCGAGAGGTTTTTTAGTGAGTAAGGCTTGTTTCACATGCATACGGTTCCATTCGGTTCGTTTCGTTTTCGGTTTCAATTCGGTCGCTGGCAACAAGTGTGAAACGGTGCTCCGGTTTATATTCGGTACCGAATAGAAACCGTACAGCACCGAATACTCCCTCGACACAAATAGGTTTCTATCTGGTTTGGATTCGTGTGTAGGGAATACAGATCAACCAGGGCGTTCACACAAATACGGTTTAGTTTCGGTTTTAACCATAAAGTAATAAATATTTACATATGTTTTATGTCTCGTTCTGTGGTTTTAACGTCAAATCGAGCAGATATCTTTCAATATTTCCCGAATTGTTCAAATATAGAAATATAAACATACATATTTTCGGAATATTGTTGCTATCTCAGTATTCATGAGAAAATTATGGTTTACCAAATGTGGATCGACTGATTTCTGCTGTAAATCTAAACCAGTGCTGCGGGACAAAACTTCCGAAAAATACAAAGATCAATTAAAGACGTAGGATGCATTCAATGATGTATGTGTTCAATTTCGAATGGCTTTGATGAATCTAACGTCGCGGAAAAATTGGAATTGTGAGCCCGTGTCGGAAGATAACATAAAACCTTATGTTAACGCCGCAAAATAAATTTAATTTCGCTTTTGCATAGTTTAATTCTATGGTTCGTATTTTGATGGGAGTTGAGACTGCGCGCAGCAGAGCACGAGTATTCGTTTGGAAACCTTCAGAGATTGTCGCTTGGTGGAAGTTTTTCCGTATTCCGAAAAGAATAATTTGGATTAAATAAGTTTTCAATTTTCAATTTCCGCTCGAAAGTGCTATAGGTAATTATAAGTGCATAATCCCAGAATTTTCCAACTTCCTTATCCCTCATCCTTTCTTCTTAGCACTTCAAAAGTGGCAGAAGATTGGCACCAGAAAGGTAAGAAATATATCGTACAGTCCATTGCATTAGCTACAACATTTTTTGATCCTTCAGAGCCGGATATTATACTCTATTTTCTTATCTTTCGTAATTTGATTTGATTTCCTATTGAAAACATTGTTCCCTTGTGAACAAAAGAAAAGGAAAAAAAATTGAAAAGAAAAAGTTGTAATCAATTCAATCAAAACAACATACGTTGTTGCGCGTGTTTGATTTTTCCTGAAACCACTGCGTTCACTCGGCAAATAATTCCATTCGTCGTTCCGACTGCTTCCGATTCGATTGCCCGCTCATACCTACTACAGAAAGTTTGGTTATCTTTGATTTCACACCTAACCTTACTTGTTGCTTGTGTTTTGTTTCTTTCACTATAACAAATATTTCGATTTGATTTCCATTTAGATATGCCGACGAAAGAAGAAAAACTATTGACTGTCCTTAATTCTAAAAAAGAAACTATATTCCGTAGAATACAAACTATGTATGACCTAGCTGTTGATTTAGACAACAATGGATTAGATGAAAAGAAAATGAAACTTTTTTTGATTCGTTTCACTAATTTCGATAATTCAGTATCCGAGTTCAAGGATATCATCAAAGAGATAGTAAATTTACAAATGATTGTTGATCCTGAATATATTCCTTCATTTGCACCACTTGAAGCATTGTATGATTTAAGTAATTTCATCAAGTGGTTTCACAACAAAATTTCGAATAAATCAGAAATTAAACCCCCTGAAAATAATCCGATATCACAAGGTAAATCCAAAACAGACATTTTGCTACCTCGAATTGAATTGATGAAATTTACTGGCGATGATTATTCATTGTGGCCAATGTTCTACGAAAATTTTAAAGGATTAATTCATGACAATTCTGAATTTTCGAATGCTGAAAAACTTCAATATCTCCTAGGTAGTTTACAGGGTAAAGCCCTCAAAATTTGTAGTTCCGTAACAGCTATTCCTGACAATTATGAAATCATATGGAAATTATTAGAGGAAAAATACCAAAATTTTAGATATTTAGCAGGTTCGTACTTAGATAATTTGTTAAATTTCCGTCCCTTAAATAATAGTGGTTCTCATTTGCTGCAAGTGTTCCTAGAAAAGTTTGATTGTAATGTTTCAGCTCTCAAAAGGTTGAACCTTGCTAATCTTGGTGATTTTATCATTGCACATATTGCCTTATCAAAACTTAATCCAGAAACTGTTAACAATTTCGAATTAGTTGGAAACCCTTCTGAAATTCCAACTTACGACGAATTGAGAAAATTCATTTTGAATCGAAGTAAGCTTTCAATAAAACCTGAAAATGTTAAAAGTCGAAGTAATTCTAGTGTCCAAACCAATTATAACATTCCTATAACTAGACCATTTAAAACATTCTATTCCAGTGATAACATAAATGAGCATAAATTTAACCAAAAAGTTACATTAAGAACTTGTTTAGTATGTGAAAATAGTAATCATCGTTTTGTAGATTGTGACACATTTAAAAAACTTACACCAGAACAGAGATTCAAAATAGTGAAAGATAATAATTTATGTCAAAACTGTTTTTCTGATAAACATAAAGTGATTATTTGTCCATCCAAGTATAGTTGCCAAATTTGTAGATCACGTCACCATAGTATGCTTCACAAAAATTCATATGTACCAGCAAAAGATTATAGTCCAAGTTACCAATCCAGTTCTGAAAATTCGAATTCTAGATTTCGTTACAACATTGCTGATGCCGATGTTTCAGAATCTTCAAAACACCCTCAGCCATCTAATAATTCTAAGATTTTTTGTACCACGGATTCAGAATATGTTGATAGCACTTCGTTATTAGCTACAGCGATCGTTCAAATTAGGGACAGGTGGAATAATCTTCATAAATTGAGATTTTTAGTAGATAGTTGTTCCATGACTAACGTTATCACGAAGGGCACTTGTGTAAAATTGGGTTTGCCATTACAGAAGCAATTTTCGAATATAGTAGGAATTGGAGGTATTCCTAAACCACTTAAAGGTAAAAGTCAGCTGGTAATTCATTCGAATGTTAATGATGTTGATTCATATCTTTTAAATGTCTTAGTTGTAGACAATATTACAGATTTACTTCCCGATTGCGTGATATACACCAGTGCATTTGAGCATTTAAAAAACATTCCTTTGGCAGATCCTTCATTCTATAAGCCAGGTATGATACATGGCATTTTAGGTAGTTCCATTTTTGGACAAATCCTATTATCAAACAGAATTGTGGGCCCCCCTAACTCACCATTTGCATTCGAAACAACTTTAGGTTACATAGTTGTGGGTCCAGCTATGCGCGGTAGTTCTGATGTTTTAAGGTCTGATAGTGCATTTCTAAATTTAGAAAAACTAATAGAAAAATTGTGGTCAATTGAAGACCTGAATCCTCAAATTAATTATAGTGGTGACGAAATATGTGAACAAATATTTCTGGATACTCACTCTAGAGATGAAAATGGTAGATATTCCGTAGCTTTACCTTTCAAAGATGATCCGTCTATTTTAGGTGACTCAAAACAACATGCATTGAATAGGTTGTTTTCTTTAGAAAAGAGGTTCAATAAATTTCCCGATTTAAAACGAATGTATTCTGATGTTATACAGGACTATGTTGATCAGGGGCATATGTCTGAAATTGAAGATGATCCGATTTCCGCATTTTCATATTTTATACCACATACTTGTGTTTTTAAGAATAGTAGTAGTACACCCTGTAGAGTAGTTTTCGATGCTAGTGCGAAAACTTCAAATTCAATATCATTGAATGATATATTGTTTTCCGGTCCTAAACTTCAAAATAGTATTATTAACATACTTTTAAATTTTTGTTTATTTCCAATTGCTGTCAGCACTGACTTGAAACAAATGTACAGACAGATAAAGGTAAATGAAAGCCATAGATCTTACCAAAGTATCCTATGGAGATTTCATAGTTCCGATCCACCTAAGGCTTATTGTTTGAACACAGTCACTTTTGGCATCAATTGCTCTCCTTATTTGAGTCTTCGTGTATTGAAACAAATGGTAGTTGATGAAAAATCATCATTTCCTAAAGCTATTTTGTATGTTACGAGAGATATGTTCATGGACGATATTGCTAGTAGCTTCCCAGATATTTCCGAAGCAAAGGAAGTTACCAATGAATTAATTGGATTTTTCAAGTCAGCATGTTTTGATCTAACCAAGTGGACCTCTAACTCTACAAACCTTTTGTCGTTTATACCAGATCATCTTAAACTCAATAGAATGATTACTTTCCAACAGAGTTCATGTAAAATTCTTGGTCTATATTGGGATCCCAAAGTTGATTTATTCAGTTTCAAATTTCATGAAGTTCCAACAGTATGTACTAAACGGAATTTGTTATCATTTGTAGCGCGTATATTCGATCCTTTAAATTTTCTTGGACCAGTAACTTTGTATATAAAGGTACTTATTAAAAAGCTATGGCTGAGTAAGTGTGATTGGGATGATAACGTATCCCCCGACATAAATAAAAATTGGTCTGAATTTAGAAGTGAATTTGATATACTAAACGATGTTCATATTCCAAGGCACCTGTCAGTTTTCGCTGAAAGCTCTTTTATTTTAGTGGGTTTCGCAGATGCTTCACCTTCGGCGTACTGCGGTGTTGTTTACATTCGAACTACAAGACACGATGGCACAATTAATTCAAAATTTGTTTATTCTCAGTGCAAAGTGGCACCCTCACAGGATATTACTCTTCCTAGGTTAGAGTTAACTGCAGCTACATTGTTAGCTAAATTATTGAGCCATATTATTGATACTTATAAGGACCGCGTTTCTATTGCAAAAATATTTGCTTTATCTGATTTAATGATTACCTTAAGCTGGATACACTCTTATTCCAAATTCAAAAAATTTCCTCCGTTTATATCTCATAGAATTGAAAAAATAAATAAATTGATTCCTGCATGTCACTGGTATTTTGTACCAGGAGAGAATAATATAGCCGATTGTGGTTCTAGAGGTTTGACACCAAGAAAGTTTTTGAAATTTTCCAGTTGGCTAACTGGACCAGCTTGGCTTCGTGACGATATTAGCTATTGGCCTATAAGTAATAAAAATTTTTGTACAGATAATACATTATCTGGAGAACCTGTAATTTTTGTAAGCACAGTTTCTAAATTATATTCATGTTTATATCAACTTATTGATAACATATCGATGTGGACACGACTTTTAAACTCTACAGTTTATGTTTTACGTTTCTCAAAAATATTACCAAAGCTTGACCACGTGACTAGTAGACAAATTAGTATTGCAGAGCATTATTTAATTCGCGCGGTACAACATAAACATTTTTCAGATTTATATTGTAAACTGTTGCAAGACGTTGAAATACATCCGAAATTTCGACCTTTAAATCCTTTTGTCAAAGATGATATTATCAGAGTTGGTGGCCGTTTAGCCCATTCTGACCTAAAGTTTGAACAACAACATCCAATTTTGCTCCCTAAAAAAGATCTTTTTGTTTTCTTACTGATAAGATATTATCATAATTTATATTTTCATACTGGACCCCACTTGTTACAATATATTCTCCGTCAACAATATTGGATCCTCTCCTCACGTGGAACTATTCGGAACATTATATCAAAATGTAATTACTGCTTTCGCACAAAACCTAAACCAACATATCCTTTGATGGCAAATTTGCCAGCACCAAGAGTAAATCAAGCAAAAGCTTTTTTGCATACCGGAACAGATTTTACTGGATCTTTTCCTATTACCATAAGTCGAAGAAGGGGTGTTAAAGTACAAAAGGCTTATGTTTGTCTGTTCATTTGTTTGGTGACAAAGGCAGTGCACTTGGAGTTAGCATCAGACTTGTCAACTCCTTCTTTTATTGGCGCTTTTAAACGTTTTATATCTCGCAGAGGCTGCGTTTCGGATCTCTATTCAGATAGGGGTACAAATTTCGTAGGTTGTAAAACTCAATTCAGGGAAATTTATAAATTAATCGATTCTAGAGAATTTCAGGATAGCTTTCAGAAGGAATTGAATATTACCAAAACTGAGTGGCATTTTAACCCCCCCTCCAGTCCTCATTTTGGAGGACTCTGGGAGTCCAATATTAAAAGCGTTAAAGCTCATTTAGTTAAAGTTATTGGTTCCCAGGTACTAACTTACGAAGAGTTCACTACAGTACTCACCCAAATAGAAGCTCTATTGAACTCTCGCCCGTTATGTTGCTTGAGCAGTGATCCTTCTGATCCTGCTGCGTTGACTCCTGCACATTTTTTGTATGGTTCTGTACTCAATAGTTTTCCCGCTGAAGATTTGTCAGATATTCCAAGCAATAGATTAACTAGGTACAAATTGTTGGATCAAATTGTTCAAAGCTACTGGAAAAGATGGCACTTGGAGTATTTGTCAGGTCTTCAAGTTAGACAAAAATGGAATACATCTTCTTATCCTATTGCAGAGGGCACCTTAGTTCTAATAATTGTTGAAAATATTCCTCCTCTGCAATGGCCTTTAGGTATAATCGAGCGGGTATATCCGGGAAGAGATGGAGTTATTCGTGTGGTTTCAGTAAGGACCAAACACAGATCTTATATGAGACCTGTGGTTAAGCTTTGTCCTTTACCTATGCAGTAATACATTTTTTGCTATTCAAAATTAATATATATATATTAATTTTTTCTTTTCCAATTTTCATTCCACATCAATTGAAGTTTTTTTTTCGGGTATTTTGGCACATTTGTTTTTTTTTTTTATTTTCTTTGATAGATTATTGGGGCCGGCAGAAATGTTAACGCCGCAAAATAAATTTAATTTCGCTTTTGCATAGTTTAATTCTATGGTTCGTATTTTGATGGGAGTTGAGACTGCGCGCAGCAGAGCACGAGTATTCGTTTGGAAACCTTCAGAGATTGTCGCTTGGTGGAAGTTTTTCCGTATTCCGAAAAGAATAATTTGGATTAAATAAGTTTTCAATTTTCAATTTCCGCTCGAAAGTGCTATAGGTAATTATAAGTGCATAATCCCAGAATTTTCCAACTTCCTTATCCCTCATCCTTTCTTCTTAGCACTTCAAAAGTGGCAGAAGATTGGCACCAGAAAGGTAAGAAATATATCGTACAGTCCATTGCATTAGCTACAACACCTTATATGAACCGTATATGTGTGAAAGGCCTTCATTCGTTTTCGGTTGAAACCGAAAACGAACCGAACCGAATGGAACCGTATGCATGTGAAACAAGCCTAACCAATCAACAACTGGAGTCTCACACTCCTGAGAGAAGCGGACCCTCTCGGGGCGGGCCTATAAAAGGTTTTTCCTCTCGAGTGGATAAAAAAAAATAAATAAAAATATTGGAAGATCGCTGATACCGTGGTTAATATATTCTCATAGGAGAAAGCTAAGAATTGTTGATTCATTATAATCGTGCCGGTTGATGAACATAAACTATTTTAACAGTTGAAACATTAAGGTATCATACTCTATTTATTAATAATTATATTCATTTTACAATTCAGTTATATATTGAGAAGAAATTAAATGATATGTTATAAAAACTAACAATATTAATTTGCCAACGATGAAAAGACTAGCAGAGAACAAAGTTCAGGGCAACCACACGGTGTGATTTCATCAAAGTTGAATAGATTTCCTAAAGCGTCAATCTTTTTGGCGCTCTCATTCTATAATTTGTTTGAAGGATATTGTTACACGACAAGAATGGCAACTGGCTTGTGGTAGAGGTAGGGTATTGAAAATTAGAACATTTGTTTTTTAAAATTTCATCAGTATACTTTTTTGTTTTGTTTTGAATAATAGCTATCGAATCAAATATGATTTGCAATCTAAACATCCAAATGCTGAGAACATAAAAAGTTGTCAAGGGGTATTGAGTGACTGAAAACATGAGAATGTTGATGAAGTTTCAAATTATACATCGAAAATAATAAGTAAAATGCTCAATTTAAATGAGCTTTACATGATAAAGGTAATTAATACTTTTGAATAATAATATGATATCGAAATATATTATGTAGAGGTATAAATGCTATTCCCTGCTAATCAAAAACAATAGAAAGATACAGGCTGTCGATCAGTTCAAGGATATCTTCATCAAACCTGACTAAACAGTTTTGCAAAGAGAGCATCTCATAAGATTGCGACAAGAACTGAAAAATCGGCAAGATTTGGGGGAACAAGTCTTAATTATCAGATATAGAAACGGCATTCCTGTCATTGCTAAAAAAAACTAGTTTGCTCATCCAACGGATCTTCTCAAGTTGCCAATAATCTCTCAATTTCATATCAAAACTGCAGGGGGCTGAACTCGAAAACCCATCTGTTCTATAAGAATATACTTGATAAGGAACATAATGTTATAATAGTAACTGAAACCTGGCTTAAGGAAGGAGTGAATAATGGGGAGCTTTTTCCAGAAAATTTCCAAGCTTATCGTAAGGACCGATCTTTGCGTTAGAGTCTTTACAAATAACTCAAAACCTCTTTTGATATGTACAGCTTATATTCCACCTAATTCAACATATGATGACTATGACGAATTCTTTGGATTCCTTGAAGAGTCTGCTGAACTGAATAAGGCATTCATCATTGGGGACTTCAACATCAGTGAATTACACGACTACTGCGATACTGGAAGCCTAACGAACCTAACACGTCGATTTATCAACTTTATGGGTTTTTGCGATTCAGCACAACGCAATTACGTGAGAAACAACAATAATAGGTTACTGGATTTGGTTATCTGTCCAGCTGTGACCAGGTGTGTAGTGGAACATAATGATGACCCAATATGGGGAGTGTATGAATCTCGCCATGTCGCTTGTACGCGGACTGATTTGTTCTCGTTGTACGAGTAAAATTAATAGAAACGATGTTGATATTAAGTGCCAAAATTGTGAAAATTCATTTCATATTAAGTGTTTGAACATCAGTATTGATGATTTCAACGAATTACGTGAGGGTGGAAATATAACGAAGTGGATTTGTGGAAGCTGTGGTGGGCTGAGAAGTATTAATATCGCCCCGTGTACCCAGGATTCCATGGACAAAGGTGAAAACTCACTTCTAATTTCTATCCATGAGATCATCGATAAACTAATTACACCATTACGTTTTGAAATTTCTGAATTGAAGAATACAATAGAACATCAAAATAAACAAATATCGACACTCATAAATGAAATTCACATGTTGAAACATCCCAAAAAAAGCGATGCAGTTAACAGATCAGGTATGCGGGATAGCACTGATACGGTGACTCAGCCCGGTAATCCAATGATAAGAGTACATGCGGATGTTTCGCCTTCTGCTAATGTATCTACAGCTGTTCCCAATATCTCTACGTGCCCAACGACTTCGGGGAATAGTGCCTCCAAGTTATCTCAGAGGGCTACTGAATCGGAGGAATGGAAAACTGTGAAAAATAGAAGGAAATCCAAGTCCAAGTCAAGTCAAAACAAGGCTATCAACGACACAAATACAGGATCTAGAAAGGTACTGAGGCCGCTGGTTGGAACATTGAAAGCGAAGAGTCTGCATGTCGTTCCAAAGAGGCAGTTCTCCCACATCCATATCACGCGTCTAAGTCCTCAAACAACTACCAGCGAGCTCGTGGACTTTTTCACTGGAACCATACCAAATGTATCATGCGAGCAGTTGAATTAAAAGAAACCGGAAATATACTCATCCTTCAAGATTACAGTCCCTTCAGAATTTTTGGACAGAGTGCTGAGCCCCGACTTCTGGCCTGAAGGGATAGCTGTAAACAAGTTTTTTATGAAACGGCGCCTGCCCAACACCGGTCCATGAAAGGGGCGAATAGCTCACCAATATCTGCAGGTACTGTGAAACAAGGATCCCTCAAAATTATTCAAATGAATCCCCAAGGTATCTCGAATAAAATCAATGACATTGAAGTTTTTGTTAATCTTGAAAATCCAGATATCGTGTGCATTGCTGAGCATTGGTGCACCCCAGATGAGATAACGTTCATGAACTTGCAAGGTTATGTAGTAGCTACTTCATACTGTCGCCCTTCCAGACAGCATGGTGGGACAGCTATATATGTTAAGTCTAACTTTGAATTTGAGATAATTTCTATTGACAAATTTTCGGTAGAAATGCAATGTGAATTTTGTGCAATTAGGGTAAAAAATAAGTCCATTAATGTTTGTGTTATGAGTGTGTACAGGCCTCCCTCTGGCAATCTGGAATTATTTGGAGAAATGATGTCATATGTTATTGATTATTGCTTAGTAAGATCCGGATCAATTTTTGTCTGCGGTGATCTTAACATAAATTTTTTTGAGCCTCACAGCTGTCTGGATTGTCTTCTACTAGAGTTTGGTCTGAGTATTACTTCCGATGAACCCACTAGAATATATATTAATAAACGTGGTGAAATTTGTTCCTCTAAAATAGATTATATCCTCACCAATGTTCGAATTAATTCAGTGGCCACCGCAGTTCTTGATGCCCACATTGGGGACCACAGAACCATGGTTCTCTCTTTTGATTGCCCTGATGTGAAACTTGAAAAGCTAACTACCCACCGCACATTCCGATGTCTTTCTGAAAGTAGTTTGCAAAGTCTTTCTGAGATGGCTGCCTCTGTTTGTTTTGACGGCGTTTATGCTGAACCTGATATTGAGAACAGTTTTCAGAATTTTTATAATACCTTAACAAATTTGCTCGACTCTACTTGCCCGATAAGGCGGAAGCGTTCTCAGGTGGGTCGTAGGAACGATTGGATCTCTGATGAAGTAAGGCAAACTAGAAACGATCCCAAAAATCTCCATTGGTTATTCCGAAATGTGAAATCCCAAGAAAGTAGAAATAATTATATTTGCGCTAAAAACATTATAGAGCACTCTTGATGTCAACAAAGTTGAAATTTCACAAGAATCTTTTAGATTGTTCAAATAATAAGAACAAAACTATTTGGAACTTAGTGAGACAGGAAACTGGTTCCACTAAATATAATAGCGATATCGTGCTTGAAATTCGTGGAAAAATTGTATCTGGCCAGTCTGATGTGGCTGAGGCCTTTGGAGAGTATTTTTCTACCATAAACACAATGAGTATCCAAGAGCATTTTGGAGCTGGCCGGTCTCGCTCATGCACAACTAGATCAATGACAGACAGCAACTTCTTTTTCTTTCCTGTTGAAGCCAAGGAGGTAGAGTCAATTATAAAAAATTTAAAAAATAATAAAGGTAGTGGAATGGACATGATTCCTGTAAGAGTTTTGAAGATTCTGGCCCCTCATATCTGTAAACATCTTGCTTATCTAATCAATACCTCAGTCTCCTGTAGCCAATTTCCTTCTATCCTTAAGACGGCTGAGGTCATTCCTATCTACAAAAGGGATAACATAAAAAATATCAATAATTATCGTCCCATTTCACTGATGAGCTCTTTATCCAAGGTTATAGAGAGATTGATCAATGACAGAATGTTGAAGTACTTGAATAAATTCTCATTTATTACGAGCTGCCAACACGGGTTTCGTGTTGGCAGATCTACGGAATCCGCAGCAAGTGATTTGATGAACTTTGTTTACAGTTCTCTGGATGATGGAAATTCAGTAGCAGGGTTGTTTTTTGACCAGTCCCGTGCTTTCGATTGTTTAGATTTCGATTTTCTGCTTGAGAAGTTGTACAATTTGGGTTTTAGGGGCGTCTTCCATGAATGGATCAAGAGCTATTTAACCGACCGATGGTTAATTGTGAAAGTGGGTCAGCAATATTCGACAAGGTACCCTGTGGGAATGGGTGTACCTCAAGGGTCGGTACTTGGCCCCCTTTTGTTTATTGTCTTCGTGAATGATTTGCCTGAGTATGTTGTCCATTATTTCACCAAATTTAGTATAAAAATTGTTCTATTTGCAGATGATACTTCCATCATTATTTCTGCAAGATCATTAAATGAACTCAGGACGGGTTGTGAACTACTAATCCAGTACTTTTCAGACTGGTGCTTCAGGAACTCTCTAATTTTGAATGTTAACAAGACAGATCTGGTACACTTTCAGTTGCGAGGTGCGGATCGCCAGCTGAGTTTAAATCTTCAGTCTGGTGGTTTAAAGCCATCCAACTGCGTGAAATTCCTTGGTCGGTTAAAGTTAATTTTTCCTTGCAGTTATCTTGTAAATTGTTTCTATTCACTTGTATACACTCACCTCAACTATAACACTGTCCTCTGGGGTGATTCTCCATTCAGTAACGCTGTTTTTATTTCCCAGAAGAGGATAATTCGGTTGATCTTTGGTTTGAGACCGAGGGAGTCCTGTAGACCATTTTTTATCCAGAATAGAATTATGTGTTTTCCATGTATCTATATTTTTGCATGCCTCTTGTACACTCGCAGAAACATTCTCTCGTATAGTAAATGTTCTGAGTATGACGAATACAACACACGGCATAAAGAAACTATCTGTTTTCCAAGACACCGCACTTCAAGATTCCAGCAGTCACCTCTGTATAGTGGCATAAAATTTTTCAACCATCTACCCGAAAGATTGAAGGTTTTGGAGTACAGACGTTTCAAGAGGGAAATCAAGTCTTTGCTGGTTGAGAGATGCTTTTATAATAGTCACGAGTATTTCGATAAGGCAATTAATTAAGGCGTTATTTGTTATGGTCTACTTTGATTTGTTTTTGTACAGTTAGAGTTAGTAGTATGTATGTATATTACAGTTATTATTCTTTTATCTAGTTTTGTTTATATCAAATATTTTGGAGACGTGTCCTATACAAATGTTTTTTGTCTAAAAGGGTGAATAAATTTATTATTATTATTATTATTATTATTATTATTAATAGTTCCTATTGATCTTCATCATCCAGGACTCACAGTGCAACTATCTATTAGTACTGGTAATGTAAAAAATTTTGTATCGTCTGTTAAAAGGTTTGACTTGAAAAGAATTGACGAAGCTAAGTTGTCTCATCTACTCAGTGAGCTTAACTGGTCTCATGCTCTACTTCACCTTGATAGTGTTGATTCTATGTGCACAATGCTTGATGACTCTTTGCACAACATTATGTCCAAATGTGCTCCTCTGCTCAAATGTAGATCACGTAGGTTCCCTGCCTGGTTCGGCAAATGTACTATAAATAAAATCAAATCAAAAAATCATTATCTGTAAATGTACAAAAAAACCAAATACCTTTTTTATTTAGAGCGAGTCAAAAACGTCAGAAGATTGATCAAATTGGGTATAGCATCTGACTATAAGTTATACGTCGAGAGATCTGAAGAAATGCTCAAACATAACCCTCGTGGGTTTTGGAACTTTATCAACTCAAAGAAAAACAAGTCTCGCATCCCAGGAGAAATGATTTATAACAATAACATACTTTCTTCATTGCTCTCAATAGTTGCAGCTAACTTCAGTAGTGTATATGGCCAAGATGATGGTAATACCGTAGACTTAAGCGACAACCTATCAGATCTGACAATGATGCCAAGTCACCATTTTTTGAACCTATCAACTATCACCAGGGAACAAATCATCAATGCCGCAAAAAAACTCAAAAATAAACTCACTTGTGGTCCCGATGGGATCCCTGTTAAAATAGTCAAAAATCACATTAACCTTCTGGCAGATCTTCTACATATCATTCTCAATCTTGCCTTACAAAAAAACTATTATCCAAAGATTTGGAAGGTGTCCAGGGTATGTCCTGTTTTTAAATCCAGCAACATTACTCATGTTGAAAATTATAGACCAATAGTCATTATATCAGTTTTCTCAAAAATATTCGAGATTATACTATCTGAACTAATATACAATCATGTCAGCTCTTCTCTGTCTATCTTTCAGCATGGATTTGTCAAAGCTAGAAGCGCTGCATCTAACCTCTGTATTTTTTCACAATTCGTATCTGATTCCCTTGACCAGAGGAGCCAGGTGGATGTAATCTTTACTGACTTCAGTAAAGCCTTCGATCTCGTGTCTCACCCTCAACTGCTGAAGAAGTTGTCAAGCTTTGGTATATCTACTGGTATTCAGTTGCTGCTCAATTCATACCTAACAGAACGTAAACTCTTTGTTGAGTGTGATGGAATAAAATCTTCCTGCTTTACAGCCTCATCCGGTGTTCCTCAGGGGTCAAATCTTGGTCCCTTATTATTCCTGATATTTATTAATGATATCACTAATCATGTTCGTTCTAACAAGCTATTATTTGCTGAAGATATGAAGATTTATAGAGAAATAAAGGATGAAACAGATTACATTGTACTTCAGGAGGATTTAAATTCTCTGAGTAACTGGTGCATTCAGAGTAGACTCCACTTGAATACCAAAAAATGTAAAGTTATGACTTTCACTCGTAAACTTGTTCGACTCACATTTAATTATGAACTTGATGGTAACACTCTAATGCGTGTCACTGAATCTTAAGGGATTTGGGAGTTGTTTTTAATCAAAAACTGACTTTCTCAAATCATATCGAACATATCATTTCTAAATCGATGAAAAATTTAGGTTTTCTTATACGCAACTGTAGAGATTTCAAGTCGTTCGATTCTTTGAAGAACATCTACTTATCTATGGTCAGAAGCAGACTTGAGTACTGCAGTGTTGTTTGGAATCCTTCCCATTCCAAATACATTATGGCTATTGAGAACATTCAGAAGAAATTCTTGAAATTTGCTTATTATAGGGAACATGGTATTTATCTCGTTAGAGGCTATAATTATGACCTCTTGCTGCAGGAGTTTGATCTGATGTCACTGAGAAAGTGTTGCGAGGTGAGAGACATGTGCTTTATTTACAAAATAATACACAATCAAATTACAGAAAATTCT
Organism: Halyzia sedecimguttata; assembly: GCA_937662695.2. Taxonomy (NCBI): domain Eukaryota; kingdom Metazoa; phylum Arthropoda; class Insecta; order Coleoptera; family Coccinellidae; genus Halyzia; species Halyzia sedecimguttata. The sequence continues at coordinate 64,471,157 of OW569417.2, read as the reverse complement.
GTATTATTCTCTTTTCTGTAGATGAGATGACAATGATGACATGTTTGAACACAGATTATGAAATTCATAGATACGGATTTTATGTTTCGATTGCAGCATTCTGTGAAATCATAGAGTTACGATTTAATGTTGAAATTTTGAAAAATCATATCTCCGAAAGTATTTATTTGTTAGAGTTGAAAATGATATGATTGGATTCGTATGTTGAAACTGCATCTTAAAAAAATTGAATTTGGAATTTTAAATGTAAAAAAGAAAATTCTTTGTTACGATCCGCCCGTTTTTGCCCAATAACGAACTCAACCAATAGTATGTATAATGTATACGTATGTATATATATATATATGTATGTATGTATGTATGTATGTATGTATAACTCCGAAATCGTTGGACTGATTATGCCCAAATATGAACTTGTCTCTCACATTTGGATATGCAACCTACCCTGAAAATTGCAAGTCCCAATCTCCTTTTGTTCGAAAGTTATTGAGGCTACGGTCACCCATCTAGCTACTGAACTCACACAAGGCTGCTCGGATTTCAAACAATATAGATCCGATCGTGTTCGAACTTGGAACTTTGCAGTAGAATCAGGTTCAGAAGGCTCTCGCAAAATTTCAGTGATGTCGGACGAATAGTTTCTGATATATAGAATTGTTTTAATGATTTTTTAACAATTTTCTAGTGATACGATCGTCATAAAATTTTGCAAGAATTTTCGCGTTGGCATTCTATCACTAATAACCATATTTTAAATGGATCGGTTTTGTATTTTTTAGAGTTATTGAGGTAATATCAACCGAAATTCAGGTGGGTATAACTCCAAAACCATTTGGCCAACTATGCATATATACAAATTCCAAAGTCACTTTCAGATGCATAACCTAACCGGCAAATTTCAAGTCACTATCTCTTTCCGTTCTCAGGTTATCGTGACATGAATGATATTTTTTTAAAATTTTTTACTCGTGCGATTCTCACATAATTTCACGAACGTCAAACTCCAAAACCTTTTGGCCGATTATGCATATAAACAAACTCCAATGTCGCTTTCAGATGCATAACCTAACCGGCAAATTTCAAGTCGCTATCTCTTTCCGCTCTCAGGTTATCGTGACATGACTAATATTTTTAAAAATTTTTAGTTATACGATTCTCACAAAATTTCACGAACGTCTTTAAGTTTGTACTCTACAACTACTCACCATGTTTTAATTCGATCGGATTTGTATTGGTTGAAAACAAAATCATAACTCGGAAACCATTGGGCTGATTATGCCCATTAACGAACTTGTCCGTCGGATATAGGGATGTGCCACCTAGCCTGAAAATTTCAAGTCGCAAAATCTTTCCGTTCTCAAGTTATCGTGGCAACGGGCCGCCAGCGGAACATAATCAAATTTTTCCTCGTATTCTTCATCAGGTTGTCGAACCATAGACATAATATCATACTATATTGTCTAAGAGTCGAACCCAATCGTTTGAAACCATTTTTGGCAAAGAATTCGAAAATTACAGACATTTGGGCAAAATGACCACGTGATTTTTCTCAGAAGATACGCGCAAAAAAAGTTTATTTTTCTCGAGAACATAAATAACAATGTATTAACATGGAACTTCGAAGAGGATTCGATACTGCAAAACGAGTAATGTTCATCGCAAATTTTTGCGAATGATATTTCAAGGATTTAGAGGAACATATGGTGTAAATGTGAATAAAATGAATCGTTACTCAAGAACGAATTAACTTAGACTGAAGGAATTGCTAATTTATTTGGGCGTTGGCATGCTGAACCCATTTTTTTCACCGTAATGCTTTACTAAATAAAAAATGATCAAAATCAATATTCCGTTAAGTTCCCCTAAGCTGCGGGATAAACATATTGTGAGCTATAAGATTGGCCCAGAAAATTGGACGAGATGAAAGTAATTAATATAGAAGGGTGCTTATCAATTTGCCCAAATATCTGTAATTTTCGAAGTTCTGGCTGAAAATGGTTTTAAACGATTTGGTTCGACTCACTGATCAATAATCCAAATCGATTCTGTCCTTCTGGCCGTTAACACGATAACTCACGAACGGAATGAGCTAGACTGTTGAAATTTTCAGAGTAGGTTTGGGAGTGTTCAGGTGGTTTCGGAGGAACAAAAGAAATATTTTTTTTACACTACAAATTTTAAATTCAGTTTTTTTAAGATGCAGTTTTATCATGAGAATCCATTGATGTCATTGTCGACTGTAACAAACTAATCCTTTCGGAGATATGATTTTTTCGAAATTTATATAATTATTCTCAATTCTATATTATGCCTTCATAGAATACTAATAGAAGAATTATAATTTCCTGATGTACATAAATCCAACATGGGATGAGTCATAGACCTACGTTTCGAATTTAATTACGAACATTTTTCAGATTTGACGCACAGAAGCCAAATTGGAAAAGTGCGAAAGCCCTGCGGAACTTTAACAAATCATAATTCCGAAAGTATTGGTTTCTCCGAGTTGGGAATGATGCCAATGGGTTCTTATTTAATTTATTTCATCTTATGATGCAGTTCTCTCATAAGATTCCGTTGATATCATTCCCAACTCTGAGAGTACCTACAATAATTTCGGAGATATGATTCGTCAAAGTTTGAACAAGAGTGCCAAAGCTCCTGTCATCAGGGCTTTCCCACATTTTTGTTTTATCAATTCTTTAAGTATATATGCGAATCTGGTACGGGATATACGGGATATACGGAATATACGTTACACCATAGTTTTCACGTCTTCATCAAAGCACAATTTCAGCACAATAAGAAAGTACTTCATCAGTTGGATGGCAATTTCTAAAGTTCTTACAGATTTTCCCCGGACGCAACTGGCGGCTTCAAGATAATATTTTCTGCTTCTTAGTGAAAGAAATTCCCAGAGTCGAGATGAGATATAATAAATTTTCCCATTCTCTTCTTAACCTGTATAATATACAGGTTCCTCCATATTATGGGGAATGCTGAACTCAATATTTACGCAGTCTCATTTTGCCCTAATGCCTGTAATTTTAGAATTTTGTGCGAAAAATTATCCCAAACGCTTCCATTTGACTTAATGAAGAAGGAGCAGCAAAAATGCCATCAATGTTCGTAGTCCTTCTTATGATGGTACGATTAATTCACTATTTTTAAGGGATTTCTTGGAGTTCAGTAAATAGCCAGAATTTGTTAGAACGTCTTCTTCACTTATTCTGTTCAGAGTAAATTGATATTGATATTGATATTATTAAACTGACACTTCTAGGTCTTCCCTAAGGAGACAATACATCCAAAATAAGTAAATATTTGTCCAGATGCCTGCATTAAATTTACATTCCAATTTCTGAAATGAAAAATTATATATGACCAGCTGGCACGGCGAACTTCACAAAGCCTAAGTTAATAAAAGAAAAATGCTCGGGATGATGGAAGTTTTATTAATATTTTCGATTAATTGCACATTATGTTGCTTACATACAAAACAGAATTTTCCTGAAATACTGGCTATTTATAAGGTTTCAATTTGTTTTTGACAGACACACCCAATTATGATACAGTATCTTAATCAATTTAAAGATTTCGGATAAACTATATTTTTTGTTTCGTTTTGTTGTGCGTAAATAAACAAAGATGACGGTTTTGCGACGCGCGATCACGCGACGTATAATTGTCCATGTGCCATGACCATACATCACAGGAAAAACAAAATTGTTGCTTATGAGAATCCATCCAAGATACCTATTTAGTTAATGCTTTGTTTGTGGCACAAATCAATTCAATCGCGTACAATTGTGCCATGATATAAAGAACATCCTGTATAGTAATGGTTTATTTTCAATGATGTATGCCTCGAAAGTATAATTTTTAACACAATTGAATGAAATTGTACGATTGGCGTGAAAAACAGCAAGTTGCAATGGACGTTAAAAGAAAAACACCCTGTATAATTTCAGGGTACAATTTCGGACAAATACGAGTACATTATGAGAATCCATCCAAGGTGCCTATTTAGTTAATCCTTTGTTTGTGGCACAAACCACTTCAATCGCGTAAAAATGTGCCGTGAAAAAAAGAACATCCTGTATAGTAATGGTTTATTTTCAATGATGTATAACTCGAAAGTATATTTTTTAACTCAATTGAATGAAATTGTACGATTGGCGTGAAATACATAGCAAGTTGCAATTGACGTTAAAAGAAAAACTCCCTGTAAGAAGATTTCGGATGATCTTCAATATTCCTCCGAGGTCCTCTTGTCGTCCTATCTTCATAGAAAGTGGTATTCTTCCAGTGGCTTGCATTTTCATTTTCAAATGTCTGGTTCATGTGAAGGAGAATGAAAGAGGTTTAACAAGACTTTCTAGCTTTTATAGCTATAATACTAGAAATGGAGAATTGTTCCATATTCCGAAGCATAATACCACCAGGTTTGAATATGCACCTACATACCAGTGCATCAAACTTTTCAATCATCTTCCTAAATGCATTAAGTCTCTAGAGCTGAAATAATTTAAAAAGGTAGTTGAGGATAAACTAATCAAGCAATGTTTTTATAGCGTGGCCGATTATTATCGTGCGTAATTTGAATTTAATTGGAGTTTTTTTTTCTGACCTGTCCTATACATATCTGTATATATGTCTAAGAGGATTAATAAATATTATTATTATTATTATTACATAATAAGAATCCATCCAAGGTACCTATTTAGTTAATGCTTTGTTTGTGGCACAAAAATCACTTCAATCGCGGACAATTGTGCAGTGATATAAAGAACACCATGTATAGTAATGGTTTATTTTCAATGATGTATGCCTCGAAAGTATATTTTTCAACACAATTGAATGAAATTGTTCGATTGGCTTGAAAAACAGCAAGTTACAATTGACGTTAAAAGAAAAACACCCTGTGTGACACTGTATGAAAATATCGGACAAATACATTATGAGAATCCATCCAAGGCACCTATTTACTTAATGCTTTGTTTGTGGTCCAGAGCGCTAAGGTTATATTAGAAATAATATTACATGGTTGTTAAGTTTTCTTAAATAACGATTCTTAAATTTTCTAATTTCAGCGCAATTTTTTTCTGTAATAAGAACCTTCTCCTATCAATAACAAACACAACAAAAAAAAAATAGTGAAATCGGTCCAGCCGTTCACGCGTGATGGCGTGCCCAAGGGATATATGGATTCATTTTAAAAGATTTACACTTATTTATTTAGTATGGTGACGCGTACCGCATGACATGAAATAAAATACCAGTGAGAAACAATTACAAACAACATATTATAAATAAATATGTATAGAAAAAAAAAGCACTGACGTGAAGTCAGTACTCTTTGGCGCGCGTGTTCACGGTGGCTAATTTGAATTGAATGATGAGTACTTCAAGCTCAGTGGATAGAGCTAGCCGAAGATCTACCCAAAGGATAGGGGACACCATTCACTGTCGGTTCAAAAATTAACAGTGCTATCTAAGCTGCCATCAGGATAGAGTAACAAAGATGGAAAAGAACACAACTGACTCTCCTTAGTCGCACAAGCGAAGATTTGGGAGGGTCAGTATAATCCTAATTATATTTATAGCACGCGCGCCAAAGCTTATTAACTTTTTACACTTTTTCTTTCATTGTTAAGTCAATCTGCTTTGGCGCGCGTGCTATAAACATGATTAGGATTATACTGACCCTCCCAAATCTTCGCTTGTGCGACTAAGGAGAGTCAGTTGTGTTCTTCTCCATCTTTGTTACTCTATCCTGATGGCAGCTTAGATACAGCACTGTAAATTTTTGAACCGACAGTGAATGGTGTCCCCTATCCTTTGGGGATATCGCATCTTGAATCCACGCATGCGCAGACCGGCACCGGGGGATTCTATGGAGGAATAACATCCTCCACCCCAAAACCCCAATCATCTCAGAAGAAAACTCGAGCAGTTAAATTATTTCTCGTCTGCTTATGCGAATAACAAAAAATGCCCAAAAGAGGCAGTTACACCCCAGTCGTTGACCGTTCAGACTGATTTTGAAAACCAATTTAAAATTATCCACACAACGTTTACGCATTAATTCAATTGCCATTGAGTCAATTGCCATGCTAGTAAGTAGTCCATATTTCAATCATTCAGATAAACGCGCAAAAAATACGTCGGAACGAAATCACCAGATGTTGGAGATATTCCATGTAGAAATTCGAAATGAAATTAATATAATTTGTCCAGTTTAGAAGTTCAAAATTATAATTTTTTTTTTGAGGTTCCTAGTGGTCTGTCCGTAGAGAAATTTTGCACACCCCAAGAGGTCATTATTGGTCACCGAAGTGCCAAAACTGAACTCATTCCGATATTTGGTTTCGGAATTTCCAGCAAAATATTCCGCTGATAGTTAAAATTTTTTTAAATTTTTTTAAATTTTTTCTACTCATGCTACCCCCACGAAATTGTGTGTTTTCGTTGGTACTTCGCATATAACTACCGAGCTTCAACTCAATCGGATCAGTTTTTCTCGAGTTATAGTGAAAACAAAATTTCAATTTCATTTTCAAATATTTAACATTTTTTTTCTAGTTTACAGCCATCCGATCATTATGAGACTTCGCAGGCATATAGAGGTCATGATTATACAATTTGATACTGAATTTCAGATCGATCGATAGATCGGTTTCGGAAATATTCTCGAAAAACGATTTAACTAAAAATGGCCGTAACTCCGAAACGGCTCGATGGATTTTGCTCATTAACGAACTTGTCCGAGATATTTACGCTCCAAACATGCCCTGCAAATTTCAACGCTCAATTTGCTCCGTTCGAGAGTTATCGTGCTAACGGCCGGCCGGCCGGGCCGGACGGACAGAATTGAATTTGACCTCGAATTCTTCATCAGGGAGTCGAACTCAATCGTTTGAGACCATTTTCGCAAAAAAATTCGAAAAATACAGACATTGTGACGAAATGATAGCACGCTGTTCCTTGCGGAACACGCGCGCAATAAAAACACAACAAACGGAAATTGAATGCTGGTGCATGGCTTTTACTGATGTAAATCCATATTAACTCAAAATATAAATAATATTATTATTTACACTTGATATTATATAGTTTGAACTTGTTTACTTTCTCAGAATTTGAGTTAACGTAAAATGTTAGGTTACTTTCCGGGTTGTAGTTTGTTGTAACTTGATTATTTTGTACGGACTGTCGCTTCAGATTGTATTTTCATAGGTTGGGTGATGCAAGAATTTCTTTATGTTTGAGATAATTTTTTTGGGTGGATGCCTGTTTGTATTCCAATGTTGAATAAATAAATAAATAAATATTATGACGCGAGTTCTTCAGAGTACATCTTCAGAGTACATAACAATGATCTCCCTAAACCTCACAATTGATGAACTGGAGCTATAGACTTTCTGTTCTTCTTATTATTCCTTCTTCTTCGACTTATCTGAAACCAGTTACGATCTTAAATTACTAGTACTTTGTAAACGTTCAAAATAATTCATTTCTACCACTACTTCAAATTTATTCTCTATATAAATAGATTGAGTAACGGAGAAAAATTGAGGTCTAATTATTCATTATCTAGATTAGCCTCATGTTTTCTCTATTTATTTTCACCATTTCCCAATAATTTGTTTGCAAACCTACATTCGAATTCTGTAGAATTTAGAAATCTGGATTGAACCTACGTCCTGAAAATAAATCATTTTGTTGCTTTGGTAGCTGTGATGGTATTCCTTGATTCTTGTCCCAATACTCCTACCTTTTTTCCGATATATACCAAACAGAGGCGGCGTAAGGCGTGGGCGGCATGGGCCACCGTCTACGGTCTCATGGTGCAAGGGACTTCGCGACTCACAGCGAGGCTTATATTTTCTTCACCTTGCACCATCAGATGTCCTCGCGAAATGTACCTTGCCCACCAGTTTATGTCTTGCGCTGCCACTGATACCAAATTTGTCACAACTACTACAATTCAATTGATAAACACAAGATTTATTTTCCTAATAAGTTTTGGGAGATGTCGTTTGTCCGGAATAAGATAATTACCTCTTCTTCAACATTTTTCTGAGTAACTATGGATCACATCCATTGTTTACCGCTATTTGTACAATAATTTATAATTCCTCTACAATTTATTTTTTCGGATAGAGGTATATTAATTAGCCGGAGTAAGAGCTTATGAAATGCAGCTATGTAGCTTATTTTTGAACATGACACGAAAATCGATGTATCGAAGAATTGTATCCGTATGGGATGGTTTCCGAAATACTGAAAAATCATGTGTATTGGTTTTCCCCGTTATTGTTGAATTCAAAATATTAATAGCACTATCATTTTCCCTTTTGAGATGAAATTGAGATGAATGCTATTAATGAAATCTACAAATATTTTTTTCTACGCCCATCCCAGTAAACGTCAAAAATCGCACTGCCGACATTCCTTGTAAGTGACGTTTTACAATAACATGCGCGTAATCAGATCTCATAACATACACGAGCGTTTTGATAAGAAAATTTAAATTTATTAGTTTAATTTAATTGTAATCAAATTTTTATGTAATTTCGACTTTATTTGGTATATCTACATAAATTTAGTCGATTGAAAAACATAGAAACTTTTAGCATTAGCGAGACACATTTTGGATTAAAAGAGCGATGGCCCCAAATGTCGGCAACACATTATACAGTTCTCATGAATTAAGTCGCGCTATCTTAGTAAACTATGGATATATGTCATTTATGTTGTTAATTTTCACAACAAATACTCAAACATTTTCTCAAACGAATTATGAGATCCTTTATTTAATAAAAGGAAATGGGGTGGGAGTAGGAAAACTAAAGTACGATACACGAGTTATAAGCCCATTACGCACTCGTGAAATTTACGCACTCGCCGCTGCGCGGCTTCGTGTAAAATGGGCTACTTACAAATTTTGTTACGTAATATACTAATAATTGCCGGTCTGTTCCCCTAAAACACTCGAGCAAATCATCCACGTATCCCAACCAATATACGAATTTGGAAAGAAAAGGATATGTCTTAGCGATGGCTCGAAGATTTTCCATGATTTTCTGTCAATAATCTAAGCGGATTTCCCAGGATTAGACCTTCATGAGGATAAGAATAAAATATTCAATAGCTCAACATATTTTGGCAAACCGAGTCACCAAATGAAAAGGTTTCTTCAAAACCAACCGGTAAATATCTCATTACGGACAAACAATAGTTTGTTAGTTGTGATAAATTATTTGTAGAAATAAGAGGCAGAAATTGTGGAACAAGAATAAAGGAACACTACTGAAGCAACAAAATTAATTCTAATTGTAAGAATCATTTATTTGCAGGACATAAGTTCAACCAGGATTTCAAAATTATACACAATTTGAATAAAGGTGCGCAACTAAGTTAGTGGAAAATAGAGGAAAACATAATGGTTATTTGGTTAATGAACTATTAGATCTCAATTTTTCTCCCTTTCTCAATTCATCTAAATATATATATTATTATGCAATATGTATCTTGGCATTCCTCAATATAGGAGTAAATGCCCTCAGTCTTAATTCAAGGCCTTCCTAGAAGCGCCGCTCGACTCTGAGTACTTGTGTGCAGTCAGCATTTTCATTCCAGTTTCCCGGCTTTCTGATTTAATAGAATATAATTCTAATTCATTATTGTATTAACCAGCTCAGAATAAACTTGCTTCTGAATAAATATTTGTTTTTTTAAAAAGGTGATTCAAAAGAGTAAATTTATAAATGGCGACGAGGATGGGATTGTTGCTAGTATAACGAAAAAAATAAGTATACGTGAATTTCAATTCTTCGAGCAACATTCCAAAAACCCGAGTTTCGAAAAGTGCGACGATAAGTTCGAAGTAAAGTTCCGACCACGAGAAGCTCAAACGACTGCAGTAGAGATAAGCCACGAAGGTGTGTTGAATCCCCGAAAACAGAGTAAGGAGAACCATTCCCGACTTGATCTCAACTGCAACCCTTGAGAATCACCCTGAGGAGGTTTGGAGGTAGCAGCCCGGACACCAGGTTTAAAACGAGAAGTAAGTTGAGGCTATCCCTTACAATAATCCCAGTTTTTCCTATCCCTGGCCCAAAGGATATTTTCAATTTAATTTGCAACTCATTTTTTCATATCACCGATAGTGTAAACAAGCACATCGAAATCTTTCAAAATAGAGTCCTTATTGGAAAAATTCAATTCATTGAATATCAACGTAAATAATAAAAACTTCAATATGACTTCTAATGGAGAACATTCCAATCGCATGGTAATAGATTTAAGCACAGTTAAATATTTCGGTGAGTTATTACCAAGATTTAATGGTAACTCACAAGAACTACAAACCTTTTTAATGGAAACTGAAAATTTCATAGATCGATTTGGCACAACTGATAATGATTTAATAAATCAATATTGCTTTGCAACAGTAAAATCGAAATTAATTGATCAAGCGAGAACTATCGTGTATTCTGGACCATGTTGCAATTCATGGCCTGAATGAAAAAAAATATTGAACAGTAAATTCGGTTTTAAAATAAACTTTGATGTTCTACAAAGTGAATATCAATATATGAGGAGAAAAACGAAGGAATCACTTTCTGAATTTATTGAAAGAATCAAAGAAACTAAATTACAATATGATTACCAAATACAATTATTAGGATTATCGCCCCCAGAACTGAATGTTTATCGAAACCTTTCAGAGAAAATTGGCATAACCGTCTTATATAATAATGTTGACGAAAATTCTAGGAATTTACTTGATCTCCAACCAAAATCTTTCGATGACACTTGTAAAATGCTAGAAAACCGAGAAATAAAGAGACAACAGCTTTATTTACAACCACCAACAATACCGACACCTAGGACAACGTACTCCCAAAATTTAAATTCCCAACCTACTGTTAGAAGAATTTATACAGACCCACAATTTCCATCAACTAGTAGACAATTTCCTGCAAACAGACAATTCAATTCGAATAGTGGAGAATTTCCTTCACAACCGGTACATTTGAAATTTAATAATAAAATACCAGAAACTAAATTTGCGACAAGCAGTCAAGTATTCGGAAAACCGCAAGACGTATTTAAGCCCAATCCAAATCATCGTTGGGTTCAACCCAAACCTGAACCTATGTCGGTCCGAACAAGAATACACCCTGTAAAAAGACCAGCTAGCAGTCAAATCCGACAAGAACCACCCAATATTAGACAAAATTACAGAAGAAACGGACCTAATGACTTTATATTTGAAGAACTCACTAATACAGAACAAATTGAACAAGAATTAGGAGAGGAAGAAGAATTTTATTATGAATCCGAAAATATAGATGACTCTAAATTAATTGAGGAATTTGATGAAAATTTTCAGAGAATCTCCGAAGACAAAGACATGACCTAAACTTTACACAGGAACATCTAGCATCATTACCATATATAGTATTAGATTATCCACCCTGCAAATTATTGATAGACAGCGGAAGTTCCATGAGCATTATTGATCCATCTGTAGCATATAATTTACTATCAGAAAACATTTACGAAGAAAAAACCTATTTTAAAACTGCACTAGGTAAAGATTTCAGCACGAATAAAGTTTCATTTCCTTTAAATTCTTTTGGCTATAATACAACATACCCCTTTGTGATCTATAAATTTCATACACAATATGATGGTGTAATAGGATCCAACCTTTTAAGATATTTAAAATTAAATTTCAATTGGGAAAGTCATGAATTAGGAAATACCATCAGAACACATAAATTCTTTTTACAAGAAACCAGTCCTAATGAACCCCTACCCATAAAATTTCCCTTCATTATATCACAAATTACAACCCTACCTCCAATGCACTAGTGGAGAGATTCCACTCTACCCTTATTGAGCAAATTAGAGTAATTGATGACAAGAATATATCTTTGTCAGAAAAGATGAATAGAGCGCTTTTGAGTTATAATAACTCAATTCACTCGTCAACTTCCTACACACCCTTACAAGTTATAAAATCGGATCTAAATTACAATACGCCAGTCGAACAGTCTACTCATGAAAAAATTTCGCAATATATTAAAGAATATCGCGAAAACATGAAGGAAATCTCAGACCATCTAAATTCACAGAAGGAAAGACAAAAAGAGAAACTAGATAAACTCAATCAGACACGACAAGAAGACAAAAAACTCGACGAATCTAAACCATCTTATATTGCCATACCAAAAAAGGCAAAACTTGACCCAAAATTTAAGAAAACCAATATCAAAATTATAGATAATATATTGATAAGGAACCCTGACTCCCAAAAAGTATATCATAAAAATAAAATTAAACAGAGAAAGTAATAATCTTTAATTTTCTCTTTTCAGAACACAAAAAAAAAATGACGAGAATCCTATTGCTATTTCTCAATCTAATTTTCGTCCCAGCTTTGCATTCATTAAAATTTAAGGAGATCAAACACAATATTCTTCCCTTTTTCGTAGAGAAAACATACATCAGTGTATCAAAGCATGTATTGATGTACCACTATAATTTAACCGATATTGATAAAATTTTACATGATCATTTTGTTTTAGTTGATCAATTAAATTCGGTCAGTTCCAACGTTATGGTTTCAAACTATGTTGGATCGATCAAAATCCAATTGAGACAAAATGAAATGCTTCTCAATAACTTATACACTACCCGACAAAAACGAGGTTTATTAAATATAGGCGGACATATAGCAAAAACACTATTCGGAACTCTTGATAGTGAGGATGAAACACTTTACTTGAAATATTTTGAATCTTTTAAGAATGAAATGCAATCGGTAAAAACCGAACAAAATCAAATGATCAGTATCCTGAGATCTATGACATCAAAGTATTCCAATGTCACTAGTCACATTATACAAAATTATAATAAGTATCGATTGACACAAAATGATATTAATCAACTTATTCTTATAGAATTTGAACAGTTAACAATAAATAGAATTCTAAATGAAGTCAATACAGCCATCAGCTTTGCAAGGCTTCATCTTTTGCATGAAAGTATTTTACCCTTAAATATATTCCATGATTTTGTTAATAACACCGATTTCATGAAACACCTCTATCATTTAAAAGACTTTTATTCCATTTGCTACACTTCTGTAAAGTCCAGAAATAATGAGGTGATCTTTATCATTGAAGTACCCTTAACATCCCCAAATTCCCTAGACACATATTATGTCCACTATATCCCGTACCAAAACGTTACCCTCACCCAACAGCCCAAATACTTATTGGCTAAAGAAGAACAAATCTTGTGGTCCATTGACCAAGAATGCCCAAAGGTAGAAGATTGGTGGATCTGCCCACAGAATTTGCTACGACCAGCACCCAGCTGCATGAAGGACTTAATTTCCCACAAGAAAGAAAATTGTGAAAGACAAAGTGCACAGTGTAGTGACGATCTACTGAAACTATCATCGAGAAAATTTTTATCAATCGGTAGTGTACAAATTGGGGAACTATGTAATGACCATACAGAGTATTACAAACTCAATGGAATTTTCCTGATTGAAACCTTTTGTAACATTACCAATAGCTTTAAGTATTTTTATAAGGAAGAAATATCCACAATTTTTCATAATGTTCCTCTCCCGAATATGAAACCTGAAATAATTGAAAACTTAACCATTTCCAATTTTTTACTTGATAATTTTACTGTTCAAGAAACAATCTTTAATTGGAAAATCCACCCTAACCATGTATCATCAATCTATTTTATACTAAGTCTCACCATTATAACCATATTTGCCTGTTTGTTGTATAAAATATTCATTTTAAAATTCACAAATATCGTGAAGAGTTATAAAAATAATTCAGCCTCTTCAGCCGAAGTTATTTCTCAAAAAATGGGGAGGTATTATGCAATATGTATCTTGGCATTCCTCAATATAGGAGTAAATGCCCTCAGTCTTAATTCAAGGCCTTCCTAGAAGCGCCGCTCGACTCTGAGTACTTGTGTGCAGTCAGCATTTTCATTCCAGTTTCCCGGCTTTCTGATTTAATAGAATATAATTCCAATTCATTATTGTATTAACCAGCTCAGAATAAACTTGCTTCTGAATAAATATTTGTTTTTTTAAAAAGGTGATTCAAAAGAGTAAATTTATAAATATATATATATTCTTTTGACTGAGAGTTTTATATGTGTTAGCAGAGGTTGGTGTAACGGGGTACCATACAATTCTGCGTATGATACAAGAGCTTAGGGAAAAACCTCAGCAAAAAACCCTGTCTCCCCGTGAGTGTTGTGATTTGTAACTATTGTTCACAAAATTTGCTGAAATTTAGAAATATTGATAGGCATTTATTTCTTCAATATGGACTCCTTCGTCAAAAAACGGAGAGGTTTCTCCAAGGTACCCAAAACTCAACCTGAAAAATGAAAAGACAAGAAGAGAAGAACGAATATAAGATTAAATTAATAAACTGATAGAAATGTATTATTTCGATTGTTAACAAAGTAATAGCGGAGAGAACAAAATACGTGGTTGAACCCAGCCACATCAACCCATTCTAATAATAATAAGTACCTGCAGTGTAAGATTGTGTAACTTATTTTAATTATGTCGTAAGGAGAAGAAGGAGCGATAAGAAGAATCGAAAGGCTCTATGTACAGGGAAATCATTACTTTTTGGGAATTTAGTATGACGCAGTCTGATAAGTTGCATTACAATATTAAATAAATAAGTTCTAATCATAATATTATTTCTATTTTGAGTTAATATGGATTTGCATCATTTTAAAGTCATGCATAAGTATTCAATTTCCGTTTGTTGTTTTTTCATTCTATACATATTCACTTTATTTTTTTAAATGTTGGTTGTAATTGTTTGCTCGTTGGTATTTCATTTCATATGTCTGTATTATATTTATATGAACTGAAGTTGTGAGCTGTGTGCACCCTAATAGCACAAGTGTATTCCCAAAATGTTCCCGGAATATCCATTTGCGACAAAAGATATGTTCCGGGAATGTCGCAAAACATCCCGGGACACCCCGGGAACATTCCCGGTAAAGCCCATATGGGCAAATCGCACATTCCGGGAATGTCCCATCGGGACATTCCCGGAACATCCGTCGATGTTCGCGGAATATTCCAGGGGCATCCCCGTGGCAGTTCGTAAGAGCGTTCCGATAATGTTCCGGGAACATTTTGACGGAACACGTTTTAGGCACTAATGGACATTCTTGGAATAGCCCGGGGACATTAAGAGGGAGAGGGGGGGGGCTGGTCTTTTGTAGGTCGGGGGAGGGGGCATTGGATTGGATTGCGGGGTGGAGGGTGGGGATTGTTTTGGGTAGGTTGGGGGTGGTTGGCAGAACGATATAAGTATAATAATCCGTAATAAAATAATGCATATACATAAATATATTTTTAATTGAGCCATAAACTGAAAGGATACAAAGTATAATAAAATCCAAAATATTTTTCATACAGCCTCCAGAATCATACCACGCTGGATCTCCTTTTCCTTTCTGGAGCTCTCCTCAACCACCCTCCGATAGAAATTTCTGTTTCTTTCCTATTTGTTATTAAGTTTGTTTTCTCTGATGCATCTAAATGGAGAGTAATTTATTAGTAAACACTAACAGGGAGATAGGGTTTTTTGCTGAGGTTTTTCCATAAGCTCTAGTATCGTACATCGAATTCTATGGTACCTTGTTTCACTAACCTCTGCTAACACATTTGTATGTTTCTTCAAACTTTCTTGTTAAATGAACAAAATATAATGCTCTGAGTTCAAAAGAATATATACATATTTATTAATAAACAGAGAGGTACCATCGAGCTAGAGGCATGTCAGAAGTAATATGCTTTCTTATAGGTTGTACCATTGATATTCATCGCATAGTACAATTAATATAATTGAATTCGAAATTAAACCAAACTTACCAACAATTGCTTTCGACAAGTTCGAAGCTCCAAAGTTATATTTGCCACTTCTGCCTAAATACGTGAACTGCATGGCTAAATCATCCCGTATTATCGGAGCCAAGTATCTTTTTACAAATTCTGTCAAGTTGTTTCCTCCAATTTTGGAGAAATATTTTACCTATAAAAAAAAGGATCAATGATATGTCACAGGGTGTCTCATGAAAACTAGCAAAAATAGAGTTTTTGACATATTTAACTATTTCTGCAATTCGAATGATGTCATATTATATTTGACTATAACTGAACATCTATAGAGAACAATTAAAAAAATCATGAAAATTACCATGCCAGAGTATTTCCCTGTTCTTCTAAAAATACATTAAATTCATCTAGAATTATTTTGTTTCCAATAGGGGAATCTATATTGGCCTTTGCCAAAATGCCTATTTCCTCAACTGGTTCTCCCCTGCTACCATGGCTCTTCAATAGTTGATCGACTTAATTAAGTTCCACCAGTAATGATGTCATTACGTAAATTGATTTGCTATCCGGTTTTTTTCTGCAGCAAACACCGCACAGATTATTGTAGGTATGCCGTAGTAGAACCTGAAATACAAATATTATCTTAGTGGAAGAAATTTCCAGAGTAAATACAAGAAGCATTACTATCTCAACAAAGAAAACTGAACAGCTTATTAATTTATTAGGAAATAGCAATCCAATTATATTATATAAATTTCTAATGGATATATGAACTTCACAACGAGGGAAAACTAAAACATTGTAAATTTTGCAATTTACATTATCTCCATAACATATAATATTCATACTAATTGTGGGTTTAAAACCAGGGGATCAATTATTGACGAATAATTTTATCAGGCATTTGCATCAATAAAATTGTTTGTTTTCCTAACCATAAAATTAAAATACATCTTTTCTTTCTGTATAAATATATCAACTGAGAATAATATTTGTTACTTACCTATATAAATCAGGTATACTTCTTAATTCTTATCTCGAATATAACAACAACACACAAACTTACAAGGGAGACAATTACGCAAACAAAGAACAGATGCATTGACAAGATGACAATGGTCAATGGCACAGAATATACCTTAGAAGAAGTGCAAGCTCCAAACAAATTGTATGGCAACAAAAAATAGCGCACCCTGGTGTCCGGGTGCTGTATTATTTGTTTGGCGCGAAATTTGAACACTAAAATAGGCGGGGAATTTGAACCACTCTTCCATGTTTCTAGATTATTCTTTATGAATAATTCGTATCAATTTAAATTTTACCATTCAAAGCTCATTGTTTTGAATGGTAAAATTCAATTGATAACTTTCATTAAGACCATTGATTGAAAAAAAATGAATACAAACACAAATTCTAATTATGCTTTATTGCAAAATTGAACATAAATAAACAAAATAATTTACATATTCTTTTACAAATTAATAGTGTATTACTTAAAAATTTAAATAACAATGCTCTAACAAATTATAAATTTAAATAGATTTTCCCTAATGTATAATAGGTACTTTATAAACGAAAACCAGATATCAAGAAATACACAATTTATAAATGTTCATCGCTCTCCAGTTTCGAAATGAATAATACATATAACCAATTCAAAAATGATTACAGACACAAACTGTATGTTTTATTATGAAATAAAAGATAAATAAGCAACCAAGAATTCATTGGTTATTGAATAATGTGGTAAGAAATAATTGTATTCTTTAATAATTGAATTTGAATGTGAACTGATTGAGAATTCTTCAGAAAGTTTTTGAACATTCAAGGAGCTACATCGTGGTTCCGAGAATTATTTATTGCAAACTGAAGTAAAAAATGTATGAGGTGATGCATGCTTAACGAGTTTACTTGTTCTGCTATTAACAAAATCAGTATCATTGAAATGATCCTCACATAAATAATGAAATTTGAGCAAATGATGGAATCTTTAATCTAACAAATGTTCCTCCTTTTAGAAAGCTAAATTTCTTCCTGCAGCAATTTGAAAAACTTTTTCCTCATCCTACAGTATATCCATTCTAGCAATCTGGATACTTACAAGAAAAAACCTGTCTCGGAGTCGACATATTAATTTCAATAATTAAAGATGATTATGAAAAAAGCTTAGCTGTTCAACTAGAATGCTGCTACCCCAACGTCTATGTTATTTGTTGCTTCGATTCCTCTCTTCCCTGGCAACAATTTCTGTAAAGATGTATGATGTTTAAAATTAATGTGCGGACAATTTCAGTGCAAATTTTTACTTACATGAATACTTTTCTTCAAAAATCAGTAAATGCACCGAGCACTTGAAGTGTCGCCTCCATTTCTCGGCTTCCCTGGCCTGGACACGATTTCTAAACAGCTGTGAAGATGTATGATGGTTTGTAGCTTATAATGAATGTATGAATCGGCATTTTTAGTGCAAATTTATACTTACATCAATAAATAATTCGGAAATCGATAAATATAGCTGGCGGTCGAATTGACAAATGAAAATCACATGAATTATGAATTATCCAGGATCCTGTCAAACGAAACCACAAGAGCAAATCTTTCACACTATTTATCACCTTATTGTCCCTCTAATAAGGATTATATTTGCATCTACTTGCTGTCACAGTCGCGCCTCTGGTGTTCGGGTGCAGAACTACTAGATTGCTTCCAGATTTTGGTCATAGTTATCACTTCTTCTAGGGTATATTCTGTGGTCAATGGTGACATATTGGCTCAAAACATAGAATTTGAGAAACTCTTTTCTATGAAAAGACAAATGAACAAAAATGTTTGCTGGCCTCGGTGATCCAGTACGAGAAGGCGAGAAGGTCTCACTTTGTTACCAAATCCTGCTCAGGCTATGGATATGGTCCAGTATGAATGAGTAAAAAATGAAATATCACCAAACTTTTACAGACTAAATATATTTAAGTTTTTTAGCATGTTGTTTTGTCTAGTAAAAATATGAATCAAAGAAGCACAAGAAAATTCAATAATCAATAATTAATATATACTACGTTTACATGCATCCTCTCGAACCGTTTTAAGCCAATGCGTATTCCGTAATGCGCATTGAAAACGCATGTAAACGTTTTTTCAATTCGAATTGACTACTCAAATGCGATTTAGTAAATGCGATTTGAAAAGGTGGATTGAGTTTTCCCAAACCGATTTAATGTGCATGTATACACCAAATACGCATTGAGAGTAGTTTTAAGAGAAACAAATTTCAGAATTACCAACACCAAATTTATTAGTTTGACAAATCTGATAATCTAACGAACCTGCTTTGGGGTTACGTTAATCGTAATTCACAGCTGGAAGATCGAAATAAATCTCTTGAGATAAAAATGATATAATATATTGTTCGAGGTAACTTTTTCTATTATCTTTAATCATTTTCTGCCAATTTTCTGGATTCATTTTCACGATTTGCTCTTTCAATCACTTGTAACCACCCAGAAAAGGTTAATTCCTTGCGAAATTATGGTGTTCTTCATCATTTTTTAAGATATTTAGAATGATTTTCTTTTCTTAATTTCCATTTTTAATTTTTTTCAATCTTCCCATGTTGGCTACGCGAGCTTAGAATAAAGCCGAATTACAGAAAACTAGTTTCAGATAAGGCATGTAAACTCTCAAACCATATTTCATCTAATTCGCATCAAAACATGCGCATTGGTTCAAAACGGATCGAGAAGGTGCATGTAAACGTAGTAATATTTTGTCTGATTTCGGATTTTTAAACGACAATATTTGTCAAAATAATATGTTCCGGGAACATTCTAAGCGGAACATTCCAAGTGGGACGTTCCGGGAGCATTCCAATTGGGACGTTCCGGGAACATTCCGAGTGGGACGTTCCGGGGATATTCCATAGGAGGCCGGGACATTGCGACACGTATGGAACATGAATGGGACGTTCCGGGAACAAAGTGTGTTATTAGGGCACGTGTCCCAAGTTGCCCCAACTTGTACATTATTCGCCTGTGTGGCTCGCTTTTGAAAAATCTAAGTAAATTTTATCTACAAATTTACCAGCATCGTATGCCAACGACCAGACGTTGATAATTGAAAGAGATTTGTTACTACTGAACGCCCCGGTAAAAACCCGTGCTGATTCGAGGGGAGCAGTTTGTCATGGCAATAATTTTTTCACAACTTTTGGATGCCACCGAAGTGAGACTAACCAATTAGAAATGCCATTAAATGGCACTAGACGGTCTAAAACCACTACAGGAACTGGTGCTGGAGTATATGGGCCAGGCACCAAATGCTCACTATCGCTAGGCTCCTATCCGAGCATCTTTCAGGCAGAAGTATTTGCAATAGAAAGATTCGTGGAAATGAACCTATAGAAAGAAACTATCAGAGTTGTGCTATAGCAATCCACTCTGACAGCCAAGCTGTTATTAAAGCTCTGAGCTCCCATGTTATCGAATCCAAGCTAATATGGGAGTGCCGAAGAAAACTTAATGAAGTAGGCAAGAACAACAGGGTCTCCTTGGTCTGGGTTCCTGGTCACGAGGGAATCATAGGAAATGAGGAGGCCAACACACTTGCCCAGAAAGGAGCACAAACCCCATTTATTGGCCCTGAAACCTACTTTGGGGTTGGTAAATACACCTGCAAATTTGAATTCCGGATGAAAAAAGAAACTGAAAGAGGTATTTTCTGGAGATCTCTCCCCGGAATGTATCACTCCAAGAATTTCCTCCGGAACTTTGGCACTGTCAGATCCAAGAAATACTTGGACCTCAGTACGAACACGCTGCACCTCCTCACTGGTTTCCTCACAGGGCACTGCTGCCTCAGGAAGCATATGATGAGATTAGGGCTAGCAGAAACTGACGCGGTCAGATTCTGTGGGGAGGAGGATGAAACTCCTGATCACCTGATAACGGGATGCCTCACCATCTCAAACCAACGCAAGGAATGCTTTGGGCAAGAAATCTACAGGAGCAAAGACTTAGCCTCCTTAAAGCCCTCCCAGATACTGGAGTTCATCAGAACTCTGGAACTGGAAGGCGAGCTGTAGATGGTAATGACATCGACAGCTGTGACGGAGTGCGGCACAATATACCTTAAGGTCGCAGTGCAACGTCACCCCCTACAAGAATATACAATACAAAAAACGGCAGCGCGATTTTCGACGTTATTTGATATCGAATATTCTAGAAGGTGCCAGAAAACCGGAAATCTGTATGCAATCAATGAGTGGTCTTGCAGGCCCTCCTCCATTCAAAATTTCCAGAAAATACCGATACGTGACTTCCTTTTGCAGGAAGTCTATGAATTAGCTGTGTGCTGCTATTTCATCATTCTCAAAGCAGTTTTCAAAGCGCAGTTTAATTCTTCCGACAGTTTTCGTGACCTAGTTCTCATTTTCCACTTAGCTTTCATAATTTTGATTTTCGAGTCCTTAGTTTTAAGTTTAATTCAAGAAACCCGTTTTCCGAGTGCGATATTATTTAGTTTTTGAACGTACATTTTTAGTTACATTAGTTTTTGACAATTTCACTTTGATTTTTATTCCGTTTCGAGAAAAGACTCTAGTAATTGAAATCAGTGAAGTGGTGAAATACCAAGTGAGCAAAATGACCGTGTCTGACCGGCCGGTACCACATCTTTCCTTTACTCTAATCAGAATTGTAGTTATTTCTATTTCGCATAAATATCCGTGAAAATACACCGCACAGCTTCCGTCGGAGTTGCAACTTAGTGTGGATTCATGCAGCCCAAATTAACGATTATCGAGTAACAATTAACAATTACAAATAGTGAGTAAAAGTTGAACTTCATATATCGCAATGAGAGTGTTCATGCAGCCAAGTAACAATTATCAATTAACGAATAACAAGTAGGAGTTCGCCAACTTTTAACTTTCTACTTCAATTGAACGAGATTTTGTACTTGTACGCAACTCGTGCGCAGCTGAGCGCAAATTAGACAGTTCGATGATGTAAATATAACCGCAGTTTGTAAAATATTTAATTTATTTTGTGTGTATTTATGTGGCTTCCGTGTTATCATATTTAAGAATTGAATTTTAAACACTTGTTTTCAATTATAGAGGGAACAGAGGTTATTTTGAAAATTAATACCTCGGACTTTCGACTTGTGGGTTTTTATTTCTTAATTGTTAATTTGAGTGCATGAATGCTGCATTTTTGTACTTGGTAATTCTTAATTGTTATTTGTTACTTTTTACTTGATAATTGTTATTTGATGCTGCATGAATCCACACTTAATTTCTGTTTTCAACAAGGTCTGAGTGCCTTTCAGTGAATTGAATCAGGGTGAGCATCCTTTCGAATCTCGACTTCTTGTTACCTGACTTCCTTACTGGGGTGCTACTCCCGATTAAAGGGCCCTGATTCAAGTGCAATAATTTTGTTTGTGCTATTTCTGATCGGAATTATAGTGTGGATCCGTATAAACGTGCCAACGCATCTCATTATTATTTTCCTTCACTGGTAAATGCTGTGTATGCACTCATAGACCGATATTAACTGCTCCATCTCCGCCCTCCGCTTTCCTCTGCATTCACTAGTAGTATACATCGAAAGTGCGAATAAATCCCACATCTCTTGGTTGATAGATACAGTTTTGCACGTCCAGTAGTTTAGTTTCCTTATCACTATTGTGCATAAGCTGGCCTGTACTAATAAGCTTTGCTCTATTCATCACGTTATTGTACGTTTCATTGATTTTTATATACAGGGTGGACATTATATCGACGTCCATCTGACATAATTTGATTATACAGGGTGGCGCAAATTAATCGATCAGGCGAAATTCCTCCGTTGGTATGCTCCGGAGAAAAAAAAAATCGAATAAAATATTTGTAAAATAAAGGGAGAAATCCAATGATGATGTCAGACTTGACCTTGACCTTGAACTTGGCGGTCATTCTGGGGTCAAGTTTGGAATTTCAAATGGGAACATATATTTTTGACCGCAGATTCGTGACGAGCGGAAAATTTCACGTTGGAATGACCTATCGTACATGATGTAAAATTTCACGATTACGGACTTGAAGAGATTTTGAGTCGGTACTTGAAATAATCAAGCCCTTTTTGCGAACAGGCGGTGATGACCTGCCGGTTTGTCCTTAATGACCACCGAACATCATGTACGATAGGTCATTCCAAGGTGAAATTTAATAAATAAGCGCCGACTAGATTTAATTGGCAAGAATTCGTGTACTTCACGAACAGGGGGTTATGACCTGCTGGCTGGTCCTCAATGACCACCGAACATCATGTACGATAGGTCATTCCAACGTGAAATTTTCCGCTCGTCACGAATCTGTGGTTAAAAATATATGTTACCATTTGAAATTTAAAACTTGACCCTAGAATGACCGCAAAGGTCAAAGTCAAGGTCAAGTCTGACATCATCATTGGATTTCCAAAATTGATTTTACAAATATTTTATTCGAACTTTTTTTTCTCCGGAGCGTACCAACGGAGAAATTTGGCCTGATCGATTAATTTGAGCCACCCTATATATTATATTGTTGTACATTATTTATCTGAATTCTTACTCCTACCCGATTACTCTGACACTGTAGATTACTGATGGCTTTCACTCTGTGAATATTGTAATAAAACTGTATATAATTTCTGTGAGTTTTACTGATACCGCCCTGCGGTGTCAGAGTCTGTTCCCTGAAAGAGAAAAATAATCATTAATCGCTAACATCTCAGATTAAACCGAATCCTTCTCCAACTGTGTGAAGGTATATTAGGGTTTCTAATCCAATAAAAACCATCTATCTATCCGTAGTCAAATTCGATTCTCATCATTGAAGGATACTTTGGGGGGTATATTCATTATGAATTGGTTCCTTTCTGGGTTTTATTCAATGATTTTTTTCTGCGCTTTATCAAATGATTCCTTTCTAGGTTTTCTCGCCCAAAAAATTATTATTTTTGAATTGCTTCTACGTTAGAAATACACGATATATGTCAGAAGCACTGTATATCTTTCAGAATTTGGGAAAGAAAACCCAGAAAGGAACCATTTAATAAATTCGGTTTTGTCGCGTAACACTATAATTTTCGAAAAAAATAACTTTCGACTTGAAATTTGCACCTTCTGGTTTCGGCGATAGGTATTCTCATTTAAAATATTAGTTTTTCAATATTGCCTAACTACAAATTCTATCGAGTTGAAAATTGGTATTTAGGTGCAGAATGATGGCATATTTCATAAGAATCGAATCACTGGAATCGAAAATGTATTGTTTTCAAGAAAAGTTCGAATCGTATGAGTAAAAGTGAAAATGTATTGTTTTAAAGAAAAATTGAATATCTTGAAAGTCGAGAGAATTCGCTGTGAAACCCTGGTGAAATATGTTTTTGTAACCCCCACTAAAACAAATGGTAGGGGGTGGGGATACTTTTCAAAATAAATGATTTTTTCCACAGTAACGTACTAATAATAAATTAGATTCCAAAACTGCGATCTTTTACCTTTCATTTGGTGTATCGTTGGCACTTGGGGCTCAAGTTGTTAAATAGATGTTATCAAGAGAATGTCACGAACACACAACAATTTCGGTAACGGGGTAGAGCACTAGATAGAGATCGGCGTTTTTCAGCTTGCCATTACCATACTGAAATGTTTTCTCTTGCGAGTGTACCATACTATGGTTAGGGACCATAGTCTCCATATTTTCTAGATATTAAGGAATAAGTATATACGGTGTAGCAAAAAAGGCTATAGTCATCTCACAACTTCCAAATTTGGTAACCTGTATAGGTACTTTGTCATTTTAGAATGTTTTCTAATATTTCATTTAATGATTGGATTGTTAGCATAAGACGTATTCATTCCGCAAATATAAAATATTTTGTGTCCATGATATTTTGAAATATTTTTACAAGCCTTGAAAATGTGTCTATTTGTCTATCAAAAACAGCTGCTTGTGTAAAAAATTGGTTCAAGCCCTGTGGACAGGAGTTTTGCCGCTCTTGTTCAAACTTTGACATACCATATCTCCGAAAGTATTGGTTTCTCAGAGTTGGGAATGGTATCAATGTATTCTTATGATAGAACTGCATCATAAAGAAAATTCAATTCAAATAATAGTTTATTTATCAAGATTAAATGAACAATCTGAGAATGAGAACTGCACCGTGGAAGGAATCAAATCTAAAATAGCTGAAATGAATTTGACTCTCTCTTATAGAACAGGATGACATGTACAAGTATGAACACAGAACATATAATAAATCATAGATAGAATAATTAAAGCATTCTGTGAAAACATAGAAGTACGATTCATTATTGAAATTTCGAAAAATCATATCTCCGAAAGTATTAGCTTGTTAGAGTTGAAAATGATATCAATGGATTTTTATGGTGAAACTGCATCTCAAAAAAAAAAAAAAATGAATCGGAAATTTGTGACTTAAATTTTTTTTTTCGTTACTCCGAATACACAATAACAAACCGAAGCACAATAACGAACTTAACCGAGATATTTATCTCCCAAACCTACTCTGAAAATTCCAACTGCCTAGCTCATTCTGTTCGACAGTTATTGTAGAAACAAAATTAAAAAAAAAAAAAAATTTGTTTCGACACTTAACGTCAACCCGACCAATAAAAAAATTCATATGCGTATAAAGGTCATTATTCTACAATTTGGTGCTAAATTTCAGATAGATCTGTTTCGGAAATATTCATAAAAAATGTTTTTACTAAAAACAACCATAACTCCAAAACCGCTTGGTGAATTTCGCCCGTTAACGAACTCGTCTGAGATATTTACGCTCCAAACCTACCCTACAAATTTCAATTCTCTAGCTCCTTCCATTCGAGAGTTATGGTGTTAACGGCCGGCCGGACGGCCGGACAGAATCGATTTCGACCACTGATTCTTGATCAGTGAGTCGAACCAAATTGTTCAAGACCATTTTCAGCCAAAAATTCGACATTACATACATTTCGTCAAATTGATAAGCACTCCGCGCTTCCGAGGAACAAGAGCGTGAAAAAAGACAACAAACTTGCGTTCAAATTTATCGTAGAATTCAAAAATCACAAAGTATACAGGGTGTCACATTGATAATTGGAAGTTGTGAGATGACTAGCCTTTTTGAGAACACCGTGTACTTTTCAATATCTATAAATATGACTATGGTCCCTATCGACACTCGCAAGAGAAAAACTTTCAATATAGTAATGGAAAGCCGGAAAACGCCGATCTGTATGTAGTGCTCTGCCCCGTTATCGAAAAACTTGTATGTTTGTGACATTCTTTTGATAACATCTTTGTAACCGCATGAGTCCCAAGTGTCAACGATAGACCAAATGATAGTTAAAAGATCGCAGTCTTGGAATCTAATTCATTATTAGTACGTTACCGTGGAAAAAAATCATTTATTTCAAAAAGTACCCCCCACCCCCTTTCATTCGTCTTAGTAGGGGTTACAAAAACTAATTTCACCAGGGTTTCAAAGTACTCAAGCTGCTTACTCGAACCGTCAAATTTCATAACTCAATCTAAAAATTTCAAAAATATATTCATCACTATAACTATCACTATTAAAAAAAAATTGATTCAAGCACTGACGTGAAGTCAGGAGCTTTTGCGCGTATGTTCTATTGTCCATACTCCTGTAATGAACACTCTTCTTAATCGAATTTACCATGATGAATTCTATTGTCTATTCTCCTGTAGGTATTGGACACTCTTCTCAATCGAATTCACCATGATGATTTTTATTGTCTATTCTCCTGTATTGGAGTCTCCAATACAGGAGAATGGACAATAGAATTCATCATGGTGAATTCGATTGAGAAGAGTGTCCAATACAGGAGAATAGACAATAGAATTCATCATGGTAAATTCGATTAAGAAGAGTGTTCATTACAGGAGTATGGACAATAGAACATACGCGCAAAAGCTCCTGACTTCACGTCAGTGCTTGAATCAATTTTTTTTTAATAGTGATAGTTATAGTGATGAATATATTTTTGAAATTTTTAGATTGAGTTATGAAATTTGACGGTTCGAGTAAGCAGCTTGAGTACTTTGAAACCCTGGTGAAATTAGTTTTTGTAACCCCTACTAAGACGAATGAAAGGGGGTGGGGGGTACTTTTTGAAATAAATGATTTTTTTCCACGGTAACGTACTAATAATGAATTAGATTCCAAGACGCGTCAGTGCTTGAACCAATTTTTTTTCGATTAAAAGGGTCCAATCAGGAGAACGGATAATAGAATTCATCATGGTAAATTCGATTAAGAAGAGCAAAAGCTCCTGATTCACGTCAGTGCTTGAACCAATGTTCTATTGTCCATTCTTCTGTATTGGTACCATGGTAAACTCGATTAAGGGTGTCCAATACAGAAGAATGGACAATAGAACATACGCGCAAAAGCTCCTGACTTCACGTCAGTGCTTGAACAAATTTTTATATTAGCCATCAAACCTTTTTAATTCTTCATAATCATTACAAGAATGTCTGTCGATATGGAATATGGTAATAATTTGACATTTGAACACATCGTTTAATGCATAATCAATTTCTATACTTTTGTCACTCGTTGATGAGATGAGATATCTGAAATTATAGATAAACTCTAAATATTCCATTCAATATTGAAATATTAAAATTAAATTTCCACTTATTCATTTGTATTTCAAGATAATGAACGTTTGAAGCTAATGATTCATGTAAATTGTCTGTGAAAATTTGTTTTCATGGGTTAGGGGAAAAGAGTTATTGTGAAAATAAGATTCATTTATTTAGATACCAATCTATATATTGTTTTATACTATCTACTAAGGGCCGATTTATTCAACCTCTCCGTAAAGTATTCGTCAACTATGTGCTCGTTGAATTTACTGATCCCCTTTAAAGTGAAAATGCCTATTATATAGGTACACGCTGGCATCCAAACACCCTGATGATGGATCGTAAGAGACCCATGATATCAGGAAAACAGAAAAGTGTTCAAAATTCACTGGTCTAAGCGTAATTCAACTGTTTTTTTTGTGCAATAGTATTATGCAAATGTTATGTGTAAACAGGTAAAAGTGGCTAAGGGCCAAATCTGAATAATAGGGTAGGTGCAGAAGTCATTTGAAATGTAATTCATGCAGTTTTGCTTGCTAATGACATGTTTATGATTATACTAACCATTCTAGGTCTTCCCTAAGGAAATCCCACAGAAGCTCCTAGGAGAGTCAGTTTTGTTCTGTGTATATTTTATTAATGTATTCTTACGTCAGCTTAGTCAAGGCACTGGGTGGTTTTCACCTAAGTACATGATGAATAGAATACTTATCCCGTAATATATATAGCTTCGGCAAAATGACAAAACAGAATTAAAAGTAAAATGTCAAATTTTGAGTTGGCTTTATTTTTTATAGTCATAGCCTAGGCATAACAACCACTTCCTTATTGCGGAACATATTTAAATGCACCTTGAATCGAGCATTTATGGTTTATTTCGTTCACTCCCTGATTTATCGCTCACTCTCGAATTTCAAAACGAGAATATCTTGAAACTTGCTTATTGCAGATACGTCCCTTTGTCATTTCAACGATATGAGAACCACCACCAATTTGTTTGAATAGAAACACTAGATTTTCTTCTTGGCTATTCCACTTTTGAACTTTAAAAATTTTAGTGTTCATGTCATCTTGGTTGCCTCTTATCAATATTAAATTTTCTCATGAGATATACTTAATCTTCACAAATATTCAATCGACTAAGTTCCATATACCTTGTTTTGAATTCTATCTGCAGTAACTCCAAGAGTAACTCATGCATTCTATTTGTCGAAAAGCATTACTTTTTTGCTCTACGTCAACTGGACCTTAATTCATTCCAACCTGAAAGAAAATATTAGGACTTGGATTTCTCTGAGTAAAGTAATTCATTCAATTCACTTCTATTACTTACTGCTGATTTTTAGCCAGAAATCCTGAAGGACATATACCAGATATCTTCTTTCTGAACAACTTTTCCACAGTTCTCCATAATTTGGAATTTCTTTCACATACGTAAACAATATTTCTAGATTCCTCCAATCTTCAAATACAAGGTAATCTCGATTATTTTCAACGGAAGGAATACTCGTTCGTACTTCGTGGATTGAGAATATTTTGTTTACGTTTTGTATTTGTGTTATGTGTTTTGATCAGATGTTGAGGTTAAAACGGGGCGCATGCGATGTAGGGCTATCATCTCCCATAGATTTGTGATGAAATAACACAATTTTCCCATAACATACGCGTAAAAGATATGTCATCATGACATTCATATTTTTATTTTTGACGGTTCTCGCAAAAATACGACCATAGACAACATATCATACGACGATTCGCATCCAGCTACCGAATTCACAAAAGGCTGCTCGGTTCTCCAACAATATAGATCGGATCGTGTTCAAACTTGGAATTCTGCAGTAGACTTAGGTTCTGAAGGCTCTTCCAAAATTTCAGCCATGCCGGACGAATAGTTTATGATATATAGAATTTTTTTCAATTATTTTTAATTATTTTTTTTTTAATTTTCTAGTTATACCATCCTCACGAAATTCTGCAAGAATTTTCGCGTTGGCATTCTACAACTAATAACCATGCTTGAATTCAATTGGTTTTGTATTCTTCGAGTTAATGAGGAACAAAAAACAACCAAATTTCAGAAAATTTCAGATGGCTATAACTCTAAAACCTTTTGGACGATTATGCTCATAAACGAACTCAAATGTCGCATTCAGATTCACAACCTAACCTGAAATTTTCAAGCCGCTATCTCTTTCCGTTCTCAGGTTATCGTGACAACAAAAATATTTTTTAATAATTTTTTAATAATTTTCTAGCGATACGATTCTCACAAAATTTCACGAACGTGCTAAGGTCTATATTCTACAACTATTTACCAAGTTTAAATTCGATCGGATTTATTTTGGTTGAAAACAAAATTATTACTCGGAAACCATCGGGCCGATTATACCCATTAACGAACTTGTCCGTCGTATTGGGATGCGCCACCTACCCTGAAAATTTCAAGTCGTTAGCTCTTTCCGTTCTCAAGTTATCGTGGCAACGGACGGCACCACAGAATTAAATTTCACATTTGGGCAAAACTATAACGCGTATGTTCCCCAGAACATACGCGCAAAAATACAGAAACAAATGGAGCAGACCTTTATTTGAGTATTCTTATCTATACAACTCCACCAATGTACTACTATCAGGACTATAAGTTTGATCCACTTACTATTAATATTATTTTGGGTAACTGAAAAATATCAATAGATGACGGTACTTTGCAGATTATATTTCTAACCTGGATTGCAAATTTATAGAATTCAATCGAGTTTAGGAGAATGCACATTTCAAACAATTTCCAAGCTTCACCCATCTGGAATTTTGTTTTCTTGATATACCGCAGATAATACAAAAGCATTCATGTAGCGCACTTACGATGCGATGTTACAATTCAGCGACATTTAATAATGATTAAATGAACAAGCGCGCTAATGCTTCCGATGTCTGGTAAGTGCTTTCAAATCTTGTTAACCACCAACCTTCAGGACTAGTATTTTATACGAAATATTCCATCTCTGAATAGGGGCACTCGAGTTCCGGTAGCGTCGAATTCGGTTCGTTCCGGTTAGTTTAACGCGTCGAAATCGGTTAACTCAATCAAATATGTTATGGTATAAGGTGTCCCAGGAAGTACTGAAAAGCGGAAGTCCAGAAGTAGAGCACCCCATAACCTATCCGAATTGCCCTCATTTACTGTACTGGTTCCGCTTTTTAAATACCTCTAATAACCTTTCAGTATCACAGGGACCTCTACTATTGAAGTCTATGACCTAATTTATCTAACCTTGGCTGTTTTGTGATCGTCTAGTGAATTGGTAGGACTACTTACTTACGTCGTGTAGGCAACCCAAGTTACACTCAATGAAACAAGGAAAATGGGCGGGGAGTTCAAAGATTCAAACAACAGTTGTGCGTTCTGATACGTATATTTGGTATAACTGGGGGAAAAGAACGCTTAGAAAAACTCCCAGTAGTGTGATCATCGTGATCAGACAAAGTTATGTCAACCAACTGGTACATTCACATTTCTACAATAATTAAGAACGATAAAGGGAGCACCTGGTGGATCGTACATTCTTTGTTATATGACATTGGAATATTCACTGGATCGGAGGTCAGTAAGCATAAGTGTTTATACCACATTCCACCGCGGAGGGGTAGTAAAGAGCAGTGCTGCAGTGCTTGACCTCACTCTTTCTACCTTATTCATTCACTCAGGAGGTGATTAAAGAGCAGTGCTTGACCTCACCCTTTCTTCCTAAAGCCAGTGCTTGACCTACAGCTATCGGGAGGCGCAGGATATGTACAGGGGATGCGCTAACCGCAGAGGTGGTCGGTGTCGTTTAGCTTCGCCAGAAGGAATCAATGAATTTGAACAAACTCTCAGAGATCTAAGCTCTGAATAACGAAACCGTGTTCCTGCTTCATCTGTGTGGCCAACGCTGATGAAAATGCAGGAAAACGTTCGGGCATTATAAAACTAACTCTGGGTTCACTCTCGTTGCACCTGGGAAGCCATATTACTCATTCATACTCTACCGTATTAACATTCCTGCTTACTGATGCTACGGAGCTTCCAATTCCAACACTATCAAAAAGTTACCCTTTTATATGTTACCAAACCCACCATCAATGCTCTTCAATATCTCCGCAAAGCTCAGACACAAAAAGCAATCAAAATAACATAATAATCCTTACGTAAATGAACTTAATGAGCTTTAATGCGGCAGGGTTTTCCCTTTAGATCGATAGTATCAAATTAATCGCATCAATAATTATGCACAAGATGAAATACAGAGATTCATTAATAATTGAGATCCTAATACCAGTTGATTAATTACACAATATAAGGTACGCCATTAGATGCATTCAAAAGAATATAGTTAACTTGGACCGAAGTCGTAAGGGCACAATGATCAGGTATTAATAATGTAAAACAACCTATAGGCTTTTTCTCACCCTTTGGCACATAACACTAATAACTGACTAACTTGAACTTGTTGAACCATAATAATATTTGGACTTAATGAATTGTTGAACGTCCAGAAACCGAAGAGCTAAGAGAGCGACTCCACCCAAGCATTTCCTTTTATAATCTCCCATTCTTAAGAAGCGTCGGTTTTCAAGTACCACGCTTGCTTGTTGTCCTTTTCTTGTAAACAATCACAGATACTCCCTGTCACAATTTCCGTATGTTCTATGGAAAGTGTCAGTTGAGTGAGGGTGCGTTCCCTTCTATGCAGTTGTTAGATTAGAATTAAAGTGAAAATTATACGAATCTCTTCATTACCTTACACCAATTTTGCGTAGTTTTATAGTCACGATTTTTTTTTCACGATTCCTGAATAACAAGACATAATTGATCACAGGTAGATGAAGATACATGATTGATAGTAATTTTTTTAATTAACTGAGAAGTGTGCCTTCCAGGGGCGGCTGGTGAGGGAGGGCTGCTGGGTGCCACCCTCCCTAGAAAAACGTACAAACAATTAATTTATATATTTCATATAATATTTATATATCTCATATAATATTGTAATATTTACAGTGTAAATAAAGGCAATTTATTATTATTATTATTATTATATTCGTGCTCTTCAAACTGGATTCTATTAAAATAAAAACATTTTTACCTAGTGACCATCTATATTTCACAATAATTACAATTGCGTTGAGCATACGCATAGGCAAGGTATACTATGAGCGTCCGCACTATGCCGGGCTGAATGTTGATCGCCCAAGCGAAATCGCCGGATACCATGGAAACGACAAACGTCCTCACTCAGAGACCAGCTAGTCTTGCGCGATTCTCAGTCATGATTAGGGCGTATTAGTAGAAGCCCAGAGAGGAATAAAATAGCTACGTTCAGTATACCTTGCTTATGGTTAGACTTTATGGTTATGCGGATGCGAAGAAAAACATACGTTTTTGCGCGTATGTTTTGGGGAACATCGCGTTATCATTTTGCCCAAATGTCTTCAATTTTCGAATTTTTCGACGAAAATGGTCTCAAACGATTGGGTTCGACTCCCTGATGAATAATTCGAAGTCAAATTGATTCTGTCCGCCCGGCCGTTGCCACGATAACTTGAGAACGGAATGTGATGCGACTTGAAATTTTCAGGGTAAGTGACGCATCCCAATATGACGGACAAGTTCGTTAATGGGCATAATCGGCCCAATGGTTTCCGAGTAATAATTTTGTGCTCAACCAATATAAATCCGATCGAATTGAAACTTGGTGAATAGTTGTAGAATATAAACCTAAGCACGTTTGTGAAATTTTGTGACAATCGTATTACTAGAAAATAAAAAAAAATTATTAAAAAATTATTTTTATGTCTCGATAACCTGAGAACGGAAAGAGATAGCAAGTTGAAATTTTCAGGTTAGGTTGTGCATCTGAATGTGACATGTTTGTTTATAAGCATAATCAGCCAAACGGTTTTGGAGTTATCCCCATCTGAAATTTAGTTGTTATTTCCTTAATAACTTAAATAAACTTTAAATATCAAACCAATCCAATTAAAATATGGTTGTTAGTTGAAGAATGGCAAAACGGAAATTCTTGCAAAATTTTGTGAGGATCGTATCTCTAAAAATTTTTTGAAAATCATTGAAAAAAATTCTATATATCAGAAACTATTCATCCGACATGGCAGATATTTTGCGAGAGCCTTCAGAACCTATCCCTACTACCAAGTTCCAAGTTTGAACATGATCGGATCTATATATTGCTGGAGATCTGAGCAGCCTTGTGTGAGTTCAGTAGCTGGATGAGTGACCGTTGCCTCGATCACTTCCGAACGAAAGAAGATAGGGACTTGCAATTTTCAGGGTAGGTTGTGGATCTAAATGGGAGATTTAAGTTCGCTGTTGGCCATAATCGGCCCAACGGTTTCGGAGTTATACCCATCTGGAATATTATTTCCTCGATGACTCAAAAACTATAGACCCGATCAAATTGTAGCTTGCTAACTAGTTGTAGAATATCGACATAAAGACGTGTGTAAAATTTTGTGAGAACCGTACCCCTAGAAAATTTAAAAAAAAATTACGAAAAAAAAATTGGTTCAAGCACTGACGTGAAGTCAGGAGCTTTCCCGCGTATGTTCTATTGTCCATTCTCCTGTATTATACACTCTTAATCAAATATACCATGGTGAATTCTATTGTCCGATCTCCTGTATTGGACACTCTCAATCGAATTTACCATTGTAAATTCGAGTGTCTAATACAGGAGAATGGACAATAGAACATACGCGCGAAAGCTCCTGACTTCACGTCAGTGCTTGAACCCATTTTTTTGTTTTGTTTGCTTACTATTTGGTGGAGACGATAACTGGACAAAATAAGGTTTATCAGATTTCAAACATGTGGGTGAAAAAGATAAAAAAAAACACGAGAAATCGACCAAACATATGAAGAAGATCGTCAAAAATATTCATAAGCACAACGAAATGGTATAGATCATGTCGTCGAATAAGTATCATGTCGTCGAATAAGAAGGTTGTGTCGAGCGGATCTCTTCAATTATCGATTCCCGAACAGGCGAACAATTATAACAAGCCCTGTGGACAGGAGCTATTGGGCGCATGTTCATCTTCCTTGTGGCCCGTACTGACCAGTAAAGAAAAAAAGCAGTATCATGTTGAATACCTTAATATTATTCTGGAACACAAATTTTCCATTACAATAATCTTCATCTAGCTTCTATTTAGTATCAATTCCTGTAGAACGTGATCATAATAAGTGTTTTCCATATAATAAAATGTGTTTGAACTTGGTATGTAGGAAATCTGACATCAATTATTGGAATTAATTGATTTGACAAACAGCCGTCAAATGAGGTAAATAGATTTTTGTGACGATTTTCTGTGACCATAGAACGTCAAAACACGCTGGAATGTGAATTTTAAGCAATATCTTCTGGAATTGAGATCGTATCGAACTGAAATTTTGCACACTCGTGTAGAATGCTTGATTTAACGTCGGTACAAATTTTTTTATTAAAAAATTTTCCAACTGCCCGATCCCAACAATACTTAGATAATATTATATCCATAAATTAAGCATTTCATTATTGCATTTCTTGAAATAGGTACCTTTTCAAGTCGATCAACATCGTCCTTCTTTCGACGTCTAAACTATGACTTGATTCTTTATGTTTATGTCTTTGAATTTGTTTTCGGTGGAATTCAAAGAGTTCATAGAATAATCGATGAAAATACTGAGAGAGACCCAGGAAATTTGACACATTTTGTCTTATATCTCCAGAAATTGAAATCGTATAGAGCCAAAATTTTGCACAATGTTGCAAAATACTACAATTGACGTTAGTACAAGTTTTTGTTGCAATCTGATGAATAGTTCACGAAAAAAAAATTTTTTTTTCGAAAAAATTAAAAGAAATATTTTTTTAAAAATTACCAACATTTCGATCATAACAGAATTTTGCCAAAAGTTGCGCGTTTATATCCTCGAACTGACTACCAAGTTTCGATTCAACATCTTCTTTAGTTCCTGAAATATCAGGGAAATAACCTCAAAATTTTAAATGTCTATAACTTCTAAACCGTCCGGCCGATTTTGCCCGTTAACGAACTTAGCCGTCGCATTTTGATCAGAAACCCACCCTGAAAGTTTGAAGTCGATAGGACCTTCGGTGCTCCTGTTATCGTGCCTACGGCCGGAAGGCCGGCCGGCCGGACGGCACCCTAATATCTGACACCGGATTCGTGATCAGGGAGTCCGAATTAGTCTATTAGCCAATTTTCAGCTCGAAATTCGAAAATTACAGAGATTTGGACGAAATGATAGGACGATGTTCCCCTAGAACATGCGCCCAAAAAATATCATAAACTGTAATATTTGCCATAAAGTTTACCATCCCGGTTATGCGAATAAAGTTAAAAAATGCTGTGATGGGGATTTTTCATCCTCCGCTGATTGTAATTTCTCCGATGTCTGAAAGTATTGGCGGAAACATATCCACTGAGGGCCGGTTTCTCAATTGCGAGTTAACCCGAGGTTGCGGGTAACCCGCGTGTTGCGCATTCATAAATACCGCTAACTAAATACATGCGTCAACTCGCAACCTCGAGTTAACTCACAATTGAGAAACCGGCCCTGAATCTACCCAACAGGAACTTCTAATGAAGATAATTTTCGAGTTAGAAGCGAAGAACAAAAACAACAAAAACAACAAAAAAGCTGAATCAAAAATGAAACATAACAATAAGGTGACTAAGGGCCGGTTTCTCAATTGCGAGTTAACTCGAGGTTGCGAGTTGACGCATGTATTTAGCGATATTCATGAATGCGTAACACTCGGGTTACCCGCAACCTCGGGTTAACTCGCAATTGAGAAACCGGCCCTTAATCTTTACATGAACCGTCTGGTGTGAATGAGTTGGTTTCAGATGCCGCAACTCGCGTTCCTGATATTTCAGTATCTGCCAGTAATCCTTCTATAAAATTTACGGATGCCGGAACTTCTAACGCTCCTACGAGAGCTACTTCAGTGCGAGATCCGATCCGCGTAGTGTTGGAAATCATTCGGAGCAAAATGAGGGTTGGAATATTGTCAATAGAACTACTCGAAAACGAAATAGAACATTGGTCGTTAGAAGTTGTTCACAGGAATCATCAGTCCAAGGAGTGGAGAAATTTAGTATATTTCATGTGTCGAATTTAAAACCTGATACAACGGAGGAAAATTTGGTAAATTTTCTACAAAAAAAGTTTTCTTCCGCACGATGTCTGTAGCTCACTTCAAAATACCCTGAAAGCTATTCTTCGTTCAAGGTGACTATCCCAGGCTCTGAATATGAAAAAGCTTTAGATGGATCTAATTGGCCTAAAAAGGCAAGTATAAATCATTTTTTCCAACCGAAAAAAATAAACTGTCCAGCAGATTAAACGCATTCAACAGAAAAAACGTAAAAATGTTGAGGCTTTTACAGTTGAATGCTCAATTTGTTTCGAATAAGTTGGATTTCTTCGAGTTACTCATGGCTGAGAAGAACCCTGATATTGTGAGTGTTGTTGAACACTGGTGTAGTTCTGTAAGTATTGAAACAATACCGGGTTACATGTTAGCTAATTATTCTTGCCGCCCTACTCGAGTTTACGGAGGGACGATGATCTATGTAAAGTCTGGTATAAGGGTAAGGAATTTGTGCGTATCAGTTTTTTCCGAAGAAATGCATTGTGAAATATGTGGGACTGTTATCATGGCTGAAAGTCGATTGGCAATAATAAGTGTTTACCGGCCTTGCTCCGGCGACTTCGGGATGTTTCTGGACAGATTATCTGATACTTTGAACTATTGTTCAAATTTGGTAGACATTCCGCCGTATTCACAAACCATTCAATCTCCGTTAAGTCCTAACTGAGGTCCTCAGTTAAGGAAAAATAAGAATTACAACCTCAGTTTAAGTGAAAATTAACGTGAAACAGGCCTGTTTCAGCACCGTTACATACGTTAACTGAGGTAGCGATTCTTATTTATGCTTAACTGAGGATCTCAGTTAGGACTTAACGGAGATTGAATGCTTTGTGAATACGGCGGATTATGTTTGTGTGTGGTGATCTAAACATTGATTATCTGGGAGTGGGGAGCATACGTCGTAAGCTCTTCATGGATCTGATTGGTTGTTTTGATCTCAGAATTACTTCTAAGGACCCAACCAGGATATTTACCGATATTACTGGTTATACATCCATTTCTAAAGTGGACTATGTTTTGACTAATGCTGATTTATCTGAGTGTAAGGTAGAAGTTTTTGAAGCTCATATTAGTGACCACAAAACTATATTAGTGGATTTCAATACTATAGTTAAACCAGTTTCTCCATCTGTATCAAAGTTGGTCAGAAACTTGAGTCCACACAATATCAATGAATTTGTTATGATTATTTCAAACTACGATTTTCAGGCTCTATATGAGAATGTTCATGT
Source organism: Halyzia sedecimguttata (assembly GCA_937662695.2). NCBI lineage: Eukaryota > Metazoa > Arthropoda > Insecta > Coleoptera > Coccinellidae > Halyzia > Halyzia sedecimguttata. The sequence continues at coordinate 64,433,144 of OW569417.2, read as the reverse complement.
TGAAAAGTGTTTTGAAATTTTTGTTAATATAATTGTGAGCACATTTGAAACATGTTGCCCTCTGAAGAGGTGTACCAGTAATGTTCATAATAAAAAAAGATGGATAACACCCGAAATTACACTTGCTAAACGTGAACTCATGAATTTTCACTGGTTACATGTAAGTTTGAAAAGTCAGTATACTTATAATTTATACATAACTGCTAAACTGTCTTACAGTTCAATGATCAGAAATGCTAAGCTTAAATACAACAGTGAACAAACCAATAGATCAGATAATAAAAATAGAACAGTATGGTCCATAGTGAAGACTTCAACAGGTCGAGGTAGGGGGAGAAACGAATCTATTGAACTCGTTGTTGGTGGGGTTTCACATACCGAGGCTAGCGAGTTGGCTGAAATTTTTGCGTATCACTTTTCTTCAATAACAGAAGCCACTCTAAGCCGTTACTACGGGAACTCTTTATCGTCTTCATGTACCACCTCATGTAAGGAAGTCTCAACATTCTTCTTTCATCCAGTGTTAGAGTGTGAGGTGGACGATGTAGTGAAAACCTTCAATAATAATAAGAGTGCTGGAGCTGATTCAGTTTACGCGAGAATTTTAAAGTTGATAGGCGTAGATATATGTAAATACTTTGCCCATTGTATTAATCTATCTGTGGCCTCAGGCGTGTTTCCTACCCTACTCAAAAAGTCTATAGTTGTTCCGATTTTCAAGAAAAATGACGTTGATAATATTACAAATTATAGACCGATTTCTATATTGAGCGTATTTGCTAAAGTCTTTGAGAGGGTGGTGTTTAATAGAATGATCGGGTACCTCGACAAGTATAATATACTGGATTCTGCACAGCATGGTTTCAGACCTGGTCGTTCAACCCAAATGGCAGCCGTTTCTTTTGTAAATTTTGTTCATGAATGTCTCGACAATGGTCTATTTGTTGCAGATCTATTCTTTGATCTGTCTCGAGCGTTCGATAGTTTATCCTTTCAGTTCATACTTGACAAGTGTTACAACCTAGGATTCCGTGGCGTATTCTTGGATTGGCTGCGCAGCTATCTTGAGGGAAGAGTCATGTCTGTCAAGATTCAAGATATGTTATCAGCTGAACATGATTCAAAATTGGGTGTACCACAGGGGTCGGTCCTCGGGCCGCTTCTGTAATTGGTTTTTATTAATGATCTTCCCCATAACTTGAGTAGAATGCTCGTTAACATGTATACCTGCCAAAACCTGCTGGAAATTACGAAAAGGATCTCGATGGGTCTATTCGCAGATGATGCCTCGGTAGCTGTTGCGGCTCCCACATTTGATGAGCTTCGAACTTTGTGTGAGATGCTCCTGGGGTGTTTTGTGGAGTGGTGTCACAAAAACAACCTAATGATCAACATAGAAAAAACCGAGTGCCTCCGTTTCACATATGGGCAGGATGATATTAGCCTGGTTATCCGTCACTCAGATATTATCATCCAATCTAGGGAAAGTACCAAGTTTCTGGGCATCAGTCTGGACAGCAATTTGAGATGGTGTACGCATGTCGAATTTGTGTGCAAAAAGTTGAAAAGCTCATATTATGCCATAAATAGGGTGAGGAATTCACTTCCCTTAGATTCTCTCATAAGTATATATTATAGCTTGGTCCTTAGCCATCTATCCTATAATGTCTTGCTCTGGGGAAACTCTTCGGATGCTTGTAGGGCTTTCATTTTGCAAAAGAGAATTTTGCGTATGATTTTCGGAATATCTCCACGTTCCTCATGCCGACCTGTATTTATAGTGAAGGGTATTCTCACATTGTCCTCTATTTACATTTTGAGATGTCTACTATATGTGAAAGAGAATGAAGGAAGCGTGACAAGGCTATCTAGCTTTCATGGCTATAACACTAGAAGTGAAAGAACGTTGAACATCCCCATAAACACAAAACAACTAAGTTTGAGAAGTCTCCTATGTACCAGTGTATCAAACTGTTTAATCACTTGCCGCGTTTCATCCAGTCTCTTGAGTGTAAATCTTTCAAGAAAAGTGTTAAAAGTTTATTGTTAAAAAATGTTATTACTCAGTGAATGATTATCTATGTGATGTATCTACCAATTCTTGATTTTCTCTCTTTGTTTTCATCTGACTTTTCCTATACAATTATTTGTCAATGGGGATTAATAATTTTTTTTTTGTCGCGTAAGAGGAAAATCTTTTATAGGCGCCGCAAGCGGCAGTGTGAGACTCCAGATGTTATTTGGTTACTCACTAAAAAACCTCTCACTCTTCTTGGACTGTTCTTCGTCCTGCCCTTACAGCGTCCCTTAACAAAAGAGATGAGCTGCAAGTGGCCTTCATAGTTGATGGGACCTCATCACTCGTAGTGACCCGAGCAACACTGCTTTCTGCATTCTGTTCGCCAAAACCTCGGACAAGGATGTACAGGCCGGAATAATCTTCAATTCTGTCACATAGTTCGCTCTCATTCCGCCAAGGCATCCTATGATCAGAACGACCATTTTTACTTTATACCCTCGATATAGGGTTCCCGGCTCAAACAGAAAATCCTTGTATTTCTCCCTCTTCTGTTGTTCTTTCATCACCACATTATTTTCAGCGGGGGAGGAAAATTCGACAACAAACAATTCCCTGAGATCTTTGTCCATCAGTACTATATCTGGCTTTATGGCATGGATATGCCGAGTTGTTGGAAAAGCATAGTTCCAGTAGATTCGAGCTCTATCATTTTCGATGACTGATTCAATTTCCAGAGGCACAAATGGTAGCACTGGCTCCTTGTCTATACCATAAACTCCTCTCAGATGGAAGTAGAGAATCCGAAGTGCCACATTGTGTCTTTCTATGTATCCTGATGGAGCGTGGACTCTGCAAGCAGACAGGATGTGCATGACAGTTTCTTGCTAAATGTGGCATGCTCTGCAATTTGTTGGGGTGTCCATTTTCATGATATTCTTCTTATACCATTTTGTATTTATCACTCCATCTTGACAAGCCATAACGAATCCCTCCGTTTCCGACTTCAGTCCAGCCGTTTTCAAAAACGCAAAGGATAGTTCCTCCGATAGGCCCTGATCTTTCAAACTCTTGAAATATATAGAGTGCAGACTTTTACTCATGTGATCTTCGAGTAACGTTTTCAGTTGTGCCTGTCTGATCTCTCTGCCTACTCTTCTCTGGTCTGTTGGCGTGATAGGTGTTCCCACTAGCTCATAGTCGATGGATACTCCAGTTATGCTGAGTTTTTCCAAGGCTCTCCGTCCAGCTCTAAATAGGAAAGCTTCTTGGTTCCTGATTTCATGATGAGCTACCATTTTGAGAAGCGGGTCTTCACTTCTCAATATCCTTATTGCCATTTCCAGCGTATGTTGATGGTGTTGGTATTCCAAACTCTGCAAACCTCTGCCACCCTGCGTTCGTGGGAGATATATTCTTTGTACCGAGCAGTTGGGATGCAGGCTCTGATTCATGTTCATCACTTTACGTGTGGCCCTGTCTAGTTCGAGAATCTCATTAACTGTCCAGTTGATTATTCCGAAAGAGTATGTGACTATCGGAACTGCCAAGATGTTCGTAGCTGACACCTTGTTTTTACCAGACAGCTGTGATTTCCATATATCCCGGATCTTCTTTTTGTAGCTGGCTGTTAAAGCATCCTTGATTCGAGTTGTCTCCAGTGCGCCTCTTTGTTGCATTCCAAAGAATTTGTAATTTTCCTCTTCATCGAGGTGCCGAATGATTATTCCTCCTTCCAGTTCGATGTCTTCTCCTACTTCTTCAGTTCTTTGTCTGCCCAGATGGAAAACAGCACATTTTTCCAAACCGAATGACATTCCTATTGCTGTGGTGTATTCCGCAACGATGTTAAGAAGTTGTTGTAACGCTGCCTTGGAGGAAGCGTACAGTTTTAAGTCGTCCATGTACAGGAGATGTGAAACCAGATGTTCTCTTCTGCCTGGTGTCCCGGCCTTGTACCCTATTCTGCTTTCCCTCAACTACGTTGTTAATGGTAGCAGTGTTATGCAGAACAGTAATGGGCTTAGCGAGTCTCCTTGAAATACTCCTCGCCTGTATTTCACCCATCCCGTATACGTGGTTCGACCTTCGGATCGAACGGCGAACTTAGTCTTCCATAGCGCCATAATGTTTTCCATCACGTGGACGATGTTAGGGTGGATTTTGAGCATCTCTAGCAGCTGTATTATCAAGCTGTGCGACGACGTGTCAAATGCTTTCGCGTAATCTAACCATGATGTATGTAGATCACGCTTGTAGTGTTTCGCATCTTGACAAATGCTCTTGTCTATGAGTAGGTTGTCCTTGCACCCCTGTACTCCTTTCCGTGCCACTCTTTGCTCGTAGATTTGGTTATTATTATTATTATTATTATTATTATAAAAAAATCGATACGTCCTGTCAAAAATTATCGATAGTCTGAAGTTGTGTGGCAGATGCAATATTGCACTGCGTGGTCATAATGATTAATGAGTCGGAAGACTCGATTAATAACACAAGAAAACGAGAACGTGACTGGTTGCTTACGTACTTTAAATGTAATATAGTGTCATACTCGTATAGTTTGGAATCAACATTTTGCGAAACATGTACAGTTTTGGTTATTTTAATATTGATCCCACTGACAACCGCAGAAACTGAAAGAAGTTTCTCTACTTTTAAATTTATCAATACATTTCTAAGGAATACGATATCGGAAGAAAGACTGACGGCGCTCGCAATGTTGTCCATCGAACAAAATTTAGTTAAAGACAATCCTGACTTCAACGAAAAGTTGATCGAGAAGTTCATCTGTGACAAAAACAGAAGGATTGTGTTTCATTTTAAGATGTAGGCAGGCATTTGATAATCACCTTTTAAAATATATATACTTTTTTTTGTATTCTTGAATCAGCGCCCCCCTGAACAAAATTAGCACCAGCCGCCACTGGTGCCTTATTATTAGAAAGGGGTTGGCTGGCTCGTTCAATCCTTCAGAACCTTGACCGATACGATCTTTTGAACTGTTACCCTACATATTCAATCCTAATGACATTGTAAATGATGTTAACATACTTGATGACATTCTTAGGAGCCTTGGCTATCACGTCGTGAGGGCTTAGAAGTGGCCCACCCATATGTGAAATTCTTAGTGCCTTCCTGACTCGAAAACTATTTCGGTCAGATCTGATACCATTGCACCATAAATAAAATGGGTTTAAGCCCTGTGGACAGGAGCTTTCTGGCGCTCTAGTTCAAACAGACAAATTATATCTCCGAAAGTATTGGTTTCTCAGAGTTGGGAATTATATCAATGTACTCATATGATAGAACTGCATCATAAAGGAAATTCAATTCAAATAATAGTTTATTTATCAAGATTAAATGAGCAATCATGAGAATGAGAAATGCACCACATTTTCAAATTTTTTTTTTACACTTTGCGGTAATCTGGTCAATACAAAACTTCACATGCGTATAAAGGTCGTGATTGTACAATTTGATGCTAAATTTCAGATAGATCGAGTGATCGGTTTCGAAAATATTCATAAAAAATATTTTTACTAAAATCGGCCATAACTCCGAAACCCCTTGATGGTTAACGCCCATTAACGAACTTGTCCGAGATATTTACGCTCCAAAACCACCTTGCAATTTTCAATCCGCTAACTCCTTTCGTTCGAGAGTTATCGTGCCTACGGCCGGTCGGCTGGCCGGACAGAATCGATTTTGCACTCGGATTCTTGATCAGTGAGTCGAACCAAAACGTTTGAGACCATCTTCAGCCAAAAATTCCAAAATTACAGACACTTGGGCAAATTGATAAGCACTCTGTACCGAGAAACTAGAGCGCCAAAAAAAAACAAGTTTCGTATGACAATTGCCCAAAACAGGTTTAAAGTACCTACAAATAGTAGGTTTTCCATAAAACATGTATGAAAGAAGATACGTAATAATAAAAAATTACCTTGTAATCGATCAAAAATTCCCTGATCTACGTTCACCAAATTTTCTCCTCTCTCGAACTACAGAATTATGCTTTCAATATTTACGTAATATTTTCAAACATTTTCGGGTGAGGTCCCCGTTGCATCGCTAAAATACGAGTATTTCAACCCCAATATTTTTGAAGTTACAATATTCATTCTATCAAGTTGACATTATGACAATTCATACATAGAATAATTATATCCATCTGTGAAATACGATTTACATTGAAATTTTGAAAAATCATATCTCCGAAACTATTAGCTTGTTAGAGTTAAAAATGATATGAATGGATTCTTATGATAGAACTGCTTATTAAAAAAAATTTAATTTGGAATTTGTTTTGTAAAAAAAAAAATTTTTTTTTTGTTACTCCGAAACCATCTGTCCGATTTTGCCCAATAACTAACTTAGCCGAGATATTTATTCCCCAAACCTACTCTGAAAATTTCAACTCTCTAGCTCATTCCGTTCGAGAGTTATCGTGCCTACGGCCGGACAGAATGAATTTCGACCACGGATTCTTGATCAGTGAGTCGAACCAAATCGTTTAAGACAATTTTCATCGAAATATTCGAAAATTACAGACGTTTGGGCAAATTGATAAGCACTCAGTTCCGAGGAACTAGAGCGCCAAAAATTGTTGAAATACATACATTCACTGTTGGGTCAAAAAAGTGCTGTCTGCGGACCCTTTCGTATACATACATTTACTGTTGGGTCGAAAATAAACGGTGCTTTGTTTGTGGCGGCATAAGGACACAAATATGTTCAATGGATCAATTGTGCCATGAGATAAAAAAACACCTGCATAACAGTGGTTTATTTTCAATAGCTTATTCCGAGAATTATTCCTATGACACAAATCAGTGGAATCGTACGATTGGGTCATGGGGAACTATGAATTGACATTTTATCAAAAACTCCCTGTATAGCAGTACATATTTTAATATCTAATAATATACGAAAATACTCATCGTAGTCTTATAAAAATATCGACTTAATTCCATCCATAACCCTTTTCTCAAAGTTATTATTTCGATAGAATTGGAAAAAAATTAAAAATATCAAAAATTTCGGCTACGGGAAACTATCCCGGTACTTACGTGCTGAGAAGACGAATCCTCTATCCCTAAGCTAGAGAAGCAGTAAAGAATTATGTTGAATGCTATTACTGAGCTTTGATACTTTGTAATCAAATTTCTAATTTCAGAAAAATATCATCATATAAGTAAAAAAGTATAAGTATAAGTATATAAGTATAAGTATAAAGTATAAGTATAAGTATAAAATATTATATTTGAGAAAATTTAAATCGAGAACTTGGCTGTAAAATAAGGTACATATCATAGACAAGATATTAATTCTCAGTAGATGTTGAACTGACGTAGGTATCGACTTGTCGACTTCGGCTGATCTATTCACGGACGTCAAAAATAAAGAACTGTTGTCAACTTCGTTGGTTGAGTGTAAATCCAGTAGACCAGTACATCTTGATCGTTGGGATATTTTGATATTTCGCCAATATCTTCACCAATATAGCTCCGGCCGAGTTCGAATCTAGAACTTGACTGTAAAATAAGGTTTTTTTAGATCCTCGAAGAATTTTCAATGATATCTGAGTTTCTGAGATATAAAATTTTTCAAATATTTTTTTTGTAATTTTACAGTCTGCGATCCTCATAAAGTTTTGCGTAAGTCCGTATTTTTCAACTAACTACTTCGCTTCAATTCGATCAGATCAGTATATTTCGAGTTATTGGAAAAACAAAATTTCAGAAGGCTATAAATCTGAAACTAATCGGTGGATTTTACCCATTAAAGATCTTAGCCGTCGTATTTGGATTCCAAATCTACTCTGCAAATTTCAGCTATCTAGCTCATTGCGCTCGAGCGTAATTGTGCAGACGGCTAGCCAGCCGGACATATCGAGTTTTGACCTCAAATTCGAAAAATACAGATACTATGTTCATCTGAACAGCGCGCCCAAAAAATTGTAATCCCGACCTGCGCTTTATACCGTGAGCGTCAAAAGTATGGAATCATGGATCCATTTCCTCCACTTTTAGTAATATCGAGAATTGATAGGTCAAAGTAATATTATAAGGAATATTTTCCCGTACTTCATACGTCATCGATATATTTTTTGCGCGTATGTTCTGGGGAACATCGCGTTATCATTTTGCCCAAATGTCTGTAACTTTCGAATTTTTTGACGAAAATGGTCTCAAACGATTTGGTTCGACTCCCCAATGAAGAATTCGAGGTCAAATTTGATTCTGTCCGGCCGGCGGTCCGGCCGTTGCCACGATAATTTGAGAACTGAAAGAGCTAGCGACTTGAAATTTTCAGGGTAGGTGGCGCATCCCAATACGACGGACAAGTTCGTTAATGGGCATAATCGGCCTAGTGGTTTCCGAGTAATAATTTTATTTTCAGCCTATATGAATCCGATCGAATTGAAACTTGGTGAGTAGTTGTAGAATATCAATCTAAGCACGTTTGTGAAATTTTGTGCCAATCGTATGGCTAGAAAATTGTTGAAAAATATTTTTGTTGTCACGATAACTTGAGAACGGAAAGAGATAGTGGCTTGAAGTTTACAGGTTAGGATGTGCTTCTGAACCCGACATTTGAGTTTGTTTATAAGCATAATCGGCCAAACGGTTTCAGAGTTATAGCCATCTGAAATTTGGTTGTTCTTTTCACCTCATTAACTCGAAAAATACTAAACCGATTAAATTGAAACATGGTTATTAGTTGTAGAATGCCAACGCAAAAATTCTTGCAAAATTTCGTGAGAATGGTATCTGTAGAAAATCTTTAAGAAATCATTGAAAATTAAAAAAGACACTCTAAATATCAGTAACTATTCGTCTGAAATTGATCGGTTAAATATTGTTGGAGATTCGAGCAGCCTTGTGTGAGTTCAGTAGATGGGTGACCGTTGCCTCGATAACTTTCGAACAAAAGGAGATTGGAGACTTGGAATTTTCAGGGTAGGTTGCGTATCCGAATGGGAGAGTTAAGTTCGTTTTTGGGAATAATCGGTTTAACGGTTTCCGAGTTATACCCACCTGGAATATTATTTCCTTGATAAATCAAAATAAAGATTCGATCGAATTGAAGCTTGGTAACATTTAGTAGAAAATCAACATAAAGACGTGTTTAAAATTTTTTAAGAACCGTACCCCCAGAAAATTTTAAAAAATTACGAAAAAAAATTGGTTGAAGCACTGACGTGAAGTCAGGAGCTTCTGCGCGTATGCTCTATTGTCCATTCTCCTGTATTGGGCATATTCGATTAAGGGTGTCCAATACAGGAGAATGGACAATAGAACATACGTGCAAAAGCCCCTGACTTCACGTCAGTGCTTGAACCAGTTTATTTTTAAATTGGCCCCCTATTTTTGCGCGTTCTGGGGTACATCACGTTATCATTTTGCCCAAATGTCTGTAACTTTCGAATTTTATGCCGAAAATGGTTTCTAGGGATTAGGTCGGACACACTGATGAAGAATTCCAGGTCAAATTTGATTTTGTCCGGACGGCCATTGCCGTGATAACTTGGAAAAAGAAAAATATAGCGACTTGAAATATTCAGGTTAGGTGGCGCGTGCAAATACGACGAACAAGTTCTTTAATAGGCATAATTGACCCAACGGTTTGCGAGTAATAATTTTGTCTCAATATAGATCTGATTGAATTGAAACTTGGTAGCTAGTTGTAGAATACCGACACAAAGACGTTTTTGAAATTCTGTGACAATCGTGTGACTAGAAATTTAAAAAAAAATTAATGAAAAATATTATTTATGTCACTATAACCCGAGAACGGAAAGAGATAGCGTGTTAATAGGCATAATCGGCCAAACGGTTTCGGAGTTTCCTGAAATTTGGTTGTTATTTCCTCAATAACTCGAAAAATTCTAATCCGATCCAATTAAAACATAGTAATTAGTTGTAGAATACAGACGCGAACATTCTTGCTAGATTTCGTGAGGATCGAGCAAATTAAAAAAAAATCATTGGGGTCTATAGGGACTGTCTTTATTGAAGAAACGAAGGTCCTAAATATTTAGGCCGATTGGCCAAACAAGATCGACGAGTTGAAACAGAGGATTCAGGCGAAATAAGAGCAATTAAGTCTGAATCTCCCAAAAAGTTTTGTTCCGAGTTTCAAGCTCGATTGGCTTACTGTCGAGAAATGAATGGCCATCAATTTGACAACTTAGTTTGATGATTTTTGTAAGTTATAACACCTTCAAGTATCGTTTCTGCAATGAACATTTGTTTATTTGGTGAAGATTTAATTTCAAAATTTTCACATGTCTTTGCGTGCATATTCCTTGAGAACGGCGTACTATCACACAAACGACGGCCAGCCGTTGCCACAATAACTTTCGAACGGAAAGAGAAAACGACAATAACTCAAAAAATACAGATCCGCTGAAATTGAAACTTGGTTATTAGTTGTAGAATGCTGGCGCACAAATTTTTGCAAAATTTTATAAGGATCGTATTATTATAAAAAATTGGTTCAAGCACTGACGTGAAGTCAGGAGCTTTTGCGCGTATGTTCTAATGTCCATTCTCCTGTATTGGACACTTTTAATCCAATTTACCATGATGAATTCTATTGTCTATTCTCCTGTACTGGACAGCCTTAATCGAATTCACCAATGTAAATTCGGTTAAGAGTGTCCAATACAGGAGAACAGAAAAACTGGCCTAAAATTCCTCTCTACCCATCACGTGATTTAATATCCACAAATGAGCTTCTCACCTTACAAGATCAGAAAGTGTGGTTAATTTAAAGTTAAGTTTTGAAGCCTTCAGCAAAATTTCAGCGATATCATATTAAAAATAATACATAACCTTTCAAAAGTCCCCTCTCACAAATATACCTACTCCTCTGAAGGCACAAGGATCTCTTGAAGAAGAATCACCTCCTCTATTTCTCGAAGATATTCACTCTTGTTTATAGAAATCTCTTCAATATTTAGTTGCCTCCTCCTAAGGAGGATCTCTTTCAAAACCAGGTCTGACCGCTAATGTAGGGCTATCATCTCCCATAGATTTGTGATGAAATAACACGACTTTTCCAAGAACATGCGCGCAAAAATATGTCATCATGACAATCATGTTTTTGAAGGTTCTCGCAAAAATACAACCATAGACAACATATCATACGACGATTCGCATCCAGCTACCGAACTCACAAAAGGCTGCTCGGTTCTCCAACAAATATGGATTCGATCGTGTTCAAACTTGGAACTCTGCAGTAGAGTTAGGTTCTGAAGGCTCTTCCAAAATTTCAGCCATGCTGGACGAATAGTTTATGATACATAGAATTTTTTTCAATTATTTTCAATAATTTTTTTGAAATTTTCTAGTTATAGGTACCATCCTCACGAAATTCTGCAAGAATTTTCGCGTTGGCATTCTACAACTAATATCCATGTTTGAATTCAATCGGTTTTGTATTTTTCGAGTTAATGAGGAACAAAAAACAACCAAATTTCAGATGGCTATAACTCCAAAACCGTTTGGCCGATTATGCTTATAAACGAACTCAAATATCGCATTCAGATGCTCAACCTAATCTGAAAATTTCAAGCCGCTATCTCCTTCCGTTCTCAGGTTATCGTGTCATAAATACTATTTTTTAATAATTTTTTTGAAATTTTTTAGTGACACGATTCTCACAGAATTTCACAAACGTGCTTAGGATTATATTCTACAACTATTCACCAAGTATAAAATCGATCGGATTTATTTTGGTTGAAAACAAAATTATTACTCGGAAACCAATGGGCCGATTATACCCATCAACGAACTTGTCCGTCGTATTGGGATGCGCCACCTACCCTGAAAATTTCAAGTCGCTAGCTCTTTCCGTTCACAAGTTATCGTGGCAACGGCCGGACGGCACCACAGAATTAAATTTCACATTTGGGCAAAATGATAACGCGATGTTCCCCAGAACATACGCGCAAAAATATAAGAATTTTTCATCGAAAAAAAATTGAAATTTTCCTGCCAACTATTATATTTCTGAAAGTATCTGTCACATTCTGCTGAAATTCGGCACAAATCTTCAAGCACCATTTTAAATCTCCAATATTTTCGAAAATACAGAAGATCCCATCTATTGAAATCTAGTACTCGCTTAAAGAACGTCGACTTGAAAGTTCATGCAGTATTTCGTGCGGGTGTGTGAAAAGTGAATAAACAAAAGAACATGCACGTAAAAACTCCCGACTTCACGACAGTGCTTTTGAAGACTTATTTAAATTTCAAAACTTAATATCTCGAGAATTATTGACCCAAATGGCTTTACATATGCATTACTGAATTCCGAATTTTATGATCTATCCACGGCAAGAAAGAAATAGGGGCTAACAATTAAAAAAAAAATATATCGATGATCTCACTGCTTGGTAACGGGAAATGGTAGAATATAAATAATAGGGAAAATGTTCCTTAAAAAATTTATTAAATGGACCCATCAGACCATTTTTCGCTATTCCTGAAAGGAGAGGTAATAAATCCATTATTCCATACTTTTGACGCTCACTGATTAATAAAATAATGTTTTACTTTCGATCACGTCAATCGGGTTCAAAGTACATGAAAAACAAACAAAATCCTTCCTCGTCTTGAAAACAGAAGTTCAATACCCGATCTGATTTCTTTTTGCGCGTATGTTCTGGGGAACATCGCGTTATAGTTTTGCCCAAATGTGAAATTTAATTCTGTGGTGCCGTCCGTTGCCACGATAACTTGAGAACGGAAAGAGCTAGCGACTTGAAATTTTCAGGGTAGGTGGCGCATCCCAATACGACGGACAAGTTCGTTAATGGGTATAATCGGCCAAATGGTTTCCGAGTAATAATTTTGTTTTCGACCAAAATAAATCCAATCGAATTGAAACTTGGTGAATAGTTGTAGAATATAGACCTGAGCACGTTTGTGAAATTTTGTGAGAATCGTATCGCTAGAAAATTATTAAAAAATTATTAAAAAATACTTTTGTTGACACGATAACCTGAGAATGGAAAGAGATAGCGGCTTGAAAATTTCAGGTTAGGTTGGGCACCTGAATGCGACATTTGAGTTTGTTTATGAGCATAATCGTCCAAACGGTTTTAGAGTTATAGCCATCTGAAATTTTCTGAAATTTGGTTGTTTTTTGTTCCTCATTAACTCGAAGAATACAAAACCGATTGAATTCAAACATGGTTATTAGTTGTAGAATGCCAACGCGAAAATTCTTGCAGAATTTCGTGAGGATGGTTTTACCAGAAAATCAAAAAAAAAATAATAAAAAATTATTGAAAAAAAAATCTATATATCATAAACTATTCGTCCGGCATGGCTGAAATTTCGGAAGAGCCTTTAGAACCTAACTCTACTGCAGAGTTCCAAGTTTGAACACGATCGGATCTATATTGTTGGAGAACCGCGCAGCCTTTTGCGAGTTCGGTAGCGAAGCGGTAGCGCCGGTAGCGGATGCGAATCGTCGTATGATATGTTGTCTATGGTCGTATTTATGCGAGAACCTTCAAAAATAAAAATATGAATCATGATGACATATCTTTTACGCGTATGTTATGGGAAAATCGTGTTATTTCATCACAAATCTATGGGAGATGATATCCCTACATTAGTGGTCAGACCTGGTTTTGAAAGAGATCCTCCTTAGGAGGAGGCAACTTAATATTGAAGGGTTTTCTATGAACAAGAGTGAATAATCTTTGAGAAATAGAGAAGACGATTCTTCTTCAAGAGATCCATGTGCCTTCAGAGGAGTATATTTGTGAGAGGGGACTTTTGAAAGGTTATGTATTATTTTTAATATGATATCGCTGAAATTTTGTTGAAGGCTTCTGATCTTGTAAGGTGAGAGGCTCATTTGTGGATATTAAATCTCGTGATGGGTAGAGAGGAATTTTAGGCCAGTTTTTCTATCACTAATGAGAATATATCTTTATGTTTCACCTCATCATCTTTAGATCTATCAATGGACATATTGGTTAAGAATAAGTAATTGAATATTACTTTGAATTGAATTTCATTCAATATGTTAGTAACTAAACTTATAATTTTCTTTACTTTGATTATTTAAATATGACATTAATTCCAGTAATATTTTTCAAGAATAATTATGTATTCTTTTCCTAAAGAATAATTGAAGGTAGACAATAATGTGTTAATTTTTTCATCATTGCTTTCTATCCTGACTTCACGAAAAAAAATTGGTTCAAGCACTGACGTGAAGTCAGGAGCTTTTGCGCGTATGTCCTATTGTCCATTCTCCTGTATTGGACACTCTTAATCGAGTTTACCATGGTAGGGTGTCCAATACAGAAGAATGGACAATAGAACATACGCGCAAAAGCTCCTGACTTCACGTCAGTGCTTGAACCAATTTTTTTTAACTAAATTTAATGGTAATGATTGAAGTAGGTATATGTCGAATGTGTGCACCGCTGGCTACCTGACAGTAACCAAGGCTATTAATAAATTCTTGCTGATCATGGTCAATAAAATATAAAAAACGAGTACGATTTCAACTTTTAATCTGACAGTAATAAAAACCGTCCTCAGACGCTAAGGCAACTGCCAGACAACCATAATTTTTCACAATGTGTACGTAAAATGACAGGCGCTTTCAACTGGCAGGGTCGATATTGGGTATTGCAATTAAAAAAAATTGTCGATGACGTCATATCTCCAATAATGATTACGTCACAAATATGGATCGTATGGAAGTGTCTATTGGGAAGTATGGAAGTGTCTGAGGATTTTTCAGAAAACCTCTCAGTTTCAGCAATAATTAATTTATTCGTTACTTTTCGGAAGCTCTGTATGATTATGCTGACCCTCCTAAATTCTGAGGCGCATGATATCCACTGAACTTGAAGCACTCATCATTCAATTCAAATTGGTCATCGTGAATAAGCGAGCCAAAAAGAACTGACTTCAGGTCAGTGCTTTTTTGTGTTTTTCCTGTTTTTGCGCGTATGTTCTGGGGAACATCGCGTTATCATTTTGCCCAAATGTCTGTAACTTTCGAATTTTTTTACGAAAATGGTGTCTAACGATTTGGTTCGACTCCCCAATGAAGAATACGAGGTCAAATTTGATTCTGTCCGGCCGTTACCACGATAACTTGAGAACGGAAAGAGCTAGCAACTTGAAATTTTCAGGGTAGGTGGCGCATCCCACTACAACGGACAGGTTCGTTAATGGGCATAATCGGCCCAATGGTTTCCGAGTAATAATTTTGTTTTCAACCAATATGAATCCGATCAAATTGGAACTTGGTGAGTAGTTGTAGAATATGAACCTAAGCACGTTTGTGAAATTTTGTGAGAATCGTATCGCTAGAAAGTCATTAAAAAATTATTGATGAATATTTTTGTTGTCACGATAACTTGAGAACGGAAACAGATAGCGGCTTGAAGTTTTCAGGTTAGGTTTTTCATCTGAAAGCGACATTTGAGTTTGTTTATAAGCATAATCGGCCAAGCGGTTTTAGAGTTATAGCCATCTGAAATTTGTTTGTTCTTTTCTCCTCTTCAACTCGAAAAATACTAAACCGATTGAATTGAAACATGTTTATTAGTTGTAGAATGCCAACGAGAAAATTTTTGCGAAATTTCGTGAGGATAGTATTTGTAGAAAATTTTCGAGAAATCATTGAAAATAAAAAAAAAATCTATATATCAGTAGCTATTCGTCTGAAATTGCTGAAATTCTGCAAGAGCCTCAGAACCTAACTCTACTGTCAGGTTTTAAGTTTTAACACGATCGGTTAAATATTGTTGGAGATTCGATCAGCCTTATGTGAGTTCAGTAGATGGGCGACATTTGCCTCGATAACTTTCGAACGAAAGGAGATAGGGACTTGTAATTTTCAGGGTAGATTACGTATACGAATGGGAGAGTTAAGTTCGTTTTTGGGCATAATCGGTTTAACGGTTTCCGAGTTATACCAACCTGTAATATTATTTCCTCGATAGAGTTATCGAGGAAGTAATATTACACGTGGGTATAACTCGGAAACCGTTGAACCAATTATGCCCAAAAACGAACTTAACTCTTCCATTCGGATACGTAACATACCCTGAAAATTACAAGTCCATATCCCTTTTCTTTCGAAAGTTATCGAGGTAACGGTCACATAAAGATTTGATCGAATTGAAGCTTGGTAACTAGTTGTAGAAAATCAACATAAATACGTGTTTAAAATTTTGTGAGAACCGTACCCCTAGAAAATTTGAAAAAAATTACGAAAAAAAAATGTTTGTAAGAACCGTACTCCTAGAAGATTTACCATGGTAAATTCGAATTAAGAGTGTCCAATACAGGAGAATGGACAACATCATTTACCATGGTAAATTCGAATAAGGGTGTCCAATACAGGAGAATGGACAATAGAACATACGCCCATAAGCTCCTGGCTTCACGTCAGTGCTTGAACCAATTTTTTTCCCTTCCCCTAGAAACAATTAAAATAGCGATCGGTTTCCGTCATGTGCATCCTTTGATCGTCCTTTTGGGAGATCGGACATCAGCTGGAATACTCACTGAACCCGTTTGCTTGGCGCATTGATTTGATATTCGAAATCGTTCACCCTCCCCCCAGGTGCCCCAGAATGTCTCTTCCCTCACCCCTTTCCACGACGTACGAGCCCGACTGAATGCCATCCTGGCGCCGCGCACTCTCGGAGCAACCCTCCACAGTTGTCGGTTCTACCAAGGATGAAATACCTATATTCTCCAAGGGGTGTAGTCAAACTTGTGTGTAGTCAGAAATCTTGTACGATATTGAGATACGTTCGGATAAGACGCTCGTATTTTACAAATTTCAAACTTTCAACAGTTCATAATAACTTCAGTAAAATGTAGCCCTTCCTTCTATTCTTTCCTCAAGTGATTTTACTTTTCCACCCCCATTTTGGTTTATCATTCTCTGGAATACATATCTCAGTCAATTGAAAACATTTTCATTCTCCACTGAAATGTACAGTTTTCGTTTCGAAATCAGGTACCTAATCGGATAAAAATATGCCAGGAAACAACAAGTATTGCCAAGGATGTTGATCCAAACATTTCGTTTTACTGCCTCGAGTAAAATTGGGAATGGACATTAAGAAAGAAGTTCCATAGAACCTATCGACGTAATGAAATACAATTCAGAATATACATGATTGTTGTTAGATAAACTGTTATGATAAAATTATCATTTTTGCGCGAATGTTCTGGGGAACATCGCGTTGTTATTTTATCCAAGTGTCTGTAATTTTCGAATTTTTCGCCGAAACTGGTCTCATACGATTGGGTTCGACTCCTTGATCAAGAATTCGAGGTCAAATTTGATTCTGTCCGGCAGGCCGTTGCCACGATAACATGAGAACGGAAAGAGATAGCGACTTGAAATTTTCAGAGTTGGTGGCGTATCTCAATACGACGCCCCAATACGTCCCAATAGGTTCGTTAATTGGCATAATCGGCCCAATGGTTTCCGAGTAATAATTTTGTCTACAACCAATACTAATCCGATCGAATTGAAACTTGGTGAGTAGTTGTAGAATATAAACCTTAGGACGTTTGTGAGAACATTAAAAAATATTATTTACGTCACGATAACCTAAGAACGGAAAGAGATAGCGAATTGAAATTTTCATGATAGGTTGAGAATCTGAATGCGCCATTCGAGTTTGTTTATACGCGTAATCGGCGAAACGATTTTGGAGTAATACGCATCTGAAATTTGGTTGTCATTTCCTCAATAACTCGAACAATACAAAACCGATCCAATTCAAACATGGTTATTGATTGTAGAATGAAAACGCAAAAATTCTTGCATAATTTCGTGAGGATCGTATCACTAGAAATTTTTTTAAAAATCATAGAAAATTATTGAAAAACATTCTATATATCAGAAACTGTTGGTCCGACATCGCTGAAGTTTTGCGACAACCTTCAGAACCTAACTCTACTATCATGTTCCATGTTTGAACATGATCGGATCTATATTGTTGGAGATCCGAGCAGCCTTGTGTGAGTTCTGTAGCTTGATGGGTGACCGTTGCCACAACAACTGTCGAACGAAAGGAGGTAGGGACTTTCAGGATTTTCAGGATAGATTGCACATCTGAATGGGAGACTTAAGTTTGCTATTAGCCATAATCGGCCCAACGGTTTCGGAGTTATACTCATCTGGAATATTATTTCCTCGGTAACTCGAAAAATATAGACCCGATAGAATTGAAGCTTGGTAACTAGTTGTAGAACATCGACATGAAGACGTGTGTAAGATTTCGTGAGGACCGTACCACTAGAAAAGTTTCAAAAAATTACGAAGAAATATTATGTATCTCATGACTCCTTGAGAACGAAAAGAAATAGCGACTTGCAGTTTTCAGGGTAGATTGCGCCATCTGAATGCGACATTTAAGTTCGTAAACTAGTATAATCAGCCAAATATGTTTGGCGTTATATCAATCTGAAATTTGGTTGTTATTTCCTCAATAACACAAAACATACAAATCCGATCCAATTCAAATATGGTTATTAGTTGTAGAATAGCAACGCGAAAATTCTTGCAAAATTTCGTGAGAATCGTAGCACTAGGAAATTTTTAAAAAATCGTTAAAAAAAAACTGTTTCAAGCACTCTCGTTAAGTCAGAAGCTTTTGCGAGTATGTTCTCATGTCCATTCTCCTGTATTTGTCCAATACAGGAGAACAAACAATAGAATTCACCATGGTAAATTCGATGAAGAGTGTCCAATACAGGAGAATGGACATGAAAACATACGAGTAAAAGCTTCTGACTTCACGTCAGTGCTTGAAGCAAATTCCAGATTTTGGATATGTTGGAATTTTTGAAACGAGAATAATGCAAATTTAACATGATTGAAAGTAATTAATCGTGTTTTCCAAGTACATAGTTGTTTATATATTTATTAAATGGCTTCTTTCTTGGTTTTCTCTCCCAAACTCTGAAATATATCTATGAAATAAAAAAATTATTATTTTGTGATTTGCTTTTGCGTAAGAAACACAAGATATTTGTCAGAAGCAATCAATCGAATCATGTTGACTAACAAACAACAACGAAACGAAATCAACGAAGAAACAACTATATCGTAACGTTTCGGAGTCTATATCAGACTCCTTCGTCAGACACTTAACGAAAATCTTCTGAATTATTTTGTTGATAGTTATGCTGACAATTCTCGAATTTCAGAATAACTATCAACAAAATAATTCTGAAGATTTTCGTTAAGTGTCGGACGAAGGTTTCTATGAGAGTGCCGCCGCGCGGGCTAGAGCCTTTGAATGGTTTACGTCGAATGAGTTAGTTGCAAATGCAAACCCAGAGAATTGAGTTGATATTCTCTCGGAAGAAGACTGATGCTGTGGATATCATGGGATCTACAAAATTTTTAGGTGTATTTGTTGATATTTCTTTCTGTCGGACGTCCCTTCTGGTCGGATGACAGGAAAATTGTCCGGAAATATTTTTTGCTATGAGCCATGAGTATGGCACTATAGACAGGAATCTCTTAAAACCAGATATTTGTAAATTGACTTTATGTCAAAACGGCCCATTTGGCCCAATTTATATGTCAATCAAACTAGATAAGAAAGTTTCAGCGTAATAATTACAAGGGCATGTCTTTTATTAGTTTCAAAAAGGCGCTAAGAAATTTTTTAATTAGGGGAGCATTTTACGGCATCGATGAGTTTTTAAACTGTGATTTCACCCAATACCTCTGAGGGCTTTTATTTGTGTAGAGGTTGATTCATAATATTAATAATAAATTGTCTTTATTGTATCAATGTTATACAGATGAGTGGAAGATGCGAAGTCTAGCCTATAGCTACTCCACTTAACCCCTTCATAATTCAAAAATAATAAAACCTAACTCAACTGACTACATCCTTGAACACTCATAACCACAAATAAATATGAATGAATTAACATTTAAACATAGGTTGAAAAACTTTAAATGGATACTTGCAATTCCCCCAATTTTTTACCTAAAAATCTTTTTGAATCTTTCAGTAGGACGTGGAGGTAATCGGACACTGACATTTTTTGGCCAAAATGCCTTCAAAATACTCCATTTTTCGCCGATAGATGCCGGCACTAGTATTTTGACCAACATAGAAATGAAATTCGGAGCTTGTTTATTCATGTTTCTTGTTGAAAGTAGTACAATTTGCTGAAATTTCGCATTTCGAGTATTGTAATCGTTTAGTTTGATTTTCTTATAGTTATTAGCTTGTGGTAGAGGTAGGGTCTTGATCATTGGAAGATTTGTTTGTGCAAAACATTTTTCTACTGAATACATATTGAAGAAGATATTGAAAAGTGGAGCACCATCCTCTATTTGGTGAGTGTATCAATATAATGAATCATTTCTGTAATTTCATCAATATACCTAGTTCTGGATTATCAAATCAAATATATTTTGAAATCTATCATCTCCTTAATATGGAGTTTCAAACTTTATACCAAAAATAATGAATTGAATGCTCAAATTAAATGAGCCTCACATGATCAAGGTCATTAATAAATTAGAATAATAATAGGTATAATATCGAAAGAGGTATCACAGAAAATTCCGTATTATCAAATGTATTGAAAATAAATAAATTGAATGCTACTATTCTTCTGACAATGAATATTATTATTTGTATAATTGAAAAATAAATAATTCACACGTTTTTGGCGCTCTTGTTCCTCGGAACAGTGCTTATCAATTTGGCCAAATGTCTGTAATTTTCGAATTTCTGGATGAAAAGGGTCGATTTGATTCTACTCACTGATCAAGAATCCGTGGTCAAAATCGTTTCTTCATAAGAATCCATTGATATATTTTCAACTCTAACAAATTAATGGTATCTGAGTTAAAATTTTTCAAGATTTCAATATTAAATCGTAACTCTATGATTTCACAGAATGCTGTAATCGAAAATTAACGTTCGTATCTATGAATTTCATGATCTGTCTTCACAAATGTAATCATTGTGATCTCATCTACAGATAAGAGATATTTCAAACAAAGATTGATTGAATGCAAAATGACCAATGAAATAATCTTAGCTATCGTAGATAACTCTTAGATAATCCATATGATGAGGGAAATATACAGGGTGGGCCACGGTCGATGGTACCCTGGATTTTTACGGAGAACGGGACGTATGATTTTAATGAAAATTTGGTTCCTTGGCTAGGAACCACTGCTCCATAGATCTAGAATATTTTCGGCACTGCGGTGTTGCCGCTTATATCAAAAAGTACTAACAATTTTGATATTTCAAATGGAACACCATCCTGTATATTATTGCTTTTTTTGATTCGCCGTAGCCTCCTGATTATTTCTGCATCAACTGCCTTATCCCTATCTCTAGAATTTTTCGAGTAATTGATTGATTTTTTTTTTGTGCAGAATATAGTTTCAATGAAACATTCATTACTTCGGTACTTGGAATCCCAGAGACCTGGAATTTCGGGTATGGATTACCTATATTGCGTGTATCATTTGTGTTTAATGAAATATGTCTCTAATCATACGGAGTTGTTCAAAATCCGAGGCTTTTTCGAGAAATACTAAAACGATAAAAAGTGCGTTTTCTCAAATTGAATAACCTGTATATCATAAAGATGTATTGAAAGAGGCCTAACCAGAACATTCTGCATGATCTTGCTACAATTAGATCGCATTGACCATAAAGAATAAACGATTTCATCAAAAATTCATTTGTATAATTTTTGCCCTCCATTTGAATTATTTTTCAATAAAATCTCCGTTAATAAATTCAACGATACTTTACAATCGATGCCAATTGTTAAATTAATATAATTCACATGTTCTATGATATTTTATGGGTAGCTTCTACAAAATGTAGCTCAATATTCCCATTGATTTTGAATCAACTCCTGCAAATAGCTTAGATTTACAGAAATAGTATGGGCAGTTGCCCCATCTTGTTGAAAATATCGCAACTGTTTTTCTTCGTCATTTAGTTGGTATATGAAAGACTATAGCACTATTCTTTTGTACTTTTCACCATCAATGGAATCATTAAAAAACTGGACTATATATTCACGACGAGAAACTGCTAACCGCACACCAACTTTCTGCGAATATAATGGAGTCTCAATAATACTGGGGGGATTCTCTGTCCAAAATCTGTAGTTTTGATAATTCACATAAGCTGACAAGTGAAACCAGGCCTTATCACTAAAAGTTAAGTCCAATAATCTGTCAACGTTAAGATTATTTAGAAATAGCAGTAGGTACTCTAGGCGACGTGGATTATCTATTGGTAGGAGTTGCTGTACCACCGTTATCTTGTGAGGTTTGAAATTCAGTTTCTTGGGGGCATTTGAGGATTTTGTTCAACTCGTGTTCTCAGTTTTTCAACAACTTCTTGAGAAACTAGAGCTCTTCCTGTCGGTTTTCCCTTGTTAACGTTTCCAGTATGCATCAATATGTTTATAACACTTCTGGATGTGGGCTTGTAGAGATGATTCTAGAATCTAAACATCAGGATATTTTGCCAGATATTCTTTGTTACAAGCCTCTACAGAGTACATCCATATACCATTGGTTAATGTACAATTGTGGTAACAGGACATCACAAGAAATGTGTTCTGTTCTAAAACATAAGTGATTGCAGATTTAAATAATTTGGAAACTGAATTTCCCCGAAAGAGTATTAAGAATTGATGATAGTTAAATATTGGCTGTCAGTTTAGAAATTCTATGATATAAACAAAACACAAGAAGTGAGAAGTGGTACATAAAAATTAAAAGCCAACTGTGATGATACAATCATATGAAGACCCTGTAGTAATAGCAGTTTTATTAATTCCAAAAAAATACACAATGGCTGCATAAAATATGGAACAATTCAAATATGTTTACTTATATAGAATAGTTTCTACAGAAGTTCCTGAATTCCTTTATACAATACGGTTCACATTCCAAAATTAGATCATACAACCTCTTCTTGAATAGCATTAAATTTATTTATTTATTTATTTATTTATTTAAAATACAAATAAGAGTAGAGGCTTATGCCTATAAACTCCAAAAGAACAAGGAAAAATGGACCAATGTACAGACTATTCATCAGTAAAAATTATATAGTAAAGAAAATATAAACACTTAAAACTCAATATAAACTCTAAATAGGCAGAAAAAAAAACAAAAAAAAAATGAAATCGAATGCCCTCGAATCAGCTCAACTGGTGTTGTATACGACTCAGACTGTCCAAGCTATTCTTGAACGAATTGATCGATGCGCTGTCCACAACCGAAGCCGGAAGCCCATTCCATAAATCAAACACTCGGTTGCTCAAAAATAGCTGTCTTTGAGTAGTTCTAAACTTCTCCTTTGCAAGCTTGCAGCCATGACCCTGAAGATTGTTGGTATTCTTCTGAAATATAGCTTGTACCTGTGGTCCGAAAATTCCCTTCATGGACTTGTATGTGAATATGAGATCACCCCTGTCGCGTCTTTGAGAAAACGAAATCATATCTGCGAGTTTGAGGCGGGTCTCATAATCAGGTCGAGAGGATCCGTAAGGGATTCTTGTGTTCCATCTTTGGATGGATTCCAGCGAATTGATCTCCGCTACAAGAGCAGTCCACCATGCTGATCCTGCGTATTCCATGACCGGTCGAACGAAGGACTCGTATAGAAGCTTACAAACCACCCTGTCCGAGCCTCGGAAAGTCTTCTGCAGCAAATATGTCAGTTGGCGTGCTTTGGCTGTCACAGAGGCAATATGAACAGTCCACGTTAGGTCACTGGAAATGGTCAGACCCAAATCACGTTGTTCAGTGACTGCAGTTAAACGATGACCCCCTATAAAATAGGTGATGTGCGGATTATTTTTTCCTATATGCAAAATGTGACACTTCTCAAGATTCAGTGGCAGCAACCAGTCATGACACCAAACAGCTAGCTTGTCCATATCTTCTTGGAGAATTGGGGCATTGAGAAGTGGAAAATTATACAGTTTCGTGTCATCAGCGTAAATTGAACATGTAGACTTAAAACATCTAGGGAGATCCGAACTGTACAACAGAAAAAGTATCGGCCCAAGAACCGAACCCTGAGGGACGCCGCTTTTAACATTCCACTCACCAGACGAAAAAACATCCCCTACCCCCACTTTGTAAGATTCTCTCAATATAGGCGGTAAAACATTGAACAAGTTAATGGCCATATCTGAACACTTATTTCTCAAAGTAGTTGTATGAGCTGGTACACTGGCGCAGTCAGGGGGGAGTTTTGGGTTCAATTTTTTCTAAGTTCATCGTCAAACGCCAAACATTAACAAACATTCCTCATTAGGTTGCTCAGTTCAGCCCCCCCCCCCCTCCTAACAAAATTTCTGCACTCCCCATAACAAAATCCTGGCTGCGCCACTGAGCTGGTACACTGAAGGGAAGTTCTAGTATTAATAAAATTTCTGTATGATTCAGAATATTTTTTGTGTTTAAGAAAGAATATATAAATCATACACAGTGAGTAAATTGTGTTTTTGAAGAATCCTCTACACGAGACCCCCGTAATCCATTCCAAGCATCGTTCTTAGTGCTTTCTTCTGAATCGCATATTATATATATATTCTACATATTATGCAGAGCTTCAACAGAATAGTATGCCATAGGATAGAACTGAATGGAAATTTGCGAAATAGAGCAACCTAAGAATATTTGAATTACTTTGTTTCCTTGGCATGAAGAGAGTGTAACCAGCACCATTTAGAATGCTCTTCAGGTGTTCAATATGTTCACTCCATTTCAAATGCTTATCAAGTACGATACTCAAGTATTTTACATTGCCCTTAACTTCAAAGTCGTAATCATCAGCATGTACACATTGAGGATAGTTGCCTTCTATAGAAAATCACACAATCGGTCTTTTTAACATTTGAAAATTAAGCTATGATCTCCAAATCACTGTCCAACAAGTTTGAATAAATCGCTCATATAGTTTCTAAGTAAAGATGAATTCTGTAATCTAATTAAAAAGTTTGTGTCGTCTGCAAACGTGATAGCTTTACAGTGCATTCTTCTATTATTAAGAGACAATAAGCAAAGATAGATAATAAACCACAATGTACCCTGTCTGTTAAACAGGGTGGCCCACTCATTGGGGAGAGGCTGGAACAGAAAATGTTACAAATGAATGTTTCTCAGTCTTCAGGGGGATATCTTTGGTATAAAAATTGTTGTCCTGCTTAACTTCTATGAGCAGGTGCTCCATTATGCTGAAACCATATACGCCTTCTTGTTTCTATATCAACTTTCTCTAGAATAATAATGAAAAATGGTGATACCGTTGTTAATAAATCAACAAGTCCAGAGCGTTCCTGCCAATCGGGTCCTTCTTAAATGGCTTCGTATAATAAATATACTTATGCTTATATTTCACAAATCAAATAGACCCCAGGGGGTTTAATGATTTACCGAGAAAGCAAGAGCAGACGCGTTTCTGGCTTCTTGGCCTGCATCAGTACTCTGTAGCTTTCCCAACAAATTCAACTAAACTGACCCGGGTTAAGCCTCTCAGAGCCGGCTTGGTCGATCATTTTAATCGCCCACGCCACCTATGAGACGAAACACGGAAATCAGCCTTTACCCCACCAGTGAATATTTGAAGCGTGAACTCATATGCCACCATTCACTCGATATAATCGTTCTCGATTAATATCGAGTGAATGGTGGCATATGAGTTCACGCTTCAAATATTCACTGGTGGGGGAAAGGCTGATTTCCGTGTTTCGTCTCATAGGTGGCGTGGGCGATTAAAATGATCGACCAAGCCGGCTCTGAGAGGCTTAACCCGGGTCAGTTTTGTTGAATTTATTGGGAAAGCTACAGAGTACTGATGAAGGCCAAGAAGCCAGAAACGCGTCTGCTCTTGCTTTCTCGGCAAATCAATGAACCCCCTCGGGTCTATTTGATTTGTGAAATATATGCATAAGTATATTTATTATACGAAGCCATTTAAGAAGGACCCGATTGGCAGGAACGCTCTGGACTTGTTGATTTATTCTCTAGAAGACCTGGCAGAATATGAGTCCAAAAATTAAGATATCTCTCCGAGTTAACAACATCATTAAAAAAATTGCTTCAAGCACTGACGTGAAGTCAGAAGCTTTTGCGCGTATGTTCTCTTGTCCATTCCTCTTTATTGGACACTCTTAATCGAATTTACCATGGTGACTTCTATTGTCTGTTCTCCTGTATTGGATACTCCGAATTTACCATGCTAAATTCGTTTGAGAGTGTCCAATACAGGAGAACAGACAATAAAATTCCCCGTGGTAAATTCGACTGTCCGGTCAGCTGTCACGAACATTCTCGAACGCACTGATTTAGAGAATTGATATTTGGAGGGTAGGTTTGGAATCCAAATGCGACGTTCACGTTCATTACTCGGCAAAATCCGCCAGACGGTTTCGGAGTTATAGTCATCTGGAATTTTGTTTCCCCAATAACCCCAAATACTGATCCGATCGAATTAGAGCTCGGTAGTTAGTTGAAAAATAACGACACAAAGACTTACCTATGTTACATTTTGTGAGTTTCTATAACTAGAAAATTAAATAAATATATTTGAAAAAATTCTGTATCTCAGAAAATATCCCTCATATATCGTGGACATTTTAAGGGAGCCTTCAAAACCTTATTTTACAGCCACGTAAACTTAGTGCGGATGAAGCCAATAGACTATTGGTATGATCGAGGCGGGACGTAATCAAAGAGATGTTTCTTTCACGTTAGTGAAAGCGTAGTTTCCCGGCTCGTCCATCGATATTGATAAACTGGAAACATGACCGAAAGACCGAGAAGTGCAGGAAACCCATGATCTACCACTTCAGCACAAGATCGGTTTCTGACTGTGTCTACCCATAGGGAACCATAGAGTACTTGTCGAATCATGCAACAGCGCCTTTTGGACGCTACTGGAGTTTTGGTTTCGATTAAAACAGTTCGTCGAAGATTTCGAGACGATAATATACATCCTCGACGACTTTTGAGAAGGATTCCACCAACTTAAAATCATATCTGTATTGTTCACAGAAGAGACGAGATGTGGACAGTTTTCAGCTTGTGTTCTGTGGTTTTCAGATAGTCGACGTGGATCCATCCTCTGGTGCCCAGAAATCGCAGATCGGGTCAGGACGTTCATTCATTCAGAGAGGTTACAGTTACTGTTTGGGGATGCATTTGTTTCAATATACGTACATAATTGTTGGTGCTCGATGCTACCATGAATGCGTAGATTTATATAGAGTAAGTCATAGACAATATTATTCCTTTGTTTCATACTGCTATTAGGCCAAAGCTCTTAGTTTTGGAAGAAAATGCGCCACCTCATCGTACGAGAATTGTCGATGAAGCTCTGGAAATCCATGGTATTCCATATTCGACCCCGCCCCCTCTCGCCGGATCTCAATCGTATAGAACAACGAGTTTTGGATTCTCATCAACCACCTCCACATACACTTCAAGAACTCAGACGGCTTTTACCACAACTCTGGCGTTGTCTGGCTGTGGTTCGATGTATTTTTTTGCAGAGTTCGCACAAATGACTTTTTTTTTTAATTTTTAGCGAAACAATTAGTTTTATGACAAAATAGATCAGACAAAAATTGTAGATCATACAATTATCTACAAAAATTCTACCAACAAATTTTTTCTAAGAATCACCATTTCTGAGAGAAAACATTTATTAAAGTTGTATTCTCCATAATATTCATGACCACGATGCTTGTGTTCATCGTTAGTCGTATAATATTAAATAATTGTTAGTCTAATACATTAGTCTTGAATAATAATTCTGAGAATATTAACTGAAAAGAAACCCAGTCCCTCATTTTTATCTGTCGCCAATGGAGTCGTTGGTGATGATAGAATTAACTGCCATAAAGCTCGTAAATTTGATCATTCCACCATGTTTGAAATGACAGGACTTACATTTGATAATAGTAGTATTCGTTCAGTACGAAAGAACACTACTAATTCAAGTGTGTTAATGAAGTAATTCTTCATTTAGCTATGTTAGCACCACAAAAGTTCACGATGAGAAAGTTACCTTTTGAACCAGTTACTTTTTCAACGCATGAGTATTTCGACGGTGGGGAACACCGCGTCATCACTTTGCCCAAATGTAATTTTTTTGCCGAAAATGGTCTCAAATGATTGGGTTGCAATCCCTGGTGAAGAATTCCAGGTCAAATTTGATTCTGTCCATCCAGCCAGCCGGCCGTCTGGCCGTTGCCACGATAACTTGAGAACAGAAAGAGATAGCGACTTGATATTTTCAGAGTAGGTGGTGCAATGGACAACTTCGTTAATGGGCGTAATCAGCCCAACGGTTTAGGAGTGATTATTTTGTTTTCAACCAATACAAATCCGATCAAATTGAAACTTGGTGAGTAGTAGAATACAAACCTAAGGACGTTTGTGAAATTTTGTGAGAATTGCATTACAAGAAAATTTTTTAAAAATTATTAAAAAATTGGTTCAAGCACTGACGTGAAGTCAGGAGTTTTTGCGCGTATGTTCTATTGTCCCTTCTCCTTTATTCACCATGGAAAATTCGATTAAGAGTGTCCAATAAAGGATAATGGACAAGAGAATGTTCTCTTGCGCGTATGTACGCGCAAAAGCTTCTGACTTCACGTCAGTGCTTGAACCAATTTTTAAAAATTTTCTAGTGCTATGATATGATTGCAAGAATTTTCGCGTTGGTATTCTACAACTCAATACCATATTTGAATTGTATCGGATTTATATTTTTTGAGTTATTGAGGAAATAACAACCAAATCTCACATTGACATAACTCCAAAACCATTTGGCCGATTATACTAGTTAATGAACTTAAATGTCGTATTCAGATGCACAATCTACCCTGAAAACTGCAAGTACTATTTCTTTCCGTTCTCAAGGAATCGTGGGATACATCATATTATTTCGTAAGTTTTAAAAAAATTTCTAGTCGCACAATCCTCACAAAATTCTACAAACGTCTTCATGTCGATATTCTACAACTAGTTACCAAGCTTCAATTCGATCGAGTCTATATTTTTTGAGTTATCGAGGAAATAATATTCCAGATTGGCATAACTCCAAATCCGTTGGGCCGATTATGGCCAATAGCAAACTCAACTCTCCCATCTAGATGTGCAACCTATCCTGAAAGTTACAAGTCCCTATCTCCTTTCGTTCGAGAGTTGTCGAGGCAACGATCACACATCCAGCTAGTGAACTCACACAAAGCTGCTTGGATCTCCAACAATATAGATTTGATCATATTCAAACTTGGAACTTGGGAGTAGGATTAGGTTTTGAAGGCTCTCGCAAAGTTTCAGCGATATCGGACAAATAGTTTCTGATATATAGAACTTTTTTCAATAATTTTCTATGATTTTTTGAAAATTTTTTAGTTATACGATCCTCACAAAATTTTGCAAGAATTTTTGCGTTGCCAATCTACAAGTAATACCCATGTTTGAATTGGATCGGTTTTATATTTTTCGAGTTATTAAGGAAATAACACCCAAATTTCAGATGGGTATAACTCCAAAACCGTTTAGCCGATTATAACTATAGACGAACTCGAGTGGCGCACCCAGATTCTCAACCTAACCTGAAAATTTCAAGTCGCTATCTTTTTCCGTTCTTAGGTTATCGCGACTAAATATTATTTTTTAATAATTTTTCTAAAATTTTCTAGCTATATGATTTTCACAAAATTTGGCAAACGTGCTTAGGTTTACATTCTACAACTACTCACCAAGTTTCAATTCGATCGGATCAGTATTGGTTGCAGATAAAATTAGTACTCGGAAACCATTAATGGGCATAATCGGTCCGATTATGCCCATTAACGAACTTGTCCGTTCTATTGGGATGCGCCACCTAGCCTATCTCTTTCCGTTCTCAAGTTATCGTGGCAACGGCCAGCCGGACGGCCGGCCGGACAGAATAAAATTTGACCCCGAATTCTTGATCAGGGAGTCGAACCCAATCGTTTGGGACCATTTTCGGCGAAAAATCCGAAAATTACAGACATTTGGGCAAATGATAACGAGATGTTCCCCAGAACATACGCGCAAAAATATTATTTATGTCACGATAACCTGAGAACGGAAACAGATAGCGACCTGAAATTTTCAGGTTAGGTTGTGCATCTGAATGTGAAATTTGAATTTGTTGATAGGCATAATCGGCCAAATGGTTTTGGACTCATACCCATCTGAAATTTGGTTGTTATTGTAGAATACCAACCATGGTTATTGGTTGTAGAATACCAACGCATAAATTCTTGCGAAATTTCCTGAGGAAAGTATCTCTAAAAATCATCGAAAATCATTGAAAAAAATTCTATACATAAGAAACTATTCATCCTGCATCGCTGAAATATTGCAATAGTCTTCAGAACCTAACTCTACTGCCAAGTTCCAAGTTTGAACTGGATCGGATCCGTATTGTTGGAGATTCCAGCAGCCTTGTGTGAGTTCAGTAGCTGGGTGGACGACCGTTTCCTCGATAACTTTCGAACGAAAGGACATATGGACTTGCAATTTTCAGGGTATGTTGCGCATCCGAATGGGAGAGTTCGTTTTTGGGCATAATCGGTCCAACGGTTTCAGAGTTATACCTGGAATATTATTTCCTCGATAACTGAAAAAAAATTGACTCGATCCAATTGAAGCTTGGTAACTAGTTGTAGAATATCGACATAACGACGTGTGTAAAATTTTGTGAGAACCATACCACTAGAAAATTCCAAAAAAATTACGAAAAAAAAATTGGTTCAAGCAGTGACGTGAATTCGGGAGCTTTTGCATGCATGTTCGATCATTCTCCTGTATTGGACACTCTTAATCGAATTTGCCATGGTAAATTCGATTAAGAGTGCCCAATACAGGATAATGGACAATATAACATGGGCGCAAATGTTCCTGACTTCACGTCAGTGCATGAATCAATCTTCAGGTTGAGTTTCAGGTACCTTGGAGAAACCTTTCCGGTTTTTTTGACGAAGGAATCCATGTTGAAGAATGAAATGCTCATGAATATTTTCAATTTCAGCTAATTTTATAAGCAAATGGAATTTTTACAAATCATAATACTCACGAGCTTGTTTTGCATTCCCATTGCAAAATCTATATATGAAATGAATGTCCGCCTATTCTTGACAGGAAAATTTAAGTGTGATTCTTAGATTGTTGCCATATTTGATTTTTCTCTGAGCATTCCTTCCGCAATTATTGAAATCCTCACAGAAAAATCAAATATGTCAATAATAATATCAACTGACGCTACATTATCATTGTTTGTATGCAAATCATTCCTTTAAAAATGCTAAATTGATTTTCCAATCCAGAATATGCAAACATCCATTTCATACATGTATTTTGCAATGGAATGCAAGAGAAGATGTTCGGGAATACCAAGTTCATTTCCCTTATAGAATTTAACTTCAACACTATGTATCTCGGGCACCTCGTATATTTCGATATATGTTTACGAGACAAAATGATCTTATTTTGATCAGTTCTATCGTCCCCTGACGTTTGGTCCTTAAAAGATAGACCAAATCACAATACTTCCAACAATATACAGAATATATTGTTGGAAGTATTGTGATTTTTTTTCTAGAAGCCAAGCTCCCAAGCTGACTTTAAAATTGAACAAATGTGCCAAGACTCCTGACCTTAGTACTTTTCCAACTATTTTCTATCGATTATCCGATATTTTCAGTTTTACATAACAAAGTGCTGTTCTAAGGGAATTCATGTGGTATTTCGTGCAGGCAACTCAAAAAATATATCCCATTATATTGGAACTTGGTAATTAGTTGTAGATTGCCGATCGGCAAATTTGTGTAAAATTGTGAGGTCAGATCAGATAACTAGAAATAAAATTATTTCTTTGGCTCTCTTGTTTTTAACGAAATTCTGTATCTCAGAAACGATCGGTCAGATCCGCTGAAACTCTACACAAAAACCTTGAAGCAGCCATATTCCAATAGATTACCGGATTTCAGCTCAACCGGCTTTGTATTTTCGGAAATATTTCATTTTAAGGTTAGAATGCAGTGAAGCCGAATACATTTTATACGTGTTAACGCTTCCTTTATTCAAACTCAAACTTATGCAGAATTTCGTGAGGGTGCGTGAGCCGAGAATAGACAAATGCGCAAAAGCTTCTGACGTCAGTGATTTTTGATAATTGGCGCTCTTGTTCCTCGGAACAGAGTGCTTATCAATTTGCCCAAATGTCTGTAATTTTCGAATTTTTGGCTGAAACTGGTCTTAAATGATTTGGTTCGACTCACTGACCAAAAATACGTGGTCGAAATCGATTCTGTCCAGCCATCTGGCCGGCCGTTAACACGATAACTATCGAACGGAATAAGCTAGACAGTTGAAATTTTCAGATAAGGTTTGGGACATAAACATCTCAGCTAAGTTCGTTATTGGGCAAAATCGGTCAGATGGTTTCGGAGTAACAAAAAGAATTGTTTTCCTACATTACAAATTTCAAAATGAGTTTTTCTCGAGATGCAATTTCACCACAGGAATCCATTGATGTCATTTTTAACTCTAACAAGCTGTTACTTTCGGAGATTTGATATTTAAAAATTTCAATAATAAATCGTACTTCTGTGTTTTCACAGAATGCGATAATTATTATTCTATCTATGAATTATTATAATAGGATCTGTGTTGATACATGTCAACTTATTTTCCTGAGACATGATATGTCAAATTTTGATATTTAATGCCCATGGTTAATCCATATGATGATGGGAATGGTAATGGTAAGTTAATAATATTGAGTTCAGAATATCTCCAGTAAAAACAAAACTGAAATATTGGCTAAAGTTTCAATTGATATAATATAATTTTCAGAGTGGATTTGAGGAAAAAATATATCGTTCATCATAGAATTGAGGATCGAATATCTTGGATGAGTTCGTTGTTGGGTAGAATTGGTCTATTGGTTTTGCATTAATAATTTTTGGCACTCTTGTTGAATTTAAATTCTTTTATGATGTTTGAATTTAATTTTCTCTATTATGAAGTTCTATCATAAGAATGCATTGATATAATTCCCAACTCTTAGCAATACTTTCGAAGATATTTTCAGAAATGGTTGGAAAATATGTGAGGAAAACCAAAATCCCCAACAGTGGGATCCACAAAACATGTCGACATTTCGAAGATATGATTTGTCAAAGTTTGAACAAGAGCGCCAAAGCTCCTGTCCGCAGGGCT
Organism: Halyzia sedecimguttata; assembly: GCA_937662695.2. Lineage (NCBI taxonomy): Eukaryota > Metazoa > Arthropoda > Insecta > Coleoptera > Coccinellidae > Halyzia > Halyzia sedecimguttata. The sequence continues at coordinate 64,399,810 of OW569417.2, read as the reverse complement.
TGAACCAATTTTTTTTTTCATAGTAAACGTAAATATTTTATTATTTGCGCGTAATTAGTTATAGATTGTTACAACTAATTACCAAAATTTAACTGGTTGGGTTATTGGGAAATAACAATAAAATTTCAGATGTGTTTGAGTCCAGCAAGGGTGGCTCCATAGGCGGGGCGGGTCATGGGGGTCATGACCCCCTCCTGGACAGGTGGGACCTTAGCAAAATTCTCATAAATTTTCATAGAAGTATGGTTGGTATGCAAACCACCTGACCGTGAACCGCGAGATAGCTACTTGAAATTTTCAGGATAGGTGCACGCCCAAATGCGACAGACAACAAATAATTAAAAATTGGTTCAAGCCCTGTGGACAGGAGCTTTGGCGCTCTTGTTCAAACAGACAAATTATATCTCCGAAAGTATTGGTTTCTCAGAGTTGGGAATTATATCAATGGATTCCTATGATAGAAATGCATCATGAAAGAAATTGAATTTAAAAAAAGTTTCGTTTAGAAAAAATGCTTCAAATTTTATCTTATAAAAAAAAGAGCAATCTACAATGCTTCAATGGCTTAATGCTTCAAAAATTATCATTAAATTTATTTATCAAGATTAAATGAGCAATCTGCAATGATTTAACCTCGTGGAATGGGTTGAAAAATGGTCGAAATACCTAAGGAAAGTATCATCGAAATGTCTAGAGCAAGGCTGGAGACAATTATAGCATTTGGTCCATTTATTCCTGATATTTGAGTAGGTAGTGGATTACGAACAAATTATTTTAATAGTTCAAAATATATTATAGTTCATACCACTAACACATTCATTTCTGTATTATGAACCTCAACTCAAGAAAAAATGATTGATACACAAATGTAGATACATATTTCTGTATTTTTTTGCTAGCAACATTATGAAAATAGTGTATATAACAACATGTCTCACGACTTAAGGAAGTAAAAGGTAATATTAACCTCAGTGGTCAACGAACAGTAATGTCTTTTATTGATTCCATATGTTCTTCATTCCTATAATGCCTCCATAAACTACATCAAAACAGTCTTGTATATATGTATTCACAAATTCAAGAATCGAATACTTGCCTTCCAAGAGAAAATAACAACTACGAATTGATAATCTATAGTAGCTAGAAAAGATGACATTTATGAATAGTGATCACAGACAGATTCTGTGTTCACATTCTGTGAATACATAGAACGATGAATTATTGAAATTTTGAAACATCATATCTCCGAAAGTATTAGCTTTTTAGAGTTGAAAATGATCACATTGGATTCTTATGATGAAACTGCATCTTAAAAAAATTTGAATTCAAAAGTTGTAATGTAAAAAAAAATATATTTTTTCGATACTCCGAAACTGTTAGACCGAGATATTTATTCCTCAAACCTACCGTGAAAATTTCAACTGTCTAGCTCATTCCGTTCGAGAGTTAGCGTGTTAACGGCCGGACAGAATCGATTTCGGCCACGGATTCTTGATCAGTGAGTCAAACCGAATCGTTCAAGACGATTTTCGGCCAAAAATTCGAAAATTACAGAGATTTGGGCAAATTGATAAGCACTATGTTCTGAGGAAAAAGAGCGCCAAAAATACGAAACTCATCCAATTCAACGCCGTAATTAGTTGTAGAATGCCGACGCGCAAATTTTGGGGAAATTTTGTGAGGAACGTATCACTAGAAAATTTTAAAGAAATCATCGAAAATCATTGAAAATATATATCTATATATCAGAAAATATCCTTACGACATCGCTGAAATTTAGGAGAGCCTTCATAACCAAACAGTCCTAACACGATAAGATCTATTTTGTTGAAGATCCGAGCAGCCTTGGGTGAGTTTAGTAGCTGGATGGGTGACCGTTGCCACGATAACTTTAGAACGCAAAGAGATAGCGACTTGCAATTTTCAGGAGTGGTTGCTCATCCAAATGGGACAGTCAAAATTGTTGTTTGGCATAATCGGCCCAACGGTTTCGAAATTATACCCATCTGGTATATTATTTTGCCAATATCTCAAAAACACAAATCCGATCGAATTAAAACTTGGTAACTAGTTTTGGAATAACAACATAAAGACGTTTGTGAAATTTTGCGAGGATCGCATTACTATAAAATTTTAAACAAATTGTGAAAAATCGCTTCCGTATGGAACATTTCAGTTCGCTAATAGGTAAAATGGGCCAAATGGTTTTGGACTTATGCACATCTGAAATTTAGTTGTTATTTCCTCTATAACTCAAAATGTACAAATCCGATGATATTAAAACTCGGTAATTACTTGTAGAATGCCGACGCGCAAATTTTCACGGAATTTAATGAATATCGTATCCTGTGATCTTAGACGAGTAGCTCATTACTCTGTCATTAAACGGTCTATGAAAACATTTTAGGTAGGTATCTCACGATAACTTGAGAATAGAAAGAGTTAACGGCTTGGAATTTTCAAGGTAGGTTGCTCAAGCGAATACGACATTTGAGTCCATCAATAGACACAATCGACGAAATGGTTTTGGAGTTACACACAAATCCGACCGAATTAAGAGTCGCTAACGACCTGACATACTTGAGACGTAATTTTTTTCGTATATTATTGGATATTCAATGAATCGATGGTAAATTCAATTAAGAGTGTCCAATAGATGTGAATAGACAATAGAACATGCGCACAAAAGCACCCGACTTCACGTCAGTGGTTGTTTATCATGAAAACTAATATTTTTATTTCATTGCTTTTTGACTTGGCAGTTGACGATAGTATCCACGAAAGCATAACACATTTCAAAAAAACAATACAATTATTGTGATGCAAAACATCATGTAAATGCGCACCTATTTCAAATCGTTATTTTCATTGAAATAAACTGCATTTAATATAAACACATATGTTGGCAATATAGTCTGGTCAAATAGACATTCATCATTGCATACATTTTCAAGAAGCTGAAAATTTACATGAACGTTAGGTATATATGTTAATATTCTTTTGATTGCGACTTTTAGATGTGTTAGCACAGGTTAGTGTAACGGGATATCATACAATTCGATGTATGATTCAAGGGCTTAGAGAAAACCTCAGCAAAAAACCCCTGTCTCCTCGTGAGTATTATGATTTGTAAAAATTCCATTTGCTTACAAAATTAGCTGAAATTGAAAATATTCATGAGCATTTCATTCTTCAACATGGATTCCTTCGTCAAAAAAACCGGAAAGGTTTCTCCAAGGTACCTGAAACTCAACCTGAAGATTGATTCATGCACTGACGTGAAGTCAGGAACATTTGCGCCCATTTTATTGGGCGCATGTTCTAGGGGAACATCGTCCTATCATTTCGTCCAAATGTCTGTAATTTTCGAATTTCGAGCTGAAAATTGGCTAATAGACTAATTCGGACTCCCTGATCACGAATCCGGTGTCAGATTTTTGGGTGCCGTCCGGCCGTCCGGCCGGCCGGCCGGCCGTACTTCCGGCCGTAGGCACGATAACAGGAGCACCGAAGGTCCTATCGACTTCAAACTTTCAGGGTAGGCTTCTGATCAAAATGCGACGGTTAAGTTCGTTAACGGGCAAAATCGGCCGGACGGTTTAGGAGTTATAGACATTTAAAATTTTGAGGTTACTTCCCTGATATTTCAGGAACTAAAGAAGATGTTGAATCGAAACTTGGTAGTCAGTTCGAGGATATAAACGCGCAACTTTTGGCAAAATTCTGTTATGATCGAAATGTTGGTAATTTTTAAAAAAATATTTCTTTTAATTTTTTCGAAAAAAAAATTTTTTTTTCGTGAACTATTCATCAGATTGCAACAAAAACTTGTACTAACGTCAATTGTAGTATTTCGCAACATTGTGCAAAATTTTGGCTCTATACGATTTCAATTTCTGGAGATATAAGACAAAATGTGTCAAATTTCCTGGGTCTCTCTCATTATTTTCATCGATTTTATATAATAATCAATAATATTAAGGTATTCAACATGATACTGCTTTTTTTCTTTTTTTCTTTACTGGTCAGTACGGGCCACAAGGAAGATGAACATGCGCCCAAAAGCTCCTGTCCACAGGGCTTGAACCAATTTTATTGTCCATTATCCTGTATTGGGCACTCTTAATCGAATTTGCCATGGTAAATTCGATCGAATTGTATGATATCCCGTTACACTAACCTGTGCTAACACATCTAAAAGTCGCAATCAAAAGAATATTAACATATATACCTAACGTTCATGTAAATTTTCAGCTTCTTGAAAATGTATGCAATGATGAATGTCTATTTGACCAGACTATATTGCCAACATATGTGTTTATATTAAATGCAGTTTATTTCAATGAAAATAACGATTTGAAATAGGTGCGCAATTACATGATGCTTTGCATCACAATAATTGTATTGTTTTTTTGAAATGTGTTATGCTTTCATGGATACTATCGTCAACTGCCAAGTCAAAAAGCAATGAAATAAAAATATTAGTTTTCATGATAAACAACCACTGACGTGAAGTCGGGTGCTTTTGTGCGCATGTTCTATTGTCTATTCACATCTATTGGACACTCTTAATTGAATTTACCATCGATTCATTGAATATCCAATAATATACGAAAAAAATTACGTCTCAAGTATGTCAGGTCGTTAGCGACTCTTAATTCGGTCGGATTTGTGTATAACTCCAAAACCATTTCGTCGATTGTGTCTATTGATGGACTCAAATGTCGTATTCGCTTGAGCAACCTACCTTGAAAATTCCAAGCCGTTAACTCTTTCTATTCTCAAGTTATCGTGAGATACCTACCTAAAATGTTTTCATAGACCGTTTAATGACAGAGTAATGAGCTTCTCGTCTAAGATCACAGGATACGATATTCATTAAATTCCGTGAAAATTTGCGCGTCGGCATTCTACAAGTAATTACCGAGTTTTAATATCATCGGATTTGTACATTTTGAGTTATAGAGGAAATAACAACTAAATTTCAGATGTGCATAAGTCCAAAACCATTTGGCCCATTTTACCTATTAGCGAACTGAAATGTTCCATACGGAAGCGATTTTTCACAATTTGTTTGAAATTTTTTAGTAATGCGATCCTCGCAAAATTTCACAAACGTCTTTATGTTGTTATTCCAAAACTAGTTACCAAGTTTTAATTCGATCGGATTTGTGTTTTTGAGATATTGGCAAAATAATATACCGGATGGGTATAATTTCGAAACCGTTGGGCCGATTATGCCCAACAACAATTTTGACTGTCCCATTTGGATGAGCAACCACTCCTGAAAATTGCAAGTCGCTATCTCTTTGCGTTCTAAAGTTATCGTGGCAACGGTCACCCATCCAGCTACTAAACTCACCCAAGGCTGCTCGGATCTTCAACAAAATAGATCTTATCGTGTTAGGACTGTTTGGTTATGAAGGCTCTCCTAAATTTCAGCGATGTCGTAAGGATAGTTTCTGATATATAGATATATATTTTCAATGATTTTCGATGATTTCTTTAAAATTTTCTAGTGATACGTTCCACACAAAATTTCGCGAAAATTTGCGCGTTGGCATTCTACAACTAATTACGGCGTTGAATTGGATGAGTTTCGTATTTTTGGCGCTCTTTTTCCTCAGAACATAGTGCTTATCAATTTGCCCAAATCTCTGTAATTTTCGAATTTTTGGCCGAAAATCGTCTTGAACGATTCGGTTTGACTCACTGATCAAGAATCCGTGGCCGAAATCGATTCTGTCCGGCCGTTAACACGCTAACTCTCGAACGGAATGAGCTAGACAGTTGAAATTTTCACGGTAGGTTTGAGGAATAAATATCTCGGTCTAACAGTTTCGGAGTATCGAAAAAATATATTTTTTTTTACATTACAACTTTTGAATTCAAATTTTTTTAAGATGCAGTTTCATCATAAGAATCCAATGTGATCATTTTCAACTCTAAAAAGCTAATACTTTCGGAGATATGATGTTTCAAAATTTCAATAATACATCGTTCTATGTATTCACAGAATGTGAACACAGAATCTGTCTGTGATCACTATTCATAAATGTCATCTTTTCTAGCTACTATAGATTATCAATTCGTAGTTGTTATTTTCTCTTGGAAGGCAAGTATTCGATTCTTGAATTTGTGAATACATATATACAAGACTGTTTTGATGTAGTTTATGGAGGCATTATAGGAATGAAGAACATATGGAATCAATAAAAGACATTACTGTTCGTTGACCACTGAGGTTAATATTACCTTTTACTTCCTTAATTCGTGAGACATGTTGTTATATACACTATTTTCATAATGTTGCTAGCAAAAAAATACAGAAATATGTATCTATATTTTCGATGATACTTTCCTTAGGTATTTCGACCATTTTTCAACCCATTCCACGAGGTTGAATCATTGCAGATTGCTCATTTAATCTTGATAAATAAATTTAATGATAATTTTGGAAGCATTAAGCCATTGAAGCATTGTAGATTGCTCTTTTTTTATAAGATAAAATTTGAAGCATTTTTTCTAAACGAAACTTTTTTTTAAATTCAATTTCTTTCATGATGCATTTCTATCATAGGAATCCATTGATATAATTCCCAACTCTGAGAAACCAATACTTTCGGAGATATAATTTGTCTGTTTGAACAAGAGCGCCAAAGCTCCTGTCCACAGGGCTTGAACCAATTTTTAATTATTTGTTGTCTGTCGCATTTGGGCGTGCACCTATCCTGAAAATTTCAAGTAGCTATCTCGCGGTTCACGGTCAGGTGGTTTGCATACCAACCATACTTCTATGAAAATTTATGAGAATTTTGCTAAGGTCCCACCTGTCCAGGAGGGGGTCATGACCCCCATGACCCGCCCCGCCTATGCAGCCACCCTTGCTGGACTCAAACACATCTGAAATTTTATTGTTATTTCCCAATAACCCAACCAGTTAAATTTTGGTAATTAGTTGTAACAATCTATAACTAATTACGCGCAAATAGTAAAATATTTACGTTTACTATGAAAAAAAAATTGGTTCAAGCCCTGCGGACAGGAGCTTTGGCGCTCTTGTTCAAACTTTGACAAATCATATCTTCGAAATGTCGACATGTTTTGTGGATCCCACTGTTGGGGATTTTGGTTTTCCTCACATATTTTCCAACCATTTCTGAAAATATCTTCGAAAGTATAGCTAAGAGTTGGGAATTATATCAATGCATTCTTATGATAGAACTTCATAATAGAGAAAATTAAATTCAAACATCATAAAAGAATTTAAATTCAACGAGAGTGCCAAAAATTATTAATGCAAAACCAATAGACCAATTCTACCCAACAACGAACTCATCCGAGATATTCGATCCTCAATTCTATGATGAACGATATATTTTTTCCTCAAATCCACTCTGAAAATTATATTATATCAATTGAAACTTTAGCCAATATTTCAGTTTTGTTTTTACTGGAGATATTCTGAACTCAATATTATTAACTTACCAATACCATTCCCATCATCATATGGATTAACCATGGGCATTAAATATCAAAATTTAACATATCATGTCTCAGGAAAATAAGTTGAAATGTATCAACACAGATCATATTATAATAATTCATAGATAGAATAATAATTATCGCATTCTGTGAAAGCACAGAAGTACGATTTATTATTGAAATTTTTAAAAATCAAATCTCCGAAAATATTAGCTTGTTAGAGTTAAAAATGACATCAATGGATTCCTGTGGTGAAATTGCATCTCGAGAAAAACTCATTTTGAAATTTGTAATGTACGAAAACAATTCTTTTTGTTACTCCGAAACCATCTGACCGATTTTGCCCAATAACGAACTTAGCTGAGATGTTTATGTCCCAAACCTTATCTGAAAATTTCAACTGTCTAGCTTATTCCGTTCGATAGTTATCGTGTTAACGGCCGGCCAGATGGCTGGACAGAATCGATTTCGACCACGTATTTTTGGTCAGTGAGTCGAACCAAATCATTTAAGACCAGTTTCAGCCAAAAATTCGAAAATTACAGACATTTGGGCAAATTGATAAGCACTCTGTTCCGAGGAACAAGAGAAGATCATTTTGTCTCGTAAACATATATCGAAATATACGAGGTGCCCGAGATACATAGTGTTGATGTTAAATTCTATAAGGGAAATGATCTTTGTATTCCCGAACATCTTCTCTTGCATTCCATTGCAAAATACATGTATGAAATGGATGTTTGCATATTCTGGATTGGAAAATTAATTTAGCATTTTTAAAGGAATGATTTGCATACAAACAATGATAATGTAGCGTCAGTTGATATTATTATTGACATTTAAGACCAGTTTCAGCCAAAAATTCGAAAATTACATACATTTGGGCAAATTGATAAGCACTCTGTTCCGAGGAACAAGAGCGCCAATTATCAAAAATCACTGACGTCAGAAGCTTTTGCGCGATTGTCTATTCACGGCTCACGCACCCTCACGAAATTCTGCATAAATTTGAGTTTGAATAAAGGAAGCGTTAACACGTATAAAATGTATTCGGCTTCACTGAATTCTAACCTTAAAATGAAATATATCCGAAAATACAAAGCCGGTTGAGCTGAAATCCGGTAATCTATTGGAATATGGCTGCTTCAAGGTTTTTGTGTAGAGTTTCAGCGGATCTGACCGATCGTTTCTGAGATACAGAATTTCGTTAAAAACAAGAGCGCCAAAGAAATAATTTTTTTTCTAGTTATCTGATCTGACCTCACAATTTTACACAAATTTGCCGATCGGCAATCTACAACTAATTACCAAGTTCCAATTTAATGGGATATATTCTTTGAGTTGCCTGCACGAAATACCACATGAATTCCCTTAGAACAGCACTTTGTTATGTAAAACTGAAAATATCGGATAATCGATAGAAAATAGTTGGAAAAGTACTAAGGTCAGGAGTCTTGGCACATTTGTTCAATTTTAAAGTCAGCTTGGGAGCTTGGCTTCTAGAAAAAAAATCACAATACTTCCAACAATATATTCTGTATATTGTTGGAAGTATTGTGATTTGGTCTATCTTTTAAGGACCAAACGTCAGGGGACGATAGAACTGATCAAAATAAGATCATTTTGTCTCGTAAACATATATCGAAATATACGAGGTGCCCGAGATACATAGTGTTGAAGTTAAATTCTATAAGGGAAATGATCTTTGTATTCCCGAACATCTTCTCTTGCATTCCATTGCAAAATACATGTATGAAATGGATGTTTGCATATTCTGGATTGGAAAATTAATTTAGCATTTTTAAAGGAATGATTTGCATACAAACAATGATAATGTAGCGTCAGTTGATATTATTATTGACATATTTGATTTTTCTGTGAGGATTTCAATAATTGCGGAAGGAATGCTCAGAGAAAAATCAAATATGGCAACAATCTAAGAATCACACTTAAATTTTCCTGTCAAGAATAGGCGGACATTCATTTCATATATAGATTTTGCAATGGGAATGCAAAACAAGCTATTCGGGGATATCATTATCGTTTCTGTAATAGAAGATAACTATTCTCCGAAACTCATATAATTATTTTGCATGTTTGGGATTATCGAAAAAAATTGCAAATAGAAATCAAGAACCGCATAGTAAGGCTCAAAGGAGGATTGATAACAGAATTTTGCAGTTGTTCGACAACAAAATATTACTTAGTTCTCGAAGAACGTCACTACAGTTACAGGTAGGTACCAAAATCAAGAATTGTCAGGGTTCTACATCGTTCTCAAAGATATCCATACCATTTTAAGCAAGTGGGGGTTTAACCTACTTGCTGGAGACGAGCAGAAATGTTTGACCTTCTGCCACTGGGTGCTGAAGAGTTGGGAAGATAATTTTTACAAAGAGTCTTGTGAACTTATGAAGCCTATTTTAGAAGACGAGGAATCTTTAGCCATTATAATATGCATATTTGGGCTAAGGAAAAACCTCATGCGTTCAGAACCCGTACTAATCCGCATGAATTTCGATGAAACATTTGGCTAGGTATCATTGCAGAAAATGTATGTGGGCCTCATGTTCTTTCCCGAAAGTTGAATTCTAATTTATTTGTTGAATTTCTAAACAATGATTTACTATTGGAAGATGATGACGGAACACGTTCCATATATGATAAATCAGAGCTGGTTTCAAATGGATGACGCACCAGCGCATTCGAGTGTGATAGTGAGAAACTGGTTGACAGGTCTAGATTAATAATCAACGACTAAATTATAATAGTCTGGTGCAATGGACATCTTGATCGCCAGATTTAAACGCATTCAATCTTTATGTGTGGACAAATTGAAAGATGAAATATATTCATTACCTATTTAGGATATGGAATAGCTTCAAAGAATTGAGAATAGTCATGCCGATCTTCGGGAATTGTATGGTGTAGAATACTACACCTAGCTCCTATTCGATAGAGTAGTGTGATTTATCTAGTGAGGCGGCCTCAACAATGTATTGATGGTGGCGATCGTTTGAAAATACTTCCTGACTTATTTTTATTAAGGATTGTTTAGAACTGCTAATAATCTTTAATTTATAGGTATTTGCAAATGAAAATTAGTTATTTTTCAATCAAGTTTTAATTTGATGTATTACATAATCATTTAAAGTTTTCATCATTGAAGCCTATCCATTCCGTTATCATTCATTTTGCAATAGAAAAACAAGAGAAGCTGTTAGGGAATACCAAGATCTATTCGTTTATGAAAGTTTAAATACGAAAAAACAACAATAGTATAAAATGTATGAAGAAAATTCTATGATACCATTGATATCGCGAATATTCTATGAATGGTACAGGTTATTATTTAATTCAACTTCGGAACATAGAACTGTTATGGGAACAATTGAGTTATCATAATTATTCTATTAACTTAATTCCGAAAATATTCTTTCCAATTCATTAGAATCCGTCCAATATATCCTATTTTACGCATTTCCAGACAGTAATGCGTTTAGTTATCGATTTTTAGTCGATTTTGTAAATAAAACCTTCATTTAGTGGATAATAATAGAATATGAAAATGATGAAAATATTTCATCATGATATCTGATCATAATATATACATCATAATAATCATCATAATAATTTATTTATTTATTCTTCGGGATACCAACAGAACGAACCCAAAAAAGTATCCACTGAATAACGAATGCTTTTAAATATCCGTATAAATACATCTAAATAATTGTTTGCCATCCTCCTCTGAAACTGGCATTTGTTGTTTTATATTCTATTAGTCTATTAGTACCATATTCAACTCGTCTCGACCCGCGATATATAGATATTACTTAAATATCGATTTAAAATCATCATGACATTTGTAATTATTATATAATCATGAAGTTCATTCGCCTTAACGTTAAATATCAAGAGCTACCGACAGCTTTATTGTTCATGTGTAATATAGTGGACCAGTAGTACACTGCAATCGTTGTAATATTTCGATATTTTGCCACTGTCTCCAAAAGTATAGATCCGTGTTGCTGTATAATTAGATTTTGAAGGAACTTGCAGAATTTCAGCGATTTCGATCTATCTGCACCAGATTGAAGAATTACTACCTTTATATGCAAGCAGAGTTTCGTATTGATCGGATGACTACGTACAGAAAAAAACAAATTGTGTTTCCCCAATAACTCAAAAAATACTGATCTCATCGAATTTCTAGTCGTACGGTCCTCACAAAATTTCACGCACGTCTTTATGGCGATATTCTATATCTAGTTACTAAGATTCAATTCGATCGGGTCTTTTTTTCGAGTTATCGAGTAAATAATATTCCTGATGGGTGTAATTCCGAAACCGTTGTGCCGATTATGTCCAACAACGAACTTAACTCTCCAATTCGGATGCGCAACCTACCCTGAGAATTAGTGTCTACCTCTTTCCGTTCAAAAGTTATCGAGGCAACGGTCACCCATCCAGCGACGGAACTCACCCAAGGCTACTCGGATATCCAACAATATAGATCTGTGTTCAAATTTGGAACTTGGCTGTAAAGTTAGGTTTTGAAGGATGTCGCAAAATTTCAGTGATGTCGGAAGAATAGTTTACGATAAATAGACCTTTTTCAATGATTTTTTAAAAATTTTGTAGTCATACGATTCTCACAAAATTATTCAAAAAGTTGCGCGTCGATATTCTACCTCTAATTACATACCATGTTGATAGGTATTACTCACAAACCGTTTGGCCGATTATGCCTATTAATAAACTGAAATGTCGCGTTCGGATGTTCAACTTATCCTAAAAATTGCGATTCGCTATCTCTTTCCGTTCTCAAGTTATCATGAGATATATATTTTTCAATAATTTTTTTAAAAATTTCTGGCGATACGATCCTCACAAAATTCCACATACGTCTTTATGTCAGAATTCTAGAACTAGTAACAAAGTTTCAATTCGAACATTACATACATATTTGGACAAAATGATAGCACGCTATTCCCCAGAAAATGCGCGCAATAAGGAGGATAAACGAGGCCTTTCGATATATTGCAGTACTTAACAATGAACGGTTTCAGGTCAAAATGATGAAATCCCATATACCTATACACAACCGATTTCGGTAAAATGTATTTTCGTGTATAGTTTATGTCTTATAGGGGAAGATGATAACCATAAGGGAGTCTGATTAAACAGAAGACAAGTTCTGGACGGCCTCGGTATCTTTTCGTTAGAACCTTAACCAGTCGGTGCAGTCTCGCAACACGGCACATCTCACGGACACACAAGCGAGCAGAGAGAAGACAATCGAATAATCAAAGAGTGGTCGTGTCTAGTAGAGACGAGTCGGTTTCTGTGTATTGTTTAGAGGATTGCACTCCCGACATTGCGTGAATACTATAGGGAGAGGATTATCCGAAGAAGGGTTTTTTTTGCTGAGAAAACCCCGCTAAAATCGGTCGCCATGAAGTTCGTCTTGGTTTTGACAGTGCTCGCATTCTGTCTTTTTTCGGTAGATGCAAAGAGAAAGAGGAAATTCGACAATGATTTCGAGTTTGCTGAAGAGGTAAGTGGTAAACTCCTGAATAGAAGCTTGCTTTTTTCCATAGAGGATAATATCATAGATGTTGGGCAAGTAACTATCAGGAGGTGAAAAGGATCATAGATCTCCTCACCGTTTTTGGTTTATTAATGGGATATATAGGGAATAAGGACGAAGCACAATTAGAATTATTTTAGTTACTTTCCTGTTATTACAGAAAGGTTTTCCTGAATGAAAAACCTCAAACTTTCAATTCAAAATGTGAATTGTGAGAACACGTATCACTACAGACACTATTATTTGATTAACAAACGATTATTCAGACCCAACTTGAAAATGTTGAGTGCCAATTGAAATCGAAGATGATTCAGAAATACTTTTATATTTCTCTCTTGTAGGAGTGTTCATCATTCCATCCTTTCTAGAGGAAATTAACTTTGAATCAGCTTCAAAACAGTCAATATATGGATATTTTTAAAAATCGACTCCAGTGTGTTCTATTCTTATATAGGTATACTAACTATGAAAGCAGAAAAGTGCGAAACACTATCGAATGGACTAGAGGTAGATTAGGACAACCTTGTTTGAAATATTGAACGGTATGAATCAAATTTTTGATGTCCAATTGAGAATCATCTTTTGTAAACTCTGAAATATCGATACCCAGAATATTCTATTAAAAATCTTAAAAATTTAGTGAAAGCAAATATTGTTTTGTTTTGAACAATTCCAATAGGTATCATTTTTAGCTATGATCCGCATCTAAGAAAACAATACGATTTTTTCAATATTATATAATCAAAATATATGTACAGTTGCCAAAAAAATTAGGGAGTGATTCCTAGTCAAAAAATAGGGTGGGTCTTTCGTATAAACATTTTTTTTGGGCCCCCCTGCTTAGTTACAGCTCCCTAAAAATGATGCCCAAAAAGAAGTTTATAAAATTCTTCCTAAAATTAAAAAAAAATTACAAGAATGAAATCAAGCAGATATTTCATGCGGGTGAGAAGGCATTCGAAAAAATTTTGGTGGTTTTCCTATATGATTGAAAGGTGTAGAAAAAGCCACCCCTAAATATTGTTTCGCAAGAAACTTTTTTCCATATTCATATTTTACAATAAAAAGATTTATTTTGGATAGCTTGATCCATTCTTAACAAATAAAATCTCTTGTAATTTCTTGCCAAAATTCACAGGTTTTGAGAAAAAAAATTTTGTCATCATGAAAGAAATCATGCAGAAATGACCGATATGCACTTCTCTGAAACCATCCAGAAGTTATGCACCAATGTTCCCTGAACGTGTGGCTTCACATCGCACTCTATTTACACGAATTCACCAACGACTATGAAAAAGTGGTACATTTAAAATGAATAAAAATGATTGTGGTCGTCAGCGCGAGATTAGAATCCCAGCAATCGATGAAGCAGTACCTACTAAATCTTGTCGATGAGCAATCTGACATCACTACTAGGAAAATTGTTCAGAAACAAACAAAACAAATTCGTCTTATTAGGTACTAGTTTTCATAATAACCACATATGGGCCGAAGAGAACTGTCACGCTATCACTGTAACTCACCACGTCACCACTAACAACAATAATCTCTGAATGTCTGGCCTGGATATTTTGGGGATCAGTTAATTGGTCCAAAATTTCTACCACCTAGATTGAATGGAATTACATACGTTCAATTTCTACAAGAAGAACTTTCTGTACTTCAATATATTCCTCTGTGTATCCGAGGGACAATGTGGTTTATGCACATTTCAGTATTGGAGCACGTCAGCATTTAAATCATTAATCCAAATCGATGAATTGGGTGACGTGGACCTCAGTTCTACCTGCCCGATCACCATATTTAACTCCTCTGAGTTTTACAATAAAGGGCTATTTAAAAACATTAGTTTACCACACCCCTGTCAAAGATATGGAACACTTAAGAAACCGTTGTTCTTTCATGTATTCCCGAATTTTTTGACCGCGTATAACACAATCTATGCCCCGGCGTCTAGACTCTTGTGTAACGGCCAAAGGTGGTCACTTTGGACATTTAATATGATCACAAATAGCGAGAAAAAAAAATTATTTATCGAAAGTAATCAACAAATTTGTTGGTTACAATCGATGAATATTTCTTTCTTGCTTTTTGCGATGTATTGCATTTGGCCTTTCGTCGTGTACCTCCTACCTTATTAATATAATATTTAATTTGTGAAAAGCTTAAAACGGTTTGTTTTGTTACATTTATTTAATATTTGTACCAGTTCTCAATAAAAATGTCAACTTAACATCCGCTTAATGGATACATTTAAGATCGCCTCTACGATACAGGCGTATTATCTGTTGATGAATTATTTCTTTTTTCAACAACCATGAACTTTAGCAAGAAATAACATGAGACCTTATTTGTTGAGGATAGAACAAGCTATGCAAAATTATTTTTTTTTGTAAAATATGAATGTGGAAAAATGGTTCTAGTATAAAAGGGTTTAGGGGTGGCTTTTTCTACCCCTTGCAATCATAGAGGAACACCACCAAATATTTTTTTGAGTGCCTTCTCGCTCGCAAAGGATGTCTGCTTAATTTTATTCTCCGTCGGTTTTTTTGGATTTTAAGAGAAAAATTAAAAACTGCTTTTCGGGCCTCATATTTAGAGGGCTGCAATTAAGCAGGGGGGGGGGGGTCGAAAAGAGAAGTTTATATGAAAGACCCACCCTATTTTTTGACAAGGAATCACCCTCTAAATTTGTTCGCAACTATTCAAATACACCCTGTATATCTATTACATAAGTTGTAATAGTCAGTAAATATATTCTTCAAAATGAATAAAATATTACGTGTCTCAAAAATTAATCACACACTGATCAAGGCAGGAAATTCGAATGAAGAAATATGTTTTTGAATTTTGTCCTTAGGAACAGAGTGCTTTTCAATTTGTCCAAATGTCTGTAATTTTCGAATTCCTGGCTGACAGTTGAAATTTTCAGAGGAGATTTTGGGGATATATATCTCGGCCGAGTTCTATATTGGGCAAAATCGGCCGAATGGGTTCGGATCAACGAAAAAAAAAAATCTTTTTTACATTACAATTTCGAAATAAATTTTTTCTAAGATGCAATTTCATCATAAGAATCCATTGATATAATTTTTAACTCTAACAAGCTAATACTTCTGGAGATATGATTCTTCAACATTTCAATAATACATCGTAATTCTATATTTTCACAGACTATCTGTCTGTGTTCTATCTGTGTTCACTGTTGATGCATGTAATCTTATTTACCTATACCAGACAGGTCAAATGTATCTCTCAATAATCTATAATAAACTAACAAACAAAGTATGATTGAATGCAAAATTACCAACTATAGGATATTATAATTACCCCTACCCTATACGCCCTTGGATAATCCATATGATGATGGAAACATATAATTTGGTAAGTTCAGAATATCTTCCGTGGAAGCAAAACGGGAATATTGGCTAAGTTTCATTTGATATAATATAATAAAGTAGATTTGAGGAATGAATATCTCGTATAAGTTCATAATTTAATTTTAAATTAGTTTCTTTTATGAATCAGTTCTATTATAAAAAGCCATTGAGATCATTCCTAACGCTGAGAAACCACTAATTTCGGAGATGAATTGACAAAATTTGAACAACAGCGCCAAAGCTCCTGTCCACAGGGCTTTCCTTCTTTTTTTTTAATATCATTCGAAAGTCAAAAACCAAATATTTCAACTGATGCAAATTGATTGATCGAAGAAGTTCCTGAAAAAAAATTCGAAGTACCCTTCAACGGACAGAGTTCGCATATTCGGAAAAAGGTATTTAGATTGGTATTTCGAATAACAATACTGACCCCAAAAATATTGTGACGTGTTTATTACTATTTCACTTAAAATACTAAACCTTTGCACTTGTGCAGCGACAAAATGGATGAAATTTTCAGTCAACGTGCTACTGAAATTCATGAAACTAGATACAAAAACTGGGTATCGCCCTAGGACGATCCTTCGAGCTTTTCATCCGAATCGATTCACTCTGAAGCGTGAAAATATCGAGAAATATATTTCCCCAGAGCAAAATAATGCCTTGCCATAAAATGTGGAATAGGTATTAGTTTTGATACTGGGAATCCAAAATACTCTGCGAATTATGCTCCGATGAAAATATGAAACAAGCACTGACATGAAGTCAAGAGCTTTTGCACGTATGTTCTATTGACTACTCCATCTCTATTGGACACTCTAGTACGAATTTAGCATCGATATATACCGTTTTCTCAGCTTTTATAATATATGAATACATTTTATAACATTTCAATGACAGACCTCAGTAGAGAATCGGCTATGATAACAGAATTTTTAATTCTGACGTATGTAATACGAAAAAACTTACGCCTCAAGTAACTCACGAAATTCCGCGAAAACTATTGGGTCGGCATTCACCAAGTAATCACCAAGTTTTAATTGGATCAGATTTGTATATTTTGGATGGCTATAACTCGCACTCTACCCTGAAAATTGCAAGTCGCTATCTCTTTCCGTTCGCTTGTTATACATACAATACATAATATTTTTTCGTAAATTTTTTTAAAAATTTCCTAGTCGTACGGTCCTCACAAAATTTCACGCACGTCTTTATGGCGATATTCTATATCTAGTTACTAAGATTCAATTCGATCGGGTCTTTTTTTCGAGATATCGAGGAAATAATATTCCAGATGGGTATAACTCCGAAACCATTGGGTCAATAATGCCTATTCGGATGCGCAACATACCATGAAAATTGATAGTCCCTATGTATTTTCGTTCGGAAGTTATCGAGGTAACTGTCACCCATCCAGCTACTGAACTCACCCAAGGCTGCTCGGATCTCCAACAATATAGACTTGGAACTTGGAAGTAGAGTAAGGTTTCGAAGTCTCTCTCAAAATTTCAGCGATGTCTGACGAATAGTTTCTGACATATAGAACCTTTTTCCATTGATTTTCAATGATTTTTTTGAAAATTTCTAGTGATAAATAGATACGATCCTCACGAAATTCTGCAAGCATTTTTGTGACGGCACCTATCCAGCTATTGAACTCACTCAATGCTGCTCAGTTCCCCAACATTTAAGATCCGAATAAGTTCAAATTATGAACTTGGCTGAAAAGTTAGGTTTTGAAGGCTCTCGCAAAATTTGAGCGATATCGGATAAACATATTCTTGTTTTATTTTCCCTTTCTCTTTCCGTTCTCAAGTTATAATGAATTGAATAATATTTTTTTATAATCTTTTTAAAAACTTTTCAGTGTCGACATTCTACATTTTTCATTTGAATGAAAGTTGAACGTACATCTTTGGCTATCCTCGATTTTATAAAAATTCCGATTAATTTAACATACATCAGGAAATGAATTTTATGGAGAAGATCATGATAGTATTCCTACAAGGATCAAGCAACATCTGAAATTCTACCTCCAAACATTTCAATTGACATTTGTTTGGTGTAAATTGGTGTGGAATCGAGGAAATACCGTGCTTACATGAAACATGAAAAATATGTAGCAGCTATATTAAAACTACAGTATCAGAAATAATATATCTTGGGTATTGTAGTTCAATGAGAGCCTAAAGAATATCTGGATAAATAAATAATACTAATAAATAAATAAATAATATAATAATAATAAATATATTATATAATATAATAATAATACTCATTCAAAAAAAGATATACATGAATGTTGCTTACAAAAAACAGCGTGAATAGAACATGTGATATCACAGAAGCTGGAGCTCAAAAAAGCCATCGCTTGTTCGTGATGTAATCACCTACTACACTATAATACTACATTGTGGAGTGAATTCAATAGTTTACATCAGTAATATACAATATCAGTTTAGGGAGCGGCTGTATACAGTAGTATACAATAATAGCGCAATGTAGAGGGAAAAACTGGTTTAACAATATATACACATAGGTTCCAGTAACAATGAATATAAAGCAATATAAAAAAATGGGTTCAAGCCCTGTGGACAGGAGCTTTTGGGCGCATGTTCCTTGTGGCCCGTACTGACCAGTAAAGAAAAAAAGCAGTATCATGTTGAATACCTTAATATTATTCTGGAACACAAATTTTCCATTACAATAATCTTCATCTAGCTTCTATTTAGTATCAATTCCTGTAGAACGTGATTATAATAAGTGTTTTCCATATAATAAAATGTGTTTGAACTTGGTATGTAGGAAATCTGACATTAATTATTGAAATTAATTGATTTGACAAACAGCCGTCAAATGAGGTAAATAGATTTTTGTGACGATTTTCTGTGACCATAAAAAAAATTAAGCATTTCATTATTGCATTTCTTGAAATAGGTACCTTTTCAAGTCGATCAACATCGTCCTTCTTTCGACGTCTAAACTATGACTTGATTCTTTATGTTTATGTCTTTGAATTTGTTTTCGGTGGAATTCAAAGAGTTCATAGAATAATCGATGAAAATACTGAGAGAGACCCAGGAAATTTGACACATTTTGTCTTATATCTCCAGAAATTGAAATCGTATAGAGCCAAAATTTTGCACAATGTTGCAAAATACTACAATTGACGTTAGTACAAGTTTTTGTTGCAATCTGATGAATAGTTCACGAAAAAAAAATTTTTTTTTCGAAAAAATTAAAAGAAATATTTTTTTAAAAATTACCAACATTTTGATCATAACAGAATTTTGCCAAAAGTTGCGCGTTTATATCCTCGAACTGACTACCAAGTTTCGATTCAACATCTTCTTTAGTTCCTGAAATATCAGGGAAATAACCTCAAAATTTTAAATGTCTATAACTCCTAAACCGTCCGGCCGATTTTGCTCGTTAACGAACTTAACCGTCGCATTTTGATCAGAAACCTACCCTGAAAGTTTGAAGTCGATAGGACCTTCGGTGCTCCTGTTATCGTGCCTACGGCCGGCCGGCCGGCCGGCTGGCCGGCCGGCCATACGGCACCCAAAAATCTGACACCGGATTCGTAATCAGGGAGTCCGAATTAGTCTATTAGCCAATTTTCAGCTCGAAATTCGAAAATTACAGACATTTGGACGAAATGATAGGACGATGTTCCCCTAGAACATACGCCCAAAAATGAATAAATAAACATACAATAAACTGGGTTAATACTTTACATAAGGAAAACAGACAGTTATTATGCAGTAAACAAACAAATATGACATGCGTTGTTCATTTCCGCTTTACGAAGCCATGCAGCCTTTCCACACCGTAAGAGAGAATCAATTATTTCGCCTTCTTCTTGATCAAACTAAAACGTTGTATGTCAGGACAAAGCTGGTTGAAGAACTTCGGCCTCAGAAAGCCACAATGTCAATATTAAGAGAGCATTACAATTTCTCCTCGAATAGCGCGAAGAAGGGATATCGAATTGTTCGGCACATACCCACATAACGGCGTAGTGACGTAGTCAGTTGAAGAGTCGAGTGGGGAAACAGCAGAACAGGACAGCATTGTGTCTGTCTTGTTTATGTCGTATTCGAATATTATTGCATCCTTGCACAAATTCAATTCCAGCGTCGCTCCGATCGGAATGGAAGCTAAACCTCCAAGACTTTAGCGACATTCGAACTACTCGATCATTCTTCTTCCATTCCGGTCGCGACAATCGTGGAGACTAGAGACCACAGAGCACTAATAGAGACGATTGTAGTAATCGTCCTAGAATGGTTCCCATGGTAACCGAGTGTAGGAAAGAAACTCAAGAAATTCGAATAGCGTCAATTCGGTATGCCTGTGTGACGACGCGTTTAGAGCCTACGCACATGGGCATACTGAATCGATGGGATTCCGATATACTGAGCCCCTGTCTCAACACTCGGTTGCCATAGGAATCATGCAGGTCGGTTACTACAAATGTTATTTCAGCGTTGCCTGTCTAAAGGATTCAAGCGACTGACATGAAAGCAGAAAGATTAGGTAGTTAGAATATCGCCAAAGTCATGGAGGCTTAGTTTCAATTCCGTTTGTAGAAGAGCTGGAATTTCAATTGTAGTAATCTTCCGTCCATGGTTTCTATGGAAACCGAGTCAAGTAAAGGTACATAGGATATTGGAATCGTGTTGATTTGGTATACCTGTGTCCGTAGGCCCTTATAGTTATCTGTCTAGATCCAAGATATATTTGTTCCGATACTGTATATATCATGCTTAGTACAATTTTTCTGCGATATTGTTCTCTGATAACTAATTTCGTGCAATCGTAAATTTATTGCAGATTAAGAGCCTAATTGACGCGATTCCAATCTCCTGAGGTCCTTTCCTACAGTCGGTTTCCATGGGAACCAAGCTGGGTGGATTACTACAATTGTGTCTCTGTGGTCTCTAGTCTCCACGATTGACGCGACCTGCATGGAAGAAGAATGATCGAGTAACTCGAATGTCGCTAAATTCATGGACGTTTAGCTTCTATTCCGATCGTTGCGCTGGAATTTGAATTGTTGTAATTGTCCGTCCATAATTCCCATGGAAACCGATTATAGGAAAGGACTCAGGTGATTGGAATCGCGTCAATTCGGTATGCCTGTGTGCGGACACAAATCGCTGCGTTTCCAATCCCCTAAGTCGTAAGTTTCCCCCGACATCAAACTTGCATTCAAAATCTCGAGCACTACTGAACTGAACTCCGAAGTCGAATATTGTATCATAAAAAACCCTTTGATGCGTGCCAGTTTACCGACAGTCCGGCGAAGTATATCCGTCTTCGCTAGAATACACCGCGATTCGACGAAGTACCCGGCTACACTTGTCATGAAAACGAGAATATTCGCAGAATCGCGCTAGTTACATATTCCTGGCCGTGCATTCCTGACCGTTGCAGCACATCGTCTTCCCGTGGGAACCGATGACTAGGCAAACCTCGGAATGCAACACAGTGCAGCGTTGACAATATTATATATACATGCTCATTATTCATTTTTCCTCAGTCTTGACTTAAAATCGAATTGTTAAACATCAATAACTTACTTTGCTTTCTGTATCAATAAAACCAATTTTTAAAATCTTGTTTTGCCTTGCACAAAACATAATTGGCGCAGTCGACGGAGTTTTCGCAGTTAGTAAAAACATTGAGTTTCTTCCGTTTGTGAAAACAGAACCTTCAAAAGTTGGACTATTGGTGCAGTTCTTCCAACAACAATTGGTGCTGGTCAAAAAATTCATCGTGAAGAAGACGAGTAATGCAGTTGTGGATAGTAATAACGAGCTGGTGAGTTATACGATACTTTGAATATTATTTATGTCAGACTCCTCTAATTCTTCCATTGATTCTTTCATAGAAAACGATTGTGAATTAGAGTCAGATTTATTGAATTCCTTTAATAACCTTTCCATTTCATCGAGAAATACGTTACTAAATAATATAGAATTAAATAATTCAATTAATAATTTAAACATGCCAAATACAATCCCAGTTTTTGACATTAAAAATTTGAGTATTGTTCCCGATTTCGATGGGAACCCTAATAAACTACACAGATTCATTCAATCTGCGGAAGCACTTTTGCTTCACTATTTTGATACAAATAATTTAGCTAATTTTCAGAATACCCTTCTGCTAAATGGCATATTAAATAAGCTCCATGGAAGAGCTGAAGAAATTGTGGCTATTCACGGAGCCACTTCTAATTGGCATGACATAAAGAATGCCCTTTTATTACACTTTGGCGATCAAAGAGATGAGAATTGTCTAAATCAAGATTTAGTTAATTTAAGACAGAATAATGGTGAAACCCCAAAAGAGTTTCACGAAAAAATCATGTCACTATTAAATACTATTTGCAACTATATTGATTTGAAATGTGATGCGGCATTGAGACCGAGTAAGAGGGAATTTTTCACAAAGCAAGCTCTTAAAACTTTTTTGGCTGGGTTAAAGGAACCTTTGGGTCCAATCATTAGGGCGATGCGACCCCAATCTTTAGCTCAAGCGTTACAGTTTATTATCGAAGAAGATAATATTAAGCATTATCAAAAATCAGGTACGATTGTTAATAATGTAAAAAAGAGTACTGTAGAAAATAGGCCTTTTAACAATAGTCACGCAAACGCTTCACGTTTTCAAAATCAAAATAATATGTTCCAAAATCAATTACTAAACCATAATCAATTTCCGAGTGCCCCAATACACCTAAATCGATATTCCAATTATAGAGAACCAAAATATTTCACAAATTCACAAGTATTCGGTAGACCTCAAGCGGCTAGACCCACACCTATGAGTATTTCAACTAACCAAACTAGCCAAAGACCCACCCCTATGAGTATTTCGACCAATAAAACTGTTCCAAAATTTCAATCCTCAAATATTAGAAACACCAATAGAAATTATTTTCCAGATAAAAACGCTCAACCGAGACAAAATTTTGTGAGTGAAGAATTGTTCAATACAGAAAATTACGAGGAGGAAATTCCTCCAGAATTCTCCGAAAATTTAGGCGAACCTTTTCCAACTGAATATTCGTTAGATGATAATGAAGAACATTTTCAACCGGATCTTTTACAAGACCAGAACACATAGAGTATCATTTGTCAAGCAAAAAAAAAGAATTACCCTATATTACTATAAAATACCCTCCCCTAAAATTACTTATTGATACTGGATCAACTAAATCGTTCATAAATCCTGATCTTGCAAACAAGTATTATTCTAAATTTATCTTCGAAGAACCATTCACTGTTTCGACTGTTTTTCAAAGTTCTTCACATAATTATTGTGCGGAAATACCGATATTTTCAGAATTCAACTATGATGATCAATTCAAATTTTACCTCTTTAAATTCCACAATGTTTATGATGGCCTTATAGGTCTTGATAATTTAAAACTTTTGAAAGCAATCTTGAATTTCGGTGAATCAACATTAGTTACACCTTCTGCAATAATTCCCATTAAATATCAACCATCTCTAAAGAAAATTCCATTCAGAATCAAAATTGATGCCAACACTAAAATAATAACTAAAATTCCTGTAAAATTAAAAAACGGTGATATTCTTGTTCCGAAACAAATTATTCAGAAATGTGAAATTCCAGAAATATTAACTGTGTCTAATAATGGATTAGCCTATGTCGAAATTTTAAACAAAACTAATGACAATTTAATCCTTATGCTTGATGATCCGATAGAATCATTTCCATTTAATGATAACAATTACGAAATTTTTTCTATAGAGTCTGAAACTGTCTCAAAAAATGCAGACATAGAAAAATTAATTAGAACCTCTCATATGAACAATGAAGAAAAACATCATATTTTGAATTTATGCAAAAAATATTCTGACATCTTTCAATTAGAGAATCAACCTCTTTCATTTACTAATCAAGTCAAACATTCAATCAATACTAAAGATGAAACACCCGTATATACAAAATCATATAGATATCCATTTGTCCATAAAGAAGAAGTTCAAAAACAGATCAATTCCATGTTAGACCAAGGAATTATCAGACCGAGTCAATCACCCTGGTCCTCACCGATTTGGGTAGTTCCAAAAAAAGCTGATGCATCAGGCAAAAAGAAGTGGAGAATAGTAGTTGATTTTCGAAAATTAAACGAAAAAACAATTGACGACAAATACCCACTTCCTAACATCTCGGATATTTTAGATAAACTTGGAAAATGCCAATATTTTTCAACCATTGACTTGGCAAGTGGATTCCATCAAATTGAAATGAATCCTGATGATATACCGAAAACAGCATTCACGGTAGAAAATGGACATTACGAATTTGTCAGAATGGCTTTTGGTCTTAAAAATGCCTGTTCAACTTTTCAGAGAGTAATGAATACTATGTTGAGAGGATTGATTAATGTAATATGTTTAGTTTATCTTGATGATATCATAATATTTTCAACATCCCTTCAGGAACACATAATCAACTTGAAAACAGTTTTTCAAAGGCTTAGAGACGCAAATTTAAAAATTCAACTAGACAAATCTGAATTTTTAAAGAAACAAGTAGCATATTTAGGGCACATAGTGACCCCCGAGGGAGTGAAGCCCAACCCAGACAAAATTGTAGCAATAAAAAAATATCCATTACCAAAAACAAGCAAAGATATAAAAGGATTTTTAGGACTTTTGGGCTATTACAGAAAATTTATCAAGGACTTTGCCAAAATCACTAAACCATTAACCGCTTGTTTAAAGAAAGGAGCCAAAATTGAACATACTCCCCAATTCAAAAATTGTTTTGAATATTGTAAAAATTTATTAGTCAATGAACCTATTCTTCAATACCCCGACTTTTCAAAAGAATTTATCCTCACAACGGATGCTAGTAATTTTGCTATAGGTGCTGTATTATCCCAAGGAAAGATTGGTAGCGATAAACCCATTTCCTACGCATCTAGGACTTTAAATGACAGCGAACAAAATTATAGTACAATTGAAAAGGAACTTCTGGCAATAGTATGGGCAACAAAATATTTTCGACCTTATCTCTACGGCAGAAAATTCAAAATTATCACAGACCACCGACCCTTACAATGGGTTATGTCCCTTAAGGAAACCGGCAGTCGACTTTTGAGATGGAGGCTGAAACTTGAAGAATATGACTTCGAAATTGTTTATAAAAAGGGAAGTTCCAATACCAATGCTGACGCTCTTTCTCGAATCGAAATTCATAACAAAGAATTATTAGACTACATAGAAAAGTTTAACGATAATGAATCAATGATGGTAAACATAGACGAATCAGAAATTCAAAGTGAAGAATCAGACGATAATTTATCCTATGAAAAATTCTTGGAACTCCATAATTCAAAAAAAATTGCAAATTGCTTTAACGTGAAAGAAGAAAAGGGTGATTTATTCAATGCCCCTCCAAATTACTCTTTGGCTCATTGTGTATCCAGTGATTTTTACATGAATGACGGAATTGCACTTACTTTCAAACAAAGATTCGGTCAAGTTAACAAACTTAAATCTCAAAATAAGGGATTAGGCGAAGTTGCTTTTATTGAAAATAATAATCGAAAATTATATTATCTCATTACAAAAGAACGCAGTTATCAGAAGCCAGACTATGAAACGGTTTTCAAAACACTAATAAATCTCAAGTCATTGTGTGAACAAAATGACAAAAAATACCTAGCCATGCCAAGAATTTCATGTGGTTTAGATAAATTAGATTGGAGCACAATTTTTCCCATGATTAAATACATTTTTGGAAATTGTGATATACAAGTAGTCATATATATATATATATATTATGTAACCGATCCAAAATTAAAGATATTAGAATATTCTGAAGACATCTCCGAAGGTAATACTATACATTCAAACCATGAAAATCCTATACAAGAAATTCCGATTTCTGATAAAGTCCTCAACACTTTTGATAATCAAGTAATCTTTGAATTCGTGCATCACTCCCCAGCAAAGGTGAAAGTAGAAAGAATATTTCCAAATAAACAGAGAACTTTTGTCCAAATCGCCACAAATAATTTTAGTAACGATGTTGTACAATTTTTCAAAACTTATATGCGTCCAAAAATCTTGTATGCATTGCATTTCCAGCAGGATAATTATTACCAAGAAATGTGTGAGATTCTCAGAAAAACCTTCAAACAATTGGCTTTCAAACTAGTAAAATGCAATAATATTTTGGAAGATATTATTGATAAAGATCAACAAACCTTGACCATTCAATTTATTCATGAGACAAAAACGAATCATAGAGGAATTGCCGAAACAATTTCCAGAATAAAAAGGACCTATTATTGGCCCAGTATTCAAAACGATGTTACTGAATATATAAATAATTGCGAACTATGCCAAATTAATAAATATGACAGAGACCCTCCGAAACAAAAACTAATGTTAACTCCCACACCTTGTAAACCATTCGAAATTATTCACGTAGATACATTTCAAGCTCAAAATAAAAAATTCCTCACAATAATAGATTCATTTTCTAAGTACGCCCAAGCTTATCCCTTAATTTCATCTACGGGAATTGAAATCGTCAAATCGCTCTTAATATTCATGACACATCATGGATCACCGTCAACGATCGTAATGGACAACGGAACGGAGTTCAAGAACGGTGTCGTTATAGAATTTTTGAAAGTCCATCAAATAACACCCCATTTTGTTACAACCAATAGTTCTCAATCGAACGGTTTAATTGAGCGATTACATTCGACCTTAATAGAACATTTACGTATAATCAGGAACAAAGATAAGCAAAACCTCAGTATTGAAAATATTATGCCTTATGCAATTTTCGGCTACAATTATTCAATTCATTCTTCAACAAAACAAAAGCCAATCGATGTTATAAACGGTCATCTAAATTCACAAGATCCAATGAATATTGATTTAAATGAAAAACTTACCAATAATTATATCGAAGAACATCGGGAAAAAACCAAAGAACTTTATAAACGCCTAAACGAAGAAATGGCGAAACGGAAACAATCAATTACCAACAAAATTAACGAAACGAGGGAAGAACCCCTTCCATATAAATCAGGTTCTACCGCTTACCGTAAAGTGAAATCGAACAACCGTAATAAACTTTCTCCGAAATTTTCTAAAGTAAAAGTTGTTAGTGACAATAATATCAAAATTTCAAGCGAAAATAAAACCTTACATAAGCAAAATCTAAAAAGGACTAAATCTAAAACGAGAAAACTTTTACAGGATGCTCCTACTGCCGCTAGCTGTAACTCAGGAGATAAAAATAACTGACCTCCAGGACAACCCAGGCATTCTTCCGATTCATCTAGGCAATGCAAGAGTCAGATCAAAATTTCACGACTTTATTCATTTTTTCGATTTATTACCGATTAATGACGTATTAAAATCTCTGCGTCACCTATATCTTCATGCATCGAAAACATTTCTCAACAAACCAAACAGCACTTTTTATAAAGAATTAGAAACTCACAAAAAATACTATCAGCATCAATTAGATTTGGCCGAACAAAAATTAAAAGGGCTAATTCCTACAATACGATCTAAACGTGGCTTGATAGATGGGCTCGGAACCGTTATCAAAGGCATTTCAGGTAATTTAGATGCAAATGATGCAATCCATTATGAAACAGCAATAATGCAACTGCAGTCTAATCAAAAGGATATTATGAAAAATCTAAATAGTGACGTATCCCTTACTGGAGATATTATAGAAAAATTCAATGAAACTGTGTCAGTACTTCAACAAAATCTACATCTTATTGTTTCCCAGTTTCAAGGAATGGTTGGAAATTTCACTAAACTATATGATAATTTTTACTTTTATTTGAGAATTAGAAATATTATCGAGCAAATGGATACATCCATAAACATCGTAATGGAGTTCATCAACGAAATCGAAAATGCCTTAAGTTTCTCAAAATTAGGAACGTTGCATCATAGTGTAATAAAATTTTCCCAATTAAAAAATATAATTGACATTGTTGGTGAAAAATATTCTCGAGAAAATTTAACTTTTGCAGATGAAAGTCAATTTCATAATTATTATGAGCTTATAAAAGTTGATGCATATTCAACAGGTTCTAGAATAGTTTTCATTCTTCACTTTCCTATAGTGAATTCGCAAACGTTTTCTCATTACCACCTTTATTCAATCCCAACCATTAATAATACCATGATTATTCCAAAAAACTCTTATCTGACTATAAATGATAAATTGTATCAGTATACCTCTTCACCTTGTATCAATTTGCATACGATCTTTTACTGCGAAATCAATGATTTGATTGAAGAGTCAAAAACCAACGATTGTATATTCCAACTACTTCAACTAAAAAAAGCTTCGGGAACATGTCAGCGATACGCAGTATCAACCAATAAAAATTTCATCCAGCAAATAGATAATAGCAAATTCATTGCCATATTTTCGAATGGAATCAAAATACGAACATTCTGCAAAAGAAGTGATTTCACTGAATTGAAAGGAAATTATTTGATAACTGTACCCAAGGGATGCTTTTTCGAAACAAAAGAAGAAAAATATTATAACAACAAAGAAATAATTAAGAGCCAACCGATGTTCCTGCCAAAAATTTCTGATGGTTTCAACACTTCAACTCTCAGTATATTAAAAATTCAACTTCAAGATGTTTCTCTAGATCAGATCCACATCCTCAAACGACAACAAGAAAAAATTCATCCATTAATTGCTGACCATTACAAAACGAAGAATTATCTGCATGGAAGCTTCATTGGCCTTATCTATGTTATACTAATAATTATTGTCATTTATTTCTGTTACATTAAACTGAAACAATCCTTGGAAACCAGAAACCCATCTAGGAGCGTGGAACGTGACGATGGTACCGAGCCAAACCAAGTGTCATTTTTCTCCCCGTAATGACTCTTCTGTGGATGGAGGAGTTACATATTCCTGGCCGTGCATTCCTGACCGTTGCAGCACATCGTCTTCCCGTGGGAACCGATGACTAGGCAAACCTCGGAATGCAACACAGTGCAGCGTTGACAATATTATATATACATGCTCATTATTCATTTTTCCTCAGTCTTGACTTAAAATCGAATTGTTAAACATCAATAACTTACTTTGCTTTCTGTATCAATAAAACCAATTTTTAAAATCTTGTTTTGCCTTGCACAAAACATAATTCGCTAGTGTGGCCCCAGCATAAGTGTATTGCCTACACTCAGCGCCATGTATGTACGATTTTGATTCCCAGCGTCTCCACGATTCATGCGATCGGAATGGAAGCTAAACCTCCATGAGGTAAGCGACGTACTAACCACTCGACATTCCTGCTTGATCGTATAGATAGAGTGTGAATACTGGAGACGCCGGAATCACAATCGTACAGCCATGGCTCCATGAAAACCGAGTGTCGGACAGACACTCAGGAGATTGGAAATACTCCGATCTCATGTGTCTGTATCTGGCCGCTTTTAATAATTATCAAATAATTCAAACCATGAAGTTAATTTTACTCCGAGTTCTCAGATAGGCCGACATACCTGATATTTCATTCTTCAATCAATTTTGAATGGTATATTGAGTGCAAAAGTGCAGACAAGATTAATGTTCAAATGTATTTGCCTCAGAGAATTTAGGAATGATCTTCCGAGTGAAATTCCAATATGAACTGCTAACTTCACGAGAATTGATAAGTTAACTTGTCGTAAATTATGCAATAGATTAGACAGAATAATATAAACTCATAACGAGGTAGCATGTACCCAATTTTTGTTATTTTAGGCTACAGAAAAATTTGCAGACAATGTCGTAATAAAATACGCGATAGTTGAAACAAGTATGCGTTATAATACATCAGGATTTATTAATACCGCATCAAAACTTTCATACAAGGAATACTCTTTTGAAATATACCGATTTGTGTCTTTATGTCCTGATTTCCTCCCAATTCTAACTATATTATAGTATGATGCGGTAGCAGTTTGGGACAGCTAGGCTAATGTAAAACCGGGCGTAGAGCATTATGATGAAAAACTCCAGATTCAATATCACAAGTATGACTATTTGGTACATATTTTCGAAACCCTTTTTTCAACTAGGTATTTAAATGAATCAAGCCAACTGAATAGTTTGTAGGATCATCAGATGGCAATACGTGATATTTTTACCAAGTTTCATGAATTTTAATTTCCCCTCAGAAATTCAGGAGAACATCGGACGAATGTTATATGGCCTACGTACGGATTTTAAGGTCTATTGTGTCCCCCGTCAGAGCTGCCGATGTCATCACTATCTACAGCTCGCTTTCCAGTTCCAGAGTTTTGACCAACTCCAGTATCTGGGATGGCTTCAAGGAGGCTACATATTCGCTCCTGCAAATTTCTTGCCCAAAGCATTCCTTGCGTTGGTTTGCGATGGCGAGGTATTCCGTTATCAGGTGATCAGGAGTTTTATCCTTCTCCCAACATAAACTGCACTGGTCAGTTTCTGCTAGCCCTAATCTCATCATATGCTTCCTAAAGCCGCAGTGCCCTGTGAGCAAACCAGTGAGGAGGTGCAGTGTGTTCTTACTGAGGTACAAGTATTTCTTGGATCTGACAGTATCAAAGTTCCGGAGCAATTTCTTGGAGTGATACATTCCGGGGAGAGATCTCCAGAAAGTACCTCTTTCAGTTTCTTCTTTCATCCGAAATTCACTTTTGTAGGTATATCTACCAACCCCACAGTAGGGTTCCGCGCCAATAAAAGGGGTTTGTGCTCTTTTCTTGGCAAGTGTGTTGGCCTCCTCATTTCCTGTGATTCCCGCGTGATCAGGAACCCAGATAAAGGGGACCCTGTTGTTCTTGCCTACTTGATTGAGTTTTCTTCGGAACTCACATAATATTAGCTTGGACTCGATAACTTGGGAGCTCAGAGCTTCAATAGCAGGTTGACTGTCAGAGTGGATTGCTACATCTCTGATAGTTTCTTGCTAGGTTCATTTCCACGCATCTTTCTATTGCAATAACTTCTGTCTGAAAGATGTTCGGATATGAGCCCAACGACAGTGAGTATTTCGTTCCTGGACCATATAGTGCAGCGCCAGCTTCTGTAGTGGTTTTTCAACTGTCTTTGTACCACTTAAATGCATTCCTTTTAAGAACTTGGGTGGTGAATTCCCTGTCCCAGTCTTTTTTCCTAGCAAGCATCGTAGTTCTTTTCGATGCTTACTTTCTTGATCATTTCGTTACTAGGAAGATTGGCTGAGGAAATGTACATGGTAAGAGAGGACCAGCCTTTCTGGCTTTTAATACTCTCATTACCTGTTCCTTTCCTAGATATTCTGAGAATGGTTTCATGGGCCATTTTCTCTATCACTAGGTGAAGTGGTGTTAGATTTGAGATTATCTCAAGTGCCCTGATAGGACAGGTTCCTATAGCGCCAGTGATACACACACAGGCCAGCCTTTGCACTTTGTCGAGGGGTTTTCTCGTACTGTTCTGGCTTCTTTTTGATTACCAGACTACTGCCCCATACGTAATTATGGGTCTCACAATCATGACGTACATCCATCGCAGTATCTTAGGGTTGCAGCCCCAAGTCTTACCGAATAGATTCCTGCACGACATTAAAGCCTTTTTTGCTTTGCTAGCAGTGATTTCAACATGCTTATTCCACAGAAATTTACTAGCTAGTGTTACCCCTAGATATTTAACCTCAGACTTCCATTCTATAATATTTGCATTCAAAAAGAGGGATCTCACAGCTGGAAGTTTCCTTCTCTGAGTTAACAGAATCTTGTTCGGGTTTATGTTGAGCCCCACTGACAAGCACCACTGCTCGATAAATCGCAGATCCTAACTCGACAAAATAATGAACGTCAAACATCAAAGAGGGTTTTAATTCGTAAGGATCTTTCTTGGTAGTGCTGATAATATTATCCTTCCGGTACTTCGCCACCATAGGTTTAAGTACCATAAACCGGTAGGTATCTGCCCTGGATGACACTACTCTCTTTGGGGGACGCTGAGATATGCCGTGGCTATCCCAGAGCACGAGGTATTTTTTATTGATGTTTAGTTCATTATTGCTACCTTCGAAGTTCGTATATCGAATAAAATATCCGTCCGTCCATTGTACGTCGGGGTTTTTTTTGAGGTAATTTGATTGAACTTGGTACGAAAAAATGATTCAAGCCCTGTGGACAGGAACTTTTTGGCGCTCCTCTTCAAATAGACAAATGAAATCTCCGAAAGTATTGGTTTCTCTGAGTTGGGAATTATATCAATGGATTCCTATAATAGAACTGCATCATGAAAGAAATTGAATTTAAAGAAAGTGTCGTTTAAAAAAAATTATTCAAAAATTATCTTCCAAAAATGGCAATCTACAATGCTTTAATGCTTCAAAAACTGTCATTAAATTTATTTATCAAGATTAAATGAGCAATCTGCAATGATTCAACCTCGTGGAATGGGCTGTTGCAATTTACACTCGGTGCATAGTTTTCACAACTCGAAATACCTAAAGAAAGTATCATCGAAATGTCTAGAGCAAGGCTGGAGACAATCCTAGCAGATTGTCCATTTATTCCTGATATTTGAGTAGGTAGTGGATTACGAACAAATTATTTTAATAGTTCAAAATATATTATGGTTCATACCACTAACACATTCTTTTCTGTATTATGAATTCTAACTCAAAAAAATATGATTGATACACAAATGTAGATACATATTTCTGTATTTTTTTGCTAGCAACATTATGAAAATACTGTATATAGGAACATGTCTCACTCCATAAGGAAGTAAAAGGTAATATTAACCTCAGTGGTCAACTAACAGTAATTTATTTTATAAATTTAATATTTTTCATAACTTTTCATAATTTATAATTTAATAGTTCATACCACTAACACATTCTTTTCTGTATTATGAACCTTAACTGAAGAAAAAATGTTTGATACACAAATGTAGATCCATATTTCAGTATTTTTTTGCTAGCAACATTATGAAAATACTGTATACAGGAACATGTCTCATCATTTAAGGAAGTAAAAGGTTATACCTCAGTGCTCAACGAACAGTAATTTCTTTTGATGATACCAATATGTTCTTCTTTCCTATTGCCTCCATAAATTACATCATTAAAATGATCCAATTCTGAATCTACTGAAACATCATCCCCAATATTTATACATAAATAATTCAATATGTAATCAGTCGATATTATTTTCGGTTTCAAAACAGTTTTGTATATATTGACAAATTCAAGAATCGGATACTTGTTTTTCAAGAGAAAATATTTTCAAACTACGAATTGACAATCTCTATAGCTAGAAAAGATGACATTTATGAACAGTGAACACACACAGATTGTGTGTTCACAGTCTGTGAATACGTAGAACTTACAAGGTATTATTGAAACTTTGAAACATCATATCTCCGAAAGTATTTGCTTGTTGGAGTTAAAAATGATAATAATGGATTCTTATGATGAAACTGCATCTTGAAAGAATTTGAATTCAAAAGTTGTAATGTAAAAAAATATTGTTTTCGTTACTCCGAAACTATCTAACCGATTTTGCCCGATAACGAACTTAAGTGAGATATTTATCCCTCAAACCTACCCTGAAAATTTCAACTGTCTAGCTCATTCCGTTCTAGAGTTATCGTGTCAACGGTTGGCCGGACGGCCGGACAGAATCGATTTCGACCACCGATTCTTGATCAGTGAGTCAAACCAAATCGCTCAAGACCATTTTCAGCCAAAAATGCGAAAATTACAGACATTTGCCAAATTGATAAGCACTCTGTTCCGAGGAACAAGAGCGCCAAAAAGAGTAGTATAATACTGAGACCATGAGTTATTCATTTCAATGGTTGTAATTCAAGCGCGGAAGGGTTATAATAATACATAATCCCTTGATAGGTACGAAATACCTGTTATGCTGAATCCAAAACTTATCTCGAAATACTTTACGACCAGTAGCTCGGAGATATAAATGGGTTCAAGCCCTGTGGACAGGAGCTTTCTGGCGCTCTAGTTCAAACAGACAAATTATATCTCCGAAAGTATTGGTTTCTCAGAGTTGAGAATTATATCAATGTATTCTTATGATAGAACTGCATCATAAAGGAAATTCAAATCAAATAATAGTTTATTTATCAAGATTAAATGAGCAATCTGAGAATGAGAACTGCACCATGGAAGAAACCAAATTAAAATAGCTGAAATGAATTTGACTCTCTCTTATAGAACAGGATGACATGTACGAGTATGAACACAGATCATATAATATGATATAATACAGCTTAGATAGAATAACTATAGCATTCAGTGAAAACATAGAAGTACGATTCATTATTGAAATTTAGAACTTCATCTTAGCAGAAATTGAATTCAAACATCATAGAAGAATTTAAATTCAGCAAGAGTGCAAAAAATTATCAATCCAAAACCAATAGACGAATTCTACCCAACATCGAACTCATCCGAGATATTCATTCCTCAATTTTATGATGAACGATAATATATATCTTTCCTCAAATCTACCCCAATACACCAATATTCCAGTTTTGTTTTTAGTGGAGATATTCTGAACTCAATATTATTAACTTACCATTACCATTCCCATCATCTAATGGATTGACCATCGGCATGAAAATATCAACCAACAAAAAGTATGATATTATATTATAATTCTCATATTTATTCGATAGCTGGAATGAATGAAAATGTTATTAACTTACCATTATCATTCTCATCATCATATGGATTGACCATCGGCATGAAAATATCAACCAACAAAAAGTATGATAAATTATTATATTATAATTCTCATATTTATACGATTGCTGGAATGAATGACAACAATGAGACAACGTCATGTCTCAGAAAAATAAGTTGACATTATAACAATTCATAGAATACCCACAGAATAATTCTATCATTCTGTGAAAACGTAGAAATACGATTTACATTGAAATTTTGAAAAATCATATCTCCGAAAGTATTAGATTGTTAGAGTTAAAAATGATATGAATGGATTCTTATGGTAAAACTGCTCATTGAAAAAAATTTAATTTGGAATTTGTTTTGTAAAAAATTTTTTTTTTTGTTTCTCCGAAACCAACTGTCCGATTTTGCCCAATAAAGAACTTATCCGAGATATTTATCCCCCAAACCTACTCTGAAAATTTCAACTGTCTAGCTCATTCCGTTCGAGAGTTATCGTGCCTACGGCCGGACAGAATGAATTTCGACCACGGATTCTTGATCAGTGAATCGAAACAAATCGTTTAAGACCATTTTCATCAAAAAATTCGAAAATTACAGACATTTGGGCAAATTGATAAGCACTCAGTTGCGAGTAACTAGAGCGCCAAAAATGTGACAGAAATATGCCATCAGAATTGCGTAAACACAGAGAAATGTATATGGCATATAATTATGTTTCCCAGATACTGCACCAAGGCTATACCCTATTGTTCGAACATAATCGAGTAAAAGGAGGAATAACAAATTGCAAAAAGACTCTGGCCAGGAGATTTGGCGCGCTGTTGAAATGTATAGCCAGAGCGATTACCCATGCATGTCCAAGCCATATGGTTTTCGCAAGGGAAGGAATACTCTCGGCGCTGTGACATAATTTGTTAACAATACTTTCTAGTGTTTCGAATCGGAACCCTTTTTTGGCGCTCCTCGAACCAGAGTGCTTATCCATTTGCCCAAATGTCTGTAATTTTCGAATTTTTGGATGAAAATGGTTCGATTTGGTTCGACTTATGTAGAATCCGTGGTGAAAATCGATTCTGTCTGGCCGGTCCGGCCGCTAACACGATAACTCCCCTTTGGTAAAATAATCATTTTGGGTTCAGAATATCTCCAGTAAAATAGTGGTTAAGATCTGAAGCAGGAGCTTTGGCGCTCTTTTCCAAACTTATTATGATACAATTGCATCATGACAGAAATTGAATTAAAAAAAGTGTCATTAAAAAAAAACAATAGTGCCAAAAATTATTAATCCGAAACCGCGAACTTATCTGAGATATTAACTCCTCAAATCCACTCCGAAAATTATATTATATCAATTGAAACTTAGCCAATGTTCCAGTTTTGTTCTTACTGGAGATATTCTGAACCTAATTATTTTCGATAATTTTTTTGAAATTTTCTAGTTATACCATCCTCACGAAATTCCGCAAGAATTTCTAAACTGATAACCATGTTTGAATTTTATCGTATTATTATTGTATTTTTCGAGTTATTGAGGAAATAACAACCAAATTTCAGATGGGTATGACTCCAAAACCGTTTGGCCGATTATACCTATAGACAAATTCAAATGTCGCATTCAGATGCACAACCCAACCTGAAAATTTCAAGCCATTATCCCTTTCCGTTCTCAGGTTATCGTGTCATAAGTAATATTTTTTAATAATTTTTTTTTTAATTTTCCAGTGATACGATTCTAACAAAATTTCACAAACGTCCTCAGGTTATATTCTACAACTATTCACCAAGTTTCAATTCGATCGGATTTATATTGGTTGAAAACAAAATTATTACTCGGAAACCATTGCGCCGATTATACCCATTAAAGAACTTGTCCGTCGTATTGGGATGCGCCAACTACCCTGAAAATTTCAAGTCGCTAGCTCTTTCCGTTCTCAAGTTATCGTGGCAACGGCCGGATGGCCGGCCGTCGGACAGAATCAAATTTGACCTCGAATTCTTCATCAGGGAGTCGAACCCAATCGTTTGAGACCATTTTCGGCGAAAAAATCGATAATAACAGACATTTGGGCAAATTGATGTTCCCCAGAATATACGCGATGTTCCCCAGAACAGCTTATTTTCAAAGATTTCCATAAATATCATGTAGTTACTTGATTTTTGCATGTTCTGGGGAACATCGCGTTAACCATTTTGCCTAAATGTCTGTAACTTTCGAATTATTTTACGAAAATGGTCTCAAACGATTTGGTTTGACTCCCAAATGAAGAATTCGAGGTCAAAGATTCTGTCCAGCCGGCCGTTCGGCCGTTGCCACGATAACTTGAGAACGGAAAGAGCTAGCGACTTGAAAATTTCAGGGAAGGTGGCGCATCTCAATACCACGGACAAGTTCGTCAATGGGCATAATCGGCCGAATGGTTTCCGAGTAATAATTTTGTTTTTAACTAATATAGATCCGATCGAATTGGAACTTGGTGAATAGTTGTAGAATATAAACCTAAGCACGTTTGTGAAATTTTTTGAGAATCGTATCGCTAGAAAATCATTAAAAAATTATTAAAAAATATTTTTGTTGTCACGATAACCTAAGAACGGAAAGAGATAGTGGATTGAAGATTTCAGGTTAGGTTGTGCATCTGAATGCGACATCTGAGTTCATTTATGAGCATAATCGGCCAAATGGTTTTAGAGCTATAGCCATCTGAAATTTGGTTGTTTTTTGTTCCTCATTGAATCGATTGAATTCAAGCATGGTTATTGGTTGTAGAATTCCAACACGAAAATTCTTGCAAAATTTCGTGAGGAGGAAAGTATTTGTAGAAAATTTTTAAAAAATCATTGAAAATTGAAAAAAAAAATTCTATATATCAGTAACTATTCGTCTGAAATTGCTGAAATTATGCAAGAGCCTTCAGAACCTAACTATACTGCCAAGTTTCATGTTTTAACACGATCGGTTAAATATTGTTGGATATTCGAGCAGCCTTGTGAGTTAAGTAGATGCGTGACCGTTGCCTTGATAATTTTCGAACGAAAGGAGATAGGGACTTGCAATTTTCAGGGTAGGTTGAGTATCCGAATGGGAGAGTTGAGTTCGTTTTTGGACAAAATCGGTCTAACGGTTTCCGAGTTATACCCACCTGGAATATTACTTCCTTGATAACTCAAAAAATAAATATTCGATCGAATTGAAGCTTGGTAACTAGTACCTAGTAGAAAATCAACATAAGTACGTGTTTGAATTTTTGTAAGAACCATACCTCTAGAAAAATTGAAAAAAATTACGAAAAAACAAATTTCAAGAACCGTACCCCTAGAAAATTTCAAAAAAATCACGAAAAAAAAAATTGGTTCAAGCACTGACGTGAAGTCCGAAGCTTTTGCGCGTATGTTCTATTGTCCATTCTTCTGTATTGGACACCCTTAATCAAATTCACCATGTTAAATTATGTTGTCCATTCTCCTGTATTGGACACTCTTAATTGGAATTTACCATGGTAAATTCGATTAAGGGTGTCCAATACAGAACTATGGACAATAGAACATACGCGCAAAAGCTTCTAACTTCACGTCAGTGCTTGAACTAACTTTTAGGTATTCAATAAAGAAAAATGTTTCTTGGAATTTACTCTGTATATTGTCAAAAAAAAGGCAAATAACGAATAATTTAATCCCAGCAAGTTGTCAGGAGTTAGAGTTTACATTATTTGGTTGCTGAGATTTTTTGGGTCGGCAGGATAATAATGCCAGGCTTGTCGAACTTCACTGTTTCAATTTTGGATGCAAATAATTTTAATATTCTCTATTCTTGAAGTGTCTATCCGTTCCGCGTGTTGGTGATCATGAGAGCAACCTTGACTTCGCCGATCACAGCGCGGAATAGGCCATTAGCAGAGGTGTTGAACCATAGCGTAGATTCTTAAGCCAAGATATTCATCTTCGCCCGACGCTTCGTTTCCTTTTAATTTTTCCATGGATAATCAGCTGAAGGAGACGGTATCTATCAGGGTTCCTAATCACGTATCCGAGATAATCCAATTTACGCTGTTTGACCATAAACAGCAGTTCTCCCATGCACCTTTCCCGTCCTTTCAAAAACCGTTTCTCTAGTATTGTGGTACATCAAAGATATTGTCAGGATTTGAAGGAGAAGCCTCGTTTCAAAAGCTTCTAGCTTCTTATAAGAAGCCTCCGACAGGGTCCACGACTCAACACAATTAGTAAGACAGAGAAGACCACTTCATTAGTCTTCTTTAAGTTGGCAAACACAGATCTCTAGATTTAAAAAGGTTCGCCATCTTCAGAAACGCAGAACGTGCCTTCGCACTACGTGATTTTATTTCCACTGGGTGATCCCAATCTTCGGGAATGTAGTGCCGAGATAAGCATATGTTCTCACCCTTTGTATTGGCTGATTTTTAACGAAAAGTGCTCCATTATGTAGTTTGTTCTTAGATACTATCCTCATTTTATTCTAAGGCCCTATCGTTCACTGATTTCTACTACTCTGTTCAAGAGTCTCTGAAGTCCATGGGGATCGTTGGCAATGATAATCTGACGTCTGCACATATTATTGCGCGCTTGTTCCACCAGGAACAACGTGGCAATTGAATAAATGAGTAAACGATGTGTTGAACTTCAAATTGTCATCAGAGTTTGTCTGAAAGTTGAGCGACTGGGGAGGAACTGGATGGCCATATTACCATCTCATGACAGTTCTGTGAGTGACGAAGCCAGTTGCGTAGAAATAGCATAGTGTCCGAGGTGGACTGTCCAGAACGTGGTCCTTGGGTCAATTTTTGAAATCCATGCTGCCCTCTCGGGCATCTTTCGTTATACGCATGAGAAGGTGGAAAGGATTGGGGTTTTGAAGTGGCGGATGCTATTTCTCCATGGAAACCCCTTGAGAGGGTCCGCCTATGCGTGGATTGAAGCTGCAATATCTCCTGAACCACTCGTGTTCGAGAATCTGAGTTTGGTGTGAGGTGTGTGATTTTGAGAGAACTTTCAGCCACGACTTGTGAGAAGAAGAGAAGAAAAAACAAAGGTGCTATGCTAACAATGCTAAGGAATAATAATGGTACCTTTAGGCACTCACTCTGATCGGCACCAGGTTCAAATTTGTAGAGAACTAACGAGTTTCTATATTGGTAGTGTCCTCTATGGACGGGCAGTTTCTGCTCTGAATCTCGTATCACTATCGTCGATAATGCAGTTATTTATCTACCCATTGCCGGATTCGCTGTGCGAGTATAATTGCGTTTTCTTTGATTCGAGTTAAGAAGACCACCTTTTTGCGCGTATGTTCTGGGGAACATCGCGTTATAGTTTTGCCCAAATGTCTGTAACTTTCGAATGTTTTAACGAAAATGGTCTCAAACGATTTAGTTCGACTCCCCAATGAAGAATTCGAGGTCAAATTTGATTTTGTCCGGCCGGCCGTCCGGCCGTTTCCACGATAACTTGAGAACGAAAAGAGCTAGCGACTTGAAATTTTCAGGGTGGGTGGCGCATCCCAATACGACGGACAAGTTCGTTAATGGGCATAATCGGCCCAGTGGTTTCCGAGTAATAATTTTGTTTTCAGCCAATATAAATCCGATCGAATTGAAACTTCGTGAGTAGTTGTAGAATATGAACCTAGGCAAGTTACCGGCGTGAAGTTGGCAGCCACTTATAAGCGCGATAGCTGTCGTTTCACCATTGGCGTCGGTGTAAATACATTATATGGCGTAACTTCCGTTTGAAACATGGCTGGTATTTAAAATTTGCAGGAAATGTTTATTGTGGACCAATGAAATAGTTGTATTAATCGTATCCACTTCAGATGGGCCTAAGGGGTGGAAATTGGAACCGCCCCCTGAATAGATATTCACATACTTTCATAACTCGTTGAAAAAAATATCCTCTACAGATGAAAATCACACAGAACGTTTATTTTGGACCAATGAAGAATTCATATAAATTTTATTGACTTCGGATGGGTCCGAGGGGTGGAAATGATAACCACCCCCTACTTTTCATATACCTTCATAACACATTGAAAAAAATATCCTCTACAAATGAAACTTACAGAAAATGTTTAAAGTGAACTCGAGAACAATACTTATTAATTTTATCGCCTTCGGGGGGGTCTGAGGGGTGAAAATGGGAACCGCCCCCAATGGATGTCTACCGCCATAACACGTCGAAAAAAATGGCCTCTACAGATGAAATTCACAGGAAACGTTTATTGTGATTTCATGAATCATACTTATTAATTCTATCGCCTTCGGAGGGGTCCGAGGGGTGGAAATGGTAACCGCCCCCCAATTGATGTCTAGCTTCATAACACGTCGAAAAAAATGGCCTCTTCAAAAGAAATTCACAGGAAACGTTTATTGTGAACTCGTGAAAAATATTTATTAATTTTACCGCCTTCGGAGGGGTCCGAGGGGTGAAAATGGTAACCGCCCCCGGACTGCTTTCTATATACCTCCATAACTCGTCGAAAAAAATGGCCTCTACAGATGAAATTCACAGGAAAACTTTATTGTGAACTTATGAACAATACTCATTAATTTTATCGCCTTCGGAGGGGTCCGAGGGGTGGAAATGGTAACCGCCCCCCAATCGATATCTACCTTCATAACACGTCGAAAAATATGGCCTCTACAGATGAAATTCACAGGAAACGTTTATTGTGAACTCATGAACAATATTTATTAATTTTATCGCCTTCGGAGGGGTCCGAGGGGTGGAAATGGTAACCGCCCCCCAATTGATGTCTACCTTCATAACACCTCGAAAAAAATGGCATCTACAGATGAAATTCACAGGAAACGTTTATTGTGAACTCATGAACAATACTTATTAATTTTATCGCCTTCGGAGGGGTCCGAGGGGTGCAAATGGTAACCGCCCCCCAATTGATGTCTAGCTTCATAACACGTCGAAAAAAATGGCCTCTACAAATGAAATTCACAGGAAACGTTTATTGTGAACTCGTGAAAAATATTTATTAATTTTATCGCCTTCGGAGGGGTCCGATGGGTGGAAATGGTAACCGCCCCCGGACTACTTTCTATATACCTCCATAACTCGTCGAAAAAAATTGCCTCTACAGATGAAATTCACAGGAAAACTTTATTGTGAACTCATGAACAATACTCATTAATTTTATCGCCTTCGGAGGGGTCCGAGGGGTGGAAATGGGAACCGCCCCTCAATTGATGACTACCTTCATAACACGTCGAAAAAAATGGCCTCTACAGATGAAATTCACAGGAAAAGTTTATTGTGAACTTATGAACAATACTCATTAATTTTATCGCCTTCGGAGGGGTCCGAGGGGTGGAAATGGGAACCGCGCCCGGAGTGCTTTCTATATACCTCCATAACTCGTCAAAAAAAATGGCCTCTACAGATGAAATTCACAGGAAAACTTTATTGTGAACTCATGAACAATACTCATTAATTTTATCGCCTTCGGAGGGGTCCGAGGGGTGGAAATGGTAACCGCCCCCCAATCGATATCTACCTTCATAACACGTCGAAAAAAATGGCTTCTACAGATGAAATTCACAGGAAACGTTTATTGTGAACTCATGAACAATACTTATTAATTTTATCGCCTTCGGAGGGGTCAGAGGGGTGCAAATGGTAACCGCCCCCCAATTGATGTCTACCTTCATAACACGTCGATAAAAATGGCCTCTACAGATGAAATTCACAGGAAACTTTATTGTGAACTCATGAACAATACTTATTAATTTTATCGCCTTCGGAGGGGTCAGAGGGGTGGAAATGGGAACCGCCCCCCAATTGATGACTACCTTCATAACACGTCGAAAAAAATGGTCTCTACAGATGAAATTCACAGGAAACGTTTATTGTGAACTTATGAACAATACTTATTAATTTTATCGCCTTCGGAGGGGTCCGAGGGGTGGAAATGGGAACCGCCCCCGGAGTGCTTTCTATATACCTCCATAACTCGTCGAAAAAAATGGCCTCTACAGATGAAATTCACAGGAAAACTTTATTGTGAACACATGAATAATACTTATTAATTTTATCGCCTTCGGAGGGGTCCGAGGGGTGGAAATGGTAACCGCCCCCCAATTGATATCTACCTTCATAACACGTCGATAAAAATGGCCTCTACAGATGAAATTCACAGGAAACGTTTATTGTGAACTCATGAACAATACTCATTAATTTTATCGCCTTCGGAGGGGTCTGAGGGGTGGAAATGGGAACCGCCCCCCAATTGAAGACTACCTTCATAACACGTCGAAAAAAATGGCCTCTACAGATGAAATTCACAGGAAACGTTTATTGTGAACTCATGAACAATACTTATTAATTTTATCGCCTTCGGAGGGGTCCTAGGGGTGGAAATGGTAACCGCCCCCCAATTGATGTCTACCTTCATAACACGTCGAAAAAAATGGTCTCTACAGATGAAATTCACAGGAATTGTATAAGTATTGTTCACGAGTTTTCAATAATCGTTTCCTGTGAATTTCATCTGTAGAGACCATTTTTTTCGATGTGTTATGAAGGTAGACATCAATTGGGGGGCGGTTACCATTTCCACCCCTCGGACCCCTCCGAAGGCGATAAAATTAATAAGTATTGTTCATGAGTTCACAATAAACGTTTCCTGTGAATTTCATCTGTAGAGGCCATTTTTTTCGACGTGTTATGAAGGTAGATATCGATTGGGGGGCGGTTACCATTTCCACCCCTCGGACCCCTCCGAAGGCGATAAAATTAATGAGTATTGTTCATGAGTTCACAATGAAGTTTTCCTGTGAATTTCATCTGTAGAGGCCATTTTTTTCGACGAGTTATGGGGGTATATAGAAAGCAGTCCGGGGGCGGTTACCATTTCCACCCCTCGGACCCCTCCGAAGGCGATAAAATTAATAAATATTTTTCACGAGTTCACAATAAACGTTTCCTGTGAATTTCATTTGTAGAGGCCATTTTTTTCGACGTGTTATGAAGCTAGACATCAATTGGGGGGCGGTTACCATTTCCACCCCTCGGACCCCTCCGAAGGCGATAGAATTAATAAGTATTATTCATGAAATCACAATAACCGTTTCCTGTGAATTTCATCTGTAGAGGCCATTTTTTTCAACGTGTTATGGCGGTAGACATCCATTAGGAGGCGGTTCCCATTTTCACCCCTCAGACCCCCCC
Organism: Halyzia sedecimguttata; assembly: GCA_937662695.2. Taxonomy (NCBI): domain Eukaryota; kingdom Metazoa; phylum Arthropoda; class Insecta; order Coleoptera; family Coccinellidae; genus Halyzia; species Halyzia sedecimguttata. Next base: position 64,355,406 of record OW569417.2, on the reverse strand, counting down.
GAAGGCGATAAAATTAATAAGTATTGTTCTCGAGTTCACTTTAAACATTTTCTGTAAGTTTCATTTGTAGAGGATATTTTTTTCAATGTGTTATGAAGGTATATGAAAAGTAGGGGGTGGTTATCATTTCCACCCCTCGGACCCATCCGAAGTCAATAAAATTTATATGAATTCTTCATTGGACCAAAATAAACGTTCTGTGTGATTTTCATCTGTAGAGGATATTTTTTTCAACGAGTTATGAAAGTATGTGAATATCTATTCAGGGGGCAGTTCCAATTTCCACCCCTTAGGCCCATCTGAAGTGGTACGATTAATACAACTATTTCATTGGTCCACAATAATCATTTCCTGCAAATTTTAAATACCAGCCATGTTTCAAACGGAAGTTACGCCATATAATGTATTTACACCGACGCCACTGGTGAAACGACAGCTATCGCGCTAATAAGTGGCTGCCAACTTCACGCCGGTAGCAAGTTCGTGAAATTTTGTTTGAATAATATGGCAAGAAAATTAAAAAAAAATTATTAAAAAATATTTTTGTTGTCACGATAACTTGAGAACGGAAAGATATAGCAGCTTGAAGTTTTCAGGTTAGGATGTGCACCAGAATGCGACATGTTAGTTTGCTTATGAGCATAATCGGTCAAACGGTTTTAGAGTTATAGCCATCTGAAATTTGGTTGTTTTTTGTTCCTCATTAACTCGAAAAATACTAAACCGATTGAATTAAAACATGGTAATTAGTTGTAGAATGCTAACGCGAAAATTCTTGCAAAATTTTGTGAGGATAGTATTTGTAAAAAAATTAAGAAAAATCATTGTAAATTGAAAAAAAAAATTCTATATATCAGTAACTATTCGTTTGAAATTGCTGAAATTTTGCAAGAGCCTTCATAACCTAACTCTACTGCCAAGTTTCAAGTTTAAGCACGATCGGTTGAATATTGTTGGAGATTCGAACATTCTTGTGTGAGTTCAGTAGATGAGTGACCGTTGCCTCGATAACTTTCGATCGAAAGGAGTTAGGGACTTGCAATTTTCAGGGTAGGTTGCGTATCCGGAAGGGAGAGTTGAGTTCGTTTTTGGGCATAATCGGTCAAACGGTTTCCGAGTTATACCCATCTTGAATATTATTTCCTTGATAACTCAAACAATAAATATTCGATCGAATTGAAGCTTGGTAACTAGTAGTAGAAAATCATCATAAAGACGTGTTTAAAATTTTGTAAGGACCGTACCCCTAGAAAATTTGAAAAAAATTACGAAAAAAAAAATTTTAAGAACCGCATCCCTAGAAAATTTCAAAAAAATCAAGAAAAAAAAAATTGGCTCAAGCACTGACGTGAAGTCAGAAGCTTTTGCGCGTATGTTCTAATGTCCATTCTTCTGTATTGGACACCCTTAATCGAATTTACCATGGTATATTATGTTGTCCATTCTTCTGTATTGGACACCCTTAATCGAATTTACCATGGTAAATTCGAATTAAGAGTGCCCAATACAGGAGAATGGACAACATAATTTACCATGGTAAATTCTATTAAGGGTGTCCAATACAGAAGAATGGACAATAGAACATACGCGCAAGAGCTTCTGACTTCACGTCAGTGCTTGAACCAATTTTTTGAGGTTGAAATTGAAATGTAGTATATATCATCTAATCGACGGATTTGAATCAATTCCGATCCAAATCAGGGTAAGCAACTAATCAGTATTTGTTGTCTCCTCGATTTTGTTGAGATCTGTTTAGTTGAAATACGTGAAAGCGGATTGCTTGGCGTAAGAAAAAGGTTGAGTTTGTTCTGGATGAAAATGGACGTTTTATCAGACAATGATATTTGTTACAGTGGTCCTTTCCTCTACCCACCATTTTTTTGTTGGTTTTCACCGTTTGTTGGAATCATGTCCTTTCAAACATTGTCCCGCCCCACGTTCTCAGGCAGACTGCTTTTTCGAATTCTTGCAATAAACTTCATTCTTTTCCGAATTAATTTCCGATTCTCTTCTATATTCCAGTGAATATGATTCCCAGATTGAAGTCACGAAACCCTTTATGGTCCAACTGTTTTTTTAATTTCAATAAAAGTGACAAGGAGTTTGGCGGTCTGAATGGATTTCTTGCGATTTATCCAACAAAGATTTGATTTCTGTTCCTTCAAATAGAGTTCCGGGGTTTGATCTTCCAAGGAAAATATGGTCTATTCTGAATCGTCTAAGAACCGGCTATGGTCGTTACAACAGCATGCTTTTCAGATGGAACTCAGTTGAGAACCCTAGTTGTGAATGCGGGAAGCAGAGGAAACCATATACCATTCGGTTAATAATTGTCGCATATACAGGGTGTCCCAAGTTCGAGTGCCTATTAGACGTTTCTGGAGAACTGTACATATTTGAAATATGAAAATTGTGATTATGATATTGGTTGAAATTCTCTACAGAGATAAAATATTTTCGAAGCCCAAGCACTTCCGGTTATACAGGAAGTGAAACTAAATTTGATGAAAACATTTTTTTCTCAAGTTTTGCATTCCTGGTATGATCAAGTATTCAATGCTGAATATAGTTCTGTTAAAACCATTGTATTCATTCGAATAGTTTTCAAAATATCAAAGAAAAACCGGAAAAAAAGTCAAATATGTTTAGTCAGTATTATGTTCATTATTCTTATTTTTAAACATCCTGAGCGTGAACCGTTTTTACAACATCGAAGAGATAGAATGTGGGAAGGTCGTGCATCTGTTGAATATCGGAAATATCATCACAGGGTGTTTCAAATCTTGTGTCGAAAATTGTGATGAAAAATTGGCCATAACTTCTGTTTTTCAAATTAGAACCCTATTTTTTTATGATTGCGTTGGATTCTGCGGTCAAAAATAATGATAGTTTTCTAACATGATTATCCTCCTGAATTCAATAATTTCAGAGTTTTTTTCTTCAATTTAGGAGCATAATCATGTTAGAAAACTATCATTATTTTTCACCGCAGAATCCAATGCAATCATAAAAAAATATGGTTCTAATTTGAAAAACAGAAGTTATGGCCAATTGTTGATCACAATTTTCGACACAAAATTTGAAACACCCTGTGATGATATTTCTGAAATTCAAAAGATGCTTGGGTTTTGGAAATATTTATGCTCTGTAGAGAATTTCAAGCAATATCATAATTCCAATTTTCAGATTCCAAATATGTACAGTTCTCCAGAAACGTCTAACAGGCACTCGAACTTGGGACACCCTGTATAGATTCAAGAATGGTTTTAGGGCTATATTCATAATGTTTCTGAATCTTTTTTAGGATGGGTAGCGAGGTTCAAATCTATTCAATAAAGTCTAGAATATCTCATTTTTAATTTGTTCGTTTTCTCCTTTTGTCTTTTACTTTTCCAGATTGAGTTTTGGATAGTGTTTTTTTGCTGAGTTTTTTCCCGAAGCTCTAGTATCATACGAGTATATCAAATTATATGGTATCCCGTTGCACTAACCTCCGTACACTTTTTTCATACATATGCTTTATTGTTAGATATAAACAAATTGTAATGGTAGAGGTTCAAAAGAATATATATACCAGGTGTTCCAATGGATTATCTCAGCCATTGCAAACGATACAAATTTTAAAATTTTATGATTTTCAATTCGTTCAAGGAACCTCCAACTGAGAAAAACAAATATTGAAAGTCAATTTCGGTTTGACCGGAACTGACCCTGACTTTTTTATCTTAAATAGCACCCTATATATTTTTGGCAATTTTTTAATTCAACTGAAAATTACCTTTCCAACGATGTATCACACTTTGTATTTTACATTTAATTTGAGGCAGAAAACGTCAATTGAAATTGCAGTAGGCTACGATATTTTGTGTAACCTTGATTTTGACTTATAATCCGATCCATCCATCTTCAAACGGACCGATAAGCTGGCGTGCAAGATCTCCAGATTTAACACCGCTAGATTTCTTCCTTTGGGATATTTGAAAGATCGTGTTTACCACACTCCTCCTATTGATTTGGAAGATCTAAAGAACAAAATAAGGAATGCATATAGAGCCCTTAATGCTGAGGTGTTGAGTGTTACTTCAAGTGGACTAGTCCACCGAGCTGAAAGATGTGTAGAAAGAAGCAGATGGTCAATTTTTCGAACATATGCTTTAGTTATTATAGGTATTTCTTGCCTCCTTTTTTGCAATTTTTTCTTTCTTTTACTATTCATTCTTTGTTTAACATTCGGTAAAATTCATAGTTGATTTCAACTTGAGGAAAGTTTTTTTTATTGATCTCGAGTATTGAAGTTAAAATCAAGATTACACAAAACTTCGCAACCTACTACAATTCTTTCAATTTGAAATATCAATTGACGTTTTCTCCATCCAATTAATACAGAATGTGATACATCGTTGGAAAGGTAATTTTGAGTACAATTAAAAAATTGCAAAAAATCTATAGGATGCTATTTGAGATAAAAAAGTCAGAGTCACTTCCGGTCAAACCGAAAGTGACTTTCTATTTTTGTTTTTCTCAGTTGAAGGTTCCTCGAACTAATTGAAAATCATAAAATTTTCAAATTTTCATCTTTTTAAATGGCTTAGATAATCCATTGGAACATGTATACTGGGACACCCAGTTTATATATCGCTCAAAATGACCTACATTTCATGGTATTATAAATTTTTGGCTAAATATTTCACCTTGGAATTGGAAGGTTAAAGGACTGGACAAACTGGCACTGGAAATCTCGAATTTCCATTGACGGCATTTCAGGCTCGAGGGCGAGATATGAGAGGTTCGTTTAACGACCTATATAATTTATGGGTGTTATCTGGTGCATATTGTTGTCATTCATGAATTTATTCTTGGGAATTTTTGGTTCACACTTTCATACTTCATTTCGAACAGTAGGAAATGAAAATGCTATCGAGCCTGCCAGAATCCTTCAGTGGTAAAACGCAAATAAGTGCGGAATCTCGAGTGATCATTCGATTATTGAAACCTCTCGAGAACCTTTATTGAAATAATTCGATTATGTCCAACTCTAGTCTCAACACATAAATGCGATCCAGTTTTTTCTAAAGTCCTTCACCTGAGATCCGTACCTCTCGACATAACATATAACATCGTTATAAAGAGAGTGGCGCTATTATAAATACTCTCATGGTCTATATAGCCAGGGGTACAAGAAGTCCCTGTTAGAACGGAAGAAATTGATGACAGAGCTCGTAAAGAATACTTTGAAATGATAAATGCCAAAGCTGGGGAAATATTGTTATTTTGGTCGTTTCATACAATTTAATATGCATGATCAATCATCACTTCATTGGTCAGCAATTAGTAGTACAAGTGAATTCTACAAGAATTGTTCAGAATGTCTTCCATTAAGCTTTAGTTAGACAGTAATTAGATGCATTTTTCAATTAATATGTCTGATCAATAGTTGTTGGTTTATTATCATAAATAATGGATTTCGAGCATTCACGTGAAAATAAATCGAATCGGCAGAAAAGCTGTTGAGATAACAGTACCGAATTACTGCAGTAAGTACTTCCTATATATCAGAGGAAATAGTCAAGGATGAAAAACTGTCTTATTCTCGAGTCTGCAAATTGCTATCCGAGGCGGAGCCGTGGATAGCTAGCAGGCGAGCCAACATACAGTTTTTAGCCAACAGTTTTTTCGTCGACCTCCACATAAATTAATGAATTTCTGACCTCTTAAATAATTTCACAATAGCAAATGACACATACACTTATGTTTGTATTGAACCGTATCCATAGTGACCACAGCACTGACAGTTATTCTTACAAACACTTATGTTTGTAATGAACCATAGCATGGCGTATTCATAGTGGCCACAGCGGACGAGAAAGTAATTTTATGGACGAGAAAGTACTTTCTCGTCCGCAAAGTACCTGCCTTCAATAATGTCCGATTTTACGGCCGCAAATTAGAAAGTAAAATGCCAGTTTTCATAGAGTTGTTTTTGATCTTTTATCACGGACAGTGAACTTCACCAGATGTGATCGCATTGCCTTTTTCCATTCTGAATTGAAGTTGTCACCACGAACATTTTTTTCGCCTTCTTTGAAATTGGTGTAGGTATAGTGCGGCTGAACGCGTCAAACTTATTTTTATTATTATGGTGCTGTAAGCCAAAGTGTCCACTGAAATGCCAGAGCATTCAGTGGAAAAATCTGGAGATAAGTGTAAGTCATGCATATATATAGCAATGGGTTTCCAAATTTCGAGATACGGGGTCTCTCGCAAACCACTATTGCTTAATGAAGCTACTCATGAACTCATGTTTAAGTGCTCAGACATTTCGAATGTTAAACAGAAAAGCAAGTGCTGTGACTACCATATCTCGTAGTTCCATTAGAAAAATTCTTAAACTGAACAAATTCAATCCGTATGACATGCAAATTCTATAGGTACTGAGGACGATCCAGATCGGCTATTTCAATTCTGTCAAATAATGGCAGATATGATCAACTCTCATCCGCAACTCGTCATTAATATTTGCTTTCTATATGGATGTAGTTCTCATTTGAATAGCAATAGGAATAATTATATACGGTAATAAAATTATTTGTCCCGCATATTTTGAAGGTAATTTGAATGGTGAGACATACAACCCTTGTATAGAAAGTAGGATATTGCCATTAGAATTTCTTGTTTTGAGGGGTTGGTCGGGGTGAGTGACTAAAGGTGAATTTATTGTTTCGCCGCTATACTATTGAAACATTTTTTAATGATTTTTCTTACCTCTTATAGCTTCGGAGATATGCCAATGGTGAGTTTTTGGAAATGCACCCTGTATAATACATCCGTGATGTATTCATCACGTGAAGTCAGGAGCTTTTGCGCGCATGGTATATTGTCCATTCACCTCTTTTGGACACTCTTAATCGAATTTACCATCGATATAGACCATTTTCTCAGATTTTATATGAGATCAATACATTTCCTAACATTTTTATGACTTGAGTAATGAGAGAATCGTCTAAGATCAGGGAATTTTCAATTCTTGCGTATGTATTCTATCGGAATTGAAATTCATTGAATGTCTAATAATATAGGAAAAAAAAATGCATTAATCCTCTTGCCATATTAGATTCAAATTCCTTTTAAAATATGTGCACTCATCCAGGCCTGCTCGGATCTCCAACAATAGAAATCCGATCGTGTTAAAACTTGCAACTTGATTTGAGAGTTAGCGATGTCGGACGGATACTTTTTGATTTATGGAGGAAATAACAACCAAATTTCAGATTGATATAACTCCAAAACCGTTTGGCCGATTATACCTTTAGACCAAACAAAATGTTGCATTATGATGCACAACCTACTCTGAAAATTAAAAGTCGCCATGTCTTTCCGTTCTCAAGTAATCATGAGATAAATAATATTCCTTAATAATTTTTTTAAAATTTTCTAGCGATACGATCCTTACGTAGTTTCACAATCTTCTTTGCGTCACTATTCTACAAATAGTTACCAAGACTCAATTCGATCGGATCTATATTTTTTGAGTTATCGAGAAAATAATATTCTAGATGGGTATAACTTTGAGACCGTTTGGCTGATTATACCCAACAATGAACATATTAAACTGTCCCATTCAGATGCGCAACCTACCCTGAAAATATCAAGATTGCAAGTCACTATCTCTTTCCTTTGAAAGTTATCGTGGCAAAGGTCACCCATCCAGCAACTGAGTTCTCTCAAGGCTGCTCAGATCTCCAACAATATAGATCCGATCGTGGTCAAATTTAAAACTTAGCTTTAAAGTTATGTTTAGAGGCTTTCTGCAAAAATTTCAGGGATATCAGGCAGAAAATTTCTGAGATATACAATGTTTTTCAAAGATTTTCAATAATTTCTTAAACATTTTCTAGTGCTACGATCCCAACCATATTTGGTAAAAATTTGCGCGTCGATATTCTACAAGTAACTATTATGTTTGAATAAGATTGGTTTAATATTTTTTGAGTTAAGGACGAAATAAAAACAAAATTTCAGATAGGTATAACTCCCGAACTGTTTGGTCGATTTTGCCTATTAACAAACTCAAATGTTGCATTCGGATGCTCAACCTACCCTGAAAATTGCAAGTTGCTTTTTATTTCCGTTCTCAAATTATCGTGAGATGAATGATATTTTTTAATAATTTTTTCAATGTTTTCTAGTGATCTTATTCTCACAAAATTGCACATAGGTACGTCTTAAAGTCTGTATTCTACAAATATTTACCAAGTTTCTATTCGATCGGATCTGTATTGGTTGAAAACAAAATTATAACTAGGAAACTGATTGGCCGATTGTGCCCAGTAACGAACTTTTCCGTCGTATTGAAAATTTCAAGTCGCTATCTCGTTTCGATCTCAAGTTATCGTGGCAACGGCCGGACATAATCAAATTTGACCTCGAATTCTTCATCAGGGAGTCGATCCCAATCGTTTGACACCATTTTCGGCGAAAATTACAGACAGTTGGGCAAAATGATAACGCGATGTTCCCCAGAACATACCCGTAAAAAGTTTCCTCTGGTAAACTTATTACAGGACGACCTCTCCTCGGACCCTGTACTACAATAATGTAGTATAGGTAGGAACCGGTAAATGAAACAAAATTCGAACATCAAATACATCGAATGGGAAATGATTATTTCACAAGGACGCCTGAACATGAACCGGATTTTTATCCGCAACAAATTAGATTAAATTCGAATCCACGTGATTGTTGGGTCGTTCGGATTAACCCGATTCGATAGAGCCGTTGAGCCAACAGTTTTTTTTTATAAACGTGGAAATAATGAGATTAAAAGGAAACCTATTACATGTTCTGGACAGGAACGTCATGTGACATAGGAGTTCAAGGCTGAATTGATGGTTCGAATACTGCTGAAATTTTTGCGATATTTTTTTCGATAATTTGATCCTCAGGTGAACCTGTGATTGTATGTTTATGGTGAACATTTTCAGAAATTTACAAAAAAATGTATTTTGTATTATGAATACAACAGCAACCAGCTCTTTGACAAGAATTGATTTGTATAATACCATTGCACAATACCGCTATTTTCTAAAAGCAACACGATTGAGAAAGCTGTTATACAATTTTTGGCGCTCTTGTTCCTCGGAACAGAGTGCTTATCAATTTGCCCAAATATCTGTAATCTTCGAATTTTTTGATGAAAATGTTCTTGAACGATTTGGTTCGACTCACTGATCAAGAATCCGTGGTCAAAATAGATTCTGTCTGGCCGGCCCTCCGTTAACACGATAACTCTCGAACGGAATGAGCTAGGTAGTTGATATTTTCAGAGAAGGTTTAGGGGATAAATATCTCGGTTAAGTTCGTTATTGGGCAGAATCGGTCTGATGGTTTCGGAGCAACGAAAAAAAAATTTTTTTTACAATACAAATTTGAAAATACATTTTTTTTAAGATGCAGTTTTATCATAAGAATCCATCGATATCATTTTCAACTCTAACAAGCAAATACTTTCGGAGATATGATTCTTCAAAATTTGAAAATATATCGTAGTTCTATGTATTCACCGAATGTGAACACAGAATCTGTCTGTGTTCATTGTTCATAATGAATGCCATCTTAGCTATCTGCTAGAGACTTGTCAATTCGTAGTTTGAAAATATTTTCTGTTGAAAAACAAGTATCCTATTCTTGAATTTGTGAATATATACAAGACTGTTTTGAAACCGAAAATCATTATGACAGATTACATATTGATTAATTTATGTATAAATATTGGGGATGATGTTTCAGAAGATTTAGAATTGGATCATTTTAATGATGTACTTGATCAAGGCAATAGGAAAGAAGTACATAATGGAATCATCAAAAGAAATTACTGTTCGTTGACCACTGAGGTTAATATTACCTTTTACTTCCTTAAGTTGTTAGACACAGTGGCGTACCCAGCGCTTTGTCTTGGGGGGGATATGAAACAAATAATAATATTTTTTTAATGTCAGGAACTCTCCAACTCCTTTGGATTTTACCGTTAATCGCACTTTTGGACCTAACAATGGATCTTTCTGGGGGGGATATATCTCCCTTATCCTCCTTCATGAATACGCCACTGGTGAGTCATGTTCCTATATACAGTATTTTCATAATGTTGCTAGCAAAAAAAATATGAAATATGGATCTATATTTGTGTATCAAACACTTTTTCTTGAGTTAAGGTCCATAATACAGAAAAAAATTGGTAAGTGGTATGAACTATTAAATTTTAAATTATGAAAAGAGGATAGTGTTTTATTGATATATTTTGAACTATTAAAATTATTTGTTCGTCAGCCTCTACCTACTCAAATATCAGGAATAAATGGACAATCTGCTATGATTGTCTCCAGCCTTGCTCTAGACATTTCGATGATGTATGATGGTATTTCGAGTTGAGAAAACTATGCACCGAGTGTAAGTTGCAACAACCCATTCCACGAGGTTGAATCATTGCAGATTACTCATTTAGTCTTGATAATTAAATTTGATGAACATTTTTGAAGCATTTAAGCTTTGCAGATTGCTCTTTTTTTTAATGATAATTTTTGAAGCATTTTTTTGTAAACGACACTTTTTTTTAAATTTAATTTCTTTCATGATGCAGTTCTATCATAACTCTTTCCAATAGTGAACAAGCTCAGCACTTGCTAAAGAACAGGAAGAAGATTAAACAGTTTAGGGGTTTCGAAAGTATTCAAATTAAACCGGACTTAACTTTAAATCAGAGAGAATACAACTAAATGATTTGCGCAGCAGTGGCGATGAGAAGGCTTACATTGTCTATAGAAATGGCTTCTCCGTATTGAAGAAAAAAAACCACCTTGTTCATCCAACACGTCAACTATAAATAATAGCAAAGTTCTTTCAATTTACTACCAAAATTGTCGAGGACTAAATTCGAAGACCGACACTTTTTTTCTGGGTGTTCTTGCGAGTGGGTACAATATATTGGCCATCAAGGAAAGTTGGTAAAGGGATGGTGTTTTGAGTTCTGAACTATTTCCGAGTGAATATGTATCGGGGCGACAGATCTTATGGTTCCCGAGGTGGTGGTGTTCTACTTGCGATCAATGGTAACCATTATGCGTCTGAGTTGTGTTTTACCGGAAGTCCCATTCGTTGTGTGGACATTGTATGTGTGAGGGTGATAAATGCATTGTACCAACCAATTTATATTATAGTGATCTATATTCCCCCGGAAACAGCGTTTTCACGGGATATGATGAACTGTTAGACTTTTTGGAGGACCTGGATTACATCGGTGACTCTATCATCATAGGAGATTTCAATATTCCTGAGTTACAACGGTTCTATGATGCTGGTGAAGTTTCTAATTCAGTTTTCAGGTTTAACTCATTCATTAGCTATTGTAATATTAAACAGAGCAATTTTATTCAGAACGGTAATCGTAGAGTTCTTGATTCTTGATTTGGTCCTTTCTCCTGAGGATGTAGATACTGAGGTGCTTCTAGAGTCCAATCCACTGGTTAAAGCCGATGTGCACCACCCTAGTTTGGTGGTGAATTTGGCACTTGATTTTGGAACGATGAAAGCATTCTCTTCGGATGCTGTTCGTTATAACTTTCGTTTAATTGATAATGCTAGATTCATTGAGCTATTCGACGGTGTTGATTGGGAGTTTCTGGAGACTGTCTCCGATGTGAACTTTGCATGTGAACGGTTCAATTATTCATGGTATAATTCGTCAGTGTACTCCACTCCAGAGCAGTAGAACTCGCAGATACACGTCGTGGTTCACCAAAAGTCTGATCATCAATATTAAAAAAAATCTCATTATCAAAAAATGTATAGACAACGCAAAAATCTTTTCTACTTGAACAATTATAGACGTATACGACAACTAAATAAACGAGACATCACTCTTGCGTACTCGGAGTTCATAAAAAGATCAGAAAACCATTTGAAATAATCCCCGGCAGTTCTGAACTTTCTTGAATTCCAAAAAAAAAAACAAATCGCGTATCCCTGGTCATATGTACATAGATGATGTCAAACTAAATTCACCTCAATCAATAGTCGATGCGTTTGCAAGTTATTTCGGTGATGTTTACGTTTCCGATACTGATTCTGTGAGTGTTGACTCCTTGGAGAACTCCAGCAGCTGGGTTGATGCACTGCTTATCACGGATATTTCAGAGGACTTGATCCTTACAGCAGCGATGAAGTTGAATAATGAATTGACATGTGGACCAGATAACATTCCCGCTAACTTAGTAAAAGCCCACGTGAAAGCCTTTTGCCGCCCTCTTCTATCGATATACAATCTCATCCTAAAGACAGAAACGTTCCCTGATCTCTGGAAAATATCGCGCATTTGTCCTATATACAAATCTGGAAAAGTTGAGGACATTCGTAACTACAGACTTATATCAGTTTTTTCGAAACTTTTCGAGATTATTCTTTTTGATCTCATCTATCCACATGTAGGTAACTCTTTGTCAGAGTACCAGCATGGCTTTGTGAAGTCTAGAGGCACGGCATCAAACCTGTGTACATTTGGTCAGTATGTCTCGAATTCACTTGAAAATCGTCATCAGGTGGATGTTGTATATACTGATTTCAGTAATGCCTTCGATGAGCTCTCGCTTATGCGAATATCCCAACTTATATAAAAGTTTATTATTAAACTTTTATATAAGTTGGGAAATTACGGTATATCCCCTAACATCCAATTATTGTTGAAATCATATCTCACTGGCAGGAGTTCATTTTTGGCGCTCTAGTTCCTCGGAACTGAGTGCTTATCAATTTGCCCAAATGTCTGTAATTTTCGAATATTTCGATGAAAATGGTCTTAAACGATTTGGTTCGGCTCACTGATCAAGAATCCGTGGTGGAAATTCATTCTGTCCGGCCGTCCGGCCGGCCGGTCCGGCCGGTCCGTCCGTAGGCACGATAACTCTCGAACGGAATGAGCTAGAGAGTTGAAATTTTCAGAGTAGGTTTGGCAGATAAATATCTCGGCTAAGTTCGTTATTGGGCAAAATCGGACAGATGGTTTCGGAGTAACAAAAAAAAATATTTTTTTTTACATAACAAATTCCAAATTAATTTTTTTTCAATAAGCAGTTTTACCATAAGAATCCAATGATATCATTTCTAACCTTAACAAGCTAATACTTTCGGAGATATGATTTTTCAAAATTTCAAAAATAAATCGTATTTCTATGATTTCACATAATGATATAATAGGGCATTTCCAGTCAGCTGTTTTTGACAACATCAAAACACGTGCTGAGGGGCAATCAAACTTCATTTTCCCTTTGCAAAGTATAGAAAATGCACGTATAAGTTGTGCTGTAAAGGTTTTTATGGGATTTTTGGAGATTATTTCTGGAATAATGTCTTTTAGTAATATTATGAATCACTCAGCGGTAATGTGAGTGAGCGTTATCTACAAAAACTGGCCGTTATTGATGATATTGACCCGTACACCAAGAAAGTCTGCGATCTCTCAAAAAACGTCTACAAGCCTACAAAGTACAAATATAATGAATCTTGTATTGTGCAGAAGGTTTAGGCTAAACTGATCAATCTGGTGCTTTTGTTGCTGTGGGAAAGGTAAGATTAATACCACTAGTTCTCCAAATGAAGTGTAACAGAGCATTATTATTGTATTCCAATACATATTTGCTCTGATTCATTATTAATTCTGTTTTAGGAGAAACATTCCCGGAAACTCCGAGTGAAACCTATGAATTTATGCTAAGTTGTTTTAAAAACAATGACATCTGTGCCCATTGCGTCTGTATGGCTGGTTCGAGTACGGTATGCAGCCACATAACAGCTATATTGTTCTACCTGGTGTTTCGTCCCGCAGATGTACTGTCCTTTCTATATATAAAATATTGATATGTTGAAAATCAAGGGTATGGATATGAAAAACACTGACACGGGCAACAGAATTGACCGATAAAAAATTACACGATATGTAGCAATTGCTCGCTTAATGGAGCCATTTGTTCTGCTTGCCATTATTTAGAATTTACAAAGAAGATGCATTGAAAGTTTCCTATAAACAAATACCAGAAGTTTGCGAAGCTATTGCAAGTCACATGTCACCCAATGATATTGTTGCAAATGACCTACCGGTGACTAGCTTATATGATCCAATTATAGACGTGAAAGAATCACCTCTTCAAAATTTAAAATTTTAAGGATCAAATAGAAGAAACACCGATAAGCCTTCATTAACAGTCCTAAAAACTAATTGCTATCCACGAAAGATGGTACGGATCGAACTGATACTTTTAGGGGTGAATTTATCCTTCAAATGTAATTTATTATCAATTAAGGTATTTATTAATTGTTGAAATGTCTGAAAATTTAATAACAATTATTACTGTTTCAAGCTTGTTTTCTATATTTCATTGAATGTCTGATAATTAGTTGTAGAACACCTTTCCATTGGGTCATCTTCCATATTTGTGGCCACGTTACTACTTGATGTATCACATCATACCACTCTTATAACTAAGAATTTGGGTGGGAATCTCATCAAGATCGTTTTCATCCTGTTATTTGGAAGGTTTGCCTTCAAATATGAAACAAATTCGAGCATCTTTCCTCTTTTCAAACTTCCTATCCAACATTCCCATCGACGACTTGACAATCGATTTACTATGTCTTCCCTATTTTTCAACTTCGCTGGGATTCTAAAAAATCGAACATGGTCCCTTTCTGCTCTCATGGAGCAACCCACAACCGAACAAAACGATGGCATTGGAAATTATAATAATAGCTTTCTCTATGGAGTTATAATTTATAAATTTCAATATTTTCCATCTCGATCTAAGAATGATAGAAGTATGTTCGACAACGATTCTAGTTTTACTGAGAACAAGATTGTGGTTTCAATTTATCTGATTGATAACTCATGTTTCCCTGAAACATGGTAAAGTATCAGATCAAAGAATACACGGTTCTAGAAGAACATGTCTTGAGGAGTTATTAGCCACTTTCTATAAGAATATGCCATATCTCTAACAAGGTGATAATTTAAAAAAAAATATTTGTGGAACATTCCATTATATCTTCTATTCTTTGTCAGAGTTTAGAAGACTCTGACTACCATGAGCAGATCCAGGGAATCCCACCAAAATGTTTGTGAAGATTTTTTTTTAAGTGAAAATTGCTGGAAGTTTAATGGAATGGTTCAATGTTCAATTACTAATATACTGATCCAAGGAAGCTCTTCCATTATCTTCTGATTATTCATCAGAAGGTGAATTGCTTGATAAAAGAATTTCTTGGAAAATATTTGCCGCAGCTAGATCCATCACTCAGCTGAAACTTTTGACAAAACAATATATATTATCGTTCATCATAGAATTAAGGGATTAATATCTTGGATGAGTTCGTTGTTGGGTAGAATTCCTCTATTGGTTTTGGATTGATAATTTTTGGCAGTCTTGTTGAATTTAAATTCTTCTATGTTGTTTGAATTAAATTTCTGCTAAGATGAAGTTCTTTCATAAGAATCCATTGATATAATTACCAACTCTTACCCATACCTTCGAAGATATGATTTTTTTTATGTGTAAAATCAATGGCACCTGATAACCTTGGAAAATTTGCAATTTAATGAGTCATTTTATTTTTTTTTATTTTTTGGCCTCTAGTTCCTCGGAACTGAGTGCTTATCAATTTGCCCAAATGTCTGTAATTTTGGAATATTTTGATGAAAATGGTCTTAAACGATTTGGTTCGACTCACTGATCAAGAATCCGTGGTTGAAATTCATTCTGTCCGGCCGTCCGGCCGGTCCGGCCGTAGGCACGATAACTCTCGAACGGAATGAGCTAGAGAGTTGAAATTTTCAGAGTAGGTTTGGGGGATGAATATCTCGGCTAAGTTCGTTACTGGGCAAAATCGGACAGAAGGTTTCGGAGTAATAAAAAAAAAATTTTCTTTTTACAAAACAAATTCCAAATTAAATTTTTTTTAATAAGCAGTTTTATCATAAGAATCCATTCATATCATTTTTAACTCTAACAAGCTAATACTTTCGGAGATATGATTTTTCAAAATTTCAATGTAAATCGTATTTCACAAGTTGATATAATTATTCTATGTATATTCTATGAATGAATTGCCATAAAAGCCAACTTGACAGAAGGGAATATTGTAACTTCAAGAATATTGGGGTTGAAATACTCGTATTTTAGCGATGCAACGGGGACCTCACCCGAAAATGTTTGAAAATATTACGTACCTAAATATTGAAAGCATAATTCCAAAGTTCGAGAGAGGAGAAAATTTTGTGAACGTAGATCAGGAAATTTTTGATCGATTACAAGGTAATTGGTTAATTTGCAGTTTAACGCCCCCTCACCGATTTTCAAAATATTCTGTATATTCCTAGTATCTGCATGATGTTGATATACCACAGTTTCAATTTTAGCACTGGCAAATGAGTATTTTTCGAGAAAATTCAAAAAGAAAATTGAAAATTAGAATTGTAAAATATTTAGGAACAGCTTAGAAATATCAAAATTATAATGGTCATGTTGATAGATTTATTGAAAATATAAAATTATGAAGTAGTTTATGGGAGAGAAACCGAGGTAACGGAAAAATAAATGAAATTAATAATAATAATAATAATAATAATGACTTTATTCCATACCAAATAAAAAATTACAATATACACCAAAATATCAATTAAAAATCACAGGGCGGAGTTCAGATGGTTACAAAGCAAACTGCTTTGCAACCCCTGCTCTTCCACTCAAACCCTGAAGAAAAATAACACAAAAGTAATGGGTAATACAATCCAAGGTATTAATTATCAGTTACAACTAAAAAAAAAAAATAAATTTAAGAGTAAACATTCCAACCTTTATAATTCAATATATATTGAATTGCCATATATGCATACCAAAAAAGTAATTAATGATTTCTCTGACTGCACTGATCACTATAAACTAAATCCCTGACCTTAGCTTTGAAGGATGACACGGGGAGACTTTCAAGTCCAGTACCCATATACTTATTGTAAAATTTATAAATGGAGAAACCAGTTTGAAAGAAGTCAAAGTGCCCAAGAGAGAATATTAAAGGCTCCTAAAGAAATATAGAGTTGAAATTGGTATCAAGTTGAAGAGGATATTATTCCAGACAAAACAATACAAGAAGAAACAAGTTATATAGAGATATCTCAGTTTTTTGAAAGGGAGAAGATTTTAAGACAGAAATCGAAGGAGGATACAAGGATTTCATTAGATTAAAGGGAGATAATAAGAGAGAAAACGCAAGAAAGAAATTGAAGGTGGATTCATGGATTATTTTAGGTTAGTTAAAGATACTAGAATCATATTAGATTCAATATATATATATATGCATGCTAAATCTATCCAAATGTGTTTTTGTGGCAACCGGTTTTGTCCATTCATCTGTATTATGATAGATACTCAGAAACGTAAGCCCATACTGGCAGCCATGTTAGTTTTAACTGTTTCCAGGCCCGGCTTTAGAGACGCATTTCGCTTTTCATTATTTCGAAAAAAAAATGTATCGTGAAGTGAATTTTGATGATTTTAAATAGTGGCAAAATAGTCCATTTGCTGGAATCTAAACGGGAGGGGAAGTGAACGAGAGTGCTGGGAGGGGTAATATATTCGATACGATGAATTTTTTATTTCAAAAATTTACTCCAAATTTCAATTTTCGTCATAAATTTTACCATTTTTCTTATTTTATTAGCCAAAAATTTGAAATTTCTAAGCTATCCTATTGAATTTATTACCCCACCCAGTACCCCAATTCACTCCCCATACCGTTAGATTGCTCCAAAATAACTGATTTGCCACTATTGAAAATGATCAAAAATCACTGTACAATGCATATTTTCTTCGAAAACCACGAAAAAGACGAAATTTACGAGGGGGCGGTAAACTGCAAAATTACCGGTAATTTATTATTGTATACATGTTTTATGGAATACCTACTATTTGTAGGTACTTTAAACCTGTTTTGGGCAATTGTCATACGAAACTTGTTTTTTTGGCGCTCTAGTTCCTCGGAACAGATTGCTTATCAATTTGCCCAAGTGTCTGTAATTTTGGAATTTTTGGCTGAAAATGGTCTCAAATGATTTGGTTCGACTCACTGATCAAGAATCCGAGTGCGAAATCGATTCTGTCCGGCCGGCCGACCGGCCGTAGGCACGATAACTCTCGAACGAAAGGAGTTAGCGGATTGAAAATTGCAAGGTGGTTTTGGAGCGTAAATATCTCGGACAAGTTCGTTAATGGGCGTTAACCATCAAGGGGTTTCGGAGTTATGGCCGATTTTAGTAAAAATATTTTTTATGAATATTTCCGAAACTGATCACTCGATCTATCGAAATTTAGCACCAGACTGTAGAAGACAGTAGAATATTGACCTTTATACGCATGTGAAGTTTTGTATTGACCAGATTACCGCAAAGTGTCAAAAAAAAAATTTGAAAATGTGGTACAGTTCTCATTCTCATGATTGCTCATTTAATCTTCATAAATAAACTATTATTTGAATTGAATTTCCTTTTTGATGCAGTTCTATCATATTAATACATTGATATAATTCCCAACTCTGAGAAACCAATACCAGATATAATTTGTCTGTTTGAACTAGAGCGCCAGAAAGCTCCTGTCCACAGGGCTTGAACCCATTTTTGATTATAAGGGCGTATATTCATTCAAATTTATAGCTTGTTCAGGGGTACCCCAAGGATCGAATCTGGGGCCCCTTTTGTTCCTTCTCTTCATTAATGATATTTGCACCTCGATAAAATCTAGCAAGCTTCTTTACGCAGATGATATGAAAATTTTCGCAGAAATACGAAACATTGAAGATTGTCATCGACTACAGGGCGATTCGAACAATCTTTCTGAATGGTGCGCGGAAAATAAGTTAACTTTCAATGTTGAGAAATGCAAAATCATGAGCTATTCTAGAAAAGTGATCACATACACATTTATTATTATATAATCCTGTAATTGGGCTTCGACCTGTTAGATTTATTATGTCTAAATAAGTAAGAATCCATTGATATAATTCCAAACTCTGAGAAACCAATACTTCCGGAGATATAATTTTTCTGTTTGAACAAGAGCGCCAAAAAGCTCCTGTCCACAGGGATTGAACCAATTTGAACATTTATCTCGATTGTTCTCGATAGTTTCTTGCAAAGGCATGGAAATCTGAGAAACCTTGACATTTTAGAATTAAATGTATATTCCGAAATATGATGAAGCATCACTAAGTGAGAAATTGTAGTCTTAGTACACCGCTCACTTATAAAAAGGTACACGTTCATCTTACATTCTGCTCACTATATTTAGAGGTATTTGGAGGACATGTTATTGTTTTGTCTTTGCTGGGTGGTGGATCAAGCAACGGTATATACTTGTCATGACATTATTTTTTCGTCTTCCCACATAGTAAGAAGTCCGCTATGACAACGATTTGAATGGTGTAGGTGAAATTTACGACGATTGTCTTGGAACTGTCTTCTTTGGCATGCAAATTGTCTTAAACGATTTGGTTTGATTTACTGACCAAGAGTCCGTGCTCTAAATGGATTCTGTCCGGCCGGTCGTTAACACGATAACTCTCGAATGGAATGAGATTTACAGTTGAAATCAGTAGTGTAGGTTTCTGAGATAAGTATCTCGGTTAAGCTCGTTATCCGGAGTAATGAAAAAAAAATTTTTTTACATTACAAATTCCAATTTTTTAAAGATGCAGTTTCATCATAATAATCCATTGATATTAACAAATTGATACTTTCGAAGATATGATTTTTCAAAATTTTAACATCAAATCGTAACTCTATGATTTCACAGAATGCTCATACATGTCATCACACACAATATACCCTAGGTAAGGTATATTCTTTTTGTAATCTTTGTCATATATAAGTGTTCCGTGATTGTGTTGTAAGGTATGATTGTGAGCAAAATGACCAATGAAACAACCTCAGCTATCGTAGATAGCTCTCGGATAATCCATATGATGATGGAAATATATACTTTGGTAAGTTAATAAAATTGGTTTCAGAATATCTCCAGTGAAAACAAAATATATTAGCTGAATTTCAATTGATATAAAATAATTATTATTTTCATTGTATATTGGAGGAATGAATATCTAGGATAAGTTTGTTATTGGGTAGAATCGGTCTGGTGGTTTCGGATTAATAATTTTTGGAACTCTTGTTGAATTTAATTTCTTCAATGATGTAGTTCTATCATATGAATCCATTGATATCATTCCCAACTGTGAGAAACCAATACTTTCGGACATATGATTTATCAAAGTTTGAACAAGTGCGCCAAAGCTCCTGTCCACAGGGCTTTCCAAAATTTTTTAATATCATTATCCAGCCTGGATGTATCCACGCAGATCCCTTCCATCCGAGTTACCAAAGTCCCAATCACATCGTAAAAAAAATTCCAGTATTTCCGAGATCTTGGCGCTCTATTACCTCATAAATCTCCTGTCCGCAACCGGTGCCAAACCATAAATCTAGGGATGTCCAGCGCAGTCGAAAGAAGTCCCATTCTATGTTAATATTTTCCCTTATATATCTCGGAGATCTCTCTATGTTTTTTCGCCAAAGCTGATATGAGATACTCCAACTTCTTTATCGCTTTCTTGTTCTCAGAAGTTTCCTTGATCTGAGTTCTTGGACTGCACTATTTTCAAACCATTTGAATATCACGTGAACTGTTGACTATGGATAATCGAGTTTCAATAAAAGTATATTATTTTCTTTAATAGTTGCTTCCATGGGATTGTCGTCCAATATCGCCAATCAATAACACATTCGTTAAAAAGATCACTCCAATTTTAGTGTGGTGGAGTATGACACTCGAAAAATAATTAGTTATCTCAGGCAACTCGCCTTCCTATCCGCGGATGATAAGTTGAACTCGTTAAGGTTGAAAATGAACATATTTTAACAATTTCGTCCAAATGTCTATAATTTTCTAATATTGAAACGAAAATAGCCTAAAACGATTAATTTTGGGCTTATGAAGAATTCGTTGTCATATCCAATTATATCCGTCTGGCTATCCATCCGGAGTAGGTTTGTGTAGAATTGCCTGGGCTAAGTTCGGAAATGGGAATTATCGATATTTTATTTTACCAATATTTCCTCTACTGAAGAATATGTTGGGTTTGCCTAGTAGCAGAGCTTTGCCAAGCACTGAAGAAAAGTGCTTCGGGCCCTAAACACTAAGCACTCAATGAAAATAATCCTGAGACTCGAGCACAAAGCACCGCCGCGTTATTACAAAATGCTCGCGATTACTGAGCAATTTATAAAAGTAATACGATTTTTCGAGCAGTATGCACTAAGAACTTCCAGAAAGCTGTTGAAAATGAGGATATTGCGAATTGTATTATAATATTGTAATCTATTGGAGAAACTTGCAATCCTCACATGCATCATTGACGGATGAGAAATGGAGTGCAGCGAAACAAATTTCTATAAAACTAACAAAATTCGTTCTATTCTCAAACATAATTGAAAAGGTATTTATTATTTAAGGAAATGATGATACAATGAATTGAAATATTATGTTTTTCCTGCACATGCAAAATGCATTCCCCATAATTCAAAAATGGGATAAAACCCGAAACATACAGGGTGTTTCATCATAAACTGGACAAACGAATACAGCGTGTAGATGACATCGGGAGAATCATTTTTGCCTTATGACATATACCCCGTTTTCGAAGCATAAGCGAGATACAGGGTGTTCAAGGTAATTTTTGACCAATATTCTATCGAGTGTGGTCAGTTATGTGTAACATTTGAAATAATGGTTTTTGATCACATCTCAGTATTTTTTTATGCTCAATTCTGAAATGATATAAGATTCTGAAAAAAGTATTTAAAAATGGCGGAAAACCTGCAAAGTTCGAAATTTATTTACGTGGTTGCCAATTTGAGTTTCACTCTATGAATTATCTCAATTTTTTTAGAAATTCTGTGAAAAAATTTTTTCAAAATTCGAACACAACTTTTTTTTTACATGTCTACAGCAAAAATAAAATTTCATTCGAAATTGATGAACTTTTCCACGCTTATACTATTCTTCAACCTTAACGAAAATATGTAAACAGAACCGAAAAATATCGATGGGTTTGTTTTTTATAGCCATTCAAAGTTTCCACTCGGATATTTTACTTATTCGTTTTTTGAAAACTGGTTTGGCTATGAGGGCAAAAAGTTTGAAATTGAACTGCCGAAGCATTCCAGATGGAAATTAAAATTTCTCAAAAAAGAATTTTTGTGTTCATATTTCAATAAAACTCTGGCTGGAATCGAACTAGTGACCTTGCGATAGGAATTACTCTTAGCTCTAGATAGAAATTGAAATTATTCGGAACCATAGACATAAAATAACATGGACTCTGGTTATGAGAAAGAGACCATTGATATCAGCATTGAAAAAAGACAGAATAGTTAAAGGCAAACCATAGTATAAGAATATATTCATATAATTTGGCGATTGGCAAAATCACAGAATAAGAAACATTGGTTTCCTTTATCCTTTGACATTTCTTGTATACTGTATTGTTTGGTTTCATGTATTGTGTATGTGTTTTGGTGATTTGTAGACAGAATAATTAAAGGCAAAATATTGTCATTTAAATCCGAGACTCGTTTCAGAATATTCTGATACTTATAATCTGAAAATATTTCTCATAAATTTCCCTACTGTAATTCATTCAGCTTTTTCGATACTCATTCAAAATAATCAATATTCCTCTTAAAAAAAATCGGGATTTTCCAATATACCCCAATTTCCAATTTGTGTATTTGCCCATGGTATAAAAAGACCATTGTTTTTATACCATTATTTGCCTTTAATTATTCTATCCTTCATAACATCTCTCTTTCTAATGTATTCCGCAACGAACTGTGTGATAAAGTTACGTGAGGGCCAGTCCATGTTATTCTATGTCTATGTTCGGAACATATTAGTTACCTAGCAACAGTAATTCACAGAATTTGACAGTATGTTCGAATTCAACTGAATAAAATTTCGTTAGTTTCTTATAAAACATTTCAATTCGAGCAGAAATTAAATAATCAATGTTGGAAATAATTATTTGGTTCAGCGAATCAAGAAAATCAAGAAAGTGAGAGAATATTGTGTTATAGCAAATTTTTTTTTAATATTTAATTTTATATTTCACTAACGCAAGAATATAACACAATAGTAGACAAATTTAACAATTAATTGAACAACTCTGACGAAATTATAGATTATAATTCAGTTTCAAAAATATTCCCATTCATTTGAACACACAGTCTCGCTCTTTTCACCACACTGTTCACCGCTGAACCTATTATTCCTTGATTATGACGAATTTCCTGGGCAGCTGATTCAATTCTTCTTTCGATTCTACTGGAACTCGCTTGTTGTAGACCAGACTTTTCATATGACCCCAGAAATAAAAATCCAGTGGAGTTAGATCTGGAGAACGTGGAGGCCATGCAACAGGTACAAACCGACCAATCCATCGCCGTGGGTATTGGGAGTCTAGAAACTCGCGTACACTCCTGACTGTGTGCGCAGGACAACCATCGTGTTGGTACCAAATACCTCTAAATTGATTCAAAGGAATATTTTCCATGAGATCTGGTAGAGTCTCTCGTAAAAATTGATAGTAACCATTTCCAGTCAATGTTTCAGGGAGAATGAAAGGTCCGATGATGAATCTGTCCTTCATTCCCGCCCAAACATTGACTGAAAACCTTTTTTGACTATTCATCGAAACCGAAGAATGTGGATTATTGATTTGCCATACCACATTATTTTTTCTGTTAAAAAATCCATCTCTATGAAAGGTAGCTTCATCGCTGAATAAAATGAGACGTGGAAAATCTCTATTCGCACGCGTTCTTCTTAAAATGAATTCACAGAATTCTTTCCTTTTACTGCAATCACCTTCTTCTAATTTTTGACATCTTTGAAAATGATATGGGTGGTAGTGATTCCTTTTTAGAACTATCCATACAGTCGATTTACTTTGGTTCACACTGGGGTGATTAGATATCATTTTAGTTGATATTTTAGGATTACTCTCAACCAAATCCAGGACACGTTCATCGTGTCTTCGTATTGTTTCTTTTTTCTTTCGGTTAAGAGTGCCATCTTCACGTAATTTACGTACTGTTGCCATAAATGTTTTAAAGTTTGGTACTGATCGGCTTGGAAATAGCGGGCGTATATTTCTCTCGCTTTCCTCCCTGAGTAATTCGCTTCATAATAAGCCTGAACCTTATCATTTTTCTCCAAGATTGAATATTTCATTTCTGCTCAAATTAAAATGGTTTTCAAGAAACTTGCGAAATAATATTCAGTGAATTCGAATAATCTATCAAATGCTTTGAATTACCGTTGCTTGGTAACGATAATTAATATGTTCCGAATAATTTCAATTTCTATCAAGAGCTAAGAGTAATTCCTATCGCAAGGTCACTAGTTCGATCCCGGCCAGAGTTTTATTGAAATATGAGCAAAAAAATTTTTTTTTGAGAAATTTTAATTTCCATCTGGAATGCTTCGGCAGTTCAATTTCAAACTTTTTGCCTCATAGCCAAACCAGTTTTCAAAAAACGAATAAGTTAGATATCCGAGTGGAAACTTTGAATGGCTATAAAAAACAAACCCATCGATATTTTTCGGTTCTGTTTTCATATTTTCGTTAAGGTTTAAGGAAAATTTTTTTCACAGAATTTCTTAAAAACTTGAGATAATTCATAGAGTGAAACTCAAATAGGCAACCGCGTAAAAAAATTTCGAACTTTGCAGGTTTTCCGCCATTTTTAAATACTTTTTTCAGAGTCTTATATCATTTCAGAATTGAGCATAAAAATATACTGAGATGTGACCAAAAACCATTATTTCAAATGTTACACATAACTGACCACACTGGATAGAATATTGGTCAAAAATTACCTTGAACACCCTGTATCTCGCTTATGCTTCGAAAACGGGGTATATGTCATAAGGCAAAAATGATTCTCCCGATGTCATCTACACGCTATATTCGTTTGTCCACTTTATGATGAAACACCCTGTATATATGACAACAACATATTATTATATTATGAAACTAGGGCAAATTGTTTTCTTTTCGTTAATAATAAAAAAAGCACGTGAATTCAGTACTCATTTGGGGCAGTTTCCAATTAATACATAATTCAATTCGAGTTGAGCAACATGACGTCAGTGCTTCTTTAAATTTTTCAAAATATCAAAAATATAATCTGCAGATGGCACATAGCATAATTTTTTATTGTGATTGTATTCATATAAATATATCGAATAAATCTGTGAATTAACATGTAAATTTCCGAACAAATTTCACTTATATCTTCTTGATAGACGTTCCACATGACAATGCTTTGACACTGAATAATTTTCAGGAGTTGGTAATATTCACATATTCACGCCCCATAACATGAATCAATAACCAACAACTGATAATTATTAGTTATTACAAGTTCCGTTCATGCCTCGATAATTGATCACCCTAGTAGACATAATCTCCTCCTACCACAGCGCATCTGCGTCTATTCGTGATACGACAAGATTTCGGAAAGGCTTAGTGCCTAGTAATCCTCGGAAGTGCTCGGGAGCACTTAAGGCATTATTAAGCACTAAGCTTTCTCACGAAGTGCTTGAATTACTAAGCACTAAGCACTGGTTTTAAATAGTTTTCGGGAGCACCGACAGGGTTCAAGCACTAAGCACAATGCTATGTCGTAGATGTACCTAGTAGAATAATTTCGTAACGGCATCCGTATTCAGAAATAGGGTGTTTTAAAAATCTTTTCATGCACATTTTTGGCGCTCTAGATCCTCGGAACTGAGTGCTTATCAATTTGCCCAAATGTCTGTAATTTTCGAATTTTTCGATGAAAATGGTCTTAAACGATTTGGTTCGACTCACTGATCAAGGATCCGTGGTCGAAATTCATTCTGTCCGGCCGGTCCGGCCGGCCGGCCGGCCGTAGGCACGATTACTGTCGAACGGAATGAGCTAGACAGTTGCAATTTTCAGAGTAGGTTTGGGAGATAAATATCTCGGCTAAGTTCGTTATTGGGCAAAATCAGACAGATGGTTTCGGAGTAACAGAAAAAAATTTTTTTTTACAAGGCAAATTCCAAATTAATTTTTTTTCAATAAGCTGTTTTACCATAAGAATCCAATGATATCATTTTCAACTCTAACAAGCTAATACTTTCGGAGATATGATGTTTCAAAATTTCAATAATAAATCGTATTTCAACGTTGTCACAGAATGATATTATTCTATATATGAATTGTCATAATGTCAAATGATGTTCCTGCGACATGACATTATATAATCAATCGAAGAATTGTCAGCGAAGTGAGAAAAATCTCAGTTGTTTGCTCCGAAATTAGGTTTTCTTAGAAAATTCTTAAATTTCGGAACGGAACATGAAGTAGAGATCTGAGAGTAGTGAGACTGCTTTTCATCCATAGACATAGATATAACTCTCGAACGGAATAAGGTAGGTAGTTGAAATTTTCAGAGTAGATTTTAGGGAGATGAATGTCTCGGTTAAGTTCGTTATTGGGCAAAATTGGCCAGATTTAATTTGATTTCTTCCATGGTGCAGTTCTCATTCTCATGATTGCTCATTTAATCTTGATAAATAAACTATTATTTAAATTGAAGTTCCTTTATAATGCAGTTCTATCATATGAATACATTGATATAATTCCCAATTCTGAGAAACCAATACTTTCGGAGATATAATTTGTCTGTTTGAACTAGAGCGCCAGAAAGCTCCTGTCCACAGGGCTTGACCCCATTTTTTACAAATGTGTCGAAACTAGTGGCAACATGAAATGAAATTTTGCATTTTCTTCTTTGTTTGATTAATAACTTTATTATTTCATAATTCTCAAATCCAAACATCTCGAAAACGGCATACTATATCGAGTTTTACCAAAAGTAGCTATTCTATGTCTGTACTAGATAGACGAAAACTGATGTCGATGCCTGAGGGCATGAGAAACTCATTAGCGCAAACCGCATATCGTTTTCTGTCACCGTTACATAGTTACCGGATGTTTTTCGAAAATCTGCATTTTCGAAATATTGCTGTTAGACCAGGGGCCTTTAAAAATGATAAAAAGTGAAAAAAAAATTATAGTAGATTGAAACCCATTGGAAAAGGAAGAGAATATAACGAAAATTATAGGAAAAATAATTTAATGGCGATCTGAGGTCGCGAAGGGGAAGAGGGCGAGTTTTTAAGGGTAAAAAACGGTTTATCTCGATTTCCGGCAAAACTACAGGTCCTATGGAGAAAAGTTGAATGGCAAAGTTGTAGGTAATAAAAAGATCTACAACTTTTGTCTTCACACTTTTTTCACATAACCTCAAAATTTATGTAAAAAATTCAAATAACCACGTTTTTGGTTTTTAATTTTTATCTTTTACAAAAAAAAATATTTTTTCACCAAATTTGGTAAAAACTTACCTTTTCATGTCCCAAATACACTGTAATTTTTTGGATTTGAAATATTTTTGTTTTCACCTTAATTTGACTTAATATCGAAAAAGCACCCAAATTTTCAATCAAAAATTCTCACGTCAAAATATCTGCTTTTTTAAAAAAGTACATGGATTTTTTGTTCATTGGAGTCTCTACTTTGTGATGGTGTAAAAACATATACATTACTATGTTAAATTTTCTCGGAAAATGCTAAGTTAATAAAGTTAATATTTAATAAGATATCTACAATATTTTCAGAAAGTTGTACAATCTTCTCTAAATTATATGTGTAGATGCCTATTTACTGGTCTTTTGAGATAACTTGTATACCTGAGTGACAGACGGATAATTTTAGCCCATCAAAAGTTATTTCATAGAGAAGGGAGGAAGGGGCTATGAGGGTCTGCGCCTTACTGCCTGTTACTTCGTAGCATTTTCTGGGAGAATTTACCATGGTAATGTATATTTTTTTTAGACCATCAGAAAGTAGATATTTTAACGAATAGAAAGACACCTACTTTACTGAGTATTTTTAATTGAAAATTAGGATGCTTTTTCGATATTAAGTCAAATTAAGGTGAAAACAAAAATATTTCAAATCCAATAAATTACAGTGTATTTGGGACATGAAAAGGTAAGTTTTTACCAAATTTGGTGAAAAAATATTTTTTTTTGTAAAACATAAAAATCAAAAACCAAAAACGTGGTTATTTGAATTTTTTGCATACATTTTGAGGTTATGTGAAAAAAGTGTGAAAACAAAAGTTGTAGATCTTTTTATTACCTACAACTTTGCCATTCAACTTTTCCCCATAGGACTTGTAGTTTTGCCGGAAATCGAGATAAACCGTTTTTTACCCTTAAAAACTCGCCCTCTTCCCCTTCCCGACCTCAGATCGCCCGTAAATTATTTTTCCTATAATTTTTGTTATATTCTCTTCCTTTCACAATGGGTTTCATTCTACTATAATTTTATTCGGTTTCAAAAATTATCGACCCTGGTCTATGTGACATTTGCTCCGTTGAAAATTTTACATTTCTGTAAAATCATTCTCGTAGCTATTTACTACGCAGAATTCAACGACGTTCACTCAATTCTCTACAGATCGATGTTTTATCATATCTCAGTATGAACATATTTTTTCAAATGTATATATATTTTTGCATATTTCAATAGGGCTTGAACTTAAAATTTCAATATAGCATACTTGATGTTTTTCAACATTTTCGAATTTCATTGCACGTTCGAATGTTGAACAGAAGTTTCGAACTAAAGAGATATTTCACTTTTTGAATCAACGTTTGAGAACTAATATTTACATTGTTTCATTAATTATCGCATCCTCCATCTTCTTATCTGGAGGTTGAAATTTGATTACTACAGAATATTAAGTGTTCATAATTTTTTAAATGGATATTTCAAGCTTTATCGAAATATACAAAAATATACGTGGCGTCACATAAAAAAAAAATCCATACCAATATCTAATGAAATAATTGTTTGCGGAAATTTTAATTAACGTCAAAAGTAGCTACGAGAATGTTTTTACAGAATTGGAAAATTTTCAACAGATGAAAAGTTACAGCAATATATGGAAAATGCATATGGCCGAAAAACAACCCGCTTACTATGTAGCGTTGACAGATATCCACATTAGGTTTTCGACAATGACTTTCTCGTGAAAATTGGCCCCTCCCACACCGACATCAGTTTTCGTCTATCTAGTACAGAAATATGACTTCCCCTTCAAAACAGTCCAATTTGGCCCATATCTGTACATTCACCCCTCTGATCACCCTAAACATGCATAAAATCTTATTCAGTTCGAATACACAAAATTTTCGTTTAGTGCAAGCTCAACAAACCTTCCATTAAAAATACTTTCTACGCGCTCTACGATCCAAGAAATAACCGCGATTCTTCAACACCTACGGTTCGTGACATGTCACGATTTGATAAAAGCCCGAAAGGGCCAGCGTAGTGTGGACTGTCTAAGAAACACACAATTCCCTTTAAACAAACTGATGCACATGCAGAATGGCCATGAGGTGACAATAAGGCTTGTTTCACATGCATACGGTTCCATCTGGGTCGGTTCGTATTCTGTTCCAACCGAAAACGAATGAAGCCGTTTCATACATATACGGTTCATATTAGGTTTTATGTTATCTTCCGAAACACAGGCTCAATCACAATTCAAATTTTTTCGTGACGTCAGATTCAACAAATTTATTCAAAGTTTGGCTAAGATCTGGCTGAGTTTCAGCATTTTCTGACGAATATTCAAAATGATCGAATTATCCAAAATCTTGAATTTGCATCGGGTATAGAAAACGCTGTAGCACCCTCCAATTTTGACTTGATTGTAACTATTCCAGGAAATGGATAATGCAGTCTTATTATTGCTTTATTCAGATTTCGGGAAACAAGACTAGGTATATCTCAGGTACAATTTCGCTTTTTGTAATAATTATACTGTAAGCCCATTCAGTCGGTTCCTTAACATTCACTTCTACACCTAATATTTCCATCCTAGCCAATTCTAACTCTAATTCTCCAAATGAACTGATGGACACTTTACGAAGTGGTTCTACGACTGAATTGACCATTTCACCTACTTCTAAATGACATGTTTTTTCTTTACCCAGTTTATACCTTCAAATATATCCCTATACTCTTGATTGAATCCAATTCCTGGGAGAATGAGACAGATTGAATTATTTTTATAACTTTAAGATCTGTTCATGTTTCCAGTCCTGTAACAGTGGTACAATCTAATTCAAGAATAACAAAACAAAACTGACTCTCCCGCTCATTAATGTGACACCTCCAGACAGTCTGACCTCCTACAGATACATTTTATTTATTGAACGTTGCTTCTAATTAACAATTATTGTGCTATTCAATTTCTAGTCAGTCCTAGACTTTTATAGAAATATAAATAATTGATCGATTCGGTTCGACAGAAAGTGTATGGGACAAGCCAAAGATATACAAGTGTATGCAGTTCAAATATCAAACAATTTTGCATCACTCAATGAAAAATTATATACGATTTACACTTATTTATTCAATATTGTGACAATTTAGAAAAACAATTAGTTTAGTATTTCCAGAAATTAAGGATAAAAATAAAATATTCAATAGCTTAACATATTTTGGTACAACGAGTCAAAAACTTAAAAGGTTTCTTCAAAACCAACAGGTGAATATCTCATTCCGGACAAATAATAACCTTGCCAAATTCATAAAAAACAATAAATCGAAAAGGAATAAAGAAGATAAATCCGGTGTTTATCAATTAAATTGCGGGAGTTGTGACAAATCATATATAGGAAAAACTGGTAGAAATTTTGGCATAAGAATAAAGGAACATCATCACAGCTTCAAAAACAACAAAATTAATTCAAATTATTCAAATCATTTATTAGCAGAAGGACATAAGTTTATCCCGGATTTCAAAATTCTACACAATTTGAATAAAGGTGCGCAACTTAATTACTGGGAAATGGTCGAAATAAATAGGGAAAAACATACGGGTAATTTAGTTAATGAACAATTAGATCTAAATTTTTCACCGTTACTCAATCTATTCAAATAGAGAATCAATTTATAAATAAAAGCATTAGGAATGAATTATTGTTAATGTGTACAAAGAAACCAGCAGTGAAATCTCATGTAATTAGATTTAAATAAGTCTATTATGTAATTTGTTTTAAATAAGTTTCTCATGTAATTAGTTTTAAATGATTCTGTGTCCATGTCATCTAGGTATAGGGAGATAATAACTTGTTAAGAATTTAGTATGATGTAGTCTGATGAAGTCGCTGTGTCGACGAAACGCGTCACAATATTGAATAAATAAGTGTAAATCGTATATAATTTTTCATTGTGTTAATATGGATTTGCATCAAGTAAAAGCCACAAGCATTAAAAATTTTGCATCATTTATGTATGCATTCATTAGTACTGTAAAACGCTTTCTTAATAACATCGTTTTCACCGTTTTTCCACACTCCCGTCTATTCAATGTTCTCACCCTTAGACTATAGAAAGAGGAGACTCGGAGACACAGTATCTCATTCATAAATTCTCCAATATATGAAGCCAACATGTCCCATGGGTGGGACAGAGATAGCACAAGGATAGCAATATGAGTCACATTTGTATTGGCAACACCGGAGAAACTAACTCCACCCAATTTGAACATGCACCAGTGGCGTAGATTCCGATATTAAATCAATGAAAATTAAATAACAATGAGTGAACTATCTGTCCATATCTGCAAGCACGATAATTCTCGAACGAAAGAAGCTAGAGTGCTGAAATTTGCAGGGTGGATTTGTGGTCCAAATGCACTGGTTATATTCGGTAATGAGTTCAATAAGCGGAAGGGTTTCGGTGTCATGGATGTTTAAGATTATTTTCCGAATAGTTCGGAAACTACGCATCCTATGTAACGAATAATAACCGTAAGGCGTGTGAAAAATGTAATATAACGACTATAAAGACAAAAAGAATAAATTAAATATTCGATAGCATTTTCATTATATTCAAAATCAATTGTGTTCTATGTAGGCTATGTTACTGTGGCCTTACGCCACCTTAGGCACAGCACTGTTAATTAAATTTTTTTTATCCAATAATGAAAATTTCTCTCCTAGTCATGTGACGTCCTATTCCAAGGCAAACTACTCTCAATCTTCTGTTATACAAGCACTCATTTATCATTTACTGCATTTCTTAAGATTTCTGTTGTAAAAGAGACAGACTGGAGATTCAGTGAATATAAGAGTAGCGGAACATAAAAATTCAATACTCCAAAATGAATTAACTGGTTTAGGATAATAAATAAATAATGCTCCATGCAAGAATTGTTTTTGATGATAATTAATGATAATACTATTTATATTTCGAGATATTAAGGAGCTGACCATTAAAATCTTCAAGTCTTCATTTAACTGTTCTCAATTATTGGAAAGTGTTTCTGACATAGGCATCGTTATATAATCATCATGAACCATCAATATATTTGAAAAATTGCTATTAATTCAGTTATTGTTTAGCAACTCTATCCTAAATCTTATAAAAAGGATATTGAATGAAACACTATATTGAATAAAAAACACAAATAATATTGAAGTCTTTTAATTTAACTCACTTAGCAACTGCAAGAAACTCACGTGTGATTTTATTTGGACATACATACTTTATTGTCATACATACCAAGATCATTCAGAGGTATTATAAAGAGAATTTACAAGTACAATAATTATGAGCTCACAAACAAACCATAAGTACAAATGTTTCTATATATTTAAATTTTTATACTGCTACAAGATAATATACTACTGAAACCTTCATTTGCCTTGGGCTTTTGAGAATTAACTGTTTACATCCACTTAATTACTAAAAATTCTGAAAAATGAATATTATTAACAATTTATTGAATTTTTTATATCCTTCACCATATTTCAAAGTTATTGGCAAGTCATTGTACATATACCCTCACTATAACTAATTGAATATTCTCAATCAAATAATCCTGTAACATATACCGCCGTATTCACAAAGCGTTGTTAAATATTTAAATCTCCGTTAAGTCCTAACTGAGGACCTCAGTTAAGGATAAATAAGAATCGCATCCACAGTTAACGTATGTAACGGTGCTGAAACAGGCCTGTTTCACGTTAATTTTCACTTAAACTGAGGTTTTGATTCTTATTTATCCTTAACTGAGGACCTCAGTTAGGACTTAACGGAGATTGAATGCTTTGTGAATACGGCGGATTATATCTCAATTTTTATATCAAATCTAAAGTCTTGAAAGCAATTTGCTGCTGATACTTGTCAATCTGTAGCATCATAATCACATACGTTCTTCTATTACATTTCAGAACTATTTCCATACCTCTATTCAGAATCTTTTATAAGTTTTCAATATGACCTTTTTACAAGTTGAACATTACAAAAGAAAAGTACTCAACATACAGTGGACAGTGGTCTTCAACAAAAATAATGCTGTATTCATATGAACCTTATTCCTCAATCTGACAAAAAATTCACGCTTTTATAGACATCTTAATAGAAATATAATTCACATGACTTTCAAATTTGCATCTATTAGTAGGCCTAAATAGTCATAAGTCTCATGAACTGGTTCGATATGTATCAATTTTCACAGTTAGATTACTCAAAACGTTAACTCATAATCATAAATTGCTTACTAACGATTTCTTTATGTTAACTTTAAAAGTATTATCACAAAGCCAAAAAAAAGTCGAACGAAATCATCATTGTTTAATTTAAACATATGTTCTATATCCTCTACAGAAACAAACCATTTTATCACCAGCAAACAACGTTATTTGACAATTCAATACATATCAAAAAATGTCATAGATATACAACAAAAATAACAATACAGTATATACATCTACTGAAACCTGAACCATATCCATATAAAAATAACCACAATAATTTTCGAAAAGAATTCATGCTTTTGCATTTTCCTCTTATGCGTCCCTGATCTACTTTCCTGCTCCTTTATTACAATTCTATCAGCTTTTATAAGCATAGTTAAATTCCTTCACTTCTGGTTTGTGCTGTGTTCCATTGATACAATGTATAGTTCTACAGAAATCCTTCAGTTTACGTTCCATGATGTCACTCATAAATCCAATACAAAAAACTTCTGCCCCCAGTACTGGGTACTTACCTGAGAAAAAAAAACATAAAGCATGATTATTACATATAAATATTGTGACTCAAATTAGATACGAACAAAAAACACACAAAAAAACATACAACTCTTATATTAATGTTTTTCGACATAAGCTCTAATTGGAGAGGAAGTAAATTATCATAAAAGGATACTGTGGGAGGTATATTCATCATTGAATGGTTTCTTTCTGGGTTTTCTCCCCCAAACTATGAAAAATATCTATTAAATAAAGATGTATTATTTTGTGAATAGCTTTTGCGTAAGAAACACAGTATTTGTCAGTAGCAATAGGTAAATCGAACAATGTTGCCTAACAAACAATAACGAAACAACTTCAATGATGAAACAACGTAACGTTTTGGAGTCTAAATCAGACTCCTTCTTCAGACACTAACAAAAATCTATAGCTATTCTAAAATTCGAGAATAGCTATATCAACAAAAAATAATTTTGAAGATTTTCGTTAGTGTCTGAAGGAGTCTGATTTAGACTCCAAAACGTTACGAAATAGTTGTTTCATCGTTGATGTTGTTTCGTTATTGTTTGTTAGGAAACATTGTTCGATTTATTGCTTCTGACAAATATTGTGTTTGTTAAGCATAAGCAATTCACAAAATAATGAATTTTTATTTAATAGATATTTTTCAGAGTTAGGGGGAGAAAACCCAGAAAGAAACCATTTAATAGAGAGGAAGTGATGTGTTTCATTTAATTTATTCCTAATAAATAGTTCAACATACCTTGTTTCTTGAAAAAGCTAATAGCTCTTTCCATTGTCATTCCATCCTTTACTAACTTTCAGGAAGAATGTCACAATCCAAATTGGTACCAATATCGCCATAACCTGTGACTTTAGTACCTGTCCACTCAACTGGACGCCTGATAGACATTTCACCAAGACACGATTACATAATAAAGGATAGGCGGCTTCTTTTTGTCTTAAAGTCAAAGCAGTAAATACTTCTTTTGAAAACCCTGGATTTGCGTGCACAGATCTGTACCACATCGAGCTTGTTTCTAGATGAGGAAGGTTGTTGTTCTTACAAAATGGTAGCCTTTTGGTGAATAAAAGGCCAATTGAATGTCAATGCAAATGCTCTCAAAGTTGGTTTATCTGCTTACTCAGTTTTTTCAACATTCTCTCAAATAAACTACTCAGAGCTTCAGGTTCAACAGATGCCTGAAAAAAAAAATATTCATTGGTCTGATGTCTATATCCACGTTTTTAAACGATAAACAGAAAAAACGTACAAATAAATGCTTCTGAACCTTCCAAGACATTGTACAAACAGACTGCTGTAGATTACGTATCTTACTCTTCTGATTCTGTTCCTGTTCTAATGACATTCATAGTTGTTCCCACTAGTAGGTATAACACCTATCTAAGACCTCTTTCTGTAAAGAATCAGCATAATTAGTCCTTAAAATACAAATTGATGTAAATTTTTAATAACAATATTCACCTTATTCTGTTTTTAATAGAAGTTGGTGCATCAGTAAAAGTGGAAGGAGTTGAATACAGTTTCTCTACTGTTTGCTCAGATTTTCCAACGGTACTTTCCATTTTCTCTCCTGTGTGAAACAGATCAAACCAGATATAATTAATCGCCAATGTGGTAATAATAATTACAAAAGTTTTACCTGCCACTTGTTGGAGAACAGGTGATAAGTGATTCAGTTCTCTGGTAAGTTCCAATAGTTGATTTGCAAGAATAGGATTAGCATCACTTTGAAGAAACTTTTTACCACCCCCTCGGATAACAAAATCTTTGGGCTCAATATGTTGGGAACATAAGAACAGATTCTGTGGTAAGTTACTGGCGTCAAATAAATTCAGAATAGAGAACCGTATATCCCTTAGCTCAGTATCAGAAGGAAACCTGAAAGTAAACATGGAACAATCTACGCCACTATTAATCAGAATTCTACTTACTTGTGAAAACTCAAATTAAGGTTCAAATGGTCCAATTTTTCACACATTTGACACTTACGAACCATTATTTAAACGTATTTTTCACAAAATATCCTCAAATCACTCAAAATGTCACGTTTTACACCCAAAATTGATTCGGCAACGTTGGTACCAGCTGATAACTTGGAAATGACGATCGATAAAGCAGCTTCAAATCATGAATGAAATCGTCATCTAGTAGCAGAACGGTGTTGCCATATATATTATAAGGCTGAAACTGAAGTGCCGTTTCGCGAATAATTGATGAGATTATGAAAGAAATGCAAAGACGTCATATCAATTGATGGAATAAATTCTCATTTCCATCATTTACCCAAGACTTATTGAAAGAATTCATTTTTAAATGACCATTATAAAATGATTGATTCTTTATTTATCAAAAAACTGAGACAACGTGACAACGTTGCACAATAATTATCGATTTCTTCATTCTGTAGTACTATAATTGGATAGGTCAGTTCTGAACCTTCTGCACAGTGTTGCCAATCTGTTACAATTGTAACAGATCTGTTACTATCGAAAGTAATCTGTTACCCTGTTACTCTGAGCAGAAATCTGTTACCATTTGAAGCAAATCGGATTTTCCTTCAGACGAAATGGTAATTTGTAAGTGTTCATTTTTGAATGTTCAGAATTATTTCCACAGAACACTAATAATATATTATTTCAAATTTCAATAAATGAAGTTTCAATAGCACATAGTCAAATTCATTAATTTTTAGGTTAATGATAATTCTGTTACGGTTTTCTTGGATCTGTTACTATTTTCGATGATCATCTGTTACTCTAGTTTGAAATACTCTGGCAGCACTGCTTCTGCATGTTGGCTTCATGTTCCTATACTACATGCTGTGTCTCTATTTCTATAGTCTAAGTTCTCACCACCAGTTGTAATGATTAAATAGTTTAATACCTGTATAAAGGATTTGAATTTGGTGGTTTTATGCGCTGAAATTGAGAGAGTGTCAATAGTCCTGCGGAAAATCATGGAATCATAGTTCAAAACTGTATATATATAAATGAGTACAAGAAATAGGTAAGACCTGTTTCACCACTTGGTTATAAAGGCCCGGATAAGCTATTTATAACTCATCCTACAGATATTCCCAAAAATTGTTATAACATATTGTATTAAATGAGCTGACTTTAGCATTTCTCAACGAAAATCGAACACATTCCGCCGTATTCACAAAGCATTGTTAAGTGTTTGAATCTCCGTTAAGTCCTAACTGAGGTCTTCAGTTAAGGATAAATTGGAATCGCAACCTCAGTTAACGTATTTAACGGTGGTGAAACAGGCCTGTTTTACCACCTATATTCCTTATTGTCCCTTATTATCCCCAATTTATCCTTAACTGAGGACCTCAGTTAGGACTTAACGGAGATTGAATGCTTTGTGAATACGGCGGATTATGTTTTATCGATATTCATAATCTTTGGATAAACTCTGCACCAGTTATCAAATTGGTTTATTAGATAGGTACATGGAGATGGATTTAAGATCCTCCAAGCAGAGATAGCAATTTATATGTATCATCCATGATCCAAGATCACAGTATAGAGCCCTGGGGAATTCCTAGCTCGCATATACGCTTAACGGACCAATGTACACGGTGATTCACCTATCTTGGTAACCCCAATTTTCTCGGAAACGGCCGAATATATTTTAATTCTGTAAACGCCGTTTTGTACAAGTCATCGTTAACTCGAGATGCGTGTAGAAGTCGGCGTAAAAAATAAAGATGGCTGGCGTCGCGGCGCCGTCAATTTTTCTTTCCCAGGAACATACCTTTTTGGCGCTCTAGTTCCTCGGATCTGAGTGCTTATCAATTTGCCCAAATGTCTGTAATTTTCGAATTTTTCGATGAAAATAGTCTTAAACGATTTGGTTCTACTCACTGATCAAGAATCCGTGGTCGAAATTCATTCTGTCCGGCCGTAGGCACGATAACTCCCGAACAGAATGAGCTAGACAGTTGAAATTTTCAGAGTAGGTTTGGGAGATAAATATCTCAGGTAAGTTCGTTATTGGGCAAAATCGGTCAGATGGTTTCGGAGTAACAAAAAAAAATATTTTTTTTTACAAAGCAAATTCCAAATTAAATTGTTTTGAATAAGCAGTTTTACCATAAGAATCCAATGATATCATTTTTAACTCTAACAAGCTAATACTTTCGGAGATATGATTTTTCAAAATTTCAATAATAAATCGTATTTCGACGTTGTCACAGAATGATATTCTATGTATGAATTGTCATAATGTCAACTTATTTTCCTGAGACATGACATTATCTAATCAATCGAAGAATTGTGAGCGAAGTGAGAAAAATCTCAGTTGTTTGCTCCGAAATTAGTTTGTCTCAGAAAAGTCTTACATTTCGGAACGGAACATGAAGTAAGAGACCTGAGAGTAGCGAGACTGCTTTTCATCCATAGACATAGATATAACTCTCGAACGGAATGAGGTAGGTAGTTGAAATTTTCAGAGTAGGTTAGGGAGATGAATATCTCGGTTAAGTTCGTTATTGGGCAAAATTGGCCAGATTTAATTCGATTTCTTCCATGGTGCAGTTCTCATTCTCATGATTGCTCATTTAATCTTGATAAATAAACTATTATTTGAATTGAATTTCCTTTATGATGCAGTTCTATCATATGAATACATTGATATAATTCCCAACTCTGAGAAACCAATACTTTCGGAGATATAATTTGTCTGTTTGAACTAGAGCGCCAAAAAGCTCCTGTCCACAGGGCTTGAACCAATTTTTATCATGCCATTCGAAACATGATTCAATTCTAAATTTCATTTCCAAATACCGTTTTTCCCCATTTCAAACCGTGAGTGATCTACAGGGTGTTATATGTTAATTCTATTCCATTTTTGCGCGTATGTTCTGGGGAACATTGCGTTATCATTTAGCCCAAATGTCTGTAATGTCTCAAACGATTGTGTTCGACTACCCGATGAAGAATTCAGGTCAAATTTGACTCTGTCCGACCAGCCGGCCGTTGCCACGATAACTTGAGAACGGAAAGAGCTAGTTGAAATTTTCAGGGTAGGTGGCACATCCCAATACGACGGACGAGTTCGTTAATGGGCATGATCAGCCCAATAGTTTCCGAGTAATAATTTTGTTTTCTACCAATACAAATCCGATCGAATTGATACTTGGTGATTAGTTGTAGAATACAAACCTAAGGACGTTTGTGAAATTTGCCATTTTCGGCAAAAAATTCGAAAATTACAGACATTTGGGCAAAATGATAACGCGATGTTCTTCAGAACATCGCGCAAAAATGGAATAGATTTAACATAAAACGCCCTGTAGATCGCTAACGGTTTAAAATAATGAAATAATGGTATTCGGAGATAACATTTAGAATTACATAAAATTTAGAATTAAATCATCTTTCGAATGGCATAACAAAAAAGGTATGTTACTGGGAAAAAAAAAATTAACGGTGCCGCGACACCAGCCATCTTTATTTTGTACGGCGACTTCTACACGCATCCCAAGTCAACTTTGACTTGTACAAAATGGCGTTCACAGATATAAAATATATTCGGCCGTTTCGGAGAAAATTGGGGTGACCAAGATAAGTGAATCACCCTGTACCAATACCATATGTATAAATAACATTACATTTGCTTGAGCACCTTTTTCTATAGTACCAGTTTTGATACATTTACATTATTAATAATTTCAATTCGAATATCCTATGTTTCTAGAGCATTAACTGAAATATAATAATCAAATCTATAAATTGAGGCCATAAACAATATTATACTCTATTCTTTGACATAAATATTATCATTTTGAGTCTGGAATTTAATTACATGACATTACTGAAGAATTATTACCATTATTTTTATTGAAATAACAGCATGTCTTTTTGGCACTCTTGTTCATCGGGACAAACTGCTTATCAATTTGCACAAATGTCTGTAATTTACTAATTTTTTGATGAAAATGGTCTTAAACGATTCGGTTCAACTCACTGATCAAGAATCCGTGGTCGGAATTTATTCTGTCCGGCCTGCCGTAGGCACGATAACTTTCGGACGGAATGAGCTAGACAGTTGAAATTTTCAGAATAGGTTTGGGAGATAAATATTTCGGCTAAGTTCGTTATTGGGAAAATCGGTCAGATGGTTTCGGAGTAACAAAAAAATATTTTTTTTTACATTACAAATTTCAAAATAAATATTTCTCAAAATGCAGTTTCACCATAGGAATCCATTGATATTATTTTGAACTCTAACAA
Organism: Halyzia sedecimguttata; assembly: GCA_937662695.2. NCBI lineage: Eukaryota > Metazoa > Arthropoda > Insecta > Coleoptera > Coccinellidae > Halyzia > Halyzia sedecimguttata. Next base: position 64,314,844 of record OW569417.2, on the reverse strand, counting down.
GCTAATACTTTCGGCGATATGAATTTTTCACAATTTCAATCATAAATCGTACTTCTGTGAGTTCACAGAATGCTATAATTATTCTATCTATGAATTATTATAATATGGTTTGTGTTGATACATCTCAACTTATATTCCTGAGCCATGATATGTCAAATTTTGATATTTAATGCCCATGGTTAATCCATATGATGATAGGAATGGGAATGGTATGAGGAACAAATATCTCGGATGAGTTCGTTGTTGGCTAGAATTGGTCTATTGGTTTTGGATTAATAATTTTTGGCACTCTTGTTGAATTTAAATTCTTTTATGATGTTTGAATTCAATTTCTGCTATGTTGAAGTTCTATCATAAGAATCCATTGATATAATTCCCAACTCTTACCAATACTTATATGATGAGATATGCCGCCGTATTCACAAAGGATTCAATCTCCGTTAAGTCCTAATAACTGAGGTCCTCAGTTAAGGATAAATAAGAAGCGCAACCTCAGTTAACGTATGTAACGGTGCTGAAACAGGCCTGTTTCACGTTAATTTTCACTTAAACTGAGGTTGCGATTCTTATTAGTTAGGACTTAACGGAGATTGAATGCTTGTGAATACGACGGATAATTTGTCAAATTTTAAACATTTGGCTTGAACCAAGTTTTATGATAATTATTACTTGCCGCACCGGTAGCTGGACATTTATAACGATGCCATTCACTATATCTGATAAAAGCTTCTGATTATAACCTATTGACATTCCTCCTAATCTTGTATGAGAAATTTTATGAAATTTGTCTCTACTATGATTTTTCTGCCCTGCTGTAACTTCTTCCTCTATTTTGGTTATATATTGATTATTGCTCCCTAAATATTTTCATCATTTGATATTATATTCAAGTAGTCTGTAGCGAGGAATGTTTTGTTTTTTTTGCCAGTTGAACAACATGATCCAATGCCAACTTATTTTCCTGAATGGATGGTTTTCAAGTGCACGTGCTAGGGAACAGCGTGCTATAATATTGCCCAAATGGCTGTAATTTTCGTTCGACTCACTGATGCAGAATTGAATCTGTCCGACCAGCCGGTCCTAGCCACGATAACTTTCGAATGGAAAGAGATAGTGACTTCAAATTTTCTGGGTAGGTGGCGCATCTGAAACTTGGTAACTAGTTTTAGAATACTGACACAAAGACGTATGTGGAATTTAGTCAGGTTCGTATCACGAGAAAATTTCGAAAAAGGTATTAAAAAATGTTATGTATCTCACGATAACTTGGAACATAAAGTGGAAGCGACTTTCACTTTTCAGGGTAGGTTGCGCATCCGAATGCGGCATTTGAGTTGTTTAGTGCACACAAACGGCCAAATGGTTTTGAAGTTATACACATCTGAAATGTTGTTGTTATTTCCTCAATAACTCAAAAAATACGGATCCTATCCAATTAAAACATGTAATAGTTGTTCGTCGACGCACAAATTTGTGAGGAATTTCGTGTGAAAGTATCACTGAAAGTTTTTTAAAAATCATTGAAAAAAATTCTGTATCTCAGAAACTATCCGTTTCAAAAATTTGAACACGACCGGATCTGTATTGTTGGAGATCCCAGCTTCATTGGTTGTTTCCAGATGCTCAGTGGGTGACCGTTGCCACGATAACTCTCGAACGGAAAAGTATTGCGACTTGCCATTTTAAGGGTAGGTTGCGCATCCGAATGAGACCGTTGAGTTCGTTGTTATATCCCCTTATCTCTTATAACCCATCTTAAATGTTGCTTGCTCAAAATACTTGGTAATTACTCGTAGAATGCCGATCAGCTGATTTTCGCGAAATTTCATGAATATTGTATCACTAGAAAAGTAGTAAGAATTTTTCCTCCAGAAATTTTATATTTCAGAAATCCGCTGAAATTCCGCACGTACATTCGAGGTACCATTTTACAATCTAGTACCGAATTTCAGCTCGATTGACTTCGTATGAGGCGTGAATAGACAATGGAACTTGCGAGCAAAAGCTCCTGACTTCGTGTCTGTGTTTTTTAGGAATTTTTTTAACTTCAATATTTTTTAATATGATCCAGAATTAAAGACATCGTTTACTAAACTTTCTCTTAAACTACCAAATACACAGTTTAAACTCAAATTTTGCATGGTAGTTAGGAATTCATCAATTCACTCATTCAGGAACAGATGTCTTGTAGAAGTTTTATGTTTTTCATAGGTAGGTTAGGTTCAGTTTCAGTATGAAATAATCCTCAAATTTTCTTAACAATGTCTCGCGCCCGTCATATAGTGAAAGACTCTCCATAATGAACTTACCTACTTTCATGGACCGGAGGACTCGTGGTGACCAAATCTTCGCCTATCGGGCTATGAATGGTCTTTTTGGAGTTAGCCTGTGTGACCTGTCCTGTTCACGTTGAACTCAGACCGTCGTTTGCGAGGCAGCGAGGCCATGCATTCAAGCTCCGCAAGGAGAACTTCAAGACAGTGCAAAGGCAGCACTTTTTATCTAATCGGATATCACATGGTTCCGCTGTTTTATCATATTGTTGTGACTGGGGATGTGAACGTGGATCAGCTTGTGGGAAATCCCATAGGCGTCTGTTTTGAATCTTATGACTTAACGCAATTGACAACGGAACCTACCCGTAAAACTAATACATCTCAAACATTACTTGATGTGATATAATTATATAAATGGGAGTGAACTTGATGAGCGCTCGGGTGTTCTGGATCATGAGTTTTCTGACCATAGGGCAGTTTACTGTGAGTTTCATTTGAACATTAAATATAGGACTCAATTTTTGAAAGTCTATAGAGACTTTAAGTATTTCTCACTTAACAATTTTAATATAGATCTCAAAAACATATCATGGGATAACATACTTTATGAGAATTTCATGAACAACAAAATTGAGCTCTTTAATGATATGTTGATGTCTTTGTTTGATATACATGCTCCATATGTGGAGTCTAGAATTACAAAGCCCCATGCACCTTGGCTCACCCCCAAAATACGGGATATGATGAAAACTAGAGATGCTGCTTTGGCCCAATACAGGAGGTCTAAAAATGATATTGATCATAATCATTATAAAGACCTCCAGAATTCTGTTACAAGTGCAGTCCGTGTAGAGAAAAGGGGGTATTTGAACTATCGATCTGCTCTTTTGAATAGAAAGGAGTTATGGAAGGCCATGAAAGCACTTAAGGTTGCCCATGATCTGAGATCGCCCATGAACTGAGGGACCCCGAAGCTATTAATGATTATTTTACTTCTGTGTTCAGTCCTATGAATTGTTGTTCTGAGACGTCCCAATGGTACCGGTCAAGAACATTTAACACCGATATTGATGGTTTTTCCTTTGGTTTGGCAACCATTGATGCAATTAAATCGCTTGTGCTGGATTTGAAATCGGATGTTGTTGGAAGTGACGATATTTCTGCAAGGATGTTGCAGCTTTCCCTTCCTGTCCCTTCCTTGTTGCTTGCAGGTGGGCTTCTTTCCGGATACTTGGAAATATGCGTTGATAAAACCGTTGCATAAATCGAACAAACCTGAATCTCTTGGTGATCTGCGCCCAATAAGTATTCTGCCAGCACTCTATAAAGTTTTAGAAAAAGTTATCTATCGACAGGTATACAGTAATAATAATAATAATAAAGTGGACACCTCCACAACGTGCAGAGCATACCACAGCCAGCAGGAAACTGTTATGCACATTCTGTCTGCTTGCAGAGTCCATGCTCCAACAGGATATGTGGAAAGATACAATGCAGCACTTCGAATTCTCTACTTCCATCTGAGAGAGGTTTATGGTATAGACAAGGAACCAGTGCTATCATATGTGCCTCTGGAGATTGAAGCAGTTGTTGGAAATGGCAGAGCTCGCATCTACTGGAACTATGCGATTCCAACAAATCGGCAGATCCACGCCATAAAGCTAGATATACTCTTGATCGACAAAGAACTGAAAGAATTGTTTGTCGTCGAATTTTCCTCCCCCGCAGAAGATAATGTGGTGATGAAAGAAGAACAGAAGAGGGAAAAATAAAAGTATTTATACTGTATAAGGGAAGGACGAAGAACTACTCCAAGGAACGTGCGAGAGGTTTTTTAGTGAGTAACCATCAACATCTGGAGTCCCACACTCCTGAGAGAAGCGGACCCTCTCATATCAGGGCGGGCCTATAAAAGGTTTTTCCTCTCGAGCGGATAAAAAAAATAATAATAATGTATATGACTGTATCAATATTTAAATTAGAAGATAATAAATAATATATAATATTAATATAATTATGTGTGTCAATTATGAGTATTAAACAAACACACCATCTTTAGTGAATTGAGCCTTATTACTGAAGATTGTCCTGTACAAAGTAATTCGGTGATTTGCGATCCAATATGAGAAATTTAATATTAAAATATTATCGCCAGATTCTAACGGTTGTACAGGGTTGGCAAATTGGTGATACCTGAACAACAACTTCTTAACTCTAATTTAAGATGCAGTTATATCATAATAATCCATTTGGGGTGGCTTTTTTACCCCATAGAGGTACACCACCAAACATTTTTTGAATGCCTTCTCACCCGCATAAAATATCTACTTGATTTCATTCTTGCCAGTTTTTTATTTTTAAGAAAAAAATTAAAAACTGCTTTTCGGGTGCCATCCTTAGGGGCTGTAACTGAGCAGGAGGGGGCTCAAAAAAGAAAAGTTTATATAAAAGACCCACCCTATTATTTGACATGGAATCCACCCCTAATTTTTTTCGCAAATGATCATATTCACCCTGTATATGAATGGATAAATTAAAGCTGTGTGTTACGTCCCATGGAACGTTTGAAATAATACCCTGATAACATTAGGTAGGTACAAGGTATGTAGTTTAAAGCACTAAAATATGATTTAGATAATATAATGTAATATAGAACACAACTGGTTCTCGTTACTCGCTCAAGCTCTTCGAGAGCTTATGAGGGGTCTCCTTGGGAAATACCTAGGAGGATCAGTATAATAATATACATTAAAAATAATTTATATCCAAAGAACAATAAATAGATTTGGGCAATTTTAACTTATGATGGGACTTTCAACACAAAAATGATTAGAAATAAAATTCAGTAGTCCTCTCAAATAAAAAAAAAACTTTCATAAACGATCTCTGAACAAAATTGGATTTGACAAATTCATCGCAGCACAACATATCATCTTTATGTCCTCTATTTTACCAACCAGATCGTATGGTTCTTTAGTTAGCATGCCGTCAAAGATTTCTTTGACACTTTGGGACCTTATGTTTCCCAAGAGTAATGACAAAACAATATAGCTGATCATTTTTCAGTTTTTTGAAAGTTAGTATACTTTTTTCAGACCCACTTTTTCAACAATATTATTTTTGTTGCTTATTTCAACCCTGCAAGTATTATTTTCGTGGAAAAAATTAAATGACACGATGTCTCTGTTGGCACAAAACATCCATAAACACAAGAAAACACATATAAAAGACCGAACCGAAGATCTAGTGAGACGGTAGTGGTCACTGGCGGGTCAAAAATGAATAATGCTGTGTCTAAGATGGCGTTACGATACAGTAACAAAGTTGACATAGAATACAACTGACTCTGCTATGTCGCCCAAGCTCAAAGAGTTTCTGAGGGGTCTCCTTGGGAAAATTATAATCATAATCATATCATTAACAAGCGCGGCAATGCAGATTGACTTCATTATGGAAGACTGAAGGGAGGTCAACCTGCTATGACGCGCTTGCTAATGACATGATTATAATTATACTGACCCTTTTAGGTCTTCCCCAAGAATACCCCTCACAAGCTATGGCGGCTTTATTACTGTATCATTAAGTTTATCAGTTTAGATACACCACTGTTAATATTCGACCCAACAGTGAAGGGTAGTCACTACCGTCTGACTAGATCTCCGGTTCGCTCTATCCACTGAGCGTGAAGCACTCATCATTCGATTCAAATTGGTCAACGTGAACAAGCGCACCAAAGAGTACTGACTTCACGTCAGTGCTTCTTATTTTTGCATATTCTTGACATGAGCAGGAACCCTTGTTACGTTATCTATGGATCAACTGGAACTCCAAATATTGTATATACAGGGTCTTTGACCACTGCATTAATTTTAACCAAAGATTCCTCTCATCAAATGAAACACTGTTTTCATTTACCATTTTTCCAGATTCGACTCAGGTAAAAAGTTACAAGCTTTTAAAGAGTTCACAATGTGCTAATACACTCCCGCATATAAATTATCTATGACATTGTTGGCGGACGAGAATAAGGCATGGTAACGTGGTTTACAGCTTGATTCGGGATTCCAACGCTCAGGGACGGATCCATAAAAGTAGTGAAATTTCTGGAGTTTTCCATTTTAAAACATTCAATGAAGAATATCTCGAAAACGGTGCCTTTAAGGAGAAATGATGAAGAATAATATAATGTTCTAAAACGTTGGAATATTATTGAAATGACTCAAGAAAAACTTTATATGCTTTCTTTATGCTAATTTCGTTTAGTTTTATGAATCCACGAGTCCATAACTAGAAAACCAGTAGAAGTAGAAAATAACTAATAGTTGGAAAATATGTATCATAGTTATAGGAAACTTTACGCCAACATTCATTTTATTCGAAAAAAGGATGTAGAAGCTACAAAATAAAAACTGATTTTTTTTCAAAATTTCAACAGCCTGTATCTTTTTACCTGAGATGAATTTGGAAAAATGTTAAATGAAAAAAGTGTTTCATTTGATGAGAGGAATCTTTGGTTAAAATTAATGCAGTGGTCAAAGACTCACCCTGTATATGTACAGGGTGTCCGGGGAATAACTGTACATACTCTTCTTACCAGATATAGATTTGGACTACCTGATTACTGATTGACTATAAAAAATTTATTTCTGGATTTCCCTAGAAAGCTACAGGGTGATTTTCCAACTTCATGGAAATACTTAGACCATCATAAAATCTAAACTTATTGACGGATATTATTGAAACTTGGGAGGTTATTGGCACATGCTAAGGTCGAGTCAGAAAGATATCAATTATTTCATTATTCTAGGGCCGGACTAATTAATCTTCATTTAAAGTGTTCAGGGTAAAAAAAACACTTTGTATTTCGAATTACAATTAATTGATTCGCTTTTTAGAAAGAAGCTAAATTATGCTTCAATGTGTGGTATCTCTTGAATTTGTCACATCAACATTTATTTTTTTATGAATTTTTGAATTTGGATAAAGTTCGAAAATTTTAATTTATTTACCTGAACAGGACTTAGTCACCTTGTGGAGAAAAAAAATTGGTGAATTGTATAGGGTATACATAAGCATATTTCAAAATTATTCGTATGTATACCGGGTGCTCAATATTTTAAGAAATAATGGCGATACGATTCGCAAGGCTGTATCCAATTTGAACATTCGGCAAGAGAAATGTATACAAGCTAATGGTTTTCATTTCGAACCACTTCTGAAATAACGTTGACTCAGCAATGCATTCGTTCCTATTTTCATTTTTATTGGATACTCTTTACTTAGGTATTTTAGTTTCTTTCATTTGTTATTGTTTCGTTATGGAATGTCCTTATTAAAGCTCTGAACTTTTTTGAAAATGTCTACTATTTTCTACTAATTTTCTACTAATACTTTCGCATTTTATATTCAAACATGAGATTTTCAGTTCTCTTCATGGTGAAAAATTCAATTTTTCGAACTTTATCCAAATTCAAAAATTCATAACAAAATAATTGTTGATGTGACAACTTTAAGCGATACCACAAATTGAAGTATAATTTAGCTTCTTTCTAAAAAGCGAATCATTTATTTGTAATTCGAAATACCAAGTGTTTTTTTACCCTGAACACTTTAAATGAAGATTAATTAGTCCGGCCTTGGAATAATGAAATAATTGATATCTTTCTGACTCGACCTTAGCATGTGCCAATAACCTCCCAAGTTTCAATAATATCCGTCAATAAGTTTAGATTTTATGATGGTCTAAGTATTTCCATGAAGTTGGAAAATCACCCTGTAGCTTTCTAGGGAAATCGAGAAATAAATTTTTTATAGTCAATCAGTAATCAGCTAGTCCAAATCTATATCTGGTAAGACTATGTACAGTTATTCCCCGGACACCCTGTATATATTGTATATTATTATTGTATATTATTATACTGATCCTCCTAGGCCTTTCCCAAGGAGACCCCTCCTAAGCTCTCGAAGAGCTTGAGCGAGTAAGGAGAACCAGTTGTGTTCTGTGTAGGCTTTGTTACCGTGTCCTTACGCCACCTTAGGCACAGCACTGTTAATTTTTGACCCAACAGTGAATGGTGGCGATTACCAATTTCGCCACCTACCTCCATTTTTCAGGGATCTTAAGAATCACAATATTATTCTGTCTATTTTAACCGTTCAGCACTTTCCAGCCTTGAAGTAAGCTTGGATAGGTATTTGCTTTTTTAATACCGCATTTTCATTATCAAGCTTGGTGACAGCAATCACATCGCGAAATTCTATCAGCTTATCCTCAACAACAATAATTAGCGGACTCTCTCAATTCCTCCACCTCATAGATAAGCAGAGAAATCCTGCGAGTCAAATTCCGATCCATCCACCGACTCGTTGGTTCTATTCTTTGCCATTCTCACTCGAGAAATGTCACGTGATCGACGTCTCATTAACATCGTCTGCCCGTCGTCACTCCATGACAACATACCGAGAATCCCCTCGATCAACTGGGAAATCCCTTCTACAAGAAGAACATCTCCATCCGGCATTCCCAAGCTGACCTTTTTTAACATCACAACATATTCCATTAGCGCGACAAGCACCCCAACAAAAACCGGCACAATCAACACCGGATAAGTTTCGAACGGAAAGAGATAGTGACATGCAATTTTCAGAGTAGATTGCGCATCATAGACATAATCGGCCAAAGGGTTTCGGAGTTAGATCTATCTGAAATATTGTTTCCTCAATAACTCGGAGAATACAGATACGATCGAATTGAAACTTAGTATTTAGTTATAGAATGCCGACGTGCTAATTTCTGCAAAATTTTATGAGGATCATATAACAAGTAGAAAAAAAAATATTTTGCTCTTCAAATATCATTTTCATAAACTATCTGTCAGATTCCGCTGAAATTCCGCTCAAATCTTTGATCTGCCATTTCACAATCGGCTTTGTATTTTAGCAATCATTTTGAAAATAAAATTTCGAAATGGTTTCTACTTCTGAAACTTTTAATCATATAAATCGCAGAACTGCAATAAGTCATGTACAGCCGAGCTGGCAGCATCATTGCCTGCCGCTTAGTGAGTTCATTACTTCATTTAATCTAAAAGTTCAAGCATTATTTCTTGAGGGTGTGTGAGGTCTGAATATACAATAGAACATGCGCTTAGGAGCTCCTTACTTCAAGTCAGTGCTTTTCAAGAAGTTTTACCTTGAGGAATAGCATATTTTGATGATTTCTGAACCATGTAATAATCTCTTGTGGAAGCAAATGACGAAGTGAATAGATGTACAAATGAGTGTTTTGTTTTTGCGCGCATCTTCTGGGGGACATCGCGTTATTATTTTGCCTTAATGTCTATAATTTTCGATTTTTTGGCCGAAAATGGTCTCAAACGATTAGGTTCGAATAAGCAGAATCGGCTATACGGTTTTGGAGTTATACCCATCTGAAATGTGATTGTTATTTCCTCAATAACTCGAAAAATACGAAACCGATCCAATTCAAACATGGTTATTGGTTGTAGAATGTCGACGCGAATATTCTTTGCAAAATTTCGTGAGGATCGTATCACTAAAAAAATTTTAAAGAATCATTGAAAATCGTTGAAAAATATTCTATATATATCAGAAACTATTCGTCCGACTTCACTGAAATTTTGCGACAGCCTTCAAAACCTAACTATACTGCCAAGTTCCAAGTTTGAACATGATCGGATCTATTCTCCTTACTCGCTCAAGCTCTTCGAGAGCTTATGAGCGGTCTCCTTGGAGAAGGCCTAGGAGGATGAGTATAATAATATACAATATACTGTCGAGAATCCTAGCAGACTTGTGTGAGTTTCTCAGCTGGATGAGTGACCGTTGCATTGATAACTATCGAACGAAAGGAGATAGAGACTAGCAATTTTCAGGGTAGGTTGTGCATCTGAATGGGAGAGTTGAGTTAGTTTTTGGGCATAATCGACCCAACGGTTTCAGAGTTATACCCAACTGGAATATTATTTCCTCGATAACTAAAAAAAAAATTGGCTCGATCGAATTGAAGCTTGGTAAATAGTTGTAGAATATCGACATAAAGACATGTGTAAAATTTTGTGAGATCCGCGCCCCTAGAAAATTTCAAAGAAATTACAAAAGAAAAATTTGTTCAAGCACTGACGTGAAGTCAGGAGCTTTTTCGCGCATGTCGCGCTATTGTCCATTCATTATGCCGAGACGCCCAACTTTTGCATTGCCACAAATATTGAAACTGGTAGCTAAAAGAGTGAGCAGGTGTCAAATACATAGATTTGGTGATTATAAAAAAATTATTAATACCACTTAATTTTTGAGCTAAATGTTGAGTATATTTCATGAATAACTCATTTGTCCTACAAATAAATTAGTTGGTTTTCTACACTGAGAACTTGATGATTATGGTTATACTTTTTTCATTCTGTATTCTTGTATTCTCAACACCATTCAAACAATGTCCTCCGAAAAAATTTGTAGTTATCGTTAGATACTACGAAAAATATATAAAATGGAATGTAAAATAGGGATATCTGTGGCGTGGGCCTAAGCAAATCACAGTATTTATGGTTATGATGCTTCCGAGCACTTGAGAAGAAGAGAAACATTTCGTTAAAAAACATTTCTAATGGCTCTCTTTTTAAGCGCTCGTTCCGCCAGGAACAGCGTGCTATCATTTTGCCCAGATTTCTGTATGATGATGGTCTCAAGGATTGGGTTCGACTCGCTGATGAATAATCCGGGATGAAATCCGGTCCGCAAGCACGATATCAGGTGTACGAAAAATGAGTTGAAATTTACAGGGTAGGTGTTGAGCGTGAATGTCTGCTGATTCAATTGAAACTGATTCAAACTCAGATGCAAAAGACCTATGTGAACATTTGTGCACTTCATGAGGATCGCATGACCAGAAAAAAATTAAAAAAATGTTCAAGTATACGTCGGAATATTTTGCTTGAAATTCCGGAAAAAAAATGGATTGAGTATTATTTTCGCAATTCCATAACTAATAATGACCTCTCAGGGCGTGCAAAATTTCATTGAAAACAGACCTCTAGGAGCCTTTTGCGGGTTGAAGTTTATTGAACACATGGCATTACTCGTAAAGCGTCACCTATACCGGCATCACCTATACCAGCATCGTATACCTATACCGACATCGTAGCATCCTGTGTCATAGCCTCCTCTATCTAACAGGCCAGAAGGTTAGACGTTGCCGTTGTTACGTCGGAGTGTCGCGAAGCACGGACAAGGCACCGATTCTATAGGCATTTCACAGTTTACTATTTCATTTTAATGTGCTCTAATTATCTAAGATTCTAAGAACTGTATGGAGGAAAGCAATACAGCATTTCGTTTATTTGCGATTAGTTTCATAATGTTTCATCGCAAATAATCCAGAACTCACCACGAGGAGGTAGCTGTATTATTGAGTCCCAAAAGATTACAATCAGAATATTCAATTTTCTGAGGCATTCAAACTTAATCAAACATTCATAAATATCAAAATTAGGAGAATAATAAAAATATATTAGCCCTTGATATCGATTATACTCTGACTGTTCATCTTAAACTTAAAATAAATTCTTAAACAAAAAGTCAACAGAACAAAACATTGATTATTCTCTCATGAGGCTCTAAATTTTGACATTTTTTTCTCAGATATGATATCTGACTTTCTTTAATTCCTACACTACATTTTAAATCCGCTGTAATATTACTTAAATATTTCGGGTGAGGAAGAGTTAATAAATGAGAGTCTCTAATCAACCTGTAAGAACCTGGATATTGGAAATGAATAGAAGATGCCCACAAAAACAAGTCGGTAGAATAAATGGGCTTTGGTGAAACTGCTAATTTGAGTTGTTGACTTAAAAAAGTTAATTTTTTGAGAAGTGTCAACGTCGTCTGTATTAATGTTTTCTAGATTATTGATACAATTTTTGAGGGCATTATGAATTTTCTCAATTTCTTCCATTACTTTATCTAAAATATATTGTTCTGAAGAACTGCTCACATTAGCAGAGGAATCTGAATCTAAATCGGTCCTATTCAATTGTGAAATTGAGTTTTCGAACTTCGACCACCTATCACATATGTATCTCTCACCTAATAACCACTTAAATTTAGAAATGGTTATATTGCTTTGGTTTTTGAACACTTCAATCCTCAAATCTGCGAATACCTTAAACCCGGACGTTATTTTCGGAAACTCACCTTCGAAATTTATTTTGTAAAACATAACGAAATCATTTTCTTCGACGTTAATAGAAAAGTTGAAAATTGCCTTGTCTTTGAAATGGGAACAAAATCGAGAAAAAGTAAGAATCTGATTTTGTGTGTCCCAGTCGGTAAAAATATTATCATGATGAAAAACAAAATTTTGCTAATTTTTGATCAGTTCTTTTGGGAGTAATTGTAGAAGACATATAACTTGGTTGATTTGGAAAAATTGAAGGGAATGCGTCATCTGTTAATTTAGGAATTTTTCTCGGGTAGAGAATTTTCTTTTACAATATATGCATCTACAAAATGTCTTATGCATACTACAGAATTATTCTTAATTATGAAACTTTTTTCCCTATGGATTGCATTGAGCCATTTTCGTCGTCTTGAAGGATCTTTTGGTAATCTAAATACCGAAACATTTTCGTGTGTGGATTTATAATTACTATTACAACCAGGAACTGCACAAGTACGAGTCATGATGAACGCAAATCGAAGAATTCCAAATGTGTAACTAACCTTATTCTGATTATACCTTAGATATCCAAATTCCAAATATGAAACTCGTGAACACTCAACTCGATTAACATTCATTTGGTAAAACAATCACTTTTATATTCACTTGAAGCACTTAAACAATCGAACAAACTGAAAATACCTATACCGAACTCGAACGTTTCAACACCGACACGCTTGAAAACCGATAGTCCAAATTCCAAAACATAAACAAATGGCCAGGAACTGACACTCCGCATAGCATAACCCTCCCCTGTAGAATCGGCAACGTCGCATTGTCGACGAGTCTTCTGGCCTGTTAGATATAGGAGGCTATGCCTGTGTTAGTGCGCGCAAGTACCTCTGTGATACCCTGGTGTTGTCTGTGTTGAATTACGGCCTTCTTACTACCCGTTTTTGGATTCAGCTACGAAGTACAGACTGCAAAAGATACAAAATTCCTGCTGTTGATTCGAGTTTGGACTGATTGTCTCTAATGGTCTAATCGAATAAACGAACTCCAGGTTGAAGCTCGGAAATATGTTTAAGCTTCAGATGGCAGTTCTGGTATTTGTGGAATAAATTAATATTTCGTGTCAGATACAGATGTATACTTTTCTTCAGATCAGCCATGTTTCAGCGTTCGTTCACTTCCAATGCAGTTACAATAAATAATAGTGTTTCAAATATTTCTATTTATAATTCTCTAAACAGTCTGAAGAGAAGCTTTATTAAACGATTGCTTTTGAACCAGCTCAGTTGAACTTTTTTTTTCGTTATTTGATTGTTCGGCATTCGTATTGTATATTTTTGGGTTACATTTCTTGTTTTGGATTCATTATTCAGGTTGTGAATGATTTATTCATTTGTTGTTGCCTTCAAATTGGGATTTTTGTTTGAGGTTAAGTGGAAGAGCGTATATTGAATATTGTTGTAGGGAGTAACGTTTCACTACGACCTCAAGGTCTATTGTGACCCCCCATCAGAGCTGTCGATGTCATCACCATCCACAGCTCGCCTTCCAGTCCCAGAGTTCTGTGGAGTAGCGTATGCTAGACTTCACCTCGAAATTTAATTTTATTTTACCTATACGAGTATAACAAACCTACTCTGAAAAATCCCAAACTTATTGTGTTGAAGCCTAATCGTGCTGACGGACGGCTGTGAGTCAGTGAGTCGAAACTAATCGTTTGAGTCTATTCTGGGCCGAAAATTCGAAAATTACAGACATTTGGATGAGTTCATATAGGCACTCTGTTCACCTGAACAGCGCGCCAAAAAATGTGTTTTACTGTTAAAAAGAGCGTGTTGCTTTTTAAGATATACTCGAAATGACTCTACTTTTCCCAATATCTGTCAATAAAATATTTATAAGAATTAACATCAAGCACCCCAAGTCGTTTTACGATGAAATAATTTTGTTTTTTAATCTGAATTCATTGAAAATTATTTCCTACTTTTTAGTTCGGACATCTACAGAAGCGTGTTTTAAAATTCTTTTAAACTATTATTTATTTAGGATGTTTTTCCCAATTCATTATTATACTTCGAATGTACTGTCACTATGTGCGTTATTCAGCAGAATAGTTATTTATGTATCAAGGACGAACAACTGTCTATTATAGTCGAGTCTATTATAGTCGAGTCAATTATAGTCGAGTCTCAGCTCCGCCTCGGATAGCAAGCAGGCGAGACAATAGATAGTTTTTCGCCGAGGTGCATATTACATTTTTTCGTCGACCTCCACATATTTTAATGAATTTCTGACCTCTTGAATAATTTCACAATAGCAAATGACACATACACTTATGTTTGTATTGAACCGTATCCATAGTGACCACAGCATTGACAGTTATTCTTACAGACACTTAAGTTTGTAATGAACCGTATCATGCCTTATTCATAGTGACCACAGCGGACGAGAAAGTATTTTCTCGTCCGCAAAGTACCTGCCTTCAATAATGGTCGATTTTACGGCCGCAAATTAGTACGTAAAATGTCAAATTTCATAGAGGTCAACGAAAAAATCTATTTTCGATATCTTTGGGACTACCATCAAACGCAATCACAACTCCGTTACCCAGAGCAACTTATGCGAACCAAACCGATTGTCAGCATGTAGATATTACCGAATATCAATGTGTAATTTCAGGCCCCTCAGCGGATCGATTCCGGAATCACATTGTTCGGAAATTAATTAACGAAATTGGCTGATATTGTGTCGTCTATTACAAGCCGCAATTAAGCAGGGGAGTTTTCGAGCAAAGATAACCCTGACGCAGCACGTAGGTAGCTCTTGCTTTGCAATTATTTGTAACTTAATCTAAAGATCGTTGGAGGTTAGTGGAATGCTTTCATGGATGGAAGCGTTCATTATGGGGGGCGATTTAAGAATTTTGGCGTGGTATAATCGATATTTAGGTCTTCACTACTGCGCTCTGGCCAAACTACTGACGTATATAGGGTAAAAGGTGCTTAAGTTTCTCGATTGCGTTGTTGTATATGGTTTTATACATTTTATCACTCCTCCTTTTTGCTGGCATGTTCTGGGGAACTGCTAGACCAAAAGTCTGTATTTTTTATTTTTTTGCTGAAAATTGCCTCAAGCGATTAGGTTCAACTCACTGACGAAGAATTCTAGGACAATTCTGACCGGCCGCCCGTCCATTGCCAAGCTATCTTTTGAACGGAAAGAGATAGCAAATTCCAATTTTCAGGGTATATTGCGCTTCCGAATTCGACGGTTAAGTTCGTAATAGTCATAATCGACCGAACTGTTTCGGAGTCCATCTTAAATTTTATTTTTATTTCCACCATACAGATCCGATCGAATTGAAACTCGGCAATTAGTTGTAAAATACAGACGCGCAAATGGTCGGCATATTTCGTGAGGATCGTATCAATAGATTGAAAAAATTCTGAAAAAAATTCAATATTCTTCATAAAAAATTTCATATTTCAGAAACTATCTATCATATTCCGCTGAAGTTTCACACAAATCATCAAGCCGCCAATTATTGTGAAAATCAAATTTCGTATTAGTTTCTTCTGATATTTCAAATGATGTAAATTCAGAATGTAACAATACCTCGAAGGCCGACATGTTAGCGGACCCACCTGCCGCGCAGAGAAGATTAGGGTTCGAGTAAGTCCCCGCTGAGTAAGTTCAGCAGAGTTACCCATTCAAAATTTTATTTCCCCAATATTTCCAGAAATACTGATCACCATTGATATATGTTTTATGCGTTTTTCTATCTCGGTCGATCTTGTATCAGAATGAAATTATGAGGAAATATCTGCTATCCTATATCCTTTCTTTTGATGCCAGTGAAAATCACTGAAAATGGTGGAAATCACCCGTATATCGTTTTTTTGTGGTTTTTCACCTGGGGGTGTTCTTTTAGGATGCGGAAATTTTCAGGAAAAATCTGCAATCGTAAATCCTTTCCTATAATATCAGTCAAAATCACTCAAAATGGGGATGATCTTTAATTAGTATGAAATCAGCTATCGTTTATCTTTTCTCTTGCTACCAGTAAAAATCGCAAACAATGGGGACAAAGGGTGGAAGTCACCCTTATATCCGATTTTTGCGCTTTTGTACCTGGAGATGATCTTGTATCAGAATGTATGATATCCGGGAAAAATCTGCTATCATATATATATCCATTCCACTGGAAATCTCTCAATATGGGGACGAGTAGGTGAAAATCACCCTTATATATCTTTTGCCCTTTACCACCTGAAGAAAATCATAATGAAATTTTCACGAAAAATCTGATATCATTCCTTTCATACCTGAAAGTGATCTTTTGAAATGGCGAAAATCACCCTTAAATATGATCTTTGCGCTTTTTTTACCTGGAGATGATCATGTATCAGGATGAAATTCTCAGGGATGAATTGGTATCATATCATACAAGTTTATTAGAATATGATAATTGTATTTCGAATATTGAATAAACTTTTCGTTCATTCATGTATTCATTCCGTTGATACTAATGAAAATTTCTCAAAAAGGTGTAGGGTCTGGAAATCACCCAATATCTGTTTTTTTTTGCGCTTTTCCTGGGGAAGGTCTCGAATCAGAATGAAATTTTCGGGAAAAAGCGGATATCATATCCTCTGTTTTGATACAAGGCAAAATCTCTTAAATTGAGGACGAGGGGGTTCAAATAACCCTTATATCTCTTTTTTGTGCTCTTCCACCTGTCAATCTTGCAGCAGAATGAAATTTTCATTGCTCTGATATCACTGAAAATCTCTTTAAATAGAGAGGATCTAAACACTTGAGTTCAAAGCTTACAGAGCCTGATAAAAGCCTTTGTGGGGAATTATGTTGTTCTCACTCAACCTAATTAATTCGATTAAAGCGTTGAAAAGGATTCTTAAGGTCCCGAGTTTAATCCCGGGCTAGGAATTAAATTAAATAGTCAGAAGGTAGCGCCCATCATGCACTGTTGGACAACAATACTGTGCCTAAGGTGGCATCAGGACACAAGCCAACAAAGCCTACTCAGAACACAGCTCATTCTCGCACAAGCCATCAAGAGCTCATAAGGTTGTCTTCGGGGGAAAAAGGAGTTTCGGGGGAAAAAAGAGAATTGGAGTTGTACTCCAATGTTACAGAGTTTCAGGCGGTGTAACATCCGAGGTTGGATATTCTTGACATTTATATCTTGAATGGAGCTGAACGGTCAGTGAGGCTTAGTAACCGTTCTCTGAACCCTAGTGGTGGTGATACTTTGTTCCACCCCACATCAGATTTGACCATTAAACCAGGAAATAACTCGCAGCTGTTTAAGATGTCCTACTACTCGAATCTCGTGTCTATATCGCAAATTCGGGCACTAAGTTTAATCTTTCCTAATTCAATCGTAATTCGACTGAATGTGACACATAATTCTCCAGTTTGTAGGAATACTGAGGACATTCAACTTCAGTTCCTTTGATGCCGATATTTTTGATATGTCTTTTGTGAAATTTTAAAAATTTTTGAAGCGGAAGCTGGCTGGGGTTGAGTGTTCCTGAGCATTGTCTTTTTCTATGTTTGGTTGTAACATTTTTGCAGTTTTGAATTACTGATAATGGTTTATGGTTAGTGTTTGACATATAAATAAGATTTGTATGATGAAACTTGTTGATTTGAATTGTGGATACTTTGCTGGGTTGTAATACCTGTATGTTATCCCTTTTTGTTCCAATAAATAAAAAAAAAGTATGAATATACCACAATATTTCATATTATAGGGTTGAGATCAAAAGACCTGAAATATGAAAGGACAAGTAGGGATCAAACTTCATAGCAATCCACAGAGTGTGATTTCATCAAAGTTGAATTGCTACGTACCGCGGTTTCATCCTTATCAGGAATCATCAGTGAAGCATAATTCAATGCCAATGAAAAATACACCACGAAGAGGCCGGTCTATCAACATCCAGCAATCACTTCGGAGTACAATAAACTCTTTATAGTTATACCTAATTTTGCGCATTGCGTAATAACCTGGGCATGAGATTCTAAACAGAGTACTTGCAAAATAGCCACGTTTGGAAAAAGGAATATACGCAGGGATCTATAGTTTTGAGTGACCGCAACGGGAAGCTTGGTTGGTTGAACGCCAGGTGTCGCTTCTGTCTACTTTGTCTACATACTTGCGGTATGTTGCTATTCAACTTTGATGAAATCACACTCTGTGGATTACTTTGAACTTTGGTCTCTGCTAGTCTTTTCATATTTCATGTACTAGTGATAATCTTTCTCCAAAAAAGCAGTAAAGTCGTTATACTTATATCAATAGACGTCCTATGTTATAGTTCTGTTTTCATATCGTATTGAGCAAGCCTCTGTATACGAAATATCGATCCGCTTATTCAACCCTCGTAGAACTTATACATGACACTTTATAATGTATAATGTTCCCCTAATAATTCCGGTTAGTATAGGAAATCTATTAGTTCGAGTAAGCGTGCCTGGTAATGAATTCTCTGATGTAATACATTATATAGATTCCGAAGGTCGGAATAATTGTATCACAACGGCAAGGATGTACCCCTGGCACGAGGGACGAGGACATGCCGTGGTTTGGAATGAGTTCCAGGGCTTAAACTTCACAACAATGTATAAGTGCTGCGATGAATGAGGCGCATTAATAGTATACAGGGTGTTCCTAAATTGAACGTACAAACGAAAAGTGGAGATTCCTTATGTGAGTTTAAGAAAAAAAAGTCCCATAAACATGGGGTCACTAACGTTTCGTTTTCGAGATACGGAGTGTTGAAGTTTGAATTTTATTCAAGTTTTTTTTCTCATAGTATTACACTTCACAAGATATTCAACTGAAATTTGGCATAGATATTACATTTGAGAGTTCTCACCACGTGACATGGGAATTTCGATAGAAGATCTACAGGGTGATATTTTTTCTGCAACACTGCCACCTGTTCTTCTGCAGAACTTTTTTTTGGTGAGCAACTGTTAATTTGAATAAATGTAAAAAGAAGCTTTGTTCTTATACTAAACTTTTCGGTCTCCTGTAGTTTTGTCGTATCTACCAACGATTTCGAGAAAAAAAATTTTAACCACCACAGATTACAAACTGGCCTTCCTATCATAGTTGCGAGAATTTCGAGAGAATCGTTCAAAATTTTTTTTCTCGAAATCGTTGGTAGATACGACAAAACTACAAGAGACCGAAAAGTTTAGTATAAGAACAAAGCTTCTTTTTACATTTTTGGCGCTCTAGTTCCTCGGAACAGAGTGCTTATCAATTTGCCCAAGTGTCTGTAATTTTGGAATTTTTGGCTGAAAATGGTCTCAAACGATTTGGTTCGACTCACTGATCAGGAATCCGAGTGCGAAATCGATTCTGTCTGGCCGGCCGACCGGCCGTAGGCACGATAACTCTCGAACGAAAGGAGTTAGCGGATTGAAAATTGCAAGGTGGTTTTGGAGCGTAAATATCTCGGACAAGTTCGTTCGATCTATCTGAAATTTAGCATCAAATTGTAGAATCATGACCTTTATACGCATGTGACGTTTTGTATTGACCAGATTACCGCAAAGTGTAAAAAAAAAATTTTGAAAATTTAAAAAAAGTTTTTCCACAATAACTCTCGAACGGAATGAGCTGGGTAGTTGAAATTTTCAGAGTAGGTTAGGGAGATGAATATCTCGGTTAAGTTCGTTATTGGGCAAAATTGGCCAGATTTAATTCGATTTCTTCCATGGTGCAGTTCTCATTCCCATGATTGCTCATTTAATCTTGATAAATAAACTATTATTTGAATTGAATTTCCTTTATGATGCAGCTCTATCATATGTATACATTGATATAATTCCCAACTCTGAGAAACCAATACTTTCGGAGATATAATTTGTCTGTTTGATTTTTATGAATACGGCTCATTTTGTCTGTTTGAACTAGAGCGCCAGAAAGCTCCTGTCCACAGGGCTTGAACCCATTTTTTTTTCAAATTAACAGTTGCTCACCAAAAAAAAGTTCTGCAGAAGAACAGGTGGCAGTGTTCCAGAAAAAATATCACCCTGTAGATCTTCTATCGAAATTGCCATGTCACGTGGTGAGAACTCTCAAATGTAATATATATGCCAAATTTCAGTTGAATATGTTGTGAAGTGTAGATACTATGAGAAAAAAACTTGAAAAAAATTCAAACTTCAACACTCTGTATGTCGAAAACGAAACGTTTGCGACCCCATGTTTATGGGACTTTTTTTTCTTAAACTCACTTAAGGAATCTCCCCTTTTCGTTTGTACGTTCAATTTAGGAACACCCTGTATATACAACACAGTTTGGGTTTGAGTTCCAGGTCGATTACTCATGTGATTATTAGACTCGTTTCAAAACTTACGTCCTTCCTCAGAGCCAAAATTTCACTGAAAATTTGTACAAGAAATTTGTCCAACCCCTTTTTTTGGCGCGCTTGATCCCTGAACAGATCAGCTTTCAATCGTATGTAGTTTAAGAATTTTTTTCAAAATGAGGGAAAGCCCTGTGGACAGGAGCTTTGGCGCTCTTGTTCAAACATTGACAAATCATATCTGCGAAAGTATTGCTTTCTCAGAGTTGGGAATGATATCAATGGTTTCACATGATATAACTGCATCATAAAAGAAATTAAATTCGAGAATTTGTCATTTAACAAAAAAACAAGAATGCCAAAAATTATTAATCGGAAACCACCAGGCCGATTCTACCCAATAACGAACTTATCTGTGATATATTCATTCCTCAATTCTACTCTGAAAATGATATTATATAATAATAATAATAATAATAATAACGTTTATTTTCGTGTAAGATGATCCAATAAAAACACAATAAACATGACAATATCCACAGAAGTATTATACACACTTGTTCGCGAAATACAAAACAATAAAAACAATAATTATAAATAACTAGAATTTTAACTTAATATCAAATGTATATAACAAATTTGAGATAATATAAATAAACATTTTAATTACTGCAAAACACATACAAATACAATATGAGCAATCATTACAAGAGTAGAATCCAATGATTTTCTATGATATAAAATAGATAGGTACGAGTTCATAACAACACATTTTAGATGGTAGCCTATCTCAACAATACAACACAATATAAACAATTAAAATAATCAAAATAATCAGTGAAACTTAATATAAAATGTACACAACAAATTTGAGACACCACAAACAAATATGGATAAATATTCCAACATCTAGAAGAGTAAAATCACACAGTGACACAATGATTGATCTATTTTTTGGGCGTATGTTTTAGGGGAACATCGTCCTATCATTTCGTCCAAATGTCTGTAATTTTCGAATTTTGAGCTGAAAATTGGCTAATAGACTAATTCGGACTCCCTGATCACGAATCCGGTGTCAGATTTTAGGGTGCCGTCCGGCCGGCCGGCCGGCCGGCCTTCCGGCCGTAGGCACGATAACAGGAGCACCGAAGGTCCTATCGACTTCAAACTTTCAGGGTAGGTTTCTGATCAAAATGCGACGGTTAAGTTCGTTAACGGGCAAAATCGGCCGGACGGTTTAGGAGTTATAGACATTTCAAATTTTGAGGTTATTTCCCTGATATTTCAGGAACTAAAGAAGATGTTGAATCGAAACTTGGTAGTCAGTTCGAGGATATAAACGCGCAACTTTTGGCAAAATTCTGTTATGATCGAAATGTTGGTAACTTTTAAAAAAATATTTCTTTTAATTTTTTCGAAAAACTATTCATCAGATTGCAACAAAAACTTGTACTAACGTCAATTGTAGTATTTTGCAACATTGTGCAAAATTTTGGCTCTATACGATTTCAATTTCTGGAGATATAAGACAAAATGTGTCAAATTTCCTGGGTCTCTCTCAGTATTTTCATCGATTATTATATAATAATCTCAATAATATTAAGGTATTCAACATGATACTGCTTTTTTTCTTTATTTTTAATTTTTTTTAATGGTTCATGCTTCAATCAATTTGTGAATATCCATTCTGTCATTTTTCTTTAAAAATGATATGAGCTGCCTTTTGAAGCGTATCAGAGAAGTCTCATCTGCAATTTCTTTTGGTGAAAAATTAAATAATTTCGGAGCTAGCTACCAGTAGCTTCTCTGTCCTATGGATTTAGAAGCCAGCGGTATACAATACTGGTGTCTTGTTCTCGTCGCGTATGGATGATTTGGAGTTTCATGTTCAGCTCTGCTCCTATACGTTTGGCATCCTATCTGAACGCTGTACAATTGTCTGATATCCAATATATGTGTTTCCGTATACAGCAAATTACTTGAATACCTTGCAGGCCTATTGAGGAGTATGCGAAGAAATCGTCTTTGAGAGACGTCAAGAGCATGCAAATGAGTTCTAGATACTCCTCCCCAACCAATAATGCCATAATTTAAGTGTGATTTGACTAAGCTGTGGTATAAAATTTTCTTGTATTTGTAATTCAAGAATCCTCCAACCTGTCTGAACCGATACAAAACACAACGCAGCTTCTTCGTTAAGTACTCCATATGATGGTCCCATCTCAGATGACTATCTATATATATATGCCAAGATATTTAATCCCTCTCGAGGGTTTAATCACAAAATCTTGCCGAATGTTCAGAGTGTATTCAGGCAAGGATGCTGAAAGACTGCTGAATGGCATGTATACCGTTTTATCGAAATTAATTGAGAGCAATCTACTGTCGAACCAGTCTTTGAGATCTCCTAGATCTTTTTCAATGTTCTGTTTTAGATTGTACCAGTCGTCATTTTTATAGTATATCACCGTGTCATCCGCGAAACTTATCATTTTTCCAATTGTATTCTGTATGAATAAGTCATTCAAATAAATCACGAATAACACCGGTCCCAGGACTGTCCCTTGAGGCACACCACATGTTATTTTCTGTTCTTCACTAACCTGGCTACCAATTCTTACTCTTTGTTCCCTGTTTGTTAAACAACTTTTCAACAACCTCTGTGCTGTACCTCTCACACCCATATCTTCCATGGTATCTAGAAGTATGGAGTGGTTGACCGATCGAACGCCTTCCTCAGATCAACAAAGACACCTATTGAGGGAGTACCCGAATCCAGAGATTCATAGATGGTTCTTGTTAGGGAGTGAATTGCATCAGCAGTAGATTTATTATTTCTAAACCCATACTGAGAAGTTGAGAGAAGATTATATTTTGTTAGAAATGTGCATAATCTAGTTTTTAAAATTTTTTCGTAGACTTTACTGATTGATGATAGAAGGGAGATAGGTCTGTAATTTGTGACATCATCAGTCTCTCCACTCTTGAATATTGGAGTTACTATTGACTTCTTCAGCACTGAGGGAAATATTCCCGATTCAAATGACTCATTTATAATATCCATTAGAGGTTTGCTAACAAACTCAACAATAATTTGAGAATTTCGGCCCTGATTCCATCTTGCCCGGGAGATTTATTATTTTTCAATTCATTTATGGTGTTCTTTATCTCATTAATATTTGTTGGCCTGAGGAAAATTGAATTATTGTTTACAAGTTTCTTACTTTTGTAGTTAGGGTTTTTTTTCAATGTTTTTTGCTAGGTTTTCTCCTACATTTGCAAAGAAGCCGTTAAAGATGTCAGCAATTAGTTTTTGATCCGTGACGACTTCTCCTTTTTTGTTTTTAACATTATTTATCTGTTTTTTCGTTTCGATTTTCAGGATTTCATTAACCGTTTTCCATAGATTTTTGCCTGTATTTTGCTCGTTTTCCATCAACTTTCTATAATATTTGTTCTTGGCATCTCTTATTTTTTTCCCAGTTTTTTTTTTGGTTGTCAGATAGTCATTTTTCATCTTTACATTATTTTGATCTTGTTTCCATAAGCGATATAATTGGTTTTTTTGGTTGATATGTTTTATTAATGATTTCGTAATCCAGGTTTTCCTTCTGCGCTCACTATTTTTCATTCTTATGTATCTTGTTGATTTACGAATACAGGTATTTATAATGTTTATGAATTTTTCCATTACAGAGTCGAGATCATGCATCGGGTATAATTCATCCTCCCAACTTATGCCTCTAACGGATTCAAGCAGTGATATCCTGTCTAATCTTTGGAAGTATTTTTTTGAATTATTATTTATTTCCTCTGTTTTTTACTGTTTAGTACGATTTGTAGTAGCGTTATGTAGTGATCTGTGATAGTGGTGGAGACAGTGATAGGCAGTAGATTGTTGTAGTTTTGCGGCCTCGTTTTAACAAATATATGATCTAGACGATTCCGATCCATTTCTCGCTCTTGTAGTAGTATTTATTGTCGATTGAAACCCATATTCGCTCATTATGTCTAGATAAGTTCTTGAGTCTTTAGTTTCTTTCAATAGGTCAATATTTATATCACCAACAAACAAACTGCAATGTGGGTTACTATTTTCTTTGTTTAGCATATCGTGTAGTTGGTCCAGAAAGTCATCAACATTACTTGCTGGAGATCTATAGAATGCATAGATGCAGATGGTCTGCTCATCTACAATCATTTTAATTTTCAGTAGCACACTTCCGTTCAGCTCGACATGATTATGGGAATGATATAAGTTCGCTTTTACAAAAGCAATGACACCGTCATTTTGATTGTAGTTGCTCTCATTGTATAGAGTCAGATAATCACTCATGTTGAGGGGAGCAACATCTGGCACGTGCCAAGTTTCTGTTAAGACTATGCAATCAAAAGAACTTCCAATTTCCCCAAGATGGATTCTCAGTTCATCCACATTTTTCGAAGCACTACAAATATTAGTATTGAGGATCTTTAAATTACCCAAACTATCATTCACCGACAAAACCCCCCTCACTTCATTGCAATTATTCAGGGGGTATGTTCTTATTTTCTCTACTTTGAAGTCTCTTATATAAGGATCCATGTAGACAAAATCCAACAACAATATTTCATCAACGCAATGAACTATACAATTCTAGGCATCATTTTATGGATGTATTTACAATAGCGGGCAACGGTGAAAATATACAAACAAATATACGTGAATACTGGTGTTTCTGGTTCACCTACAAATCACAAGAACATTTAATATGCAAGTAGTAAAGTTACAGCTTGCTCTCTTTGGAAATGTAGTTTATTTATTTGCGGATCGCAGTCTCTTCTTTCCATTAGAAATTGGTTCCACTGATCTCTCATTGATCAAACTAGAGATCGCAACGCTAGTTGATTCCTCGATACTCCTATTTTTCTGGAGTGCCGACGTTTCTTGTGAAACTGAGTATTGTCTGATTGTATCTTTGCGAACTTGATGATTGGATTCTATTTCCGAAGTATATTCTTTATTCCTGATATTCGGTGTAGGGGGGGCACTATTGTGTTTTCCGTAGAAGGGATCTTCTTCCGCGTTTTCAAGTTGTTCCGCTGTGTAGGCTTTATTATTGATGTAAAGTTTATTTCCTTTTATATAAGTGATGTTATCTTTGTTTAGTCGGGCTCTGTTCAGGTTTTCGCGTAATATTCTATTTTCTGCCCTCTGTTTAAATGTCAAGTCATGCAGGATTGATATATTTGTTTCCTTCAGCTTCTTACAATTCCTCAGAATTTCCTGCTTTTTCACATAAGATACCAGCTCCACTTTGAAAGCGTTTTCTTTAATATTTCTTAACGGATAAATATTATTTGTGTGATCTTCTGTGATACTGATTCCAAGGGAATTTTCTGCGCAAACATTCACTGTGCTAACATCTGTTGTTTGGTCCAAGCCAAATATCAAGATATTATTGTTTTTTGCTATTCTCTCCAGTAGCTCGACTTTCTTCCTCAAACCTTGATTTTCCTTTTCCAATATATTCACTTTGTTGTTTAATTCCTCAAATCTTAACAATACTCTTGCTTCGCTAGCTTCTATTGCACTTTTTATTTCTTTCCTATTTCTTATAATTTCCTGACGAAGTTCTTCCATTTCAATAATTCGTATATAAATATTAACGTGCGTGGACACTTTTAGCCAGATGCTTATCTTTAACTGATAAGGGCATTTGTCGGCATTTGTTCCTTTTTTTCTTTCATTGAAACTTAGCTAATATTCAGTTTAGTTTTTACTGGAGATATTCTGAACCGAATTTGATTAACTTAGCAAATTATATATTTCCATAATCATATGGATTATACAAGGGAATTATATCATCTAGACTGGTCCAAAAAAAACGACTATTTTTTTTTCTTAATGATACTGTGAAAATATCATTCATGATGATAAAAAAAATTATCGTGAAAGTTTGAGCCCTTAGTAATAGTATTAAGGGGTGTATCGTTACGACTATTGGATTTTTAACAGTAATCGCATGTTTTCACTCAAAACTTGTCAATTATTAATTTGAAAAATTTGAGCGATACGTATTCTTGAAGGAAACTAAATTCCCTACAAATAAGCTCTCTTTGTAAATTAATGCAACAAGCCGTTTGCTTGTTATCGTGCCTGAAACATTGATCTATTTTTTCAATTTTGCGTTTTGATTTTGCATTTTTGTAACTACCAGAAATATCAATACTTTTGTGGTACAAAATACTTATTTTAAAAGAAATTAAATACTCTACAAAAAAAGTTTCTTAACATTTTTAATTAATTTCACTCCTTCCAAAGTTATTTGACGTTGAAGTTAAATTCAAAAGTAATTTATCGTTTTTCTCGCGTTAAACATAATTCTTTCCACTTGATTGGAAAATTTATTAACTCTCTTTTTTCTCTCGACCACTAAACTTTTTTTTGTAAAATCATAATTTATTAATGTATTAATTTGCTTTTTAACGATTAGTTATCTACATAAATTCATTTTTAATGTATTTAAGCAACTCCAATTGGGGTAGCAAAATAATACTTTAATAAATTATGATTTAAAAAAAAAAGTTTTGTGGTCGACAGAAAGAAGTTACTCTCAATATTTAAGTAATAAATTTTTCAATCAAGTGGAAAAAATTATGTTTAACGCGAAAAAAACGATAAATTACTTTTGAATTCAACTTCAACGTCGAATAACTTTGGAAGGAGTGAAATTAATTAAAAATGTTGAGAAACTTTTTTTGTATTAAATAGTATAAAATTTCCTTTAAAATAAGTATTTTGTACCACAAAAATATTGATATTTCTGGTAGTTGCAAAAATGCAAAATAGAAACGCAAAATTGAAAAAATAAAACAATGTTTCAGGCACGATAACAAGCAAACGGCTTGTTTTACATTAATTTACAAGGAGAGCTTTTTTGTAGGGAATTTAATTTACTTTAAGAATACGTACCGTTCAAATTTTTCAAATTGATAATTGACGAGTTTTGAGTGAAAAAATGCGATAACTGTTAAAAAACCACCGATACACCCCTCAATACTATTATTAAGGGCTCAAACTTTCACGATAGTTTTTTTCATCATAATGAATGATATTTTCACAGTATCATTAAGAAAAAAAAATAGTTGTTTTTTTTGGCCCAGTCATCACCCAATAATTTTAGTATCCTATAATCCTCATAATTCTACAATAGCATAGGTTATTTCATTGGTCATCTATCATCATCATTTCATGGTTTTCTAGAACAGGAGATATTTTATATCACGAGTAAAGAATTTTGAATAAAACCAGAAATAAATATGACATGCCTCTTATCGGTAGATAAGATGACATGTATGAACACAGATCATGAAATTCATAGATACAAATACGGACGTCAATTTTTGATTACAGCATTCTGTGAAATCATACGATTGCGATTTATTATCGAAATTTTGGAGAATCAACTCATACAAGTATTAGCTTGTTAGAGTTGATAATTATATCAATGGATTTTCATGATGAAATTGTAAAGGGTCATCCAAAAAACGCGCCTACATGTTTCTTTGAAATAAAACACAAACTATTTGCAACTTTTTCAAGCTGTTTTTTTTGGCGCTCTAGTTCCTCGGAACTGAGTGCTTATCAATTTGCCCAAATGTCTGTAATTTTCGAATTTTTCGATGAAAATGGTCTTAAACGATTTGGTTCGACTCACTGATCAAGAATCCGTGCTCGAAATTCATTCTGTCCGGCCGGTCCGGCCGTCCGGCCGTAGGCACGATAACTCTCGAACGGAATGAGCTAGACAGTTGAAATTTTCAGAGTAGGTTTGGGGGATAAATATCTCGGCTAAGTTCGTTATTGGGCAAAATCGGACAGATGGTTTCGGAGTAACAAAAAAAAATTTTTTTTTTACAGAACAAATTCCAAATTGAATTTTTTTTCAATAAGGAGTTTTACCATAAGAATCCATTCATATCATTTTCAACTCTAACAAACTAATACTTTCGGAGATATGATTTTTCAAAATTTCAATGATAGAATTATTCTGTGGCTATTCTATGAATTGTTATAACGTCAACTTTGACGTTGTCTCATTGTCATTCATTCCAGTAATGGTATCAATATGAGAATTATAATATCATCATACTTTTTGTTGGTTGATATTTTCATGCCGATGGTCAATCCATATGATGATGGGAATGGTAATGGTAAGTAAATAATATTGAGTTCAGAATATCTCCACTAAAAACAAAACTGGAATTGAGGAATGAATATCTCGGATGAGTTCGTTGTTGGGTAGAATTCGTCTATTGGTTTTGGATTGATAATTTTTGGCACTCTTGTTGAATTTAAATTCTTCTATGATGTTTGAATTCAATTTCTGCTGAGATGTAGTTCTAAATTTCAATAATGAATCGTACTTCTATGTTTTCACAGAATGCTATAATTATTCTATCTAAGCTTTATTATATGATCTGTGTTCATACTCGTACATTTCATCCTGTTCTATAAGAGAGAGTCAAATTCATTTCAGCTATTTTAATTTGATTTCTTCCATGGTGCAGTTCTCATTCTCAGATTGCTCATTTAATCTTGATAAATAAACTATTATTTTATTAAAACTATGATCCATTACAATTATTAGTGGAATAGAATATCATTAAAATGTCCACCACTACTGCGTCTGCAGGCATCAATCCGAATATCGAAATTTTCAATGACTTTCCGACATGTTGCTGGTGTTATTTCACGAATTGCAACTTGAATGTTGTTCTTTAGATCATTAATTGTTTGTGGCTTGTTAGCATACACTCGAATTTTCAAAAAACCCCACAAAAAAAAATTTAATTGACGAATCCATCCATTGGGAAATGAGCTTCGTCACTAAACAAAATTTTGCTTGAAAACAATGGATCTGTCGTTCGTTGTTCAATAATCCAACTAGCAAAATTACGACGTTGTAAATGGTCTCTTTCTTTCAATTTCTGGGTTAATTGAATTTTATAAGCGCGTAAATGCAAATCTTTATGCAAAATCCTCCATAAGGAGCCATAAGATATGCCCAATTCTTGCGAGCGACGCGAAATTGATGTTGTCGGTTCATTTTCAACACTTTCACTAACAGCAGCAATATTTTCCTTTGTGCATACAGTTTTTGGTCTTCCACTTTTTGGTTTATCAGTAACACAACCAGTTTCTTCGAATTTTTTCACTAATCTTTGAATTGAAGATTGATTTGGCCGATTATTTACACCAAAAAAATCACGAATTTTGCGATGGGTATTTTTCAAAGAACGCCCATTTTCATAATAACTTTGAATGATAAAAACGCGTTGTTGCAATGTGTACCTGTCCATGGTTGAAACTGTACTACCTTCTAATAAAACAAAATTGCTTCTGTCATTTGAAAAGATGTCACGTGTAAAAATTATATAGTGCTGACATCTAGGCGTCACATTTGGATGACCCTTTATCTTCAAAAAAATTAAATATGAAATTTGTAATATAAAAACAAATTTTTTTTTAGTTACTCTGAAACCATTTTGGCCAATAATGAACTTAACCGAGATATTTATGTCCCAAACCTAATCTAAAAATTTCAACTGCTTGGCTCATTCCGTTCGAGATTTATCTTGTTAATGGCGGGACCAGCCGGATATTGACCACGGATTCTTGATCAGTAAGTAGAACCAAATTGTTTCAGACCATGTTTACCCAAAAAATCGAAAATTACAGATATTTGGGCAAATTGATAAGCACTGTGTTACGATGAACAAGAGCGCCAAAAACGGGTTCAAACGTTTAGTTTTAATTCTGGCCGTAGTCACGATTACTCTCGAACGGAATGAGTTGGAGAGTTCCCGTTTGCAGGGTATGTTTATTGTCTAATTGTGTTGGTTCAGTTCGTTTATCGGTAAAATCTGCTCAGTGGTTTTGGAGTTATAACCATCTGAAATTTTGTTCGTCCAATAACTCGAAAAGTACAGATTTGATTGAATTAAAACTCGGTAATAATTTGAGAATACTGACAAGAAGACCAATACGAAATGTTGTGAGGATCGTAGAACTGGAAAATTGAAAAGAATTATGTATCTCAGATACTATCAGCCAGATATCACTTAAATTTTGCGAGAGCCATGAAAACCTAATTTTACAGGCAAATACGAGATTTAAACTCTATCGAATCAGTATTTCTAGAGTTATTGGGAAAATATCGAAAAAATAAAACTAATACAGTGGACCAGTTTATATCCGTCGAATTCTTTAATTCTACAGCCTCATTTTAGTCTAGTCAACAAGTGCTTTTTAGGTCAAAATTTTTGCGTATTCTCCGAAAATTATGATTGAGGTGTCATTCGATTCGGAATGGCATGCAGATAGTTTTTGAGAAAATGCTAAGGCTGCTCGCAAAAATTGCAATAGTTATAAACAATTAAGTGGAAAAAATGGGTTCAAGCCCTGTGGACAGGATCTTTCTGGCGCTCTAGTTCAAACAGACAAATTATATCTCCGAAGTATTGGTTTCTCAGAGTTGAGAATTATATCAATTTATTCTTATGATAGAACTGCATCATAAAGGAAATTCAATTCAAATGATAGTTCATTTATCTAGATTAAATGAGCAATCTGAGAATGAGAACTGCACCATGGAAGAAACCAAATTAAAATAGCTGAAATGAATTTGACTCTCTCTTATAGAACAGGGTGAAATGTACGAGTATGAACACAGATCATATAATGAAGCTTAGATAGAATAATTATAGCATTCAGTGAAAACATAGAAGTACGATTCATTATTGAAATTTAGAATTTCATCTTAGCAGAAATTGAATTCAAACATCATAGAAGAATTTAAATTCAACAAGAGTGCCAAAAATTATCAATCCAAAACCAATAGACGAATTCTACCCAACAACGAACTCATCCGAGATATTCATTCCTCAATTCTATGATGAACGATAATATATATCTTTCCTCAAATCTACTCCAATACACCAATATTCCAGTTTTGTTTTTAGTGGAGATATTCTGAACTCAATATTATTAACTTACCATTACCATTCCCATCATCATATGGATTGACCATCGGCATGAAAATATCAACCAACAAAAAGTATGATATTATATTATCATTCTCATATTTATACGATTGCTCGAATGAAACAACGTCATGTCTCAGGAGAATAAGTTGACATTATAACAATTCATAGAATACCCACATAATAATTCTATCATTCTGTGAAAACGTATAGAAATACGATTTACAATTTTGAAAAATCATATATCCGAAAGCATTAGCTTGTTAGAGTTAAAAATGATATGAATGGATTCTTATGATAAAACTGCTTATTAAAAAAAATTTAATTTGGAATTTGTTTTGTAAAAAAAAATTTTTTTTGTAGAAGGAGGTTTAGGTTTTCGCCAATATCTCAAGAACTATTTAATTCAAATTTTGAAAGAAGATTCAAGAAGAGAAGAAAATTTCCTGAAAGTCTCATCTGCCGGAACTGTAGAACCAATATTTATAATTTCCCTTGAGCGTTGAAAATACGCTCGAAAACGGGTAGTTACTCCGGCTTGCGCAAGCCTCGCTTCTTTCGTTCCATTGATGAATAAATATTATTTAAATTCAGGCGCCTGCAGGATAGATCAATGAACAATAATCCGTGTCCAAGAATGTTCATCGAAAATCTTCAATTAATTATCCATTAGTTAATTAACGAACATTTACATTGCAAGTACGCTAATTGTTAAACTATTAATCTGAGAATTTTTCTTTTCATGGAGCTATTTTTCAAATGTCTTAGAATAGATCTGTTGGAAAATTTCAGAAATTGTTCATTTTCATTTTGTTATGAAGAATTTACTTAAGTTAAAAATTATAAAGCTTCAATTTATAATATTAGTATTGATCCGTTTTCTTATGATCGGAAACAAGTGAAAAATGATTTTTAATAATTATTATCTCCTATTATTCAAAACATTGTTATAAACCAATGCATTGTTTATGAGATAATATAAAACTTTCTTTTGAATCATAATTGAAGCTTTTTAATTTTTCACTTAAATAAATTGTTAACAAGAAAACGAAAATAAACAATTTTTCAAACTTTCCAACAGGAATCTATTCCAAGACCTTTGAAAAATAGCTCCACGAAAGGAAAAAATTCTCAGATAAATAGTTCAAAAATTATCGCACTTGCAATGTTAAGGTTCGTGCTACAAAAGATTGTTAATTTACTAATGGATAACTAATTGAAAATGTCATGATGTACATTTTTTGACCACGGAGTATTGTTCATTGATCTATCCTGAAGGCACCTGAATTTTTTCAAGTTTTTATTTTCATGTTTAATAAAGTTAAATAATATTTATTCATGACCCGTTTTCGGGAGTATTTTGAACCCTCTGGAAAAATAAAAAATAGTGGTCCTAGTTTCGGGAGTTTTTTTTAGAAAATTTCCTCCTCTTCTTGAATCATTTTTCAAATTTGAATTATCTTAGATGGTTTTTGAGTTATTGGCGAAAAACCAAAGCATCTTCATTTTTTTTTTACTTTATGGTTTATAACTTTTGCAATGTTTGCGAGTGGCCTTAGCATTGTCTCAAAAACTATTTGCATGCCATTCCGAATCGAATGACACCACAATCATAATATACGCAAAAATTTTGACCTATTGGTTCAAGCCCTGTGGACAGGAGCTTTTTGGCGCTCTTGTTCAAACAGACAAAGTATATCTCCGAAAGTATTGGTTTCTCAGAGTTGGGAATTATATCAATGGATTCCTATGATAGAAATGCATCATGAAAGAAATTAAATTTAAAAAAGTGTCGTTTAAAAACATTGCTTCAAAAATTATCTTTTAAAAAAAGAGCAATCTACAATGCTTAAATGCCTTAATGAGTCAAAAATTGTCATTAAATTTATTTGTCAAGATTAAATGAGCCATCTGCAATCATTGAACCTCGTGGAATGGGTTGTTTGAACTTACACTCGGTGCATAGTTTTCACAACTCGAAATACCTAAGGAAAGTATCATCGAAATGTCTAGAGCAAGGCTGGAGACAATCATAGCAGATTATCCATTTATTCCTGATGTTTGAGTAGGTAGTGGATTACGAGCAAATTTTTTTATTAGTTTAAAATATATTAATAACATACTATCCTCTTTTCATAATTTAAAATTTAATAGTTCATACCACTAACACATTCTTTTCTGTATTATGAACCTTAACTCAAGAAATGATTGATACACAAATGTAGATCCATATTTCAGTACTTTTTGCTAGCAACATTATGAAAATACTGTATATAGGAACATGTCTCACTACTTAAGGAAGTAAAAGGTAATATTAACCTCAATGGTCAACGAACAAAAATTTCTTTAATTGAGTCCATATGTTCTTCATTCTTCATCAAAACGGTCTTGTATATATTCACATATTCAAGAATCGAATACTGGCCTTCCAAGAGAAAATAACAACTATGAATTGACAATCTCTAATAGCTAGAAAAGATGACATTTATAAAAAGTGATCACAGACAGATTCTGTGTTCACATTCTGTGAATACATAGAACTTACGATGTATTGTTGAAACTTTGAAACATCATATCTCCGAAAGTATCAGCTTGTTAGAGTTTAAAATGATAACAATGGGTTCTTATGATGAAAATGCATCTCAAAAAAATGAAATGAAAATGAATTCAAAAGTTGTAAGGTAAAAAATAATATATTTTTTTTCTTTACTCCGAAACTATTAGGCCGCTTTCGCCCAATAACGAACTTAACCGAGATATTTATCCCTCAAACCTACTCTGAAAATTTCAACTGCCTAGCTCATTCCGTCTAGAGTTATCGTGTTGACTGCCGGACGGCCGGACATAATCGATTTCGACACGGATTCTTGATCACTGAGTCAAACCAAATCGTTCAAGACCATTTTCAGCCAAAAATTCTAAAATTACAGACATATGGGCAAATTGATAAGCACTCTCTTCCGAGGAACAAGAGCGCCAAAAAGCACTTGTTGACTAGACTATTTAGATACTCCCTGAGTACAGACGAATAGGCTACTACTACTACTACTACTACTAGTATTCGTATACTAGTATTTAAACAACTTATTCGCTCGTATTCGGAGTATTACGTAGGCGTATTCGCTCATGAATCATTCGGCAAGTTGTTCGGCGAATTGTTCGCCGATGATTTAAATAAGGCATTACGATTTTACGCAGATATTCATTTTTAGCGCTCTTGTTCCGCGCAACAGAGTGCTTATCAATTTGCCCAAATGTCTGTAATTTTTGAATTTTTGGCTGAAAATGGTCTTAAACGATTTGGTTCGATTCACTGATCAAGAATCCATTGTCAAAATCGATTGTCCGGCCGTCCGTCCGTCCGTCTGTTAACACGATAACTCTCGAACGGAACGAGCGAGACAATTGAAATTTCCAAAGTAGGTTCGAGGCATAAATATCTAGGTTATGTTCGGTATTGGGTAAAATCGGTCTAATAGTTTCGGAGTAACGAAAAAAAATATTTTTTTTTACATTACAACTTTTGAATTCAAATTTTTTTAGGATGTAGTTTCATCTTAAGAATCCATTACTTTCATTTTCAACTCTAACAAGCTAATACTTTCGGAGATATGATGTTTCAAAGTTTCAATAATACATCGTAAGTTCTATGTATTCACAGCATGTGAACACAGAATCTGTGTTTCTGATCACTATTCATAAATGTCATCTTCTTTAGCTATTAGAGATTATCAATTCGTAGTTTGAAAATATTTTCTCTTGGAAAGCAAGTATTCGACCCTTGAATTTGTCAATATATACAAGACTGTTTTGATGTAGTTTAAAGAGGCAATAGGAAAGAAGAACATAATGGAATCATCAAAAGAAATTACTGTTCGTTGACCACTGAGGTTTATATTACCTTTTACTTCCTTAAGTAGTGAGACATGTTCCTATAATCAATCATTTTTCCCTGAGTTAAGGTTCATAATACAGAAAAGAATGTGCTAGTGGTATGAACTATTAAATTTTAAATTATGAAAAGAGGATTGTATTTTATTAATATATTTTGAACTATTAAAATAATTTGTTCGCCATCCACTACCTACTCAAATATCAGGAAAAAATGGACAATCTGCTATGATTGTCTCCAGCCTTGCTCTAAAAATTTCGATGATACTTTCCTTAGGTATTTCGAGTTGTGAAAACTATGCACCGAGTGTAAGTTGCAACAACCCATTCCACGAGGTTGAATCATTGCAGATGGCTCATTTAATCTTGATAAATAAATTTAATGTCAATCTCCGAAGCATTAAGGCATTGAAGCATTGTAGATTGCTCTTATTTTACAAGATAATTTTTGAAGCATTTTTTTTAAACGAAACTTTTTCTAAATTTTATTTCTCTCTTGATG
Source organism: Halyzia sedecimguttata (assembly GCA_937662695.2). Classification (NCBI taxonomy): domain Eukaryota; kingdom Metazoa; phylum Arthropoda; class Insecta; order Coleoptera; family Coccinellidae; genus Halyzia; species Halyzia sedecimguttata. Next base: position 64,278,609 of record OW569417.2, on the reverse strand, counting down.
CATTTCTATCATAGGAATCCATTGAAATAAATCCCAACTCTGAGAAACCAATACTTTCGGAGATATAATTTGTCTGTTTCAACAAGAGCGCCAAAAAGCTCCTGTCCACAGGGCTTGAACCAATTTTTTCACAAATGGAATCGAAGTAAAATAGGTTCATATGGAAGTGTAGTATTTTTCTTTGGAAAGTCGATATTGAATATTTTGAAATACAGACAATTTTGATTATTATATTATGAGTTAAACATTACTCTATTTGCAGATTTCGATCATAGTTTTGGCGCTCTTGTTCCTCGAAAAAATGTGCTTATCAATTTGGCCAAATGCCTGTAATTTTCGGATTTTTGGCAGAAAATATTATTGCTTCACACGATACGAGAGTAGGTGAGAGTATAACAAAAATTGGTTCAAGCACTGACGTGAAGTCTGTAGCTTATGCGCGTGTGTTCTATTGTCCATTCTCCTGTATTGGACACTCTTAATCGACTTTACCATGGTAAATTCGAATTAAGAGTATTCAATACAGGAGAACGGACAATATAATTTACTATGGCAAATTCGATTAAGAGTGTTCCATACAGGTTAATGGTCAATAGACATACGCGCAAAGCTCCTGACTTCACGTCAGTGCTTGAACCAATTTTTTTTCATAATTTTTTTTAATTTTCTAGGGTTACGGTTCTTATAAAATTTTAAACACATCTTTATATCGATATTGTACAACTAGATACCAAGCTTCAATTCGATCGAGTCTATATTTGTTGAGTTATCGAGAAAATAATATTTCAGGTGGGTATAACTACGAAACTGTTGGACCGATTATACCCGTAATCAAACTTAAATTCAGATACGCAACATACCCTGAAAATTACAAGTCCCTAACTCCTTTCGTTCGTAAGTTATCGAGGCAACGGTCACCTATCCATCTACTAAACTCACACAAGGCTGCTCGAATCTCCAACAATATATATCCGATCGTGTTCAAACTTGAAACTTGATAGTAAAGATAGGTTTTGAAGGATCTCGGAAAATTTTAGCGATATATTACTGATATATAGAATTTTTTTCAATAATTTTCAATGATTTTTTAAAAATTTTCTAGTAATACGACCCTCACGAAATTTTGTAAGAAATTTTGAGTTGGCATTATACAACTAATTACCAAGTTTGAATTTAATTGGTTCTGCATTTTTTTGGTTGTTGAGGAAATAACATCCAAATTGTAGATGGCTATAACTCCGAAACCGTTTGGCAGATTTCACCTATAAATTAACTCAAATGTTGCATGTAGATGCACAATCTAACCTAAAAATTTCAAGATGCTATCTCATTCCGTTCTCAGGTTATCGTGACATAAACAATATTTTTTAATAATTTCTTAAAAATTTTTTAGTGATGCCATTCTCAAAATTTAACGAACGTGCTTAAGTTCATATTCTACAGCTATTCACCAAGTTTCAATTTGATCGGATTCATATTGGTTGAAAATAAAATTATTAGTCGGAAATCATTGGGCCGATTATGTCCATTAACGAACTTGTCTCCGTATTGGGATGCGCCACCTAGCCTGAAAATTTCAAGTTGCTACCTCATTCCGTTCTTAAGTTATCGTGGCACCGCACGGTTGGTTGGCCGGCTGGACAGAATCAAATTTGTCCTCCAATTCTTCAGCAGGTATGTGACCATTTTCGGCAAAAAAATCGAAAATTACAGACATTTGGGCAAAATGATAACGCGATGTTGCGTTGAATCCATCAATATCATTCTCAACTAGAACAAACTAATACTTTCGGAGATATAATTTTTCAAAATTCCAACAGAATGACCGCGGTGCAAGCGCCTGCATAACAATCACAACGTCGCTACGGATTTCTTTAAGTGCAGAACAGGAGTGTTAAGGTGTGTATAAAATACGCTCGCAAACCTCCGATTATTGGCTCGCCAGGTGGCCTCGGGCTATGTAGATGGGGTTGCCTCGCTCGGCAGCTCGAACAATGGCTCGCTCGAATATGCCGCGGGGCGAACCGAGCGCTGTCGCGGCTTCATACATTGGCTTGCGAGGTAAATACGTAGGAATGAATAACTAAAGGTGCTGTCTACTCGTACAATTACTAATCGCTAATGACTTTTTGGGGAACAGCAAATCTTCCCGCTACTAACATCGTCACAGAAAGATAATATTATAATGAATTTCGGTAATCACATGATTTTATTTTTTTTTATTTTGAGTTCTGCAATAAACATGAAAGTGATAACATTTCTCAATAGTGAATGACGCGACCTTCAAACGATATATCACAAGCCTATATTTCCTATTTGAAAAATTGGGGGTACCTGTCTTTCGAAGGGGGTTGAAGGTAGGGTTCGCATTTTTACGAATGCGTATGCATATATGTACAGTAACCAAGATAATGAATTTATTCCATTTGGCTTTTCCACAATCTATGTATAAATTAATATCCTTTACTGATACAATGCAAGATTATAATGAGACGATTTTCAATATATTTATATATATTTTGTTTTTCAGGTAAGAGTCCCACTCCTCTTCTCTTGAAGTGAGAGCTGCCCAAAATAGATGTAAGTTCACCTAAATATTGTGTAATGTATTTAATTGGAATTATCATATGGATATTATGATTAAATGTGAGCTAATTCCCAAGTCTGTCGAAAATGGGTAATGCTAAACTCCAACTAAACGACTGAACCGAATTTTAATAAAAAATATATTGTACACAAGGTTATTTATTAGGAAATGCGCATACAGTAAGGGCAGATGGAGGATACCGAGATGCTTCTAAATATTTATGGATCTATCGTTCATGATAACCAAGACACAGGGTGATTTATTAATTTTTCCCACTTTACAATTTATCTTAAGTTATGAACCGTCCTATATATTTTTGTAATAATTGGTTCTTTGTCCACAGTGGCGTCGATTAACATAATAAAAAAAGTCATATTTCAGGTCCGGCCTTAAAAAAATTAATAAGTAGGTTTCAAGTCGAAACAACGGCCTGCATATCAATATTTTGGAAATTTATTTACAAATTGGGGAGGAGCAGAAAAATAAAGTAAGACTAAATGTACTTGGTGTTTCTGCATACAACTTTTTGACTTATTAGCTTGAGTCAAATCTGAATATTTCGGAAATGAGGGGGAACAAAATTTAAAGAAAAACTATGACCTATTTCTTATTGTCCTGATTTCTAGATCCCAACCTTATAGAAGAACGAGGGGACAGTTAAATAAACTTTTGATTTTAATTCAACCCCAAACATGGTAATCGACTGGATTAAAATCTTGCCCTCTTCCAGTCCGGTTGTTGCAACGTTATTTTGTTTGAAACAAAGTTATGCTTCTTTCCGAATAGGTACTTTTCCTCATTTTCATAATTTTTGCGCGTATGTTCTGGGGAACATCGCGTTATAGTTTTGCCCAAATGTCTGTAACTTTCGAATTTTTTGACGAAATTGGTCTCAAACGATCAAGTTTGACTCCCCGATGAAGAATCCGAGGTCAAATTTGATTCTGTCCGTCCGGCCGTCCGGCCGGCCGTCCGGCCGTCCGTTGCCACGATAATTTGAGAACGAAAAGAGCTAGCGACTTGAAATTTTCAGGGTGGGTGGCGCATCGCAATACGACGGACAAGTTCGTTAATGGGAATAATCGGCCCAGTGGTTTCCGAGTAATAATTTTGTTTTCAACCAATATAAATCCGATCGAATTGAAACTTGGTGAGTAGTTGTAGAATATGAACCTAAGCACGTTTGTGAAATTTTGGGCGAATCGTATGGCTAGAAAATTTTAAAAAAATTATTAAAAAATATTTTTTTTGTCACGATAACCTGAGAACGGAAAGAGATAGCGGCTTGAAAATTTCAGGTTATGTTGTGCATATGAATGCCACATTTGAGTTTGTTTATGAGCATAATCGACCAAACAGTTTCAGAGTTATAGCCATCTGAAATTTTCTGAAATTTGGTGGTTTTTTGTTCCTCATTTACTCGAAAAATACTGAACCGATTGAATTCAAACATGGTTATTAGATGTAGAATGCCAACGCGAAAATGTTTGCGAAATTTGGTGAGGATAGCATCTGTAGAAAATTTTTAATAAATCATTGAAAATAAAAAAAAAAATTCTATGTATCAGTAACTATACGTTTGAAATTGCTGAAATTTTGCAAGAGCGTTCATTACCTAACTCTACTGCCAAGTTTCAAGTTTTAATACGATCGGTTGAATATTGTTGGAGATTCGAGCATTCTTGTGTGAGTTCAGTAGATGGGTGACCGTTGCCTCGATAACTTTCGAACCAAAGGAGATAGGGACTTGCAATTTTCAGGGTAGGTTGCGTATCCGAAAGGGAGAGTTGAGTTCGTTTTTGGGCATAATCGGTTTAACGGTTTCCGAGTTATATTCACCTGGAATATTGTTTCCTTGATAACTCAAAAAATAAATATTCGATTGAATTGAAGCTTGGTAACTAGTAGTAGAAAATCAACACAAAGACGTGTTTAAAATTCTGTAAGAACCGTACTCCTAGAAAATTTGAAAACAATGACGAAAAAAAAAATTTTAGGAACCGCGCCTCCAGAAAATTAAAAAAAAATCACGAAAAAAAAAATTGTTTCAAGCATTGACGTGAAGTCAGAAGCTTTTGCGCGTATGTTCTATTGTCCATTCTTCTGTATTGGACACCCTTAATCGAATTTACCATGGTTAATTATGTCGTCCATTCTCCTGTATTGGACACTTAATTCGAATTTACCGTGGTAAATTCGAAGTAAGAGTGTCCAATACAGGAGAATGGACAACATAATTTACCATGGTAAATTCGATTAAGGGTGTCCAATACAGAAGAATGGACAATAGAACATACGCGCAAAAGCTTCTGACTTCACGTCAATGCTTGTTTTAAAATGTAGAGCAATGAACAAATCTTAATTGATAATATTTTTACATATACAGGGTGTTTGAAAGTTAGTCATTGATAATAATAATTTGTCCCAAATACGGGCATGTCCTCTCGTTTTTCAATAGGGTTGAAATCCAAAAATTAGGAGAATAAGAAATAGTGGATGATATCATGGATATACGGTTTGGAAGAGATAATTCTTCTTTCTTCAAATTTTGTGTCACCTCAAAACATGTAGATTTGACTAATAAGTGAAAAATATAAAAAAGCACTAACGTGAAGTTAATACTCTTTGGCTCGCGTGTTCACGTTGGCTCAATTGAATTGAATTATGAGTGTTTCAAGCTCATTGGATAGAGGGAGCCGGAGATCTAATGGACACCATTCACTGTCGGGTCAAAAATTAACAGTACTGTGTCTATGCTAGCTTAAGGGTAGAGTAATAAAGTTGACAAAGAACACATGACTCTCCGTAGTCGCACAAGTTCCTTGGAGCTTCTGACGGATCTTTTTGGGAAACACTCAGGCGGTTCAGTATATTCATAATCATATTTATATCACGCGCGCCAAAGCAGATTGACCCAGCTTCAATGCTTTCTTAACTTTTTTCTTCCATAGTGAAGTTAATCTGCATTTCCGCGCTTGGTACAGACATGATTATGATTACCGATTACTGACCCACCCAAGCTTCAAGAATACAAAAAAGTATATATATTTTAAAAGGTAATTACAAAATGCCTTCTTCTCAAAATTAAACTCAATCCTTATGTTTTTGTCGCAGATCACCTATCGTTGACGTCAGGAATGTCTTTAACTAAATTTGTTCGATAGACAACATTGCGAGCGTCATCAGTCTTTCTTCCGACATTGTATTCCTTAGAAACGTCTTTATCAATTTTAAAGTACAGAAACATATTTCAGTTTCTGCGGTTGTCATTGCCATCGATATTAAAATAACCAAAACTTTATATATTTCACAAAACGTTGAATTCAAACCATACGACACCATATTATATAACATATAATATAAATTTAAAGTAGGTATGTAGGCAATCTGACACGTTCTCATTTTTTTGTGTTATTCATCGAGTCTTCCGACTCATTATGACCACGTAGTGCAAGATTGCATCTGCCGCACAACTTCAGAATATCGATAATTTTTGAGAGGACGTAACAGTTTTTTAATACCATTTCGTTGTGCTCACGAATGTTTTTGACATATGCACTACTTAAACCAGAAGCGATATAAGTTGTGGCCAAGAGCTGGAAGCTTACAATATTGTTCATGTGTTTGGCCGATTGTTCGTGTTGTTTTATCTTTTCACCCAGATGTTTCAAATCACGTACACCTTCTTTTGCCCAGTTATCGTGTCCACCAAACGAAACAAAAAATGCATGTTTTCGTCACATCCGCACATCCATAAAGTCTTTCCGTAAACTTTCTGTCAAACTTTCGCGTAAACCCTTTCCGATTCTTATAGCAGGGTTGACTTAAATTCAATACGGGCATAGGTCGTTCATTGTTTTTAATATTCACCTTGTCCACCAAACTCAAAGAACTATAGTTTAATTTGGTTAGATCACACACCCTCATTGTCAGTCCTTAAATTCTCAACGCAACTTTATAACACGAAACAATTAGCACCTACAATACCTATCTATTTAGCGTTACCATGAACAATACTATATACTAATACTGAGCGTAGCTATTTTATTATTTATTCGTTCTATTCCTCTCTGGGCTCCTATTTCCGCGCCCAAACCGTCACTGGAAACTGCGTGGAAGGAGCAGACTGAACGGATCTCTGATTGCGTCGTTTGCGGTGTCCATGGTAACCGGCGTTCACGCTTTGGGCTTTTAAGATTCCGCTCCGCATAGTGCGGACGCTGGCTGCTCATAGTATACCTTGTCTATGCGCACGCTTAACGAAAGTGTTATTATTGTGAAATATACATGGTGGTGGCTAGGTATAAAAATGTTTTAATTTTAATTGAATCCAGTTTGAAGACAAATGCACGAATATGAAATACCTATACAAACTAATTGTACATGTACATACTTCATTTTCTAGGGAGGGCGGCGCCCCGCAGCCCTCCCTCACCAGCCACCCCTGCTTCTAATTCTTCCCGAAGAAGATGCCTCAGCAGCTCCAAGGAGCTTGTGCGACTAAGGAGTGACAGATGTGTTCTTTGCCAACGTTGTTGCTCGCTCTATCCACTGAGCTTGGAACACTCATCATTCAATTCAAATTAGCCAACGTGAACACGCGCGTCAAAAAGTACTGACTCCACGTCAGTGCTTTTTAATATTTTTTCAAGTTTCTTGGACAAATCTGGCTATCAATACAGTCTGGCCTTCAGTTTTGCCGTAGGTAGAATTATGTGGTTATTAGACCTTTGTTAGGAACGCAATTGCTTACGCCGATTCTTCAAATTCGAATGTAATTTTGTATAGTTCTTCCAAATATATTAATTTATAAATTGGCTACTGGGCTACGATACAGAGATTTCAACTAGGAAACAATGCTATTTCCTCGAAACTGACTTGTCCGTGCACAGAATTCCAAAGATTCAGACATCCGGGAGAAATAATACCAAGCTGTTCCTTGCGGAACACATGCGCCTAAAGTAATATTCAGAAACAGCAAGTAAATTTATTCTTACTTATTTGTTTATGCTGGTTCAAATTTGTATATAAAATTTTCAAATATTTATACACAGTGTGTTGTTCCGACTCGTAACCTATACTTATTATTTTTTTAAGGTCGGAACTGGAATGAGATTTTGTTGGGAAAAATTTATAGGGTGATTCATAGTTTATGATTAATTGAAAAGAAAGGGAAATTAATAATAATAATTAATCATCCTGTATCTTGGTTATAGAGAACCACCCTTAAAATATAGGTTATTTTGAAGAAAATAGTGACCTCCATCACCCTTATTGCATTTCCCGATTAATCACCCTGCAAACTTTACAGGTTTTTTTACTATTCCATATACAGTGTGATATTATTTATGATTTCTGGAAATATTGGGAATATTGAATCCTAGAAATTGATCTATTGTTCCAACTGTAAAGGGGTTGATGTAGTTCTACCAAAATTTCATGAATTTGTGATTATTCGTTTGTCAAATGAGGCCTTTTGAAAATATGACTCACAAATGTAGATCAGAGTATAATTCAAAAGAATTCTTGATGATCCCTCATGTGGGGTATTTTTGTAACCGTAAAATTGTCCTATATCTCTGTATGAACTATGTACAGTTCATCACTGTTTCCACCAGACGTAAATTGGAACCTACGCATTCGCCATTTTGTAACACTACAGCATTTTCATTTCATCCAAGTAGATAATACGTTCCATTATTTACGAGTCCGTATAAGTATACTTTTATGAATTGAATGAATTTTATTCTTCAACGCTCCGATAGCCTAGTTACACAGATTTTCTATGTTTGAACCGCCTAATCGATCAGATTATTCTTTCACTTTTTGACTGCTTTTATCAATATTTTCGGATGATTCGTAGAGTGTTAAAAATCGGAACAAAATAGATATCCTTTACTGAACAAGTGCGCTAAATCCGAGCCACGCCTGTACTTGTGATGTAATCCACATTAACCGGCTGAACTATTCTGTGGAGAATACCTTGAATATAAAAGCAGTTTTTAAGTCTTTGAGTTGTACATTAATATTAACCGTAGATTCATCCCATCAAATAAAACTCTTTTTTCAGTTACCATTTTTCCAAATTCGGTTCAGGTAAAAAGTTTTTATTTTGTTGCTTTGATAAGCCTCTTCCGAATATAATGAACGTTGGTATGAAGTTCCTTATAAATATGATACATATTCTCCATATACCCGTTTTTTCCTACATCCAATGGTTTCCTAGGTATTGACTCGTGGATTTATGGAACCAAATGAAATTAGCATAAAGAAAGCAGATAAAGTTTTTCTTGAGTTTTTTAAAGAATATTCAATCATTTTAGAAATTAAATTATTCTTCATCATTTCTCCTCAAATGCACCGTTTTTGAAGTATTCTACTTTGAATGTTATAAAATCAGAAATTCCAGAAATTTCACTACTTTTATGGGTCCACCTCTGAGCGTTGGAATTCCAAATCAAGCTGCAAACCACGTTATCGTACCATTTCCTCGTTCATCATCATGGTCATGGATACATTTTATGCAGGAGTGTATTAGCAAATTGTGCTGAATCTGGATAAATGGTAAATGAAAAAAGTGTTTTATTTGATGAGGGAAATCTATGGTTAAAATTAATGTACAGCGTTAAGACTCACCCTGTATATACCTATTCAGCGTTGTGCAAATTGGACGCTTGGTTTATGTAACTGTAAATCATTTTATACACTTTTTATTGTTATACATATTTTCCGTCCATTCATTGTTGTTCAAGATACATTGCCATTATCAATTTTTTTTAACGGAACGCCCCGTATTTTTCTTCCCGAAAGTATGGTCTTTTTGAAATCAGCAATGATAGCTTTAGTGGATCTGAGACATTCTCTAAATAAAATAAAAAATATAAAATCCATTTGTAAAAAGTATCAACTCAGAGTTATTATGGTAGTAGGTATGTCAAAATAATGTTTATCTATTTTGACATCAGTGGCAGATAATAGATTATTTGTAATCAATAATTACTTACCATGATGAACTGAACGAACGTGAAAGAATTACCCTATTTATGATTATAGGATTTGGGATCTCCAGATGAAGTTACCGATTTGTTCAATATTACATTTTCTGACCCAACATAGTCATTTTCTAAATCAAGTATTCGAAAACTGAAGAAAATTTCTCAAAACCGGCCGTGTAAAAAATAGTTCCTGTTATGAAAGAACGACGTCCAGGGGGAACCTTATAGACTTTGATCATAGACATTGCGAACAAATTCGAGATACCAATCTCTGAGTTATTTGCGGTCGAAAAGGTCCTTTAGGACTCTGTGTCTGTCTCTTCATTTCCAAGATACAGGCGGTAAATGTTTTCCAAATAAATAACAAATTCCTCAATATTTTAGAAACGGCATGAGATATTTTAACGAGATTTGGTAGAAAGTAATATCTTATTAAGGTGATTATTTTACGTTGAATAACTCGTCTTCAGCAACTGTGGTTGCATGCGTACTTGCATTGAGTTTAATTTTCATATTCTTATTAAGAAAAAAATAGCACACTAGTGCCTTTTTCCAAAACTAAATTCATTTCTACTATTAATTTCGAATTAAGAACAAAAAGGGTCTCTGCGTTTTTTCTCTACGATGCACGACTTTTCGGTAAAAAATTGAAAACCTTCGAGCAATCGAACAATGATTTTTATTATATCAAAAAGCTTTTCAAATTGCTAGAATTGTTACAAATATCACCGCCTCCAGCTAGGATAACAGAGTCCAGTCTTCTCCTCATGGATTGCCGAACTCTTTCAAAAACATCAGAGTTGTATCTAATTGTGTTGCACCCAGCAATTATTCGATTTTTCATGTCTTCAACATTATCCACTGGTCTAGCATATACCAATGACTTAAGATAGCGCCAAAGAAAATTATTCAGGGGATTTGAGCCCGGAGATCGAGCAGGCCATGTGTGAGGTCCACCTCAATCTATCCACGGGTCTCAAAAAGTGTCGGTCTAAAACTGAGGAGCTATCGCACTAAAGTGCACTGGGCACCAGCGTGCCTAAACCACATCCTATTTCTTATTGCCAAGGGTAGGTAAATCTTCCAGAAACGTAGGTGAGATATCTTCCAGAAAGTTTCGGTACACTTCACCGGTCAGTCGTCCTGGTAGAACCACCGGTCCAATTATATAAACCTACAATTCCAACCCAAACATTCAACGGGAACTGATGCTGAAAACGGTCTCATATGGATTTTCTTCAGCCCACACATGATTATTGTTAAAATTCATTATTGCAATTTTTGATAAATTGACTTCATCAGTGTACCGAATCAGATAAAGAAGTTGAGGAATTTGAATCAATGCTACCACAGGCCACTGGCAAAATGCTATGAGTGGAGGATAATCAGATGGGTGTCTGAACACGTTGGATGTGATACAGGTACCTACTTCATAGAATCTCTAAGAATTCTCCAAACAGTGCAACTGCTAACATTCAAAGTATTCGCGATTTTGCGAGTAGAGGTACCTGGAACTTCATCTATCATACACAGCACATTTTCTTCCAATTGTACTGTTCGCACGGTCAATGGTTTTCATGGACCTCCAGTTCATTTCAATGTGCCCGTTTAATGAAGATGCTGGTGAATTCTTTGGAAGATTGTTCAGTGAGGGACATTGCGGTTAGGGAAGCGATAAGCATATATTCGCGCAGCTTCTACCGTATTGGCATCAGCAAGTCCATAAATCCAATGCATATGCTCCATTTCGGCGTTTGTGTAGTGGTTCATTGTAGAACAGATGTGAAAGAGACTGTGTTATAATTACTTAAGTGACAGTTGCTAAATGGAATTGCTATGGTGATAAAAAAAACGAACCCGTTTTTTAGGTCGATATTCGGTAGAATTTGCGTTCGAAATTCAAACATTTTTAATTTTTTGGCTCTTTTTCCTCGAAACAGAGTGCTTATCAATTTGCCCAAATGTCTGTAATTTTCGAATTTTTGACTTCTATCCGGCCGGCCATCCGTGCGTTAAGACGATAAAACTCGAACGAAATGAGCTAGACAGTTAAAATTTTTAGAGTAGGTTTGGGAGATAAGTATCTCGGTTAAGTTCGTTATTGGGCGTTATTGGGTGGTATCGGAGTAAAGAAAAAAAAATTTTTTCTACAATACCAATTTCAAATCAAATCTTTTGTGGATGCAGTTTTATCATATTAATCTATTGATATCATTATCAACTCTAATAAACTAATGCTTACGGAGATATGATTTTTCAAAATTTCAGTAACTAATCGTAATTTTCCGATTTCATAGAATGCTTCTATTATAATTTGCTGAGGTCTGTAAATCCAACATATGAGGTGAGTCGAAGACCTACGTTTTGAATTTGATTTTTTATGATGCAGTTCTATCATAAGAATCCACTGATATCATTCCCAACTCTGAGAAATCAATACATTCGGAGATATGATTTGTCAAAGTTTGAATAATAACTCGCTAGTTGTCTGGCAAGAGAGCCAAAGCCCCAGTCCAAAGAGCTTTCCCACATTTTTACTCAAAAGTGGTTCATCCTAGAGAGAAAATGTGGGAAAACCCTGTGGACAGTAGCTTTGGCGCCCTTGTTCACACTTTGACAAATCATATCTCCGGAAGTATTGGTTTCTCAGAGTTGGGAATGATAAACATTTATTCTTATGATAGAACTGCATCATAAATGAATTCGAAACGTAGGTCTATGAATTTCTTCATATATGTTGGATCTCCCAAACCTACTCTGGAAATTTCAACTGTCTAGCTCATTCCGTTCGAGAGTTATCTTGTTAACGGACGAACAGCCGGACAGAATATATTTTGAACACGGATTCTTGATCAATGAGTCGAACCAAAACGTTTGAGACCATTTGCAGCCAAAAATTCGAAAATTAAAAATATTTGCATAAATTGTTGAGCACTCTGTTCCGAAGAATAAGAGCGCTAAAAATGCAGACCCCCTTTTTTTCTAAATTGAATAAGAATTGTATATAGGAATAAATTTTTTAATGTAAAAAGTCACTGGGTACCTACTATTTTTTCCTTAAAATACACTAAAGTCAATGCCAGTACGTACTCCACTGTAGTTACTGAAGATGAGCTATTCAAGATATAATAATCACCTTCATGAGGTGTTCCTTATTAACAAATCTCGTTCAAATATCTTAGGCCATTTCGAAAAAATATCCAGGAATATGTTATTTATTTGGAAAACATGTAACGCCCTATATCTTGGAAACGAAGCATTTCCGGTCAAATGTATATAGAAAAGTTCTCAATTTCATCCATACAGAGTTCAGCTTTATCAAGACTTAAATTAAAATGATCCTGACTGACCAATGCAGTTCTGCCAGGAAATGATGGATTAACTTGAAATCAATAATATGATCCTGAACAATCTTTTTTGTTTTTGACGAATCAACATTTTGTCTGGACTGCTTTGACACTGGATGAGGGAAGCCTACTCACAATATCCGCAAAAGCTACATGTATGGGTGGGTAAAGTAGAGAGAGAATAATTGGACTTTCACGAGAACATATAATTCCCTAATTCTTTTATTCCCCAGTCGGGCAATACTGCAAATATCAGAAGAGGTGTGGTTCCAGGAAGATCATGCTCCACCTCATTTCGCTATAAGGGCTAGGGAATACCTAAATGCAATATTTCGGCAGTATATATATTGTGGTGTGTTAATTCAACAGCTAGTTGTAGAACAGTAGCTCCTGGCTTCACGTCAGTGCTTGAACCAATTTTTCAAAGACTGTCTGTGTTGAATTTCAGAATAATTGTCAACAAAAAGTAATTGTGAATATTTTCGCTCGGTTTCTGATGAAGGAGTCTCATTAAGTCACATAAACGTTTCTGAATAGTTGTTTTATGGTTGATGTTGTGTGGTTACTGTTCATGAAGTAATATTGTTCTGTATATTGGTTCTGAAAATATCTGGTGATTCTAACACAGAAATAATTTCAGAATCATAATAGTTATTTATACAACACGAGAGGTAAGTATCATTCACCAATCGAGGGCAAGTTTTCGCCTGAGCTTTAGCGAAAACAATAAAGTTCGAGATTGGTTAATATACTTACATATCGTATAGTAGTGATATTAAATTTTGTCTACTCCTTATTTCAGAATGTATGAATAAATCCGGTTTGATTTGATTTACATACTCAATAAATTTGAAGACGTCAAACTGACACATAAAGCATTATAATTCATTACCCCAAGCTCCCCTTGCAGTTTTTGAGTTATTTACATTATAGCGATGTAAGTAATTCATTACATCTCGTCGTCACTAGCAACCGATAAAATCATCGTAAATTTCACCTGTATCATTCAAATCAATGCCATAACGGACTACTCACATTGTGGGCAGTGGAAATTTTTAACACGCTTATATAAGCTTCACCTGTTGTTTGGTTACCACTTTAGATGATCAGATTTTATTCAAACTTGTGCAGAATTTTCAGGAGCCAATGACGTTATCTACAATAATTTACCTAATAAGAGTATCCCAGTATCCTGACTGGGATCGCCAGGATTAATAAATTTCATTAGAGATTTCATGTTATCAGCACCTTCGCCATTTTGCGTCGTAGAGTTTGTATTTGTCCATACAAGTTCATTCTTGCAACTTATGCTTTGGCGCCTACGAAGAATCCGCCGCTGCCTAAGCGGATGTAAAATAACTCAATAAAGACGCTTTTTGCATCTGCCGTATTTATACAAAAATTGTCCTAAACTTTAATCGTTTAAATGATGGACGAAAAATTCAAGTATTATTTAGAGAAAACCGTGGGGTGCTCTGTGCCATATTTCATTGCTTTACGCACAATTTTTTTTAAATATTATATGAATCGCACACTTTTGGATTTTTTGAATATTTTTTCACTGATTCACGTTTTTCTCTAATTAATACCTACTTATATTTTTCGTCCATCAATTTGTTTAAATGCTCAAATATTATTTTATACTTTTTAGTTTATCATTTAAGCGTGTTCTTTAGTTTTTTGAGCTTTTATTTATTATATAGGTACAGTGCTTCTCGACAACTCCGCATCAAGAGGTACTTTTCTTTTCTATTAATATTTCCGAATTTTATTAATTACAAAAAGTTGGTGCATCAAAAATGATATAAAACTCGGGCAACTGAGAATTCCGGAAATCGCTATTTTCAAACAGAAATGTCCATTATCTCGGAAATTTATAACTTTTTTGTCAAGTGCTTTTAGTAACTTGGTTTGAAATTACAATTAAGATCCATGTGCCAAATTTCAGATCGGAAAACCATAAAAAATTATTTTCTTTTTTGTTCTTTTAAAATTTGAATAATCACCTAACAGATTTTTCTTCGGTGACTAGACGACATAAGTGACAGCATGAATATGATTGTAACTAGTAAATTTTGTTTGAACTTCGTTCTTCAACATTTGTTCGAAATTTACCACAAAAGTCGTTTAATTCTGGTGAAAAGTTGCTCCTATTCGTATTTTCGCCATTAAAATCTTTCAATTTCACATTCAATTTACATTTACATTCAATTTTGTCATGAATATCCATGAATAATAAATAATAAATAACGATTAGTTCAATTTCAACGCCAGTTAATCATTTTCTATGATCACAGATTTCTGAAAATTCGAACAGATATCGAAAACAAGTTCAAACAAAATTTTCTACGCTTTTTCATGCTGACAATAATATTGTCTAGTGACCAAAAAATATTTCGTTTGGTAATTATTCCATTTTCAAAAATGTTATAAGCAAAAAAAGCAAAATTATTTTTCATGGTTTTCTGATCTAAATTTTTGAACATTGATTTAAATTGTAATATATAGGTACTGGTACATAGTAAATAGCTATAAGTACATGGTGAGTAGCCATAGGTATATCGTGAAGATCAATATGTGCATGGTCGATAGCAATAGATACATTGTATATTGTTGTAGGGGGTAACGTTGCACTGCGACCTTAAGGTCTATTGTGCCCCCCCTTCAGAGCTGTCGATGTCATTACCATCTATAGCTCGCCTTCCAGTTCCAGAGTTCTGATGAACTCCAGTATCTGGGATGGCTTCAAGGAGGCTAGGTCTTCGCTCTTGCAGATTTCTTGCCCAAAGCATTCCTTGTGTTGGTTTGAGATGGCGAGGCATTCCGTTGTCAGGAGATCAGGAGATACATAGTAGAACGAAACATCATAACAAGTACATAGTGGAAGCAATAAAATTCTGGTGTATGGATATCATCCAAATTACACACACAATTAGCTTGTAAAGGTTGTTCATAGGATTCCGGTAGCTTAGGTGTAACATCACACATCCCCCTTTTCTTTAGACAATAATTTTCAGCTAGCTAACAGTGTGGATTCGAGTGCTGACTTATACAAATTCTGATACCCAAGGTCGTGTTTCAGACAATGTTATTCGGTGTACATCAAAGGCCATGCTAATATCAAGTGTAGGGGTGGTATTCAATAATAATGAATAATAGAAACATTCAAATCATAACGGAACGCCCGAATAGCAATACAACAATGCCCGATCCTGGACCTTCGACTTCCACCGGGGAAAATGTTGCCCTAGGACACATACTGACACCCATACACACCAGATGTGGACAACATCCTTTAATCCACATAAAGAACCCAATGAACAAGCTTAACATTCAATATTTATAGCAAACACCAAAATTGCATTGGTTATTATTCAGTTCTAGTAGTATGTAAACTTGGATTTACGAACAAGAAAGGTAAGGGGTGAGCACAATCAGGATTACCTAATTTTAGTCAAGACAGTATAAAGATCTGGTAAACAAACAAAAATGCAGTGTTAATCATTATCAATCCAAAACACATACTTGTGGATGGTTCATTAGACTTACAATACAATACAACTATACTTCCGAGAAATCATTCAAAACTGTGGAACGATCTCATCATTGCAGCACACACAAAGGAACAGAGAGCTTCGATAATCCATCGTCTACCTTATATAAGTTCTAATAAGACGCCAAGCATCCCATTTGAGATATCTACTTAAATCCCATTTACCCTGTTAGAAAACACCACGTCAGTTGGCGTCCTTTTAAATCGGGACCATCGAAATTCATACAAGCACAGAACCTATGAACAGAACGTTTTATTGCAAACATAACAATCACAGTACTTTAATTATGGTTATTTTTATGGAAATAGAAATTATTGCTATTTATTTAAATCACGGGATATTACAGATTACTCTTTGTATTCATCGACAATTGCACCCGGTATGATTATGGTCTAATATAGCCCATCGTATGTATCCCATCTATTAAATTGCGATACAAAATCAATAACCGTTTATATAACCGTTTCAAAACACTCGAAATAGCGGCAGCCCAATCTCATATTCCTCACGCAGGAGAGTTTCTATCGATTCGTCTGGCGGCATTCGGTCATGAGAAATCGTAGTATCTAATGTTTGGACCGAATCCAGGCATTCGACATTAGTTTCCAAATCTAGACACTAGACTGATCTGCGACTTTCTAGACGCTATCTGACGTCTCTCTCGTGGCGTTCCAACTAACTCCAATACGATCTTCTGCTATTGAATGATAGTTTCAGACTTCGATAAAAATTTTATATTATTAGATAGCATCATTTGTTCGAACAACCAATGCAACTGAGAACTAGTTGGAAAAGCACTGAGGTCAGGAGCTTCAATAATGAACTATCTTTATTTCAATATTACAAACAAGGAGCAGATGAAATGGTGTCAAAATTTGTTCAATTTAATTACGAGAAAAAATTTTCAAGTTGATATGGCGTCTATATTTTACTCGGTTTTCTGTACTTTTCAGGCGATGTTTAAGTAATTCTTATTTCTAATATTATAAAGTTGTTTACTTTCATTTAGGTGTTGATTGAACATTTTCCTGTTTTTGTGGAGGTAGATGAGGCATTCCTGTATATATGAGCCCCTCAGAGAGGAATAGTGGTATAACTCCATTTACTCCATTTAAGTGATTTGGTTTTACCTTTTTATGAATGAAAGAATTAAGGTATTTCGTTGATAGGTGAAATATCAACAGGCTCTAACTCGATCACAAAATTGTTTCGACTTATACCATTCATTCAGAGAATGAAATACAATCTTGGGTACAAAAATATCGGTATAACTAAAAAATTCGAAATTTATGAGTTATACCACTTTTCCTCTGATTGGCTCATATATAGCATATATTGTTAGTAGTTTGTTTGTCCTGAAGACTCCCCGGCATGACCGATTTCTGCTCAATCCAAATAAAATGCGAAGGGCCCTCTTCTGCAACAAAAACACTGATGAGATATCCCCCGATCCAAAGAAGATAAACCCGAATCTTAGTCTTGCTTCTTTTGTAGCATAGTAGATTGTTTCTGCTGGTTGTGTGCTTAAATATCCTGATACAGTGCCGAGATCGTAGATGGAGGATGCAACCTTCCCAGACACATATTTGACGTGGTGTAAACTCCCAAGAACTTACCAGGGTCCTTTACTTTGTATTTGTCTCCATTTAGTTTGATTGTTTCAGTGGGTTCAGTAGATCTGATTTTTTATGGTGGAACATAATTATACCAGTCTTGCTATTGTTCAAGACTAGGTTGTTGTCATCAAACCATGTATTGGCCAGTTGTAGTACTTCCCCTGTCCACTGTTTTCCTATCGTCAATATGTTGGTATCATAGCATAGTTAACGACTGCTCCTTCTTTGTTTACTTCTTGGATGTCTTCTCCAAATTCAGTGATGTATATTATAAGGAATACTAGTACTGGGACACCACTCTGTGTGAGTCCAAATTTTTTTCCAGTTCTGATCTTATTGTTTCACCATTTATCGTTATTTCTATTCTAGTTGTTACTAATTGAAATATGATCAGACCCATTCGAACATTGGTCCTCTTATTCCTAATTTCGTTAGTTTTCTGATCAATGTATCGACATCCACAGAGTTTAATGCTTTAGATAAGTCTAGAAGTAAACCTAAGGCAAGATTTCCATTTTCAAAGGCATCTAGAATTTTTTTTATGAAGTCATTTTTATGGCAGTCTGTATAGATCTTCCTTTCAGATATCCATGTTACCTTTCAGAGAATATATACCATTCATTAACTTAAACTGCATAAGTTGCCTGCAAAAAGAAATTAAAAAAAAAAATTCGAAAATGATGGTGAAATGCTGATTGGTCGGTAATTGTCGAAATCTCTCCTTAATTGAGGTTGGGCTTCACCACAGCTATCTTGAGTATGTTTGGGAAATTCTTGAATGATTTGTTGAATATATACTTCGAAGGTTCTTGTATTTCGTTGATTGTTTATTTAATTAAGGTGTATGAGATCTCATCGACTCCCTGTGTTTGTTTATTCCTTGAGCTGTTCACAAAATCTCTCAATTCTTATAAGTTATTTTCCTCAGATCCATTGATTTGTTCAGTTCTGTGCCTGTCTCGTTTTTGCGCGTATGTTCTAGGGAACATCGCGTTATCATTTTGCCCAAATGTCTGTAACTTCCGAATTTTTTTACGAAAATGGTCTCCAACGATTTAGTTCAACTCCCCAATGAAGAATTCGAGGTCAAATTTAATTCTGTCCGGCCGGCCGTCCGGCCGTTGCCACGATAACTTGAGAACGAAAAGAGCTAGCGACTTGAAATTTTCAGGGTAGGTGGCGCATCCCAATACGACGGACAAGTTCGTTGATGGGCATAATCGGCCAAGTGCTTTCCGAGTAATAATTTTGTTTTCAACCAATATAAATCCGATTGAATTGAAACTTGGTGAGTAGTTGTAGAATATGAACCTTAGCACGTTTGTGAAATTTTGTGCGAATCGTATGGCTAGAAAATTGTTAAGAAATTATTAAAAAATATTTTGTTATCACGATAACTTGAGAACGAAAAGAGATAGCGGCTTTAAGTTTTCAGGTTAGGATGTGCATCAGAACGCGACATTTCAGTTCGTTTATGAGCATAATCGGCCGAACGGTGTTAGAGTTATAGCCATCTGAAATTTGGTTGTTTTTTTGTTCCTCATTAACTCAAAAAATACTAAACCTATTGAATTCAAACATGGTTATTAGTTGTAGAATGCCAACGCGAAAATTCTTGCAAAATTTCGTGAGGATAGTATTTGTAGAAAATTTTTAAAAAATCATTGAAAATTGAAAAAAAAAATTCTATATATCATTAACTATTCGTTTGAAATTGCTGAAATTTTGCAAGTGCCTTTATAACCTAACTCTACTGCCAAGTTTCAAGTTTTAACACGATCGGTTAAATATTGTTGGAGATTCGAGCAGCTTTGTGTGAGTTCAGTAGATGGGTGACCGTTGCCTCGATAACTTTCGAATGAAAAGAGATAGGGACTTGCAATTTTCAGGGTAGGTTGCGTATCCGAATGGGAGAGTTGAGTTCGTTTTTGGGCATAATCGGTCTAACGGTTTCCAAGTTATACCCACCTGGAATATTATTTCCTTGATAACTCAAAAAATGAATATCCGATCGAATTGAAGCTTGGTAACTAGTAGTAGAAAATCAACAAAAAGACGTGTTTAAAATTTTGTAAGAACCGGAACCCTAGAATATTTGAAAAAAATGACGAAAAAAAAAATTCAAAAACCGTACCCCTAGAAAATTTTTAAAAAATCACGAAAAAAAAATTGGTTCAAGCACTGACGTGAAGTCAGAAGCTTCTGCGCGTATGTTCTATTGTCCATTCTTGTGTATTGGACACCCTTAATCGAATTTACCATGGTAAATTATGTTGTCCATTCTCCTGTATTGGACACTTAATTCGAATTTACCATAGTTAATTCGATTAAGCACTGACGTGAAGTCAGAAGCTTTTGCGCGTATGTTCTATTGTCCATTGTTCTGTATTGGACACCCTTAATCGAAATTACCATGGTAAATTATGTTGTCCATTCTCCTGTATTGGACACTTAATTCGAATTTACCATGGTAAATTCGATTAAGAGTGTCCAAAACAGGAGAATGGACAACATAATTTACCATGGTAGATTCGATTAAGGGTGTCCAATACAGAAGAATGGACAAAAGAACATACGCGCAAAAGCTTCTGACTTCACGTCAGTGCTTGAACCAATTTTTTTGTATAATTCTTTTGAAGGTGTTCTATTAGACTTGGGGCCTTGTATATAAAGTATTCATTCAACCTGTTGGCAGTATGTGTAGGGTTGTCACGGATAGTTTGGGTGTTTTTATTGATCTCACTACTAACCAAAGGGCTTTGTTTTTATTGTCCGATGTTGCTATTTTTTCTTCGTATATTGTTGAACTATTGGCAATGAGTTCTTGGTCTTGGTGTCTTTTATTTTCTTGTATGCATCCTTGTATTCAGGATTTTGAAAACTCAAAACCAGCAGTATATCCATTTAATTCTTCATCTCTATGACTTTGGGGCTTTCCTATATTTTCACTTTCTTTTTCCTTTCTGGAGGATTCTTGATTGGGAAGGCTATATTCATATGTCCTATGTAAATACTGTGCATACTGTGGGAGTTGTATTCATTTTTATATGGTTTCTTTCTGGATGTTCTCTCTCAAACTCTATGAAATAAAAAAAAAAAATTTGTTATTTGCTTATGCGTAAAAAATACAATAGATTTGTCAGAAGCAATCAATCGAACAATGTTGCCTAACAATCAATAACGAAACAACGTCAACGATGAAACAACTATATCGTAACGTTAAGAAGTCTATATCAGACTCCTTCGTCAGACGAGTAAGGTGCACGACACGAAAGACTCATTGCACAGAAGCTCTACTGCATCGAACTTTACTGCATCGAAGAGTCACCACATCGAAAAACCCCCCACTTTAGAAAGTGGGCGGCACTCGTTTATCGATCGTCTTCGACGATAGTTTCGCTCGATGAGAAGCAGCGATGCCAGATGTACCATAATTATGGAATTGTACCATAATTTATACCTCAAATTTAGAGCATTCCATAATTGTACCATAATAAATAATTGTACCATAATTTCCATCGATTCTTCCATACAATATTAACTGAGTAGAGTAATATTTACTCTATAGACCACATTAGTTAGGTTAGGCGGGAAATTAGAATTACGATCCATCCGTGGATCCGAGCACTAAATTCCTCATGCATTTCTTATGGACCTAAAATTTACGCGAATTTCTCGCCTGGTTTTAGATACTTTGGCTAATTTCTGAAGGTTTATTTTGGTTAAAATAGATTCTGTGAACCTTTCTCAACCATCTAGAATCAAGTTTTCAAAACAAAATTGTATATTTCCAAAATAATTAATAAATATAAAAGTGTTCACCAAATTCGATTGACGTATGTCTTAGCTCACTCGAAATCAGTTAAAAATAATAACATAACCCTAAATCGGCCTTGTGATGACGCACAACAGAAGTCATCTACGACATACGGATATCTTTCGAACTAGAATGGTTTCAATTTTGATTTAAGAATAAATAGAAGTAGATTTTAATGTGGAAATAACATGAAAACATGCACTAATGATAAAGGTACCCAATACTTGTTGTCTCTGTACTAACATTCTCTTTTAAATAGGGTGGTTTCATCTCAAAGTTGAAATTCCTTGTTAAAAGATTTGAATATGGATCTCCCGCCAAGCGACTGATTCTAACCTAACTAATGTGGTCTATTGCGTTCGAAAACTGAAAAGTTGAGTAAATTTTACTCTGTGACTGTCGTCCGAAATGTCGGAGTATTCGACTCCGAGTTCATTTTACTCCTGTCAAAATTGACATAACTCATGGGACGGCAAATCTAGTATCTTTGTCTCACTGTTTATGAATGTTCTGTGAGGTTATTTAATAGTTTTAATACTGCTCACAATATATATTTATAATTAGAGTTACATATATGTGAAGAAAACAATAATAATAGGTTCTTTCTTAAACCAACATAACCTATTTTCCGATATTGGAACAGAACTGTGCCAGTGTCAGTGTCAGAGTTAACTACAGAGTAAATCTGTCAAACCTTCAAAAACTCTACTCTACTCCGTGGAGTTAATTTTCGAACACAACCCTGGCACAGCTGCTCAGAACTTGCGTTCCGAAATTGCTGGCATTACTGGCCACAGTAAGCAATATCGGAACGCTTTTCAGTGACAGTAATCTCAAACTGTTGTTAATTTTCGGAACGTTCGAGCAGTAACAAACGAAGCTTTGAACGAAGGAACAACATAACCTATAATTTTCATATTTGAAGTCCTTTTAAATGTTAGGTCTGTAATCGGTGGGTGAAACGATGGCTGAAATTAACCAAGTCTTATTGAATTCAATACTCAGGGATAGCGATTTTACAGTTTTGATGTTGATTAGTACTAAAAGAGACTCATAACCTAAACTATTTGAATTTGGGGAAGGAATACTGGCAGTACTGGCACTATACGACCACTTCTGTGGCAGTAGAAAATTAACTCCGTAGAGTAATATTTACTCCATTGCGTTCGAAAACTGAAAGGTTGAGTAAATTTTACTCTGTGACTGTCGTCCGAAAAGTCGAGTATTCGACTCGGAGTTCATTTTACTCCTGTCAAAATTGACATAGCTCATGGGAAGGAAAATCTAGTATCATTGTCTAACTGTTTTATGAATGTTTTGTGATGTAATTTAATAGTTTTTTCTGTGACGGGAAAAAAATTTGACATTTCATCTCTGTTGACAGGTAACAAAATATAACTTTTCACGAAATTACTTTTTTCCCCGGGAAAAAAGTGAATACTTTTTTCCCGGATATATATACATATAGATAATGGAAGATATTTGCTACTTGCGCTGCTTCTATCAACTCCGGTGGAGTCAGAGAAAACTCAGAATCAAGCATTTTTAACTTTATGGTATTCAAAATAACTACTAAACAATTACTGAGTTCGCAATTTTTGAATCAAATCACAAAATTAAATTGACAGATATTTGATTACACTGAAGATTTCCTTAGCAACGCAGGTCTGATAGCTTACTAGTTTAAAAATTCAAATTTCATATCGATAACATTCTGACTTTAATATATTGTAATAATATGTTCTTTCACTTATTAAATCGTCGTTTTTCCTGTCACAGAAAAAAATAGTGTATTATACACGGGAAAAATATTAGATTTCAGCTCTCGGTTTTTTGTCTCCCTCCGCTTCGCGTCGGGAGACAACATAACCTCGAGCTGAAATCAAATACTTTTTTCCCTTGTATAATAAATAACTATTTTATACTGCTCACAATATATATTTATGATTAGAGTTACATATATGTGAAGAAAACAATAATAATAGGATCTTTCTTAAATAAGAAGTACTGTGATATTTTTCGGAATTTGAGAGAAAAAACCCAGAAAAAAGCCATTTAATGAGAGGACTTGACATATTCGCTGAATAGTTTTGCGAATAATATTGAATGGAAGAATCGATGGAAATTATGGTACAATTATTTATTATGGTACAATTATGGAATGCTCTAAATTTGAGGTATAAATTATGGTACAATTCCATAATTATGGTACATCTGGCATCGCTGCTTCTCATCGAGCGAAACTATCGTCGAAGACGATCGATAAACGAGTGCCGCCCACTTTCTAAAGTGGGGGGTTTTTCGATGTGGTGACTCTTCGATGCAGTAAAGTTCGATGCAGTAGAGCTTCTGTGCAATGAGTCTTTCGTGTAGTGAGGCGCACCGCGTCAGAGTATTAACGAAAATCTGTAGAATTATTTTTTGTTGAAAGCTATTCTGAAATTCAGCTGGCTGGCTGGACCAGATGGACAGAATTGAATTTGACCTCGGATTATTTATCAGAGTCGAACCCAATCGTTTGAGACCATTTTCGAAAAAAAAAATTAAAGAAATTGTGGTAAAATGATAGCAGGCTGTTCCTCGTGGAACACGCGCGCAAAAAGGTGTTTAATTTAAGGAATCCACGGATAAAATTAATGTACAACCTAAAGACTCACCCTGTATAGACGCCCTATTTCTGCAGGTGAAAAAATCCAAGAATGGTGTTAAACGATTAGCTTCAACTCACTGATCAAGAATCTGAGGTCAAACTCGATTCTGTCCGGCCGTCAGCACGATTACGATCGAACGCAATTAGTTGGAGAGTTGAAATTTTCAGAGTAGGTTTGGAATCCGAAGGCGCTGGATAAGTTCGTTAGTGGACAAAATATGACAAGTAGTTTCGGAATAGGTCTCTTGCATGTATTTTTTTCAATATCGGAATCGATTATTAGATCCATAATAATAATGAAAAAGTTCAACCGCCGTCAAAAATTTAAATTCTCCGTGTCCGTTTTATCCTTAGTTTCGCTGTAACAAGCAGCTGGATTCACCAAGAGATTTGGATTACGTCTCTCCCTTCTCGTGTCCCTTTCACTCTTTATTTCGCCTTAAAAAGATGATGTTCTCGCGGAGGATAGATTATGTTTACGTCAGCCGTCATAGCAACGATTGAACCTATCAGAAGCGTTTCACCTCATTTGAATTGGCTTCCTGATATTCCGATTTTCAATAACGAAATATTCAAATTTCATGAATTTTGAAAGTGGATGAGCGCATACATGATGATATTCAAGTAGATTCAGAAAAACATAAACATATGGTATTTCGTGTCACATGGAAGAGACCTATTATACCCATCTGAATTTTTTTCCCATTATCTCGGAAAATACTGATATGATCGAATTAAATCACGGTAGTTAGTTGAAAAGTACCGACACGAAGACTTACGCAAAATTTTGTGAGGATCCCATGACTGGAAAATCAAAAAAATATTCTGTATCTCAGAAACTACCGGTCCGATATCGGTGGAATTTTGCAAAAGACTTCAAAATCTTATTTCACAGTAAAGTTCTAGATTTGAACTCGATTGAATCTATATTGGCGAAGAATTTGCCGAAGTATCGAAATATTGAAACGATTGCGATGAACTGGTCAACTATTTCAGGCTCAACAAACAAAGTTGTCAACAGTTTTTGAGTTTTGACGTTCCTCGAAAGAATTCAAAGAATCATGACGTGTTTGCATAGATCATTAAAATAAGTGTTCCATGATGTCAATCATTTCATACCTCTCTATCTTCATGTTGTCCACTATGCGTACAAATGACATGAAAATACTTACAAATCAGACAAACCAGTTTGAAAATGGGAAAAATTGCCTAGCTGGGATTCTGGAACCAGCCCGCAAGTTAAATGGAAAATAGTTAGCTATTCAACGAAAACTCTCTCATGCGAATAACTGGTTCAAAGTGAAAATATCTGAAGAAAATTTCAATGATGCGATGAATTCAAGTATTTGGTCAGAGGGAGCTTACATGCATGAAAAAGCAGGCTTTTTTACTGAAATATATATCTTGTGTTTTTAACGCAGAAGAAATTCTCAAAATAATATACCTACTGTTTATTTTATAGATATTTTTCAGTTCAGCAAAGAAAACCCAGATTTTAAGGTGAGTTATGCTATTTGTATGCGCATATATTTACCATAGTTCTGAGCTTGACCAAGCGAATGCTTCGGATACATTTAAGGAACGTCATATCTTTTATTATTGACATTTAAGTATTCTGCGAAGAATTTAGGATACTTTCCCACAAATAACAAATATTTACGTGTAAAGGGACCAACCCCTGTCAGCTAGTCAGAATGATATAAAACAATAAATATATATTATCAATTAACGGTGGATTTCATAGAGCTTCGACAACTCTTATAATTTCTGAATCAGTGTCGATTCCCAGTTCATTATGTCATATGATCCTCTTATGAATTCTGTGAGCTTTTCCGTAGGTCTTTATACAAATGGGAAGTATCCAAACGTTTAACGGCTCTCCACGTCTGCTTTATCTCTCTCCACTGCTATGGCTCTGATCTTGTGTGGCAGTGCCATGAAGTAATTCCTGAAGAGAGACTCTTTCATAACCATTATCAATGAGCTATCAAGCCTATCGATGGCCTATCTTTCGAACTCTGGATGTACAATGTCCATAAAACGTATCTTCCTACCCAGAATCACATTTGTTTGAGCGCTATGTGGTGGTATGAATAATAATTGATAATGAACCACCTCGTGCTCAGGTATCAGAACAACCCCACTGACGTTTTCTGCAAACACCTTTGAATTTGGTAGAGAATACTCAT
Source organism: Halyzia sedecimguttata (assembly GCA_937662695.2). Taxonomy (NCBI): domain Eukaryota; kingdom Metazoa; phylum Arthropoda; class Insecta; order Coleoptera; family Coccinellidae; genus Halyzia; species Halyzia sedecimguttata. The sequence goes on along the minus strand of OW569417.2, from coordinate 64,251,854 downwards.
AGTCCATGAAAGCCAAATGAAGTATATCTGCAATGAATTCGTTCAGCTCAGATGCTGAAGAATTGATTGTACGGACGATCGGTGGAACTTCTGGTTTATTTATCCTTGGCAAACCATATAGTTATAGTTAGTATTACACTGAGGAAACGGTTAAGGAACTAATTGAGTTTAATTTTTTCTTAAAATTAAAGATAAGTATTTCCGTATTGTAGTAGATACCTATAAATATTACCTTTATGCATAGTGTGTTTTGTGAATTGTCTACTCATAGTTTCTCATGGCACAACCATACGATTGCGCTGATTTTTTTCATAGAAATTATTCCCGGAATACACTATTGAAAATAAACTACCGTTGTGTTTTTTATCTCATGTCAGAATTGTATGATTGAATTGATTTTTGTCCTTACGCCACCACAAACAAAGCACAGTTCATTTTTAACCCAACTGTGAATGTAATTATGTGAATGGGTCCTTATGCCACCACAGACACAGCATTGTTTATTTTTGACCCAATAGTGAATGTATGTATTTCAGTTGAAACTAATCGTTTCAGACCATTCTCGGCAAAAAAGTGTACCAGTTTTATTTTAACGTTTATTTTTACTGTCGGATTTATATTCTTGAAAATATTGGGAATATGATTTTTTTTTCCTTGAGCTAAGCTTTGTGCGAGCTCAGTACCTGAATCTGTGATAGCTCTGGATATAAATTTGAGCAAGCGCCACAGTGTTTTTCCAACATGTTGGACAATTTATGGATTCCCGCTTAATGGTCTATATTATTGGAATCGTGCACCGAACCAATTAAACTTTGTAAATCTCGAGTATAACATTGAGAAAATTATCACAAATAGGGAGAATCGGTTTGTGTTTAATAGATTGGTAACATCGTAGTTGGTTCTGAAACCTTAACATTTTGCCGCTTCTTATGTATGCTGTTCACATTTGCAATTTCAGCCACAGAATTCATAAAATACGCATTACCTCACTTTGTTTACATTGGAAATAATAAATGATGAGTTCCAAAATGATTATCACTGGGAGGTTACTTCTCTTCGCGTTCCAGTTTGGACCAATTTTTTTTTTTATTCTGAAAAATTTCATTCAATAGTTATATAGTAAGTGAGCTTTTCGAAATAAATTAATTTTTGAATTCAAAGTTTTATTAAACGTGATTTTGGTTACATAGTATAATTGCTGAGCCTAACTTCTTTGGGTCTACAACAGACCTTATGATGACCAGAGTAAGTTAATTTGATTGAAATAATGATGAATGACAAATGATAATGGAATTTTACTCCATTTTGAGGAGTTTTTTTCAGAAAATATCAAGCTGATGGAATCGAGCGTGGATTATTCATTAGTTGGGATTCTATTCTCCTAAGTCATTTTCCAGAGATATCATATTAGTGGTTGAACAGATATGAATAATCTGTTTCCTTGTGTTTGAATGGGAGAATTTTTTAAATACTATTTAGAATTTTTGAAATGAAAATAATGAATGACGAATGCATACTGTTGGTTTAATGGTTGAATGCAGGATATAAATCGATACAAATGGACAATTGGGAGTAAGGCCAAAAATTCCAATAATGAATACACATCAAATGTTCAAAATGTGCTTCATAATTCTCAAGGCATTTTTTCTTTCGTTTTTTGTCAAACATATTTTTTTAAATTTGGAGGCCAATAATTCGGCAGCACATTGTTATTGATGATTGGAGGTCCTCAATATTATCGAATTTTTTTAGAAAACCCCATTTTTCAGATATGCAAAGATGCTAAAGTCCAGAGGAGTCAAGTCTGGAGAGCGTGTTGGAAAGGAAGGCTAGAGTCCTCAGCCTATTATACGGTTGCAAATTGCTTTGATTTTAAAAGTATAGTGGGCAGCTGCCCCATCTGGTTGAAAATATCTCAACTGTATTTCTTCGTCGTTTACTTGGTTTATGAATGACTACAGCATTATTTTTTATACCTTTCACCATTATTGGTATCATGAATGAAAACTAATAGTCTAGTCAACAAGTACTTTTTAGGCAAAAATTTTTGCGTATTCTCCAAAAATTATGACTGTGATGTCATTCGATTCGGAATGGCATGCAGATAGTTTTTAGAAATTGCTAAGGCCTCTCGCAAAAATTGCAATAGTTATAAACAATTAAATGGAAAAAAAGTAGTGGGTTTGGTTTTTCACGAATATCTCAAAAACTGTTGAGATAATTGAAATTTTAAAAAAGATTCAGGAAGAGGAGAAAATTTACTAAAGAAGATGTCAACTCCTGGAATCAGAACCAATATTTATAATTTTCCCAGAGGTTTCAAAATACTTCTGAAAACGAGTACTCCGGTTTGCGTAAGCCTCACCCCATTCGGACCTTTCATGAATAATGAAACCTTAAATATGAAAATAAAGAATTGAAAAAATTCAGGCATCTGCAGGATAGATCAATGAACAATAATCCGTGGTCCAAAAATGGTTATCGGACTTTTCAATTTGTTATCCATTAGTTAATTATAAATTATTTGTAGCACGAACATTAACATTGCAAGTGCGATAATTGTGAAACTATTAATCTGAGGATTTTTTCCTTTCGTGGAGCTATTTTTCTAAGGTGTTCGAATAGATTCCCGTTGGCAAATTTGGAGAATTGTTAATTTTCGGTTTGCTATTGACAATTTACTTAAGTGAAAAATTATAAAGCTTCAATTGTTTTCAAAAGAATATTTTAAATTATCTCATAAACAACGCATTGGTTTATAACAATTTTTTAAACAATAGGAGATAATAATTATTAAAAATCATTTTTAAGTAGTTTCTGATCATAATTAAAAGGATCAATAGTAATATTATAAATTGAAGCTTTATAATTTTTCACTTAAGTAAATTGTTCATAACAAAAGAAAAATTTACAATTTTGAAAATGTTCCAATAGGAATCTATTCTTAGCCCTTTCAAAAATATCTTCACGAAAGGAAAACATTCTCAGATTAATAGTTTAACAATCATCGTACTTGAGATTTTAATGTTCGTGCTACAAAAAAATGTTCATTAACTAATGGATAACTAATTGAAAAATCACGATAAACATTTATGGACCACGGATTATTGTTCGTAGATATAGCCTGCACGCGCATGAATTTTTTCAATTTTTGCGCGTATGTTCTGGGGAACATACGCGTTATAGTTTTGCCCAAATGTGAAATTTAATTCTGTGGTGCCGTCCGGCCGTCCGGCCGTCCGGCCGTTGCCACGATAACTTGAGAACGAAAAGAGCCAGCAACTTGAAATTTTCAGGGTGGGTTGCGCATCCCAATACGACGGACAAGTTCGTTAATGGGTATAATCGGCCCAATGGTTTCCGAGTAATAATTTTGTTTTCAACCAAAATAAATCCGATCGAATTTAAACTTGGTGAATAGTTGTAGAATATAGACCTAAGCACGTTCGTGAAATTTTGTGAGAATCGTATTGCTAGAAAATTATTAAAAAATTATTAAAAAATATTTTTGTTGTCACGATAACCTGAGAACGGAAGGAGATAGCGGCTTGAAAATTTTAGGTTAGGTTGTGCATCTGAATGCGACATTTGAGTTTGTTTATGAGCATAATCGTCCAAACGGTTTTAGAGTTATAGCCATCTAAAATTTTCTGAAATTTGGTAGTTTTTTGTTCCTCATTAACTCGAAGAATACAAAACCGATTGAATTCAAACATTGCTATTAGTTGAAGAATGCCAACGCGAAAATTCTCGCAGAATTTCGTGAGGATGGTATAACTAGAAAATTTAAAAAAAAATAGTTGAAAATTATTGAAAACAAATCTATATATCATAAACTATTCGTCCGGCATGGCTGAAATTTTGGAACAGCCTTCAGAACCTAACTCTACTGCAGAATTCCAAGTTTGAACATGATCGGATCTATATTGTTGGAGAACCGGGCAGCCTTTTGTGAGTTCGGTAGCGTAGTGGTAGCCAAGTGTAGCGTGTAGCGGATGGGAATCGTCGTATGATAATATGTAGTCTATGGTCGTATTTTTGCGAGAAGCTTCAAAAATAAATATATGAATGTCATGATGACATATTTCCGCTCGTATATTATGGGAAAATCGTCTTATTTCATCACAAATCTATGGGAGATGATAGCCCTACATTAGTGGTCAGACCTGGTTTTGAAAGAGATCCTCCTTAGGAGGAGGCAACTAAATATTGAAGGGATTTCTATGAACAAGAGTGAATATCTTTGCGAAATAGAGAAGGCGATTCTTCTTCAAGAGATCCATGTGCCTTCAGAGGAGTATATTTGCGAGAGGGGACTTTTGAAAGGTTATGTATTATTTTTAATTAGGCAATCCAAACCACGTGACCCAATGTGGCGGTAGTTGGCACACAAACAATTAACGTGTTCTGGTCGTTGGTTATTGTAGAGTGTTTTTTCAGTTATTCCGGAGCTTTTGTGCTGTTTAAATTATATTAAAATGGAGAGTGAATATCTGAAAAGACTATTGTTAAACAACAGAGACGTTGCTGAACGGTAAGTTCGAAAAAAAGCACCTTCATCATGTGTTTACATTTCTTCCTATTACAGATATATAATGAAATTGGGATTAATTAATGGATTAGATCCTTTTACATTGAATTTTTCTGATCTGGATGAATCAATCGATGGTCTTCCTCCAGTCACATATATGGATATTGCATCCTACATGGTTTTTACCCACAGCTATTACTCCAATGTTCAGATGAAGGCCTATAAAAGTTTAGAGTCTTATAAATATTTTGAATCTGGCTTCGTGAAGGTGGGAACAAAGGTGGAGAATAATGTATACATTCTGGTTGGACAGGTGAGCTTTTTTCTTTACTAGCCTTATATTAACTTTCCTATGACAGTTAATATATCCAAGAAACCGTACTTGTGAAACTGTTTATGTTAATCCACCATTAGCTATGCTTGTGACTATTCATAACATCTTTTTTGATCAAGAGTGATTCAGTATATATTTTAATGTTTCTGAGAGATTCTTACAATACATTATAAGTGTAATAAATTATTTTCAGGTCAAACATTCACAGAGATCAAATGAGAAACCGTTAGATGTGTGGTGCATCATTGCTAAAGATGGAAGTGTTTGTACAGCCCACTGTACTTGTATGGCTGGACTCGGTGAAGTTTGTAGTCATGTTGGTGCCATATTATTCGCTGCAGATTATGCAAACACTAGAAAGATAGAAAGGTCATGTACAGACGTAGGAGCTGTGTGGCCAATGCCATCAATGACACAGAAAGTCCCAATTGTTCCAGTACATGAAATGAATTGGGGAAAGTCTTCAGGACACCAACGAGCCAGTTCAAGCCATGATATAGGGGTACCACTGACGTCGGAACATGAGTTTGCCGATATAATGAATATGATTTCTGAGTTGGGTTACAGTTGTCCTCTTATGAGGATAGTACAGCCTTATGCCACTCAGCTTGCTCAAAAAGAATCCATAGTTTTACCTTCAGTGTTCAATATTTTTGACCCAAATAATATACAAAAAAGTTATCCTGAACTTATGAAAATGGCGAAAGTTTTAAATATTTCATTGTCAGAAGAACAGGTCAATTCTATAGAGGTAGCTACTAGAAAGCAATCAGAAAATAACAACTGGTACATTCAGAGAGCTGGTAGAATAACAGCGTCTAAATTCAAATCGGTTTGCAAAACAAATCAGTGCAAACCTTCTTTGTCTTTAATAAAATCAATTTGTTACCCGACAAAAATGATATTCCATTCCAAAGCAACTTCATGGGGTATACATCATGAGAATAATGCCGTAGAAGAATATGCAACCAGTATGAAAGGAGAAAATCATGAAGGATTTCAATTAATTGTCCAGAATGGACAATAGAATTCATCATGGCAAATTCGATTAAGAAGAGTCTCCAATACAGGAGAATAGACAATAAAAATCATCATGGTGAATTCGATTGAGAAGAGTGTCCAATACAGGAGAATAGACAATAGAATTCATCATGGTAAATTCGATTAAGAAGAGTGTCCAATACAGGAGAATGGACAATAGAACATACGCGCAAAAGCTTCTGACTTCACGTCAGTGCTTGAACCAATTTTTTATTTTCATATTTAATAAGTTTAAATAATGTTTATTCATCAAAAGTACGAAGGGGGCGGAGCTTGCGCAAACCGGAGTACCTGATTTCGGGCGTATTTTCAACCCTCTAGAAAAATTATAAATATTGGTCCTACAGTTCCGGCAGTCCAGACTTTTTCGTAGGAAATTTCCTCCTCTATTTGAAACTTGTTTTAAATTTGCATTATCTCAAACAGTTTTTGGGATATTGGTGAATACCTAAATCTCTTGTTTTTTCACTTAATTGTTTATAACTATTGCAATTTTTGCGAGCGGCCTTAGCATTTTCTCAAAAACTATCTACATGCCATTCCAAATCGAATGACACCTCAATCATAATTTTCGTAGAATACGCAAAAATTTCGACCTAAAAAGCACTTGTTCAGTAGACTACCTGGCCATATATTCTACCACGAGAAACCTCTAACCACACTCCAACTTTTTGTGAATGTTATGCAGTATCAATAAAACTATGGGGATTCTCAGATGTCCAAAATCTGTAGTTTTGAGAATTCACTAAAAAAAGCCCAATAATATAATCTATCGCCGTTAAGATTATTAAGAAACCAATAGCAGTATTCTAGGTGATGTGAAATATCTATTGGAAGGGGTTGCTGTGCCATCGTTATTTAGTAAGGGTACAAATTCAGTTTTTTTTCAATACTTTGTGGCAAGTACTCAAGGGCACACCAGACTCTAAAGATAATTTATTCAGGGACATTTGAGGATTTTGTTCAACCCGTGTTTTTAGTTATTCAACAACTTCTTGAGAAACTTGAGGTCTTCCTGTCGATTTTCCCTTGTTAAGTTTCCAGTCTGCGTGAATCTGTTTATACACCTCTGATGTGGGCTTTCAGAGAAGATTCTAGAATCTGAACATCAGGAAATTTCGCCTGATATTATTTTTACAGGCCTCTACAGAATAAATACATTCACCATTGCAGTAATAGGACATTACAGTAAATGTATTTCATTCTAAACCATAAGTCATTACAGATTTAAATATAATGAAACTGAATTTTCATAAATTCTAAATAGAAACTTGAGAATTGACAATAATTCGATATTCGCTGTCAGATTAGAAATTCGATGATGTAAACAGAACACACGAAGTGAAAAGTGGCAAATAAAAATCCAAAGGCAACTGCGACGTTACAATCATTTATAAAGACCCTGTACATGAACTGTGGAAAAAATGTTTTTTTGTACGAATCCAAACTATATATATTAATTACTATAATACCCGTTTTCCAATTAGATGTTGCCAGACTCATCAGCTCTACACGAAAGCTTCATATTTGAAGAGATTCGGTTTGAAATATATATCTGAACACTTAAACCAGGGTCGATAATTTTTGAAAAAAAAAATAATAGTAGGATGAAACTCATTGAACAAGGAATAGAATCTAACGAAACTGAAAAGAAAAATAATTTACGGGTGATCTGAGGTCGAGAAGTGGATGGGGGTGAGTTTTTAAGGGTTAAAAACGGTCTATCTCGATTTCCGGCAAAACTACAAGTCCCATGGGAAAAAGTTAAATGGCAAAGTTGTAGGCAATAAAAAAATATATAACTTTCTTATCCACATTTTTTGCGCGCTTGTTCTAGGGAACGGCGAGCTATCATTTAGCGGAAACGCCGGCCGGCCGTTGCGAAGATAACTTCCGAACAGAAAGAGATAGCGACTTGAAATTTTCAGGGTAGTTTGTGCATCCAAATATGACGGACAAGTTCTTTAATGGGCGTAATCAGCCTAACGGTTACCGAGTACAATGTTTGTTGTCAAACAATACGAAACCGTTCGAATTGAAACTTGGTAATTAGTTGTAGAATGCCGACATAAATATTTGTGCAGAATTTCGTGCGGATCTTATCTCTGGAAAATTTCAAAAAAATTATTGAATATGCGTGTAAAAATATTATTTACCTCAAAAACTATCCGTCCGATATTGTTGGAATTTGCGACAGCATTCAAATCCTAATTCTTAAGCTAAGTTGCAAATTTGAATACGATCGAATCTATATTGTAGGAGTTATAGAAGAAATACTGGAAACCGATAATCGTCCATGGGCATAATCGGCCTAACGGTCTCCGAGTACCTACTAATTTTGTCTTCAACCAATACAGATCCGATCGAATTGAAACTTGCTTTATAGTTGTAGAATACCACCATAAAGACGTATGTGAAATTTTGTAAGGATGGTATCACTAGATAATTGAAAAAAAAAGTATTAACAAACCTTATTTATCTCACGATATCTTGAGAACGGAAAGAACAGCGACTCGGTTGCGAATCGGAATGCTTCATTTGACTTTGTTAATACTCAGCCAATAGGTTTAGGAGTTATATTTATCTAAAATATTGTTCTTATTTCCTCAATTACTCAAAAAATACTAAACAGTTCCGAATAGAACATGGTAATTAATTGAAGAATGCCGACGCGCAAATTCCTGCGAAATTCCGTGAATATCGTATCACTAGAAACTTTTGAAAGAATCATTGAAATTTATTGAAAAAAATTTCAATGATTCTTTTAGAATTGTCTAGTGATACGATCTCCACGGATTTGGACAATAGAACATGCGCACAAAAGCTGCTGACTTCACGTCAGTGCTTGAACCGATTATTTAAAATGTGGATATTTTTAAGTGAGAATTATCGATTGAAAATTAGGGTGTTGTGCTTTTCAATATTAAGTCAAAATATGTTTGGAAAAATTAATATTTCAAATAAAAAAAATTACAGTATATTTGGTACATAAAGAGGTGAATTTGCACCAAATTTCGTGGAGAAACAATTTTTCTAAAAGATGAAAATAACACCAAAAACTTGGTTATTTGATTTTTACACAAAAATTTTGATGTTAAGTATAAGAAGTGTAAATAAAAAAGTTGTAGATCTTTTTAATATTTCACAACTTTGCCATTTAACTTTTTTCCATAGGACTTTTGCCGGAAATCGTTAAATCTCCCTTGAAAACTCACCCCCTTCCACATCCCGACCTCAGATCGCCTGTAAGCTATTTTTATTATATTCTCTTCCTTTTCTAAAGGGTTTCAACCTACTATTATTTTATTTCACTTCTTACCATTTTGAAAGGCGCTGGTGGTGAACAGCTATGTATCAGTGAAATAAGAACACACCTAAAATGGCGTTGTTCTGGGATATTGCAGAAACTGAGTTAACCCATACTATTATTTTTTTTCCACTTTTTACCATTTTGAAAGGCGCTGTTGGTGAACAGCTATGTATCAGTGAAATAAGAACACACCTAAAATGGCGTTGTTCTGGGATATTGTAGAAACTGAGTTAACCCATACTATTATTTTTTTCCACTTTTTACCATTTTGAAAGGCGCTGTTGGTGAACAGCTATGTATCAGTGAAATAAGAACACACCTTAAGTGGCGTTGTTCTGGGATATTGCTGAAACCGAGTTAACCCATGCTATTTAACAATTTAAGTTTATTTTTCTGAACTATTATATGACGTATCTTATACATCATTAGAATGTCTGGAAAGATCAATATAGTTATTCTATTCTATTCACTTCAGGTTCACTTCTCGATATAATAAGTTCTCAAAATCCTTCCCTCAGAGAAATAACGATAATCTCACCCCCGACATACTTCCACTGCGAATTGCCTGGAAGAAAATTCACCGGAAAGAAATCAATACGATTTTCATTCCCCCGTTTCGCTTAAAATTTTCTCCTATGAGGAGGCAACGCTCCTACTTGATATTAGGTAAGGTTAGCCGTGAAAGCATATTCCACTTCTTGTACTTCTCTTACTCATAATTTATCCAGGAGATATATGGGCGATGAGGATGAACCCCTCGGCCAGAAAGCTGCAGCTCTGAGCAATCTTATCAGGAAACGCTTTGAATTTCTCAATGGGGAGATGTTACCTGTCGATAAGTATGTTTTTTTCTGATGAGAAGTTAATTCCTGGATGGTATGGATCCGACTGGGTCGGAATATTTTAGCGGTCGCAAGAATACGTGATTTATAATTAAATTGTTTAATGTGTTGATAAAGTATAATAGTCTAGTGCTTTTTAGGTCGAAATTTTTGCATATTCTCTGAAAATTATGGTTGAGACGTCATTCGATTCGGAATGGCTTGTAGATAGTTTTTGAGAAAATACTCAGGCCGCTCGCAAAAATTGCAATGGTTATAAACAATTAAGTGAACAAAAAAGAAGGAGGTTTAGGTTTTCGCCAATATTTCGAAAATTATTTGAGAAAATTCAAATTTGAAAAATTGGTTCAAGCACTGACGTGAAGTCAGGAGCTTTTGCGCGTATGTTCTATTGTCCATACTCCTGTAATGAACACTCTTCTTAATCGAATTTACCATGATGAATTCTATTGTCTATTCTCCTGTATTGGACACTCTTCTCAATCGAATTCACCATGATGATTTTTATTGTCTATTCTCCTGTATTGGAGACTCTTCTTAATCGAATTTACCAAGATGAATTCGATTAAGAAGAGTCTCCAATACAGGAGAATGGACAATAGAATTCATCATGGTGAATTCGATTGAGAAGAGTGTCCAATACAGGAGAATAGACAATAGAATTCATCATGGTAAATTCGATTAAGAAGAGTGTTCATTACAGGAGTATGGACAATAGAACATACGCGCAAAAGCTCCTGACTTCACGTCAGTGCTTGAACCAATTTTTTTTTTTCGATTAAAAGGGTCCAATCAGGAGAACGGACAATAGAATTCATCATGGTAAATTCGATTAAGAAGAGCAAAAGCTCCTGATTCACGTCAGTGCTTGAACCAATTTTTTTTTCGATTAAGAGTGTCCAATACAGGAGAATGGACAACATTATTTACCATGGTAAATTCGATTAAGGGTGTTCAATACAGAAGAATGGACAATAGAACATACGCGCAAAAGATCCTGACTTCACGTCAGTGCTTGAACCAATTTTTTTTTTCAAAGTATATCTGTTGGATTAGAAACATTTTCTATTGTTGAGAATTTTTTTGTTCATTATTTTGTATTTCCAAATTACATATTTGTTAGCATATCCTCATTAAAAAACTCTTTTTTTTATTTTGGAAGTCTTTATATGCACTGTTAAAATTATCATTTATAACCTGATTTCGATCAGATTTAATTTATCATACAACATTTATATTTCTAGAACTTCAATCGGTGGATAATATCAAATGTTGTATAAATTTATGTCAACATGCTGAAGTTTCCCGAAAATATTGGAAATCATAATACAAATAGACGATTCAAATTTTTCCCGCTTCACTTTAGTACCGATCTTAATCTTGTGAGGGCGTAGGATTTCATCACCAAGAAAAACATTGACGGCGTGAAGCGTATAGCTCTAGAGAGGATATATTTTCTATGGATTGACTGAGTAAATCTCTGTCATAGAGTCTCTTTATAATTTTTGATATGGATATGTAGAGAGGAGTGGTGATTAGTTCTGGCGACACCATGAATTTCTGAGAATCAGGCTTAATGGACAAAATTTGCGAGTACATATTTATTTACTTGAAAAATTGATTTTGTTATTTTATAGATTTTGAAGGAACGTCATATTAATAAATGGTAAAATTTATAAAAAACTAATTTTTATTTTTTTATTTCATAAAGTCATGTCTTCCATGAAAATTATATTAAAATCATTTACTTCTTCTTCCTCTTTTTGTTGAATATTTTCTTCTACTTCTTTTTGTTTTTCTTTTTCTTTTTCTTTTTTTTCTTCTTCTTTTTTTTTTTTTTCTTCTTCTTTTTTTTCTTCTTCTTTTTTCTTTTTTTCTCTTCTCCAATAACCTCCCCTAGTTCCTCTTCCTCTTCTTCCTCCTCTACCTCTCCACCCTCTCCACCCTCTCCCACCTCTCCCCCCTCTTCCACCCCATCCTCCTCTATTCTGCATTAAGTTTGTCTATGAAAAGAAATTATAATAATAATATGTTTATACATTTTTCATTTAATTCAAGGAAATGTATTATATAGGAAAATATGTCGAATGAATACGATTGAAAATAAGAGCTGTAAAAAAAAATTTTTGGTTACTTCTAAATCAACGAAACAGTGATTGATACTAAAATAGTATTTCGTTGGCATCACTGTTATAAATACGAACATAGAGTTTTTAAGATCTAAAGATAGAGGTTATAAATAAAATATTAGAGGTTAAGTGTTAAGTGCAGAAACTCAGTTCTGGTTCCAAAATGGTTGTCACAGCGTAAAGGGTACAATCAGTTCCCCGCGTCCTGGTTTGGAATTCAAAACCTAGTATAAGTTTTAAAATAATTAATAAGGGAACGCAAGACTCTCAAAAAATATTTGTGAAAAGTTTTTTGTGTGCTATTTTTAGAGGATTACCCGGATAAAATAGAGTCAGTGTTGTGACTGTTGTGTGCACGTGCCAATCCTTGGTGATCGGTTTACCCGAGACTCCAGCAGGTCCTAGGGATACCAAGGATCAATTGAAGACTTCACACATGCAAATATTTCTTACTGGATTTTGGGCACATAGCATAACTGCTGAGCCTAAGTCTCCACAATGGTAGTGTATCGGGGGTCTGCCGATGCTCGTTGTGGAGAATGAAAAAATGAAATGAAATGTAGTGCAGAAATTATTATTATTATTATTATTATTATTATTATTATTATTATACTGATCCTCCTGGGTCTTCCACAAGGAGACCCCTCATAAGCTCTAAGAGCTTGCCCTGAGTTAGGAGAACCAGTTGTGTTCTGTGTAGGCTTTGTTACTGTGTCCTTACGCCACCTTAGGCACAGCAAAAAATAAGATATGTAGTTTAAACACGAGGCAAAGTATTACACTACATGAGTAGAATTTGATGAAAAATATTATATGTAATCTGATAACGGCATTGTCAAATTTCTAGGAAATTGTGGTAATAGTCTTCATATATCTTCAATAGTTCAACGAGGTTATTGGATTGGTAGAAGAGAAATAATAATTTAGTGGAAGGAATATAAATATTATGGTTAAAGAAATAAGATATTTTGTTCATATAGGGTGTTATTTTAATGGAAAATGAAAATATTTTGAGGATTTAGGGTCAAGAAAAAAAAAATGGAAATATAAGTAAGGGGTTATTGAAATATGTATCAAGGAATTATAGTAAACATCATAACAATTGGTGTGGACACTGTAAAAATTTCCAATGTTAAGATTATCAGAGGAAGAATTCCATAATTTTCTCACGACATTATATAAGTAATCTCAAAAATAGATGAGAATAAAGTAGATTATTTGCAGAAGGTAGAATTCAAAACAACAAGTAGATGATATAACTAACGAGATATGTGTGCAGCTATGTATTTTATTATATACTGATACATTATGAAGAAATAAACCCTTAGTTACCGTAACTATATACTTGGTTATAACTTCCTTGGGATTATACTAAGCAGCTATAGTTCTTTAACTTCTTCTAATATATACAAAACCAATTAAAAATTGTTTGTTGTTATCAAGTGAGTTATTGGATGTTAACTACTTTAGACAATTTAACAATCCCTCCGGATTGATATCTGTTGCCCTCTGTAATTACATCCTCATAACTCCTTTGATATACATAAATAACTATAAATTGAAATATATTGCTCCCGATAGAATATTGGAGGAATTCGTACAGGGAATATTAGACATTAGACACTCTGATTAGTTCTTATTGTTATCATTAGCTACAATATATATTGGGTTGCCCATGACAATCATGCATTAAAAACAAGAGCGCCAAAAAATAGGAGAAATCACGATAATATATTAATAAAATGGGTCATTATTGATCAATGTTGTGTGTAAGCTTTTATTTAGAGGTCCATGGGAAAATATTTTATTGGTTCTTCAGTTGTGCATTTTAGATTTGTTGAGTCATAATGGAGTGAAAAATCAATATTTATATTTCTGTGGTAGTAATTTGTATAGGTATCATTCGCTAATTTTAATTATGAAACATGAATGTCCAATAATTATTTAATATGATTCATTATGAATTGTAGATTTTATACTTACTCTTAGAGCTTCCAAAGCTACTGACTCCATTGATAGAATTGCTTTCGTTGCCAATTGCTTAAAAATAAAAGTTCAAATTAATAAGAAAAAGTTTGCAATGATTGGCTAAATATCTGTAATATCACATCATTGTTCAATTTCAATTAAATTTTATTCAATTATTGTCTTTTTTATTTTATAAACAGGAGCGTTAACTTCCAACGAATAATTATTCATAAATAACTAACATAATTTATTAAATTTAATCAAACAAAATATCTATCTGTCATTATGAAAATAACAGGAAAAAGTTAGTTAATGCTAAATTAGAATCGTAACCTTTGTTGATGTAAAACAGGTCTGTTTCACTACCGATAAATACGTTAACTGAGATAGGCGATTCGAATTTAATCTTAACTGAGGACATAATTTAGTACTTAATGGAGATTGAATTTCTTGAATACATACGGTGGAGAAACTGTCGTTGGCTTATGTTAAGAGGTTTTTTCTGTGTTTTTATCTTCTGATTTCTCTATTGTTAGTTAATTCAAGGTTGCAGGTAAACTGAGTGATACGCGTTTATTGAATATCGTTAAATAGATGTGTAACTTACAATCTTGAGCTAACTTGTAATTGGGAAACTCGCTGGTCAATTCGTAATTAATTCATTGAGTATGATATATGGAGTAGTAGCTACATATGAGGATCTATTCACACTCGTGTTTGCTTTCAATTACTTACTATGAATTTGGACCGTTATTTCGAAATCATATCGTTTCAATTTGTTTTAACATTGAATATTCATCAATAACAAGAGCGCTAAAAAATAGTTTTATATAGTATTTAATGATTATGAGGTAAACCGTCGTATTCTTAAAGTATTGCCGATAAGTTCTAACTGAGGTCGTTAGTTAAGAATAAATTTGAATGATGGTGAAACAGGCCAGTTTCACCACTGTTATATACCTTAACTGAGGCTGTGATTCAAATTCATCTTTAACTGAGGATTTCAGCTACGGAGATTGAATGCTTTGTGAATACGGCGGAAAGTGTAGTTACTTGTGTAATGTTATAGTGTAGACTCTAGACAATTACTAAAATTTAAAATGTTTAAATTAATTAAAAATTAATATAAATATTCTTAAATGAACAAAATAGAAATTTTATTATGAGTTTTGTTTGAAAAATAAATGGGCATAATATAAATTATAATGAGATTTAGATAAAAAAATTATTTGAAAGGACTCACCGAGTGCTCCATTTTACTGTTTCTTTTTTTTCGTTCTTGCTTACTTGATTTTAATCCATATTTTTGAATAATTTTAGAAAATGATTATTTAAGAATTTCTGTGACTTAATTTCAAATAAAAGGGATAAAGGATATCAGTAACATGTATAAATATATGTATATATATATATATATATATATATATGTAATATTAAGAAATAATATATTAGATCGAATTATATTAGTTCATTCAATAATGATTTTGTTAATTTATAAACAACAAATTCTATTAATACTATTAAGTATAGAGTAAAATAATTGAAATAATCTGTGTTCTGAATATTATGGTTCGTAATTGTAGTGTTCTTCTGTGGTATGTATCACAGAATATATCTTGGAACAAGTTAAAATCATCCTTGTTTATGATTCAAATATTCATATTATTATAATTTATCAGGATATTGTTATAGACTACATTAGTTAGGTTAGGCGGGAAATTTGAATTACGATCCATCCGTGGATCCGAGCATTTAATTCACCATGCATTTCTTATGGACCTAAAATTTACGCGAAATTCTTGCCTGTTTTTAGATACTTTGGCTAATTTCTTAAGGTTTTTTTTGGTGAAATAGATTCTGTGAACCTCTCTCAAACATCTAGAATCAGGTTTTCATGACAAAGTAGTATATTTCCAAAATAAATAATAAATATAATAGTGTTCTTCAAATTTCTTAGAATATAGAACAACAGAATAATTGTTCTTTATTCATTGCCAAATTCGATTGACGTATTTCTTAGCTCACTCAAAAACATAATAACATAACCTTAAATCGGCCATGTAATGACACACAACAGAAGTCATCTACGACATACGGTAATCTTTCGATCTACATTGTTTTCAATTTTGATTTAAGATTAAATTGATGTAGATTTTAATGTGGAAATAACATGGAAACATGCACTAATGATGAAGGTACCCAATACTTGATGTCTCTGTACTAACATTCTTTTTTAAATAGGGTTGTTTCATCTTAAAGTTGAAATTCCTTGTTAAAAAGTTTGAATATGGATCTCCCACATATGGCGATTTCCATTGACACGCTCGGATCACTCGGAGCTGTCACTCTGTCATATTTGACACATATTTTCGGTTCAATTGGACAGATGCATGACAGATGAGATCGATTTCGAGTGCTCCGAGCGGGTCAATGGAAATGCCAATAGACATAAAATAACATGGACTGGTTGTGAGAAAGAGACCATTGAAAAAAGACAGAATAGTTAAAGGCAAACCACGGTATATGAATATTTTCATTTAATTTGACGTTTGGCAAAACCACATAATACAAAATATTGGTTTCCTTTATCCTCTGACTTTTCTTGTATAATGTATTGTTTGGTTTCATTATTGTGTATGTGTTTTTGTGATTTGTAGACAGAATAGTTAAAGGCAAAACATTTTCATTTATATCTGAGACTCGTTTCTGAATAGTCTGATACTTATAACACAATTTATTGTGCATCATTATTTTCATACTATTATTTGCCTTTAATTATTCTATCCTTCATAACATCTCTCTCTTTAATGTATTCCGCAACGAACTGTGTTAAAATTACGTAAAGGCCAGTTCATGTTATTCTATGTCTATGATCTCCCACCAAGAGAATGATTCTAACCTAACTAATGTGGTCCATATCCATAGACATGTCTATGTCCATATCATAATAACATCCATATATTATATAAATCCTGATATAAGATTTTACGTATACTCCATTCACTTTTATAAAGTCTCCCGGTTGGCCATGATTTAGGGCTATCATGTTTTTGTAACTAAAGCAGAGGCAGGTTGGCACTGCTGAAATATCGTCAAGGTCAAAACAATTCACCGAGACGTTGCCAATTTCTACTCTCAAAAGTCTCAAACTTAACATAATCATAACATTAAAATCTGCAATAGGACTGACATTCTGACATGTTGAACTCAAGAATGAAATTACTTAGTTTTCTATCATTATATTTTATTAAGGCATAACAATGACTCGGGTTTCGTAGTACTACTACATTTTGAAACTGGTGTGTTTCAAGTTGTGCAACAAGGTATTTAAATGTCTTCTGTAGGCTAATTCCTTTGAGAATTTTGAAAAGTGGGGATTCCATAGGTACGTCTTTTCGTTTGAAAGTTTTCCTGCCGGGTTATTCAGGTACTTTTATTCTTTTCTGAAATGAACTATCACGAAGTAACGGACTATACTCATCTATCCATCATTTTTCAATAGAATTTCAATACTTGATTTCCATACAAGAAAATAGAATAATTGAATCTTCCAACCAGTTTATATACGTGTAATATTTCCAGTAACAACAGAGCAAACATTTTCTTCTATAGTCGCCAGGACACATTCTGAAAATACGTAATTACTACGACTTCTATGTAGAGAGAACAACCATTGTATATAGATAACATAGTAGGACAACCCTCTAACTAAAATAGTTATGAAAAAATGATACCAAATCTAGATGGCGACACCAACGCATGACACCATCACCAGAGGGCGCAGCCATCGACTGATTTGACAGGTCAATAAGGTCCAAAATCGCGTGCGTTAAAATTGCAGGACCGGGACAGAATAACTTCCTACAATTTTATCTTTCCGATGTTTTATCCTTGTTTGGTCTTGTCTCTGTCTAACCTGGTGGCAAGGGGTATCTGCATCTGCTTCATGTGATCCCCTCCCTAGACTAGACCATCTGTGAAATTCCGCTACGACATACGGTTACAGTTGATTTCTCTATATTGCTATGCGCCAGTCAACGTTGTTATAAAAAGGAATGTCTTAGCTCGCTGAATTCGCTGAAGCCCATTAAATCTATATGATTTGCGTTTGCACGTGTTGTCGGTTCTCGGTTCTTGTTTGTATTATTGAATTTTCCTGTGAGAATGAAAAAGACAATTTTGGATGTTGATGATATTTTCATTATGTATCTTTATCAGTCTCTTTTGAATGATGAATTGATTGGTCAGTGGTTGAAATTTATTGACACTGAGTGTATGTCTCGACTTCATACAAAAATTAAATTCCAGAAACTCTCCATTTTATCATTCAACTCCAATTACTGATCAAATAAATAATTTACTTATTAATCGAGATCGATACAACATATAAATGCTGAATTTAAAGAAGCTTCGACCATAGCATTATATAGGTACCTACCTATCTTTTTCATGGAAGAAATGCATTGAGTAAAAAATGTGTCTGCTTTCTGTATGCAAATTTCGTTTAGTTTTATGAATCCACGAGTCTATAACTAGAAAAGAAGTAAGAAACAAAAATGGGTTCAAGCCCTGTGGACAGGAGCTTTCTGGCGCTCTAGTTCAAACAGACAAATTATATCTCCGAAAGTATTGGTTTCTCAGAGTTGGGAATTATATCAATGTATTCTTATGATAGAACTGCATCATAAAGGAAATTCAATTCAAATAATAGTTTATTTATCAAGATTAAATGAGCAATCTGAGAATGAGAACTGCACCATGGAAGAAATCAAATTAAAATAGCTGAAATGAATTAGACTCTTTCTTATTGAATGAAATGTACGAGTATGAACACAGATCATATAATAAAGCTTAGATATAATAATTATAGCATTATGTGAAAACATAGAAGTACGATTCATTATTGAAATTTAGAAAAATCATATCTCCGAAAGTATTAGCTTGTTGGAGTTGAAAATGATATCGATGGATTTTAATGGTGAAACTGCATCTTAAATAAAAATTGAATTTGAAATTTGTTGCTTAAAAAAAATTTTTTTTTGTTACTCCGAAATTATTTGGCCTATTTTGCCCAATAACAAACTTAACCGAGGTATTCATCTCCCTAACCTACTCTGAAAATTTCAACTGCCTAGCTCATTCCGTTCGGAAGTTATTGTAGAACATTTTTTTTTTAATTTTGAATTTTTTTTTTGACACTTCGGATAAAGGTCATGATTCTACAATTTGATACTAAATTTCAGATAGATCAAGTGATCGGTTTCGGAAATATTCATAAAAAATGTGTTTTACTAAAATCGGCCATAACTCCGAAACCGCTGGATGGATTTCGCCCATTAACGAACTTGTCCGAGATATTTACGCTCCAAACCCACCTTGCCAATTTCAATCCTCTAACTCCTTTCGTTCGAGAGTTATCGTGCCTACGGCCGGACCGGTCGGACAGAATCAATTTCGCCCTCGGATTCTTGATCAGTGAGTCGAACCAAATCGTTCAAGACCATTTTCATCGAAAAATTCGAAAATTACAGACATTTGGGCAAATTGATAAGCACTCAGTTCCGAGGAACTAGAGCGCCCAAAATGTTGAAAAGCACTGACGTGAGGTCAGATTGCCTTAGCGCGCTTTTCAAACAATAATTTGTTAGTAATTATTGAAGCTTTGAAAAATCATATCTCTGAAAGAATTGGTTTCATGGTTTCTCAGAATTGGGAATGATATCGATGGATTTCTATAATGAAACTGCATAAAAAAATCAATCCAAATAGTGTAATTTAAAAAAAAATTATTACACCGAAACCACTGAACCGATTTTGCCCATTTATGAACTCAATGGAGATATTTATTCCCCAAACCTACCCTGGTCGAAATCGATTCTGCCCGGCCGGCCGTCCGTCCGTTAACACGATAACTCTCGAACAAAACAAGTAAGAGGATAAAAATTTGTAGGGTAGGTTTGGAGCATAAATATCTCGGACATGTTCGTTAAGCTCGTTATTGGGTGAAATCGGCGAAACCTGATGGTTCCGGAGTAACGAAAAAACAAATTTTTTTCACATTACAAATTTCAAAATTTTTCTTAAGATGCAGATAAAAAACCATTGATATCATTTTCAACTCTAACAAGCTAATACTTTCGGAGATATGATTCTTCGAAATTTCAATAATGAATGGTACTTATATGTTTTCACAGAATGCTGTACTTAATTATGCTATCTATGAATCATATGATTTGTGTTCTTACATGTCATCTTATTTTCCTATGAGATATAAATGTCAAAATTATTTTTGGTTCGTTATTCTTGATATAAAATATACCTCCTCTGTCCTAGAAAAAAATGTATGAGTGAATGTAAAATGACCAATGAAATAACCTCAGCTATAGTAGAATTATGAGGATGATAATATTATATATTTTTAAGGTGATGATATCATTGTATAATATATTCTATATACAATGATAATATAATGCCCGTGGATAATCCATATGATGATGGAAATATATTCTTTGGTAAGATACATCAATCAATTGAGTTCAGAATATCTCCAGTAAAAACAAAACTACAATATTGTCTAAGTTTTAATTGATATAATATAATTTTCAGAGTAGATTTGAGGAATTGATATCTCGTATAAGTTCGATATTGGGGAGAATCGGTCTGTTTGAATTTAATTTCTCTCGTAAGAATCCATTTATATCATTCCCAGAGACCAATAATTTCGGAGATATGATTTGTCAAAGTTTGAACGAGAGCGCCAAAGCTCCTGTCCACAGGGCTTGAACCAATTTAATATTAGGGAATTAACTACAGCATTCTATGAAAACATAACAAGTAAATGTCGAAAAATCATATCTCCGAAAGTATTAGCTTGTTAGAGTTGTAAATGATATCAATGGATTTTTATGGTGAAACTGCATCTTAAAAGGAATTAAATTTGAAATTTGTATTGTAAAAAAAAATTTGTTTTTTCGTTTCTCCAAAACCATCAGGCCAATGTTGCCCAGTAACGAACTTAACCGAGATAATTATCTCTTAAACCTACTCTGAAAATTTCAACTGCCCAGCTCATTCTGTTAGAGAGTTATTATAGAAACGAAATTTAAAAATTTTAATTTTTTTTTATACCTTATTGCAACCCGATCAACACAAAACTTCGCATGCATATAGAGGTCATTATTCTACAATTTGATGCTAAATTTCAGATAGATCGAGTAATCGGTTTCGGAAATATTCATAAAAAATGTTTTTACTAAAAAGGGCCATAACTCCGAAACCGCTTGGTGGATTTCACACGTGAATGAACTCGTCTGAGATATTTACGCTACAAACCTACCGTACAAATTTAAATCCTCTAACTCCTTTCGTTCGAGAGTTATCGTGCCTACGGCCGGCCGGCCGTACGGACATAATTGATTTCGACCACGGATTCTTGATCGGTGAGTCGCACCAAATCGTTTAAGACCATTTTCAGCCAAAAAATCGAAAATTACAGGCATTTGGGCAAATTGATGAGCACTCTGTTCCGAGGAACAAGAGCGCCAAAAATGTAGTATTGTTTGGAGAAGAAATAATAAACCTTCTATGAAAACTTAGCAATGTTTTTTTGTTTGGCTCATGTATCATTGTCTCTAATTGAATAGGTATATCAATAAAATAAGTCTACTTGCAATCGAATTCTAATTTCTTGTCTTTTTCGCAAAAGTAGAAAAAGGAAATTCGAATACCGAAAATGTTATTAATAAGTGGGAAGGTTTAACGGGTAATTCCACTTATATATATTCCTCCGCATGATCCATATTTCTATGCTTTTAAATTAATAAGTTTCCAATACTATACTTCAATTATTATCCTTTTCGTGGTGCATCAACTCAACAAACTTGTTTATAAGAGAGAGTGGAGAACATAATATAAACTTTAATCAATCCGCCTCTGCACATTGTCATCTTACTGACTCTAATTCGAATAACTTCCTGAAGAGGCCGCACTACTACGGATTCAATTTCGTGAAGTTCTTAAGAATTTCTAATAGATGTCGCTCGAAAACGTGCATAATCGATTTAGTTAGAGGGTTGTCCTACTATGTTTCTATATACAATGGAACAACGTTGCTAAGTTATCTGACAGGAAAATGACTATAACCTAACATTCTCAAAATATACATGGTGAAATGTGTCAAATTTTCATTGCCAACCGGGAGACTTTATAAAAGTGAATGGAGTATATGCTAATGTATTAGTATTAGTGAACATGGTGTATTCTTCTATCATGCTAGTGTAATTGTTTTGAGTAGAAGTTATATTAGTAATGTGTTAAAATACCAATTTAAAGATGAAGGGAATAGATAGATGGCAATTCATTTCGATTCTAGAGAATGGAATACAATTTTAGTTACCAAAATAACGGTACAATTTAAATATTTGAAATTTGTGAGTTATACCATACCACTTTTTTCAGATTAGTTCAATTTTAATTAGATTCAGATCCTGTGATTATGTCATTGTGAATTTTCTTCCAGCAATCATACGTTCTATTCATCGAGGTTTCATTTAAACACAGGCTAACGAAAAATGTTCGTCTACACGTAGATTGAAAGATACTGTTTCCGTTTAAGATATATTGACATCGAAGTAGGCCTTGAACGTGTAGTTGGTGCTTTATTTCTAGTTACAAAAAATTACTGTTCTGTAACCAGAGAAAATAAATATTAACATAACCTTGAATATTTTCAATGCTATCTCCTATTTGTAATTAATCGAAGACCCTTATAAATGCATTCTTGATGTACTTTGGAAATTCAAATCGCGAATGTATTTTATCCTGAGATTTTGGAAGGATAATTTTCCAAGTACAACTGCAATAGACTGATGAAACAAACATAAATATGAGGTTGATGCCCAGAAACCATTTCAAGGAATTGGAAACATAATTATTTATAATAGAGAAGAACAAAAATTGGATAGTTTTTTGAATGCAGGATGAAGAACCTTTTAACATCTTATTCATGTGCATCAATATATCTTAGAACCTATGTTCCTTATCCAAAGCCATTGGAGAATCAATCAAGGTGTAAAAGCCCATAAGAAACTCACTTTTCATTTATTGGATCCATATTGGTGATTGAATAATTTCATTAATATAATGTTAATAAATATTATGTTATTATTATTACTTCATCAGTATAAATTTTTGAGAGGTGGGTTGAATAATGGAGCATTATTTTGGAAGAAGAGTTAATTTATCAGTGTTTAAGCAGACTTATTATTTCTGTCTTAATTTAACTTGAAAAGTAATAGCTTGTAAAATAATATAATCTTTAAGCAATGAAATCTAATTGGGAACTTCCAAAACTCTGGTGGCGAGATTCGGCAACTAACCAAGCTAGTAATGAGCCACGTGCTCGAGTTTAATTGTTCAGTATTCGTCAATAAACTTTTGTTTGAAAGAAAAATTCAAGTTGAAATAGTGAATATTATCCTGCCTAATATGTCTTCGACCAGAAACGACTATTGTTGTGTGCCTCAATGCAATTCATGGGCGAAAAAAATGCCAAAATGAATAGGTTTGAGTTTTCACTTCTTACCTCCGGAAAACCAAATATAAATATTGGAAATGCGTTAGAAGGATAACTAATAGACCGAAGAGTACTTAACCTGGAACTACATCCAGATAATCTTTATTATACCTCAAACATTAGACTTATTTTTAATAATTCTTTTCACATAATATATGTATCATATTTTGAAAAAATCATTTCAATTATTGGTAACTGTTTTACAAAAGCTTTATGTGGGTCAATTTGACACTATATTCTCATAAATAAACTAGAACATCATGCACCTGAACTTTAATTAATACATCAGTAATATGTTTACACCTCCTCCGTGCTCCGACTTTACAAGAGTATACCATACCTTCGATTTTAAGTTTACCATTCTCCACATTAATGGGCCATCAATTTTATGTGGTACTGAATTAAGGGCACTATTTTGTAAACATAAAGAACAAATGTCTATAAAACTGGGACCACAATTTGTTTTGTCACACACGATTACATGATCTACATTTAGAACCTCTTCTCCTTCTACAAGGACTCTAGAATTAGAAGTTGAAGCTCCTATGTACTCCAGAAATTCTAATCAACTGAGTCCCTTCTTAATCATTCGCAAATAGTAACTGAAAGAACTTTTATTTAAATATAATGTAAGTTTGACAAACATATATGAATATACTTACTGGTTGTAGTCTTTATATCAATCAAGTGCCATAAAATTAGTTATGTAATGATCAATATTTGAATCTATATCACAAAGTAGTCCAACAATGATCTCAAGTCAATTATAATTTAAATTTTCCATGAAAATTTCGGTCAAACTTCGTCGACTGACCTGTCCAACACGAGATTGTTTACATTTTTACTAGCGTGGTTAGTTGCCGAATCCCGCCACCAGAGTTTTGGAAGTTCCCAATAGTTCAAGTGTTTATTTTGCCACAAAAAAAAATCAGAACCAAAACTTTACTATGTACATTTTTTTACATAAGCTGTGAGATTTATGGATTTCAATTGCAACTAGGAACAGAAAAGATTATTTTCCATTTTCCTGTGAATTGTCGTTTTGGTATTATAATGTATATTGGAAAACTTAATGATTTGAAATTCTATTTCAAACTTTGATTTGCTTAGTTCGTAGAGCTCATGAAGGAAAGAACTAATCAAAGAAAACATTCAGTGAAGTGCTCTCTCAAATTTTCCTAAACTTTAATTTAATCTCGAATTTAATGTAATGTCTCTTTAAATGTAAAGTCGTATATCACAGGAGTTCTTCCACAACTACTGCCAGGTTTTAATGATGTGCCTTCCTCTTTTCTTCGAACAGTACCTACTTGAAGAAATCTGAAATATTATGGCCAATGTAATAATCAGAATACACAGTTGAATAACAGTTTACCTGGAACACTGGAGCAATGCTGGCGGTAATATCTACAGATTCCCTGAAGAATTCACAGTAACATCTATATACTGCTTCGTGTTCCCTTTTTGTTAGGCGGGAGGTATCGTAATCAATTCCAGACATTTTTAATAGCACAAGGATGCGGAAATACTCAAACTCGGTACGATTGATTATTAACACACATGTAAAAACTATCCCAAATTGTTCGATTTTCGTTATATCGAAATTGTAAGAAATAAATAATAAATGACAGTTCATCAGCTCCTTGTTATTTCCAATGCGAACAACCTAAATTTTGTGACTTGAAATATAACTAGACCGACCGTTGCCAACTGAATTTCGATTTTCCAAAGCCACCCTTGATGTCAATATATCTTAAACGGACTATACATTGTTTTTGCCTATCACTTCATAGATATAATATGGAAATCGAATATAACAAGTAGACAAAAGGATTGACAGTTAATTTTAAATAACCCATATTAACAAGGAAAAAATTTTGAGTAGGTTGTTGGTCTCGAGGAATATGTAGAATTTATGGAAGATGTTGAAGGTGCAAAACTTTTTAAGTTGATATTTTATTGCATGAAGAAATATCGTCTTTATGCAAAAAAATGTTTTTTTTTTTTTACATGCAATAGTTTCAATATTCGTATTTGTCATTTAAATAATGAAAATAAAATCGTTTAGCTCAAGTAAAACTGAAGCTACAAAATCGGGAATAAGTTTTTAAATGAATATTATGGCGTATTCCATTGGTAGAACTCGTGCGCACTGAGTGCATGAATCGTATTCCATTGGGGAATTTCGTCAAGCATTTTGACGTCCAATGCAACATTTTTTGCACTCAGTGCGTGCTCTGTGAGCACTGGTGCTGCCAATGGAATACGACATTAGTAAATTGCTGTAATAGTTCCATAGAACTCATTTTTCAATGTTGATCTGTGTTATTATATTTTATATTCCTCAGTTAACCTTTTTATTTTTCCTATTCCCATTCCTTTGTAAATATACCATATTCCATCTACTGTTTTATTATTATTAAATACATTTCATTAGAGAAATTAAATAGGTATTTTGTGAAACATATGGGTTAAAAATTTAATTTTTTTTATTGCTTGTTTTAAATAAGTTGTGAAGAAAACCTTCACTTAAATACAATTAAAGATATCACAATATATATGTCTTAAATAAAAGAATATAAATCATCTGTTGATTTAAATTAGAATGAGATATTGACATATGGCTAAGAGTTTTTTCCGTAGAATTAAGCATTGTTAGTTATCTATCCAAGTTTTTTCTCCTTCAATTTTTCTTTACTATTTCATTGAAATCCTGGGCTCAGTGAATCTTTAAATAAAAAAACGATATTATTTATCAATTGTTCTATAAAATGCGAAATATTAAATACAATAATTTAATCTAGACGGGCCAACAACCCGAGATGATTTTAGGCTGTCACTCATTTTGTTATACATTGTTGTAGATTTACCTGGATGACTACTGTTGGTTTGTAGTTGCGTCAATTAAGCAAATCAAGTACCATATAGAAGAAGGGTATGAAAAATATATTTCATTGAATGATGGGGAATGTTGAGCTGCAGTAGGTATATATCAATAATTTCTGGATAATTATGAGGTAAACAGTCTTTGGGATGTATAAAATTGTTCTCTGCATTTTGTATATTATTCAGTTTGACAAAATTTTCTTCATTGATGATGCCATTATGTTTTTACACATCTGCATTTTTTGTTGTAGAGTTGATTCTCCATCTAGTAGACACTATTAAAAAATAAAACCTAAACATGAATTATTAAAAAAAAACATTTATGATTAGTATATGTTTATTGTGAGTATGTTCATTTATAAAGATCTTGAATCAACTTCAATCGAAATAATTGGTAGCGCTAGAAATTTCATTATAATAGAAGCAGCTTAAACCGAAATTATCGGTGTCGCTTTACTATTATAGGAGCAGCTTAAACCGAAGTAATCGGTGGCGCTAGAAATTTCACTATTATAGGAGCAGCTTAAACCGAAATATTCGGTGGCGCTAGAAATTCCATTATAATAGGAGCAGCTTAAACCGAAAAAATCGGTGGCGCTATATACTATAATAGGAGCAGCTTAAACCGAAATAATCGGTGGCGCTAGAAATTTCATTATAATAGGAGCAGCTTAAACCAAAATAATTGGGGTTGCTTGAAATATCATTATATTAGGAGCAGCTTAAACCGAAATTATCGGTGGTGCTTCTATCTCCAAAACGTTGTTTTAAACAAACAAAAAATGTTTTTTTTTTAAATGGAACAAAAACAAGTTCAAAATTAAAATTAGTTGATAATTTTTGGAATTTAGTGTTGAATTCGATTGAACTAAAAAAGAAAAAAAATTATATAAAACAGTTGGCAATCAAATCTGAGTTAAGTTGTATATTTACCTGGATACTCTGAATACAGTATTTATTGATGTATCTTGAGGAAATTTGATTAAAGGAAGAGTTTCGTTTGGGTTTATTCTTAATTTTTCCATTTTTTCTAAATAGATGCTTCAAAGATATTTCTTCAAGTTTACCAAAGATGAAGTTTCGTTTGAATATGTTCTAAATTTTTCATTTCTATTAATTTCATTCTTCACTAATATTCTTGATAGTTGACCAAAGGTGGAGTTTCGTTTGGATATGTTCTAAATATTTTATATATTCTGATTATATGCACAATATTCTTGATTTTGATGCGATTTCTCCTTGGTATGCATAATATAACTTCACATCAGATTTCTGAGGTATTTTCTTCATTAACTACTAGACAAATAGACTTTCTGCAAAGAAAAATTGATTAATTTTTAGGATATAGGAATTATCATATCTGAAAAGTGTTAACCGTAGAGTTCATAAAAATTCTACGATTATTTGGCAATTTATAATATTCAGAGGTTCTAATAACAAATTTTAAAAATAATTAATTCTTTTTAATATTCTGCTAACTTATTCTCAAAAATTTTTTAAAGGTAATTAATTAAAAGAATTTAATAATTAGAATTAGTCTTGATTATGATTGAACATTTGTACTACATGATAGACTTTCCTCTGTTAATTTTGTAATTATTAAGTTTGAGAAAAGACATATATATATATATATATATATATAATAAGAAAATAGAATAACGCGGATAAGTTTATTAAAATGAATTACCCGTTATACTTCTCCATTTATATATATATATATATATATATATATACAAAGAGAATAACGCTTTTAGGAAGTTATACATATTATGTTTTTTTTCAATTGCCTGATTGATTTTTAATTATACAGGGATAAATATCAGACCTTCATTTAAAGTTATCCCTTATTTGAAAAGTGAATCGCTAAAGAAACTACATATAGTTATTAGACAATTGAAATAAATAAGTTAGCTTTATAATAATTATAATTAAATTAATAATTACCAATGAGGAGAGAAATCAATAAATACGGGTGATTTTGCTACATATTTCAATCTTAATTTATTTCATCGAAGTAAACATTATCGAGAAGCAGTGGATTTAAGAAATTCTTCTTCATTCTTTTTAACAATATAGTGTATAGATGTCAATTTTCATTCCATATATTAATCTGTAAAAAAATATGTGAAGTTTGAAATAAATATGTTGTCTATAAATTGTCACTTTCATGAATTCTTACCTATGAGGAAGTAAACTTGAAACAATAAATTTATAAGAATCTGCCATATACACTTCCAATGAACTTGTTTGTTTGAGATTAATGGAGAACCAGGTGTGTTGTAGGATTTCTTCTTCAGGAGTTGATTTTTAAATAGATGATAAATGTTAAGTTATTTTAACAGTTAATGTTAATCACAGGTTCATAAAACTAATTGATAGAATATATAAAATATGAAAGTAGAATGAACTAAATAATATAACAAAACAATAGAGAAAGAGATAGAACCCTACCGAGCAGAGGTTTTCAAAATTTGTGACACTAAACATAATTTGATAGTAACTACATTTGCACATTATATAAATTTTCTATAAAATTAAAAAAAAAAAAAAGATAAATAAGTAATATAAATAAGAAACATCTACTATATAATGTAAATACACTATATAATAAAAATATAACAATGCTGATATAGATAACTAAATTAGTAAATGTAATTATATATACTATATGAGAGTTTCTGGAAGGAAGTAGAGCGTAGAAGTTGGAATTAAGATGTGAAGAATTCTTGAGTTATGAAGGTTGTAGAATGCTTGTTGGTTCTTTCCATACTTTCCTACATAGATTGTATTAATTGAAGGTTGTCCTTTATCTAAAATATTATATCTGAATTAAATTAATTTGCTTTTGGGTATTTACTGAGAAGTTTTAAAGAATTGCTATAAAAGAAAATTCTAGTGAAAGGAAATTTTTAAGATTACCAGATCATAAAGATTGAGAAAGTGTTGTATTATACTTGCGACATACTGTGTTTTCCCTTTTGATTATACTTCAGTTCTGACTTTCCATAGGATAAACAGTTTATGCCAATCTGGACCAAGATACGTACATATTTGGTGTTGTGGATGGTACCAAAATGATTTTGTTTGTTGTATACTTAAATTAGTAGTCGAGAGTTTTCCATCATCTGAAAAATGATATATGACGTACATATATTGCTTAAAATCACAATAAGCATGGACTTTTGAGAAATTTGAAAAAGTAGTTTCTTATAATCTGATTTCAAAATTTACCTATTACTTAAGGAAGAATTTTAAATCAATGGACTGAGGTGAATTTAGCCCTATTTCCTCCTTTCGACATATTGATGATATTATTGACATATTCCGCTGCGCTTAACAATTTCTTCTTTCTTCTCGTTTATAGCATTTCTCGTGAATCTATGACGATTTTCCTTTCTCGTTAATTTGTAGAGTTCTTGTGTGTTACAAGCACGTGAAGTTTTACGATTCATATGATAATTTCAGATGACACTAATTGAGTAATTGACACTTATGTTTCATGGAAAAAATTATTATACTATATGTAATTATTTCAAATAAGCCATATTGTTTTGATTTGGGGAGAGAGGTGCATCAATTGATGAACCTGGTCAACTTTCGGCATGTGTCTGCATTTGGCAACTTGTTATACCGTTAAAAAGGACAGGCATCTTTTTGCGAGGGATGTAATTCCCTTTTTACCTCAGCACTCTTGGATCTATCAACAAGCTTATTTTAATAATTATATTTGATTACCAAGAAATTCGGTTAGAGCACAAAAAATAATTTAATTTACAATAACAAAAATCGCACATTCTAAATGTCAATTACTCAATTTTTTTTTTTAAACACTGGAAATAAGCATATATATTATTAATAATAGTGATGTTCATATGAAATAGTTATGTATATTTCATTCAATGTTAAAAATACTTGATATGCAGATATTTGCAAAACAGCAATTTACTTTTGTCGATTAAGAACCAGCATCACACAACATGTCGTATTGACTCGATTGCGAATAACGGCACTCCTTGTCACATGAGCAATAGTAAAATAATGGTTCATTATAAATGGCAGCTAAAATTTGAATGTGTCATCTATTCACTTTAGCGAAAAATTGATTTATGCGATGCTGGTTCTTAGCTGACAATCCGCCGTATTCACAAAGCATTGTTAAGTGTTTGAATCTCCGTTAAGTCCTAACTGAGGTCCTCAGTTAAGGACAAATATGAATCGCAACCTCAGTTAACGTATTTAACGGTGGTGAAACAGGCCTGTTTTACCACCTTTACCCCTTATTGTCCCTTATTATCCCCAATTTATCCTTAACTGAGAACCTCAGTTAGGACTTAACGGAGATTGAATGCTTTGTGAATACGGCGGAGAATGTATTTATTTCAATGCTGCATAAGTGTTTTGTGCAGATGAAATAATGATAAAATTACAAATATCATTATGTTTTATATAAGTTGAGTCACTGACATGTTTGATTCAATCATTGTTTTTTCAGTTGAATTAACCACACTGTTTTGATCTTTTGAGGTGAGAGGCGCATTTGTCATTATTGAATCTCGTGATGGGTAGAGAGGCGTTTTAGGCCAGTTTTTCTATCACTAATGAGATCTTTATGTTTTACTTCAACACCTATAGTTCTATCAATGGGCATTCATTATTTAAGATTAAGTAATAGAACATTACTAGAATATAATTGAATTTTATTCAATATGTTAGTAACTAAACTTATAATTTTCTTTACTTTGATTATTTAAATATGACTTTAATTCTAGCAATATTTTTCTAGAATAATAATGTATTCTTCACCCAAAGAAGAATTGAAGATAGACAATGTGTTAATTTTTTCATCATTACATTCTATCCAATGATTTTCTCTTTGTCTTATAACAGATATATAATGACCATTATTGTCCTCTCCTTGATGTTTTATTATGCATTTAATTTTAAATATATGGTCATCGATTTTAACCATATTTGAATTTAGTTCTCTAATTTTTGTTTTCAATTTGACCACAGATCCTCCGATCTGAACAATTCTCGAAAGAACCAAAAAAACGTATTTGTTTACATATTGTAGTTTTTTTCGAACAGATATAATTCTGTTACATGTGTTACAGTATGTAGTATTTTCTTGACATTCCAATAGATCATTGAACGATATTTCATTTAAGTTTGGAATATTTAAGAAATGGAAAAGTTTCGTTTCGTTAATAGAATTTGGATGATCACATTGATCACAATAGGAAATTTCGTTAATTGTTAATTTTAAATTAGAAACAAAATCATCGTCTAACTTTTCGAAAAGAAACTGTAAAAATTCTTGAACGTCCTGTTGAAATGGTTCGCTGAACATAACATTAACAGAAGCTCTTATAATTTCTGTAGTTCTGGACATTTTATCCATAACTAAAAATATATTTCGATTAATATCAGAATTTCTTTTATCAACTGATTTTCTAAATTCCAATAGAGAAAGTAGACATTGTATAGCAGAATTCGAATAGCATGAAACTCTGTCTGTATTATATAAGCCTTCATGTATATATTCATTATTGTAGTTTTGAGATGTTATATCAGAAATTTCAATATAATCATCATTTGCGTTTATATTTTCATTTTGTTTGGGATTTATTTTTTTCGACTTATGATTATGATTAACGATTTGATCATTTGGTAGTGGTGGTGAAATTTTCATGTCCTCATGAGATATTGTTTCCGAATTCTGTTCTGTATTGAGCTTTACGCTCAACGTGTGGTTATCAACTAAATTTTGTTCTTTGATCGTTGGGGATTTTGTATTTGTCAATATTATACAAAGTGGCTTGTGGTAACTGAACGTTGAACCATACAACATTGTTTCTATATTAGATATATTAGAGAAGCACCAATCAATATTAGTTCCTCCATAAGTTGTTTGAATATTTTTCGGAGTTACACATTGTAAATTCCAAAAATTAAACAAATTGATGTGTCTATTAATTTTGTTCAAATCGACGTTCATGTCACCAATAAAGATTTTTAGTAAACATGAATGATGTAGCGCATCATTCAATACTTTTTGAGTAAGACTAAACGATACTCGGGGAGAATTATAGATGACAAAATAAGATGTATTGTTGAAATCGAAACGAATTAATTCTATATGTCCTTTTTCTTCTCTTTCAATGAACTTTGATACGTTGCATATCTTGTTACTAATTGTTTTCGATGCAGCAATGAATACACCACCGGCCGTTCGTCTTTGATTACAATCTATTCTGGAGATTTCTCGTAAATTCGGAGGTAGATTATATACATCAGTAGGAAGTGTCCAAGTTTCAACCAGGAGAAGTAAATCAGCCGTTGCGAAAAATGGATCACTTAGTAAATCGAGAATATGTTTATGTAAACTTTGTACATTATGATACATAATTCTTTCTCCCGACGTGTGTCGAAAACATTCAAATCTAGTATTTAATTTTGCAGTTGTTTCTAATCTTTGAATTTCGTCGAAAATTGCACGATCGTCATTTAATTTATTGAATTCTCTTTTTGGAGGTACAAATTTACCATGAATTAATAAGCCTTCTGCTTTTGTTGCTCGACTACAAGCCACATACAGTGCAGCTCTAGAAAGACCTCTAGGTCCAATCGTGACAATAACATTTTCATAAGTGCTGCCTTGACTTTTATGAATAGTTATACCTTCTGCCACAATTAGTGGAAATTGACGTCTATATAATTGCAAACTAGAATTTTTATTCGTTGTAACTACTTTCTTTATGGTGTCAATCGGTGTCAAGTTTGACATCAAATTACGATTCTCAATCAGTTGTTTTTGAACATTGCGAACCTCACGTCCGATGCGACTTTCGTCAAATTCAATCCATACTCGCATTGGTATCTTTGTTCCTGTTTTTGGATTTGTACCATAATCAATTATTCTTAGAATACCTGTAGCACCGTTCACTAAACCATCACTTGTATTAACGTTGTTAGTCATCATGTAACGAGCGCCTAGTTTTAATGTTAACCGTGAACACAGACCATAAGTATCTGATGTTTTTTTCTCGCTTACGGAATTTTTTAAATGATTTTTGGCAGCTTCAGTACCGAATCCATAAACGACATCGAATGCGTTCGAAATAGCACATTCGGAATTCATCTTAGAAAGTCTGAAATCGTTGAAATTGTTGACTTCATTGTTAGAGTAAAATAGGTAGACTGTTTTGTCTTTATGCGGGGGTAAAACAGAAACTATCCTACTTTCAAAAAGTGTTACATCTTTTGGGGTCATCGTACACGATGCCATATTATTTAGGGCTTGAGCAAAGACTAAATCATTTTTTTGACGCATAATTTCTGTCATTTGGAACATTTTGAACATGTCCCATAAATGAGTTCCTTGAAAAATTGCGTAAGGATTTTTCATTGTCCTTTTATTTTCTTTAAAAATTTTACAATCGCCTACTGGAGATAATTGCCTCAAATCTCCGACAAGTAACAGCGAAATTCCACCGAAATTTTCTTTACTTGCAAAAATTTGTTGTAGACGAGAACTTATTTGTGTCAACATTCTTGCTCCAACCATTGAAATTTCGTCTATGATTAATAATTTAAGATCAGAATATTTAAGGCTTAAAGTATGTAATGTTTCGCTATTGAGTAAACTCATATCGTAGCTTGCTTGATTGACAGGCAAACTTAGTGCTTGATGTAATGTAACGCCATTTATATTAAACGCGGCTTTTCCAGTTGGAGCACAAATCAGTACTTTGATTTTTGATGGATCACAGCCGACATACTGATTGAAGTATTTCGTTAACGTTTGATAAACGACTTTTATTAAGAGACTCTTTCCAGTCCCAGCCCCCCCACCAATAAAATTATAGAGTGGAGTAGAAAAGTTATCACTAAAATGAGATTTTATATGCATTAAATATTGTCGCTGTCTATCGTTTAGGGATCGGCATAATAGATTATATTCATCAGAGGACAGTTCGTTAGGAAGAAGAAACGTTTGTGCCCCTTCATCATTAGACCGTACCGGTTTTCCTCCGCCCTGTGCTATTATGTCAATATCAGGTTGATCTAAGGCATACGCTGCAAATTCTTCGTCAATGTTACCTGCAAGCGCATTGTTATCCTCTTCTGTTTCATCGAGATTTTTTTCAGCCTGATTCAATAAATTTTCAATGTAATTATCATCGGAAAAACAATTAAATTTTTTTTTCTCATTTTCAATTTGTTCACGATTATTTTTATAAATTTCTTGACAGTTCACATTGATTAATTCTTTCTCTTCGTCTCGCCATGGTAGAAACAACATGACTTGTTCTCTAAAGTAGTTGGCTACATCTTTGTGAACATCGAATCGTCTATAACGCAAGATGCAAGATTTTCGACGAATTCTGTAACTTTTACGATTACCTTGTTGAATCTCGACAACTTCGTCGTCTTCCGCATTATGTTCGCTATTTTCTTCATCGTCAACATGTAAATGGCGATTTTCGAGTATAATATTACTGGCAAAAGAAGCTAAAGAGTAACTTTCAAGTACCAAAGGACGTTTTACATATTTGTTGATAACGTTTGTAACAAAAATGTCATTCGAGTCAGGTTCTAATTTTTGGAGTTCTTTTTCCGATTTCAACATTTTTACCCTTTCTTCCGGTAAAGATGTATTTACGAAAATATGGGACCTACTACTCTTTGAAAGTGGCATTCCTAGTACATGATATGCTGCTTCTTGGGCAGAAATTTCGGAAGCATTTACAAATTTATTACCGATAGCTCGAAGTTTTTCTTTTAAAGTTAAATTACCCAAAGTAAGTTCTTTTTCCATGTCATTCAATAGTTTTGACATGCCTCGATTAGACTTATTGATATAATTAATTATATACTGAACCAAACTATATGGATCCAAAATGTATTGAAGGTCCATATTTGCCCTATGTGTAGACAAAATTTTGATATTGAATCCATTTATCATACAATCTAAAGGCCTTCGTTTCAGGAAGATGGTATTACGTTTAATTCCAGCACGAATGGCCATAATATAATCTTCATATGAAATATTCAATTTGTTTAAAAATTGATCAAACGTCAAATCATTTTTGGTTTGAACAGATTCAGCTAATAAGTCAGAAATTTTTTGTCGAATATCTGAAAATTTTTTCGATTCATCTTTAGTTATATTTTGCAAACAATATAAGATAACGGTTTGTTTCATTGGAGGATATGGAATATTGAACCTGCATTTTTTATTTCGCCGTTTATCAATATGACATGTTGCGGTATGGTGATGAGTTTGAAGATAAATTAAGTGTGAAACTAATTCACTTTTACCATCGCATGTAATAAATTTATCAATAAAATCGATTAAGTTTGAGTGATTCTCATGTTCTTCGTGGAATTGTGGCGCATTTTCCAACCACAATAGTCCATGAATATGGGGCGAACCCCGCTGTTGGAATTCAACGCGTTGATAAAAATCTATAACATTATAATTTTGGAATGGTCCTGATTTTGTTTTCCAAGTTTTAAAGAGGCATCGTGTTCTGTAATCGAAATATCTTGCACATGTAATGGGATCTGTTCTTATTAAACGTGCTTTTTCGGAATAATCCGCATTCAATGCTTCATCTTCGGTGACCATTCTATCATCAATTATTTTAAATAACATTTTTAAAAGTTCTCCCCATTTAGACTCAGCGGCCGACAAGGTAAAGAAGAACGTTGGAATACCAAGTTGACGAATCATAGCTAATAATTTTTTCTTTTCTTTTTCCCAGAACGCAGGCGAGCTTCGGACACCTTGTAATATTCGATATCCGTCGTTATGTAAAACTAAGCTGTTTATGAAATTTTTATCAAGCATTTGGGCCGCGCAATAATTACCTGTTCCTTGCTTTCGTTTACGTAAACAGACAGAAATAGCGTTCGAAATTTTCGTTATTTCTTGTTTTTTGTAAGTATACAATAGATGACATACTACGGCTGCTCTTCGATCGAAGCGTCTCATTTCTGACTTTAATATATTATTATATGTTAAATAAACTGTTGGGTTTCTAGGACGACCGCAATAAATCGTTGGAAAAGACATTTCTTCCGCCTTAGTATCTAAAAGAAGACCTATTGGCCGTTGCCCTTCTGCTGGCGCTAAAGCCAAATTTTCAACTTCATTTTCATCTTGAATAAGAGTTTCTTGACCGCCTGGATTTAACGGTTCAGAATCCGCATTTTCATCTAAATCTTCTAAAGAGTTGAATTTATTTTGATCGTTACAATCTGTATTAGGTGGAAAATTATTATCTGGAAGAGGAGAAGATAAATCATTTCTATCAACAACAAATTCTTCTGTTTCAGACAAATGTCCTTTATTTTGCCGTAACGTAATTCCTTCGCTAATATATAACGGTGTAGTAACCAGATACTCGCAAGCTTGTCTTACCCTATTCGGCCGAATGGTTTCAATAATATAATGATGTTTATATGACAGTTTACGTTTCAATTTTACTTGTATTGTTAATGTATTGTCAAATGTACGTGGCAAAACTGAAACAGTTGAATCTATTGAAACTGGTACATTAACTACATTACCTCGCAAACTACATTGACGTTCAAAGCCTAAACTTCTGATCTGCATAAAAGGCAAACGAATGGCACATAATCTTTCTTCTAATACAGTTAACTTTTTCAAAACTTCTGGAATTTCTGGGAAATCCAGACCGTTATGCAGACAAAGTTTAGGAATTTGCAATTTTTTGACGTACCTATAACAAGTACTACAAAAAGATTCTAAGTTTTTGAATTTGTCTAATTTGCGTAAGTAATAAACTTGACTCATGAACTCATTAGAGATTTTATCAGATTGCAAAGTTTTTGGTTTTAAGTGTCTAATAGAACTAACAAACCATAAACCTCCACAACATACACATACCTCTGTTGGTCCTAGTTTAACTTCTGCATTAAATTGTCTTGAAATTTTTTCCCAGTCTGTTAAATTTGTATTTGAAATAATATCTATTTGACTTAATCTTGCTATTTGATGTGCTTCCTGATCTTTAACTCTTTCTAGTTCACGAAATTCGGGATTTCTTCGTAATTGTTTTACAATTTCTTTTTTCTTTGCTCTTTCAAGTTCAGCCGTTTCTCCTTTGAACTTTCTATTATTATAATTTTTTTGATTTTCCAATTGTCGAAAACTATTACTGGAACGAATTTCATCTATTTTACGTTTCTTACGTTCATTCTCATTTAATAGAAATTCATCATTACCACTACGTTCAGTCTTAAGCTGATTTTTTCTTTTGAGATTTTCTTTCATACGAACCTCATCGTTTTGACGTTCAGTCTTATGTCTTCGTTTTCTTTCTAGATTTTCTGCATTTCGAAACTCGTCAATTTGACGTTTAGTTCTTTGATTTTCTCTACGTACGAAGTTTTCTTTACTTCGTACCTCAACATTCAGACGTTCAGTCTTATGTCTTTGTTTTCGTTCTAGATTTTCTTCGTTTCGAAGCTCGACAATCTGACGTTCAGTCTTATGTTTTTTTTTCCGTTCTAGATTTTCTTCGTTTCGGAGCTCGTCAATTTGACGTTTAGTCCTTTGATTTTCCCTACGTACGACGTTTTCCTTGCTTCGTACCTCAACATTCTGACGTTCAATCTTATGTCTTTGTTTTCGTTCTAGATTTTCTTCGTTTCGGAGCTCGTCAATTTGACGTTTAGCCTTTTGATTTTCTCCACGTACGACGTTTTCCAGACTTCGAAATTCGACATCATTAATACGTTTTTGATAGATTTCATTATTCTTTTGTCTTGACCTTTGTGATGCAGATTTCCTTTTCAGCTTAGGCATCTTCTATCAAATTTTAATCTCTGAAAAAAATTGGAATATTTCACAGTAGTTAAAATTTGTTGATATTAAAGTTACTTGAACATTTATTCGAAATGCACATATTAAGATGAATCAAGACTTATTTTGGAAAAAATTTTTACAAATATGTACTATATTTTATTAAATACCTTTTCTTGTAGATTAGTTTGTATTCGATGCTGTTCGTTAAAGAATAATTGAATAGTAGTTTCTAATGTAGGCTAGTTATTTATTACCTAAATTTGCTCTTGTGAGTGTGTATTCAAATATCGATCAATGTTTTTATCGCATTTCTGACATCATACATCTAACATCAAACCCACAGAATATACCTTAGGGTATATTCTGTGATCTAACCCATTAATGTCGATCAGAGAATTTAAGCTGTAGAATATTCTGTATGTACGATTGTAGTGGTGCGTTTTTTTTTCAATTGAAATAATCGATCAATCGTAAATGAATCGGTCAGTTTTTAACATAGACATAAAATAACATTCTATTATTATTCTATTGTTATTCTATGTCTATGGTTTTTAACAAGTGAAAATCAATGAATTTCATGAAGGAAGGAATTTAAGCGAATAACCGGAACAGATTGGTTAAGACCAATCTCTTGTTATACATAACCGATTGATTTTGATAACCACTCTGTTTCATTTTCAACAGAATTTAATCGATATAGTAAAGTCAACCTTAAGCCGGCCTTACACGAGCGGAATTTCTCTACGAATTCATAAGGATTCTTTATTAGGATTCCTGTGTTATTAGGATAGCTTCATTAGCTATAGGTAATATTGAATCTATTTCCTTAGTTTTCTTAAAAGAGATTCAAAATTAGCCTCATCAATAAGCAAGCAGTTGTAGTCTTAAGTGACTGTTTCTCAATTGCGAGTTAACTCGAGGTTGCGAGTTGACGCATGTATTTAGCGATATTCATGAATGCGTAACACTCGGGTTACCCGCAACCTCGGGTTAACTCGCAATTGAGAAACCGGCCCTAAGAGATTTGGTTTACAATTTACAATCTATTACTTACTTGCAATGAAATACACTTAACACTAACTATAATTTTATCTTATTCACTTTTATAAAGTTATGACACAATATTTTAATAATCTGATACAGGAATTTAAGAATTCCAGAAACAACTGGTTCCTCAAAACCTTCTTTGATTATATTAGATATTTATGTGAACAAGATGCAGTGAAAACATATTTTGTTTCTATGATTTGAACCACAGAACACTAATTATACATTATTAGAGGCGCGTTCCACTACGGTCCCACCCACAACGATCGCGCACGACCACAGAACTACTGCCGTAGTAAAGGTAAACAACAAACGTTAACAGCTTCTGTTTGAAATGAAATCTCAGCTTTTAAGTATTGTGAATAACTACTCATAGAGAAATAGAAGGAAGAGAGAGTTCGATTGCCTACTAAACAGGGGCGGCAAGGAATCCAGCTGGGTTTGGTGTAATTTTTATTTATTTGTATACCGTGGTGGTATTGCGAAGGGCGCATGCGGGCATTTACCCGCGCTCTTTGAATTTATTAGTAGTGTGATACTGATTCAACTGATTTCATTTACATAAATCACTTCGTTCACTACTGATTCAACTGTTTTTAGTTACATAAATCACAAAGTGATTTATATAACTTTAGTTGAATCAGTACTGAACGAAGTGATTTATGTAAATAAAATTAGTTGAATCAGTACGAAAGAAAATTGTTATTGAGCCTCTGAAAAAAAGGAAGGAGTAGAGGAAAAAAAAGTACTATGATCAATTTGTTTATATTTGAACAATTGTTCGATAACATAATAAATAAAATATAAATCTTATATAATTTTTCATTGAGGTATAAAATAGTCAATGATTATTATATTAATTATACAATAATTTTTATGCATAACAGTATAAGTATTAAACAATCAATTCATGAAAATATATTGTGTAAATAAATTCACTTGGCAATGCTCCGAAGGACAGGGATTTTTCCATCATATCTGCAACAGTTTGACTTAAAGTTTTGGCAGCTATAGATACTTTCATTTCATATCCAGGATATTGTTTCAAATTGATATATTCTTTACGTATTTTGGGTGCCAAATAAAATTTTCTTGTTTAATCTAAATCTAAATATTGTTCAACGTAACATGATTTTGCAATTTCATGGTTATCAAACTGAATATTATATTTGAGGAAAGTATTTCTTGTTGATTTTAGCAGATGAGGGGGATCGAATAAGCGAAAAAATTATCATTTAGGCTAAAGTAATAATCAGTTCTACCTGTTTGAGTATTACAAAGTTGTCTGATTGCTGCTCGATTAGTTGTCCCCTGGTCATAAACAGTCCCCATTACCTCCAACCTAATGCTTTGGACAATTTCAACTATTTCGAACAATAAATGCTTCAGATCTGCTGTCTGTACCTCTGGTAAAATAAAAACCCAGAGGTTGGTTGGCCAAATCGCTCCTACGTCCCAGGGAACCCAAATCAACCAATCCAACAATTTTATCAGTTACCCGACCCAGCACATCTTGCTTTAAGAAAGTTATTCCATCAAAATCAACTGTATAGCATTTGTTCTAAGCACCAAGTTTGATGTAAGTTTAACAAGGTTTATTAATATCTATTTATTCAAACCCACATCAATAGGACTGCCTTGCAAAACTTTTTGTATAGTGTTAGATTGTTATATTGTAGTTAGATTTTGACAGAAACAATGATTTTCTAAGTTTACCTCTAATTTTCTGTTGGGATCTACACACATTATACAACTTACTTTTCCTAGGTGTAAGATTCTTCATCCTACTTTCACCTATATGCCCTAGAATGCTAGTCCTTCCTCTGACCTGAAAGTACCTCGTATGAAGGACCAGCAAGACTTTCTCCTACGCTTGCGGTTTCAGAAGTAGCAGCACATTCAGATTCATCATTTATGTTTACTGGCAGAGCAAATTTTGTCAGCCTACCTATTGTTGTAGAAGTAAAAGCAGATTCCTCAAAGTGATCTTCACATAAGTATTGCCTCGTGTTGGTTTTTGATAAATTCATGATGGCAAACAACTGCTGTCTTCTTGGTGGGCATTTCCCAGGAAATTTAGTTTGATAGTTCCTATTATTAATATTATAATATCAATCTTCACTAGTTTTGGCATTGATCTGAAAGAAACATTTAATCAACAAGCATATAAAATTGTTCTTCAGTGAAGTTATACTAATAACAGTATTAAACATACACTAGGGGGTCTATAAACAATTATAATATCACATAAAGTGTTAAATTATTATAAAACTATGCTTGATCTCATATTTTGTATACAATTATTAAATTTGTAGCATAATTTTCGAAATATATTTTCATCATTGAACACTTCACAGGAATACGTGAAATTACTTACCACTCCAAAATGTAAAAATGGTGAATTCAGTTCTCTATCATTATATCAATCTTCACTAGTTTTAGCATATTATATCTGAAAAAAATTATTTAATCAACAACAATACAAAATTGATCTTCCTTTTACAGGGAAGTTATAGTATACTATATGTCAGTATAAAATTTAGAAAGGGAGTCTTTATCCATATCCAATGTATAATATAAACAAAAACGAGAACGTTTTTGAACAAACTTACCCAGAGTCTCAGAGATATCTTCTGTTCGAAAGCATAATCTCCATAACAAAAACAAACGCCATTTTAAATAATACATTTCAAGTTCCCGTTCTATTGATTAACGGAGAAAGAGAGGAGATATTCTCCTCTCTGTTGGAAACCAGCTGGATTCTTCGCATTCCACAAACTTGCCGCCTGGAATGCGGGCTATCTGGCGGTCTCTCTATTCTATTGTCTCTGTAACTACTTTGTTTTTTAAATTGAGTTATTTTAAAAGTATCCGTCCAATGATTATTGAGTATAATATTTGGTATCCATCCTTACAAAAGAAATGGCAAAATTTTGAGGTTTCCCTTGCCGATATATTGGGATATATCGATAATAGAAGTCGACCACTCAAGGAAGGTGAAGCAGTTTTCAAGGCAGAACACGTTTTATTATGTGATATAGAGAAATAATTCACAAATATAAAAAGCTTCTGTATGCAGACATCTAGCCTGACTTCTCCACCAATGGAAAAATTCATTTGTCTCAACGAAAATGTTAATAATTAGAAGTACACCTACCTATTTTATTCTGTTTGTTTTTTAAATTGAGTTATTTTAAAAGTATCCGTCCAATGATTATTGAGTATAATATTTGGTATCCATCCTTACAAAAGAAATGGCAAAATTTGGAGGTTTCCCTTGCCGATATATTGGGATATATCGATAATAGAAGTCGACTACTCAAGGAAGGTGAAGCAGTTTTCAAGGCAGAACACGTTTTATTATGTGATATAGAGAAATAATTCACAAATATAAAAAGCTTCTGTATGCAGACATCTAGCCTGACTTCTCCACCAATGGAAAAATAAATTCGTCTCAACGAAAATGTTAATAATTAGAAGTATACCTACCTATTTTATTCTGTAAAGTCTATAATTCATGAAACCTT
Organism: Halyzia sedecimguttata; assembly: GCA_937662695.2. Lineage (NCBI taxonomy): Eukaryota > Metazoa > Arthropoda > Insecta > Coleoptera > Coccinellidae > Halyzia > Halyzia sedecimguttata. Next base: position 64,208,826 of record OW569417.2, on the reverse strand, counting down.
GTTGAAGTATATTGTTTTTTTATTTATAATATCATTTAAATTAATATTGTAGGACGTTACTTTGAAAGTTAAGCTATACTGACTTACAGTAAAAATATTATAAAGGAAAGAAGCGATTGGATAGTCAAACCATAATTTTAATAAAATGATGCATTTTTTATTGTTCAAATAAAGATATTTTGTCAACTTACAAGAATTTCTTCATAAAATGGTATTTCAAAGAACTAATTACAGTTTTAAATATTTAATAAATATTGTCCATTCTTCTGTATTGGACACCCTTAATCGAATTTACCATGGTAAATTCGATTAAGTGTCCAATACAGAAGAATGGACAATAGAACATACGCGCAAAAGCTTCTGACTTCACGTCAGTGCTTGAACCAATTTTTTTCAAATCAAATCCAAAAGCTCTCAGAAAATCACCCGTTATTACATAAAGATATATTCTCATTAGTGATAGAAAAACTGGCCTAGAATTCCTTTCTACCCATCACGAGATTTAATATCCACAAATGAGCCTCTCACCTTACAAGATCAGAAGCCTTCTGCAAAATTCAAAGGTCCCCTCTCGCAAATATACTCCTCTGAAGGCACATGGATCTCTTGAAGAAGAATCGCCTCTCTATTCCTCAAAGATATTCACTCTTGTTCATAGAAATCCCTTCAATATTTAGTTGCCTCCTCCTAAGGAGGATCTCTTTCAAAACCAGGTCTGACCACTAATGTAGGGCTATCATCTAATCTCCTATAGATTTGTGATGAAATAACACGATTTTACCATGAATATATATGTATAATAATATGTCATCATGACATTCATATTTTATTTTTGGAGGTTCTCGCAAAAATACGACCATAGACAACATATCATACGACAATTCGCATCCACCTACCGAACTCACAAAAGGCTGCTCGGTTCTCCAACAATATAGATCCGATCGTGTTCAAACTTGGAATTCTGCAGTAGAGTTAGGTTCTGCAGGCTCTCCCAAAATTTCAGCCATGCCGGACGAATAGTTTATGATATATAGAATTTTTTTCAATTATTTTTAATTATTTTTTTTTGAATTTTCTAGTTATACCATCCTCACGAAATTCTGCAAAAATTTTCGCGTTGGCATTCTACAACTAATAACCATGTTTGAATCCAATCGGTTTTGTATTCTTCGAGTTAACGAGGAACAAAAAACATCCAAATTTCAGAAAATTTCAGATGGCTATAACTCTAAAACCGTTTGGACGATTATGCTCATAAGCATACTCAAATGTCGCATTCAGATGCACAACCTAACCTGAAATTTTCAAGCCGCTATCTCTTTCCGTTCTCAGTTTATCGTGACAACAAAAATATTTTTTAATAATTTCTTAATAATTTTCTAGCGATTCGATGCTCACAAAATTTCAGAAACGTGCTTAGGTCTATATTCTACAACTATTCACCATGTTTGAATCCAATCGGTTTTGTATTCTTCGAGTTAATGAGGAACAAAAAACATCCAAATTTCAGAAAATTTCAGATGGCTATAACTCTAAAACCGTTTGGACGATTATGCTCATAAACAAACTCAAATGTCGCATTCAGATGCACAACCTAACCTGAAATTTTTAAGCCGCTATCTCTTTCCGTTCTCAGGTTATCGTGACAACAAAAATATTTTTTAATAATTTTTTAATAATTTTCTAGCGATACGATTCTCACAAAATTTCATAAACGTGCTTAGGTCTATATTCTACAACTATTCACCAAGTTTAAAATTCGATCGGATTTATTTTGGTTGAAAACAAAATTATTACTCGGAAACCATTGGGCCGATTATACCCATTAACGAACTTGTCCGTCGTATTGGGATGCGCCACCTACCCTGAAAATTTCAAGTCGCTAGCTCTTTCCGTTCTCAAGTTATCGTTGCAACGGACGGCCGGACGGCCGGCCGGACGGCACCACAGAATTAAATTTCACATTTGGGCAAAACTATAACGCGTATGTTCCCCAGAACATACGCGCAAAAAGATTCAAATAGAGGAGGAAATTTCCTATAGGAAATCCCCACTGCCGGAACTGTAGGACCAATATTTTTAATTTTCCTTGAGGGTTGAAAATACATCCGAAAACGGTTACTTCGGCTTGTGCAAGCCTCGCCCCTTCGTACCTTTGATGAATAAATATTATTCAAACGTATTAAATATGAGAAGAAAAAATTAAAAAAATTCAGGCGCCTGCAGGATAGATCAATGAACACTAATCCGTGGTCCAAAAATGTTTATCGTGATTTTTCAATTAGTGATCCATTAGTTAATTAACAATTTTTTGTAGCACGTACATTAATATTCCGTAAGTACGATAATTGATAAACTATTAATCTGAGAATTTTTTCGTTTCATGGAGCTATTTCTCAACGGTATTTCAAAAAGATTCCTTCTGGAAAATTTTAAAAATTTGATAATCTTCGTTTTGTTATGAACAATTTACTCAAGTGAAGAATTATAAACCTTTAATTTATAATATTACTATTGATCCGTTTTCTTATGATGAAAAACTACTCAAAAATGATTTTTAATAATTATTATCTCCTTCTGTTCAAAAAATTGTTATAAACCCATGCGATCTTTATGACAAAACAAAAATTAACAATTTTTCAAATTTTCGAACAGGAATTCATTCCAAGACCTTTGAAAAATAGCTACACGAAAGGAAAAAATTCTCAGATTAATAGTTTAACAATTATCGCACTTGCAATGTTAATGTTCGTGCTACAAAATATTTTTAATTAACTAATGGATAACTCATTGAATAGTCGCGATAAATATTTTTGGACCACGGATTATTGTTCATTGATCTATCCTGCAGACGCCTTAATTTTTTCAATTTTTTATATCCATATTCAATAAGTTTGAATAATATTTATTCATGAAAGGTCCGAAGGGGGCGAGGCTTACGCAATCCGGAGTACCCGTTTTCGGGAGTATTTTCAACCGTCTGGGAAATAAATATCGATCCTAGTTTTGGGAGTTGGGTCTTTATTTAGGAAATTTCCTCCTCTTCCTGAATATTTTTTCAAATTTCAATTATCTCAGATAGTTTTTGAGATATTGGTGGAAAACCAAACCCCCTTCTTTTTTCTTCACTTAATTGTGTATAACTAATGCAATTTTTGCGAGCGGCCTTAGCATTTTCTCAAAAACTATCTACATGCCATTCCGAATCAAATGACAACACAATAATAATTTTCGAAGAATACGCAAAAATTTTGACCTAAAAAGCACTTAAATCAACAAGTCCACAGCGTTCCTGCCATTCGGGTCCTTCTTAAATGGTTTCGTATAATAAATATACTTATGCATATATTTCACAAGTCAAATAGACCCCAGAGGGTCCATTGATTTGCCGAGAAAGCAAGAGCAGACGCGTTTCTGGCTTCTTGGCCTTCATCAGTACTCTGTCTGTAGCTTACCCAAAAAATTCAACTAGACTGACCCGGGTTAAGCCTCTCAGAGCCGGCTTGGTCGATCATTTTAATCGCCCACGCCACCTATGGGACGAAACACGGAAATCAGCCTTTCGCCACCAGTGAATATTTGAAGCATGAAATCATATGCCACCATTCACTCGATATTACTGGAGAACGAGTCCCGCAGAGCTCAGACAGTATCTTCCCAATGGCCATGAACGCTGTTTAGCGTTTTCAAAAATAATAATGAAAAATGGCGATACCGTTGCTAATAAATCAACAAGTCCAGAGCGTGTCTGCCAATCGGGTCCTTCTTAAATGGCTTCGTATAATAAATATACTTATGCATATATTTCACAAGTCAAATAGACCCCAAGGGGTTCATCGATTTGCCGAGAAAGCAAGAGCAGATACGTTTCTGGCTTTTTGGCCTTCATCAGTACTCTGTGTTTCGTCCCATAGGTGGCGTGGGCGATTAAAATGATAGACCAAGACGGCTCTGAGAGGCTTAACCCGGGTCAGTCTAGTTGAATTTTTTGGGAAAGCTACAGAGTACTGATGAAGGCCAAGAAGCCAGAAACGCGTCTGCTCTTGCTTTCTCGGCAAATCAATGAACCCCCTGGGGTCTATTTGACTTGTGAAATATATGCATAAGTATATTTATTATACGAAGCCATTTAAGAAGGACCCGATTGGCAGGAACGCTCTGGACTTGTTGATTTATTAACAACGGTATCGCCATTTTTCATTATTATAAAAAGCACTTGTTGACTAGACTATAAGGAACAAAATTCATAACTGCATTATTGAATGTTTTCAAGCTAAATGCTCGGACATGCCAGTTTTAATTTTCAATTAACTACCTAATAGTATGAAAATTTTATCCATGACGTCATTCATTTTTACAGAGTGACGTCATAATTTCTTTATTAGACTGTACTACTAACCTAAATGACGTTGTGAAAAATCATTATCGTAGATAAAAATTTTGTGAGAAAATAACACATTTACTATAAGAAATAAAAATAAAACTTTCACGGAAGAAAATCTTTATTCAACCAAAAAAAGTTTAGCACAAATGTTCAAATTGTGCCCCATTAAGCATTTGGCACTGACCCGTACGAGTGTAAACACTTTGTACAATTCGCTCAAGGACTTCATCGCGAATTATTTTCCGTTAATCTTCTAAACTATTTAGCCATTAAAATAAACCTTTGATTTGAAATAACTGACAGAAAAAGTCAAGTGTGGGGAACGCGATGGCCACTCAATAGGCTTGACATCCTATCTACCTTCCAGGAAATTTGGCGTCAGGATATTTACGGTCTTATTCCAAAGTGATAAGGAGCCCAATGTTGTTGTAACAAAATATCCTGATAGGATATATCTGCTTTGTCATCATTTGGAAACATTGCTCCAGAGCAGGCACTAAATTCAACCGCAAAAAATCGCTCTACTGTAAGGTTTTCGTCAAAAACGAAAGGCTCTATTTAATGCCGTCCGATGATTGCAATCAGAACATTCAATTAAATCTATGGTTTCTTCGTTTAGCCAAGGTCGACCTTGCCGGGGCAAATCATGGACGGATCCCATTTATTACAACCAATTCACTTACTGTGGATCTTGCAAGAGGCAGTATGTCAGGATGTTCTTGAACAATTCACATGCTTCCACATGTGTTAGCTTATCACCATAATATGTATCCAACGGTTATTAAAACTTCTATTCGTTCCATACAGATAAACGTGCCATTTTTTGTAACATCTAAGATAATTCTCTAATGAGACTTGGTTATGCCTCCCTCACACTCTCATTGCAGTTACTCAGGTGTTATTTTAAAGATGTAAAATTTAAGAATGTGACACAGATGTCATAACGATAATTAGTGCAAAACAGTGGAAAAGCCCTGGGCAGGAGCTTGGTGATCTTGTTCAAACTTCGACAAATCATATCTCCGAAAGTATTGGTTTCTCAGAATTCGGAATTATATTAATGGATTATTATGATACAACTGCATCGTGAAAGAAACTAAATTCAAAGAAGAGCGCCAAAAAGAACGAAATTACCCGAGATATTGATTCCTCAAATCCACTCTGAAAATTATATTATATCAATTGAGTTTTGTTTTTACTGGAGATATTCTGAACCCATTCTGATACACTTATCAAAGTATATATTTTCATCATCATATAGATTATCCACAGGCATTAAAATATCACCAAAAAGTATGGCCATATTATAATCCTCATAATTCTACGATAGCTGAAATGAATTTGACTCTCTCTTGTAGGAAAACAAGATTATATTTACGAGTATGAACACAGATCACATGTATAATAATTCATAGATAGAATAATTATAGCATTCTGTGAAAACATAGAAGAACTATTCATTATTGAAATATTGAAAAATCATAAATATCCGAAATTATTAGTTTTTTGAGTTGAGGATGATATCAATGGATTTTTATGGTGAAACTGCATCTTAAAAAAAGTTCAATTCGAAATTTGCAGTGTAAAAAAAAATCGTTTTTTCGTTACTCCGAAACCCCCTAGTTCATTCTGTTCGAGAGAAGTCGTGCCTACTGCCGGCCGGACAGAATCGATTTCGAGCATGGATTCTTGATCGGTGAGTCTAACCAAATCTCTTAAGACCATTTTCATCAAAAAATTCGAAAATTACAGACATTTAGACAAATTGATAAGCACTCTATTCCGAGGAACAACAGCGCCAAAAACGAGGTTCTATAAAGCTTCATATAAACTAAGTGCGGCAAACTCTCGAACATTGCCTCACTCTATGTATTGTACACGGGGTTAACACGAGTGGTATCCCCGTCTGACACGCGCGAGGCCGAGGCCACCTCGCGTATCAGTGTTTGAGGGTTTGCCGCGCGTAGTTTATACGCAGCTCTACTCCTACTATACTGATGGGATGCCAAGTATTACGTAAACGTAACTCTTCCGTTTCCCGTTCTGCACTGCATAACTGCAGTTATGGAAATTCGTAACGACGCAGTGAGTATCATGAAGGAGCTAGTAAATCATATTTCCGAAAGTATTAGAATATTAGAGTTGAAAATGATATCAATGGATTCCTATGATGAAACTGCATCTTAGGAAAAATTGAATTGAATTTATAACAAAAAAAAATGAACCTACTCTGAAAATTTAAACTGTCTAGCTTATTCCGTTCGAGAGTTATCGTGCCTACGGCTGGACAGAATCAATTTCGACCACGGATTATAATAACAATAATAATAATAATACATCTTTATTTGGAAGAAACTCTCAATTACATAATAATGAGGCTTAAACAAAACAGTATCAAAAATAACTAATCAAAACAATCGATTTCCAATAATGTAACACATCATGAATTAAAAAAATCCCCCAAATTATAAGGTTCTAAATCAAGTAACCATTTACATACACATCTTTTGAACTCTTTCAAATCAGTAATGTTTTTGATCTTATTTGGAAGTTTGTTGTAAAATTTGATACATCTATATAACGGTCCTTTTTCTGAAATTGTGAGTCTGTGTATTGGATAGTTATAAAATAAAGATCTTTTCGGATAAATATTTTCTTGTTTAAAATTATTGAACATATTTCTATTTTTGAAGAAAAACAACAGTACTTCCTGAATATATATAGCCACAACCGTCAGAACCCCAAAACTCCTAAACTTCCCCCTACAAGATTCCCGATATTTCATAGCTAAAATAATTCTTAGAACACGCTTTTGACAAATGAATACCCTTTCTATCTGTTCACTTCCCCCATAGAATAAAATCCCGTACCTTATTAAGGATTCGAAATTGGTATGATATACAATTTTCAATATATCGGCATGGTTCCTAATCACTCTAAAAGAATATGTGACTGAGCTGAGCCTGCCAACTAAACTGTCTATATGAGACTCAAATGATAAGGTGCTATCCAAGATGCACCCTAGTATCTTTGCTTCTTTAATACACGGAAAAATTCGATCACCCACATTGATTTCTATCGGAATATCAAAATTTGGTCTTACTGTAGTGAAAATCACACATTTTGTTTTGTCTTCATTTAAAATCAAATTATTTTTCGAGAACCAATTATTTATTTTGCATAGTGTTATTTCCATGATTGCTGTTAAACTCGACAAGTCATTAGCCTTTATGACAACTTTAGTATCATCTACATATGCAACCAGGTCAAAAGCCTCACCGATTATTTCGTCTATATCATTTAAATATATCAAAAATAAAAATGGCCCTACGATACTGCCCTGAGGTATACCCATATCCACCACACATATATCAGAATAACCTACTTGTCCCCCAATATCAACCATTACCTTACGTTTTCGACCCGACAAGTATGATATAAACCATTGTAATGCCGGACCGCGAATACCGTATGCTTCAAGCTTTCCATAAAGCAGATTATGATTTACGCTGTCGAATGCTTTGGACAGATCCAGAAAAATACCCAGAACAATTTTTTTCTCCTCCAATCCCGATAAAATCATATTTATGAACTCATAAATTGCTGTCTGCGTTGACATTCCTTTTTGGTAACCGTGCTGAAACTTATTTAATATATTACAGTCATTTAGGAATGATCTAACACGGTTACACATAACTGTTTCGAAAACCTTAGAGAATGTAGACAAAATGCTTATTGGTCTAAAATTTTTCAACTCTGATGGATCACCCTCTTTGAACACTGGTTTCACTACAGCTAGTTTCAATGAATCTGGAAATATTCCATATTTCAAAGAATTGTTCACAATAAAAACTAAATGGGGAATAATGCATTTAATACAATTTTTCAAAATTTTAGCTGGAATTTCATCAAAACCACAACTCATACTACCCTTGAGGCCACCTACAACATTCAAAATTTCCTCTGCATCATCAGGTCTAATGAAAATTGATTTATCATTTTTTGAAATATTATGCCCTATTACCATATTCTGTGTCACTGACTTTAGTTTGTATGCAATATCTTTAAGAAATTCATTATAATCTTTAGCAATAACAGAACTCGGTTTTTGTTGTTGGATATTTAATTTTTTTCTTCTGCTTTTTCCCTGAATGTCGTTTACTAAACCCCAAACCGCTTTCGATTTATTATCAGATCTCAAAATATGTTCATTGTTTAATTTTTGTTTCTTCAATTTAAGTTGTTCATTATAAGCCTTCTTCGTTTTGTTATAATCGTCCCTGTATACTTCACTGAAACTACCCAAAACATAAAGAACATCCAGCCTTTCTTTGAGTGCAATGCATACATCATCTGATTTATTATCTACTACCTGATATTTTCTCTTATTATCATTAAACATTTTTCTTTTTCCCAAAGGAAAAGACTTATCAAATGCTCTTAGAAACAATGAAATAAATATGTCCCATTGTTGCTCTACATCATAATCCCTAGTTTGAAACAATTTCAACCAACATGTGTTAGCTAATTCACTTTTGAAAAATTCAATATTCCTTTCCGAAAAAGATCTACATTCTATAAAACAAATCAAATTCTGTGCTTCGAACCAAATCTTTTGTGCCGTATGATCCGAGATCATTGAATGTATAACTAAAGACCTTGTATGTTCAAAATTTATCCATATGTTATCTAAACACGATTTACTAGTAGGTGTTATTCTTGTGTATTCTTTTATGGTGAATGAAAAGTTGTAGGTGCCTAGCAATGATTCGAATTCTTTCCTATCATCTGAGTTGCTACACATATCTATATTGAAGTCACCTGCGATAATAGTATTTACAGCATTATGCGACATTTGCTCAAGCATACAATTAATCTTATTAAAAAAAATGTCTATACATGCCCCAGATGGCCTATATACTGTGATTATCAAGAGTGGCCCATTTCTTGTTCGAAACTGAACAGCCGCCACTTCTATGTTCCTGTCAACAGAAAATGATTCCAAGTCCTTTCTTCTTTTTCCATTGATGCCATTTTTTGCGTAAATGGCGCATCCACCATGTGCTTTATCCTCGATTCTGCAGTAGAAGGATATTAATTGAAAATTATCCAGACCATGTAATTGCAGTTGCTGTTCCGTCTTCCAATACTCCGTTACACACAGAAATCTGCATTCTTCATTGTTCTTCAATAATTCTGACAATAGCTCAATACTATTACCAATAGATTGTACATTTTGGTGGATTAAACTCCATAACTCATTATTTTCTATTCTGTTTACATTATTTGTATCATCTACATTGTCTGATTTGTGTTCTACACGACTTATAAAAAATTTGCTGCTTGAATTTGATTTAAAATTCTTTATGTTTTGAAAAATTAAACCTTCTTATTCCAACACCCTCTGGCCAGAATGTAGGGTCATATAGCTGATCCTTCATACCAATAGGTGCTGTGACCAAAAACCTTTTGAGCATTCCTGTATCAGAAGGAATCTCCTTTACTAAAATTTCATTTTGTTTGAGCCCTTTTTTCTCGACTAAATATTTGTTTATATCATCCTGTTGAGTATTTCTATTCACTCTGTTCAAGTAAAGCCAGACTTTTCTAGAAGCACCAGAAAAACCATCCTTTTCATCATTTTGTCCTGTTCCAATTTTATTATTTTTACTTCTCTTCCTATAAGAAACTTTCCTAAATTGATCTTCCGAATTCAGGTTACTAATGTTTACATTCAATTTATGTTCCCTTGTTACCATAGTATCAGTTATTTCACTTGCACTACTTGCAGTCCCTGTCGATGGAACTATATGAGATAAAGAGCTCTGCACAGAATTAACAATGTGTTCATTTACAGTTTTAATTGAAGGATCCTTATCTCTTTGTGTATTTGACCTCTGAAAATTCTCCCTAGATGTCAACACGTTCGCATAACTTTCAGGTCTCATTGCCGAAGATTTCTGTTTTGTTGTATTGTTTACCGAGTAATTTTTTTTAGTTTCGTTTCCTTTTTCCAATAATGTAATTTTTTCCAATAGTAATTTATTATTCAGAATTAGAATGTCATTCTTTTCCCTTACTTCAGTTAGTAGTTGTTTCAAATACATATTTTCCATAAATACCTGCTCTTTACAGATATTCTTCGAACACAATTTATCCTCAGTTACTTCCAGGTCAGATGTTTCATGTTGACATTCTGCATTTTTTCTGCTAGCTGCCTTTATTAAGCAGGACGGATGGAAAATTTCTTCACACTTGTTGCATTTGTCGTACTTATTCACTTTAGACATGCAGTAATTGCACATTTTCTCAAAATTTTCACTTGAATTATTCGTATTCGCAGAGCGATCGGCTAACTCATCTTCACGCCTCGACATCTCGATCGTGAATTATTAATCAGTGAGTCGAACCAAATCGTTTGAGACCATTTTCATCCAAAAATTCGAAAATTACAGACATTAGGGCAGATTGATAAGCGCACTGTTCTGAGGAAGAAGAACGCCAAAAATAGGTTTCGGAATTTCAAGCAAAATATTCCACAAAACAGTAATTTTTTTAATTGTTTCATGTCATGTGATCCTCACGAAATTTCGCAAAAATATTTGCTTCGGGCTTTTGCAATTAACTACTAAGTTCCAATCAAATTAGATCAGTATTTTTCGAGTTATTGTGGAAACAAAATTTAAACATTTTTGATATTATTTTGCGACCTTACGGCAATCCGATCAATGCAAAACTTCGCATGCATATGGAGGTCACGAGTGATCGATTTAGGAAATATTCATAAAAAATGTTTTGACTGAAAACGGCCATAACTCCGAAATCGCTTGGTGGATTTCGCTGGTTACCGAACTTGTCTGAGATATTTACTCCTACCCTGCAAATATCAATCCTCTAACTCCTTTCGTTCTGGAGTTATCGTGCCTACGGCCGGACAGAATTGATTTCGACCACTGATTCTTGATCGGTGAGTCGAACCATATCGTTTAAGACCACTTTCATCAAAAAATTCGAAAATTACAGACATTTGGTCAAATTGATAAGCACTCTGTTCCAAGGAACAAGAGCGCCAAAAACATTTTGTTTCTGTTACAAATGCTAAGTTCGAAAAGTCCACATCACAGATGTGATAAATGTTTAAAATTTTTTTATCACGTGACTAAATATTACATTTTCGACATCCTGAATAAACGGACGGCCCAGAGAAAACGCTAGGTGAGATATATTGTGTTCTGTGAAAGGCATGAAAAGTATGGATATCAAGGAAGCAGCGGAGTAGCAGATGTTAGTGTTACCGAACCCATAATAACTTTGATCGAAAGTGATGAAGACTTGATAACTGAACTGGTCGAAACGGAGAATTTCTCAAAATACTTGAAAAACAGATTTATATTGGCTACTTAGAATAGAATATTTTCGGTAAGAAAAATATTTCTTCCTTATGATTTACTACGTTATTTTTATAGCCAAAAAGGTATGAGAATTCTCAGTAATGATTCTATTCATTGCTTTGGAAGAGAAGGCCCTTCAGAACGTTCGAAGATGCGCTTCCTTTCAGATAATCGAAATTATGGTACAATTATTTATTATGGTACATTTGCCCACTGCTCATAATATGCATGTTCTTTCGTACTGAACAAAGTGATTTATGTAACTAAAATCAGTTGGATCAGTTCGGAAGAATATCCCTATATTATAGTTTAAATATTATGGTACAGTTCCTTAATTATGGTACATCTGGAATCGCTGAGTGTAAGCTACTTTGATCAGGGAAATTCCATGATGATATTCCTGGAGAATACCCCTGACATTTGTCCGAATGAACTTCTGACCTGAATAATAAGTTTTTATTATAACATTATTAATCTGAAAGTGTGTACATTTATTTTTTTGATTGTCTTATAAAGAATTTTGAGTGAAACAACGAATTTCGATGAGATCTGTTGTATTCGCAATTCAAGGGTAGCTCAAGAGACAACTGATTACAGTAACTCTCCTAAGTAGGCCGAATGAGCTCATTTGCATGTCAAAACAGTCTAAATATTTATTTTGACATGATATTTAACTTATGGATATTTGATTTTTTCGTTGATCACCGTTTCAGAAAACGGGCACTTACCCACCTCCAGGAGATTGATTCAGGAATTCTGTAAGAAGATCTCACTTTTTACTTTAATGAGAAAATCTATCAATTACTTCGTATAGCTCTACGTGTGTGCTCGCAATATGTATTCCCCCCAACTAGCAATTTTATATTTTATAATAGCTGTGGAAACGTTTCCAACCAAAATCTTACAAATCATTCTTAATCTCTGAACTGTCTTCAATACGTTTATACAACAGATATAAACCCCAAATTGGCACATTTTATAGAATAATTTTGTCATTCTCGACATTTTATAATGCTCTTCATAAACATTACAAGACTATTTCATATACATTCTGGCACCAACTAAAAAACTGTTTTATAATAACTTTATAAGTTTCTTTATATGAACTTTCTGAAATAAAAATGTTACATAGAATGATATCTATAGAATCTATTGATTGTAATTTGCTAAAAGCAATCCTGCAAGTATACAAACATAGAGAAAATATAGATGTCGAGTGTCATTATTCACATGAAACCATTCTATTTATATAAAAGTTGAGTCTTTAAGTTGTGCATTAATTTTAACCAAAGATTCCTCTCGTCAAATAAAACACTTTTTTCATTTACCATTTTTCCAAATTCGGCTCTGGTAAAGAGATACAGGCTGTTAAAATTTCGAAAAAAAAACAGTTTTTGCGCGTATGTTCTGGGGAACATCGCGTTATAGTTTTGCCCAAATGTCTGTAACTTTCGAATTTTTTGACGAAAATGCTCTCAAACGATTGAGTTCAACTCCCCATTGAAGAATTCGAGGTCAAATTTGATTCTGTCCGGCCGGCCGTCCGGCCGTTGCCACGATAACTTGAGAACGAAAAGAGCTAGCCACTCGAAATTTTCAGGGTAGGTGGCGCATCCCAATACGACGGACAAGTTCGTTAATGGGCATAATCGACCCAGTGGTTTCCGAGTAATAATTTTGTTTTCAAACAATATAAATCCGATCGAATTGAAACTTGGTGGATAGTTGTAGAATATGAACCTCAGGATGTTTGGAAAATTTTGTGCGAATCGTATGACTAGAAAATTAAAAAAAAATTATTAAAAAATATTTTTGTTATCACGATAACTTGAGAACAGAATGAGATAGCGGCTTGAAGTTTTCAGGTTAGGATGTTCACCAGAACGCGACATTTCGGTTTGAACCGACTGAATTCAAAAATGGTTATTAGTTGTAGAATGCCAACGCGAAAATGTTTGCAAAATTTCGAGATTTCGAGTTCCGATTGGAATTATTCTATGAATCTAAAAATGTCCACATTGCTCAACTACACTTTTCGCGATAAAACAATATAAACTTGAATATGAATATATATGTATTGAATATGCAAAAAAATGTTGCAGTGTCTATTTCTGAAATATATTTTTTTTAAGGGAAAATCCTTTGTTTTTGGCGCTAGGCACGATAACTCTCGAACGGAATGAGCTAGAGATTTGAAATTTTCAGAGTAGGTTTGGGGGATGAATATCTCGGATGAGTTCGTTACTGGGCAAAATCGGACAGAAGGTTTCGGAGTAATAGAAAAAAAAATTTTTTTTACAAAACAAATTCCAAATTAAATTTTTTTTAATAAGCAGTTTTATCATAAGAATCCATTCATATCATTTTCAGCTATAACAAGCTAATACTTTCGGAGATATGATTTTTCAAAATTTCAATGTAAATCGTATTTCACAGATTGATATAATTATTCTATGTATGAATTCTCATAATGTCAACTTGACAGAAGGGAATATTGTAACTTCAAAAATTTTGGGGTTGAAATACTCGTATTTTAGCGATGCAACGGGGACCTCACCCGAAAATGTTTGAAAATATTACGTAAATATTGAAAGCATAATTCTGTAGTTCGAGAGAGGAGAAAATTTGGTGAACGTAGATCAGGAAATTTTTGATCGATTACAAGGTAAGTTTTTATTTATTACTCATCTTCTTTCATATTATTACTCATCTTCTTTCATACATGTTTTATGGAATACCTACTATTTGTAGGTACTTTAAACCTGTTTTGGGCAATTGTCATACGAAACTTGTTTTTTTGGCGCTCTAGTTCCTCGGAACAGAGTGCTTATCAATTTGCCCAAGTGTCTGTAATTTTGGAAATTTTGGCTGAAAATGGTCTCAAACGATTTGGTTCGACTCACTGATCAAGAATCCGAGTGCGAAATCGATTCTGTCCGGCCGGCCGACCGGCTCGAACGAAAGGAGTTAGCGGATTGAAAATTGCAAGGTGGTTTTGAAGCGTAAATATCTCGGACAAGTTCGTTCGATCTATCTGAAATTTAGAATCATGACCTTTATACGCATGTGAAGTTTTGTATTGACCAGATTACCGCAAAGTGTAAAAAAAAAAAATTGAAAATTTAAAAAAAGTTTTTCCACAATAACTCTCGAACGGAATGAGCTAGGTAGTTGAAATTTTCAGAGTAGGTTAGGGAGATGAATATCTCGGTTAAGTTCGTTATTGGGCAAAATTGGCCAGATTTAATTCGATTTCTTCCATGGTGCAGTTCTCATTCTCATGATTGCTCATTTAATAATATACTATTATTTGAATTGAATTTCCTTTCCTTTATGATGCAGCTCTATCATATGTATACATTGATATAATTCCCAACTCAGAGAAACCAATACTTTCGGAGATATAATTTGTCTGTTTGAACTAGAGCGCCAGAAAGCTCCTGTCCACAGGGCTTGTTAATAATAATTTCGCAAAAATTAGCACGTCAACATTGTACAAATAATAGCAAAGTTTTAATTGGATCGGATTTTTATATTTCGAATTATTGAGGAAATCAACAAAGGTCAAGATGGGTATAACTCCGAAATCACTTTCTTTTTACTTTCAAGTTATCGTGGCAATGGTCACCCATCCAGCTACTGGACTCACCCAAGGCAGCTCGGCTCCAATATTTTTTTCAATATCTCCAACAATATAGACCAATCTGTGTTAAAATTTAGGTGTACTCCCACTAAACATGAAAACATAACTTAAATGTAAATGTAATGTCACATTGTGACCTTGTGATGTTGTATAGAGAGATGCTTGATGTTGCAGCTACGTAGTACACATAGCAGTTTGTGCCTCTTTTTAATATTACAATGCAACGTTTAATGATAAATATTACATAAACGTAACATCGTTACATATATTTAATGTTGCTTGAAATATTTATGCAACATTTGTATGATGTATCTAATTTTACATAACTATAATGTAACTTTGTTACATATATTTAATGTTACTCAGAACATTTATATAATGTTCCTTACCCTTTTATAGTCGAATTTAAGCAAGTAACCAAAACAGAGTGTCAAGACCAATCCCTTCCTATCATAACCAATTGGTTATGGTTGAAAAGAATTGGTCTTGACACTCTGTTTTGGTTACTCGCTTAAATTCGACTATAAAAGGGTAACGAAAAAATTATCAAGCAAATTGAATGATGGATGAACAAAAGTTGAGTTTAGTGGGAGAATCATATTTAATCAAAACTTCCATCTGCATAAAATATATAATACAACTTCAAAAATTGACCAATTTTCCATAAAAAAAAATTGGTTCAAGCCCTGTGGACAGGAGCTATTGGGCGCATGTTCATCTTCCTTGTGGCCCGTACTGACCAGTAAAGAAAACCAGTAAAGAAAAAAAGCAGTATCATGTTGAATACCTTAATATTATTGATTATTATATAATAATCGATGAAAATACTGAGAGAGACCCAGGAAATGTGACACATTTTGTCTTATATCTCCAGAAATTGAAATCGTATAGAGCTAAAATTTTGCACAATGTTGCAAAATACTACAATTGACGTTAGTACAAGTTTTTGTTGCAATCTGATGAATAGTTCACGAAAAAAAAATTTTTTTTTCGAAAAAATTAAAAGAAATATTTTTTTAAAAATTACCAACATTTCGATCATAACAGAATTTTGTCAAAAGTTGCGCGTTTATATCCTCGAACTGACTACCAAGTTTCGATTCAACATCTTCTTTAGTTCCTGAAATATCAGGGAAATAACCTCAAAATTTTAAATGTCTATAACTCCTAAACCGTCCGGCCGATTTTGCCCGTTAACGAACTTAACCGTCGCATTTTGATCAGAAACCTACCCTGAAAGTTTGAAGTCGATAGGACCTTCGGTGCTCCTGTTATCGTGCCTACGGCCGGCCGGCCGGACGGCACCCAAGAATCTGACACCGGATTCGTGATCAGGGAGTCCGAATTAGTCTATTAGCCAATTTTCAGCTCGAAATTCGAAAATTACAGACATTTGGACGAAATGATAGGACGATGTTCCCCTAGAACATGCGCCCAAAAATATATCATAAAGTCTTAGAAAATAATAAATACTCTATAAAATAATATAAACAAATTCATCACTAAATATCTCAATATCTTTGGTATCTGTTGCAGTCTTCAGTATCGTTCCACTTAAACCTCAGTTACTACTTTTTCCTTGTCAGTCTCTGTTAAGCGAATATCATCCACTCCACAACAATGAGTTGAAACTCCTTAACAGATTCTGAAAATAAAGTCACCACTGAAAACTCAAATTAATCTTGATGATATATTGGCAAAAATATGTGTAGTATGACTGTTGGAAATAAGATCACTTATAATTCATGTTAACGAAAGGTAAAGCGAAAAGAAACTAATAGTAGATACCTACTTTACAAGATAGGGCTGGTTGCATAAAAAATTAAACGAAGAACTAAATATTTAAATTTTTATTTACTACGATAAGGCATAGCTTTTAGCAGATTAGTTAGCACTGTTAAAACTTGAGTTAACAGAGCACTTTATGCAACCAGATCCTAAAGGTTGAAGAAAACAATCACTAAGAAGTACTTACGTTTGAGTATTTTCATCATTTCCAAATCTGACATTTTTAAATTCGGTATTTTCCAGTCCAGGAACAATGCTGGGCAAGCTCATCTTGGATTATCTGTTGGACGCACATCCTTATCGAATTTTTGTAATCTGAGTAACAGTTTATTCATCTAGAATAATAGACATGTGTAAAAATCCATATTATTATTAAACTTTCTGACTTAATGTCTGCATTGAAAAAACCCTTTGGACGTGAATAGTAGAATACAATTACCAATGGAGATGAACATTGAGATTTAAAACTTCAAGTCATTTCTGATGAACTCGAGATCTATTATTTCTATAAAAAATTGATAACAGAGTAATGGAATTGAGAAGGACAGTGTATCCCTGCACTGTAGTTCATAGGTACTTTTCGGTTTACTTACTAATTGAGCAGCAACATTTTCGTTGGTTTTCAGAAGGTCTTCTAGATTCAGTAAGCTTTCCATTGTTCCATCCATGATTTCTAAAGACTTTTCCTTATGTATCTTTAATAATATTCTAGCATCTGAACATAGATTTCCCAAATTCAATCAAATTGAAAATTTTCAACAATTTTGAAAAAGCAATTTGGGAAATTCAGTTTTCTATTGACCATGTTCTTAGATGAGTTGAAAAAACACAACTTGAGGGAATCATCTGAAGGTATTGCAGTAGTTTTCATAGAATTACTTATCTCTTGTTGATCGATGGTAGGCTCCATATTATACGACAGCATTATACAATGTTTATGGATTATTTAGAGCAAATAATTATGTTGGTTCTGTACAAGGTAGTGATGATATACCTAGTACTTTCAGTATGTTCATCATGATTCACCTCTTTATTAATCAACCTTTTGAGGTAGCGGGGAGAATTATTATTCATCTTGAGCTTCTTTTCCTGAAAAATTATCATGTATTAATAGTGTGCATGACTTAAGAATGAAAAAACATTCAGTCGAATACTTTATAGTTAGATATTAATCAGTTATTCAACAGTTGTTGATTAAAATAAAAATTTGAAACAGCAATGAACCAAAATCTCTCAAAAGTATGGATATAAGAACAAAGAAAATAACACTCACCTGCTTATATCTCCTTTCACACGTTATTTTACTTTTATTCATACTTCCAGCAGGGGAGAAAAACTCAATAATATGAACAACGACGACTAACGAACAAGAATAATTGAAATAATGGAACTATGAATCACAATACACTAAACAAGTTTACTTTTGGATCTCAGGGATGATCTCTGCTCCTTGCTTCACATTTCGACATTTATGATATGTTGTTATATGGTTATGTTGAAATATTAAATTAATGACATGGTTATTATCCGAAAAATACATTTACAAAACGTTTCAAGATAATATTAATTCCAAGTCTACTGTACACATCTGTGTAATGTTTTGAGGTAGTTAAACAAAAACGTTTGACAGATAACATAACCAATATGTAGGAGACACATGTTAGTTTGCCAATATCACAAAAATGATCTAATGAATATTGGTGATTATGTTATTTAGATGTGACATAAACATTGGGATGAAAACGTTGGTTTGGAAACTTCATGACAACATTAATGCAATGTTAGTTTGCTAATATTACAAAAGTTATCTCTGAACAATATAACATAACATTATTGTTATGTATCATGTTTAGTGGGCTACCAATTACCATATTTGAATAGGATCTGATCCGTATATTTTGAGTTATTGAGGAAATAATAATAATAATAATAAGCCCTCAGGGGCTCTGGGACGTGTCTCAGAGTACGGGCTTAGCAAACCCGAGGTGCCCTAGCTACCTGGCAGTAGGTATAAAATGCAATAACAATTACAATAACCATAACACTAACACTAACACTAACACTAACACTAATACTAACACTAACACTTACTTTAACACTAACACTAAGACTAACACTTAAACTAACACTAACAATAACAACCCCTCAGCGGCTCTGGGATGTGTCTCAGAGTACGGGTTTAGCAAACCCGAGGCACCCTAGCTACCTGGCAGTAGGTATAAAACGCATAATCGTACGGGGGTACTACTTATTAGCATACGGGTGTGACAAACCCGCGAACCCCGGTTCATCTCAACCAATGATGAGTAACCAACTAAAAAGCCTCGGAAAACAGCTGCTGCCTGGGGATCACCAGGGCACGTCTGGGGTTGGTGCTAGGCGTGACAGCATGCGAACCAACAACGGCAGGATGCTGAGGAGGCGGGCGCCTGTCATACAAGAAACTACAGCTTCCGACGAGGACATCGAGGAGGAGAGAGAAGTTGCCGGTCGCATAGGGAATCTGCGCTCGCAAGAGGAACCCGTAGTCGGACCCGGCAACAGGAACAAGGCCACGCAAAGGCGACGCCACAAGTGGACACCCGAGGAACATGAACAACTGTCTGGGTTATACCGAAGATCCAGACTAGAAACAAGGGGATATATGGGTAGACTGCATGGTCTGTGGTGTGAAAATAATCCAGATATCAGCTTCATGACGCAGCAAATCCTCGAGACCAGGTGAGCCATCTGAAGAAGAGAGGAATCTTGCAGTAGCTTCAAGAGCCAGAAGGACTAGAGGAACAAGCTGAAGAGCAGGTGAGAGATGCTCGGAACCAACAGCAATAATCCACGATTCAAAGGAGAGAAGAACAGGATGAGAGGCAGGTGAGAGATGCCACAAACGTCCAGCCTCCAAACCCTGGATTGCAAGTCGAAGCACTGGACATGGGGCAGGTGACAGCTGCCCCATTTTGAGTTGAAAATCCCGCACAATGCAACTGGCAAAGAACGGAACAAGTGAAAGATGTCCCGGAGCCAGTCATCAACAGACGGGAAGCATTTGAGGCTGCAGTAAGGAATCCGAATAAAACGACCGCTCGGTTGGAAACGAGACTCCAGGCTGAAGACCTAGCAAGATGAATGATATCATCGATGACCACCTAAAGGAGGACTGCTCACTAGAAGATGTCGTGGCTGCAATGAGAGCTACTGCTTCACTTATGTGCCCTCCAGGTAGAACAACAACAAGGGATGACAAACACAGGTCAAGAATGAAGAAGCTAGATCAGAAGATAAAAATCGTGAGGCAGCAAGCATCTTGGTACCAATGTATCATAGATGTTATGAAAGGACAACTGAAGCCTAGCAAGAAGATAGAGGTCATGATGAGGGAGCTGCGTGCGTTGCACCATACGATTAACTTGCCCATCATCAACCTATTGAAGCAGAAAGCTGTCGATAAAATAATATCACTTGCGGCAGCAAGGCAGAAGCTGATTATGAAGCAGAAATGGATAGAGGACAACAACATATTCACCGCAGAACCTTCAAAGCTATTTCAGCCCAAACAAGCAGAGGCAGAAAACCCGCCATCATCAGAAGAAGTCGAACGGTTCTGGAGACATTGTACGAGCGAACAGCGGAATCCAGGGATACTCCAGCACTTCACAGATTCCAGACATTATGCGATCAAAGTCTGCAACCGATAGAAGAAATGACTGAAGTAACAACCGAAGAAGTTAGACAAGCCCTAAAGAACAAAACTGATTTCACGGCACCTGGACTGGATGGGATCCAAAACTACTGGTGGAAGAACTTGCCAGCTACTCATCAACACGTAGCCAGATTATTCAGTGGATAATAATTCACCTTGAGCCAATTCCATCATGGTTGATACCAAAATCAGGCGATCTAGGACAGCCAAAGAACTACCGTCCTATCACGTGTCTCAACACGTTGTATAAAATTCTCACAAGTGTCCTTCAAAACCGGATTCTGGAGGTTATTGCACCAGTGTGGAACCAAATCTACGAGCAAAGAGGGGCACGGAAAGGAGTACAGGGGTGCAAGGACAACCTACTCATAGACAAGAGCATTTGTCAAGATGCAAAACACTACAAGCGCAATCCACATACATCCTGGCTGGATTACGCGAAAGCATTTGACACATCGTCGCACAGCTTGATATTACAGCTGCTTGACAATACAACAGTCTTGTCTGTGACAATGTGTCATTTTAATCAGGGAAAGGCCAATTGGTTACAAAAATGATTTTAATCGATATTCAATGCCTATAGCGGGTCGAGACGAGTTAAATATGGTACAAATGAGCTTATTTTAAAGAATAAGGACTCATATATTTACTTCGGCTGCATTCCAGTAAAATAATTAGTCCCAGAAATATGGATGAACAAGGGTGTTAGGTATGGAACATACCCCTAACTGTCATATGCAGTCTGTGGTCAACAGACAAGGGGACACCGGATGTGGGTCAATCTCCAATCACCGGCACGACATACATGTAACATAGCCAGAGTGGCAATTGTTAATAAATTCTAAAAAGTGACTATTCGCCTATAATTTAATACTAAAGAACCTAACTTTACATGGCGCTGCGGACAGGATAGGCAATAGTAAATTTTAATTAAGTAATCATGGCAGAACAACGTGGAATCTCTCCGATGAAGATGGATGGAAACATGGCCGAAAATTGGAAGATATGGCGATGCCGTTTCGAAAACTACCTCATTGCAACTGAGATCAGTAAGAAAAGTGAGTCGACGAAATGTGCCCAATTCCTTCACTACATCGGAACTTTGTCGCAATCGAAGGTTTATAAAGGTTATAGGAGACCAAGAATTAGCAAACAAAGTAGGACATCATTCTCCAGGTGATTCAAAGGAATACTACAATGTTGAATATTATATAAGCATTGAGGATAGTGATGATAACATTGAAGGGACAAGTGAAAGTGAAACTAGTGGACCACAGTTAAGTGCTGATGTCAATGTTGATATAAAATTGACCTCTGAGGACAATGCAATTGTGAACGACCTACCAGTGGAAAAGAAAACGTCTTCAGGAAGAGTGGTGAAGCCACCTAAAAAGTTAAATTTATAATTGTAGTCTTTTCAGCTTTCAGTTAGTAGTTTTAATTAATTTAGTTTAAAAAGGGGAGATGTTAGGTATGGAACCCTAACTGTCATATGCAGTCTGTGGTCAACAGACAAGGGGACACCGGATGTGGGTCAATCTCCAATCACCGGCACGACATACATGTAACATAGCCAGAGTGGCAATTGTTAATAAATTCTAAAAAGTGACTATTCGCCTATAATTTAATACTAAAGAACCTAACTTTACAAAGGGTAAGTTGTTTTTCAGTAAATTGAAGGAGATTATAAATATATTTACTTCTCAGCAGTAACAACTTACTTGCCAAGGAAAATGAGTTACCTAAGTGATTTAGTAGAGCAATTCGAAAATATTTCAACCCTTCTCGTGTCAGAGTAAACATTCGTAGTCGGAACATATTCAAGCACCCAGTACCTCAACCCTTTCCTGTAATTTAGACATTTACCTTAAGTTTTTGTTGATAAAGCAAACCCTGCGAACATTTAGGTGCCACAACCGTACTCAGTTACAGAACACGTCCCATACCCAGTTAGTACCAGTAATTTATCACGGTAAAGCAGATTAAGAGTGTCCAATACAGAAGAATGGACAACACAACATTCAGAACAGTCAGAAGATTTTGCGCGTATATTCTATTGTCCATTCTCCTGTATTGAACACTCTCAATCGAATTTACCATGGTGAATTATATTGTCTGTTCTCCTGTATTGGACAATAGAACATACGCGCAAAAGCTCCAGACTTCACGTCAGTGCTTGACCCAATTTTTGTATACTATTCGTTTGAAATTTTTTAGGGGTACGGTTCTTACAAAATTCTAAACACGTCTTTATGTCGATATTCTACAACTAGTTATCAAGCTTTAACTCGGTCGAGTCTATATTATTTGAGTTAAAGAGGAAATAATATTCCAGGTGGGTACAACTTCGAAACTGTTGGAAAGATTATGCCCAAAAACGAACTTAACTCTCCTATTCGGATATCCGGAACCGACCCTGAAAATTGCAAGTCTATATCTCCTTTCGTTCAAAATTAATCGAGATAACGGTCTCCCATCCATCTACTGAACTCACACAAGGCTGCTCGAATCTCCAACAATATATATCCGATCGTGTTCAAACTTGGAACTTGGCAATCGAGTTAGGTTCTGAAGGCTCCCGCAGCGATGTCGAACGAATAGTTACTGATATATATAATTTTTTTTAATAATTACCAATGATATTTGAAAAATTTTCTAGTAATATGATCCTCACCGAATTTTGTAAGAATTTTCGCGCTGGCATTTTACAACTAATAACCATGCTTGAATTCAATCGGTTATTTATTATTTATTTATTTGAACAAATAGGAATACAAACAGGTCTATGCCCAGAAACAGTATTCACTTAATTAATAAGGAACAAATATATCCAACAAAAAATCCACACGCATCAGCTTCAATCCGTTCTCAGGTTACGTGACATAAAACATTTTTTTAGTAATTTTTTTGAAATTCCCTAGTGATTCTATTCTCACAAAATTCCACGAACGCTCTTAAGTTTATATTCTACAACTATTCACCAAGTTTAAATTCGATCGGATTTGTATTGGTTGAAAACAAAATCATTACTCCAAAACCATTGAGCCGATTATGCCTATTAACGAACTCGCCCGTCGTATTGGGATGCGCCACCTACCCTAAAAATTTCATGTCGCTATCTCTTTTCGTTCTCAAGTTATCGTAGCCAACATCCAGCCAGTTGGACGGAATCAAATTTTACCACGAATTCTTCATCGGGGAGTCGAACTCAATCGTTCGAGACCATTTTCGGCAAAAATTTCGAAAATTACAGACATTTGGGCAAAATGATAACGCGATGTTCCCCAGAACATACGCGCAAAAATATTTTAAAAAAATTCTGTATCTCAGAAACTATCTGTCAGATGAGATATCGTTGGAATTCAGCCTTCAAAACCCTATTCTACAGTAATGTTCAAGATATGAACTCGATCGGATATATCGGGTGAGTCTTTGAGTTGTACATTAATTTTAGCCTAGATTCTTTTCATCAAATGAAATACTTTTTCCATGTAGCATTTTCCCAAATTCGGCTTCGGTAAAAAGATACAGTCTGTTGATATTGGGAAAAAAATATCAGTTTTTATTTTGTAGCTTTGACATGCTTTTCCCGAATAAAATGAAAGTGGGTGTGAAGTTTTCTATGACAATGATACATATTCTCCAAATATTAGTTTGTTCCTACTTCTCTTGGTTCCCAGGCTATAGACTAGAAGATTCATAAAACAAAACGAAATTAGCATGAAGAAAACAGATGAAGTTTCTTTTGAGTCATTTCAAAAATATTCTATTGTTTTAGGAAATTAAATTATTCTTCAACTTATTTCTCCGTAAACGCTCCGTTTTCGAGATAAAATGAGAAACTCCAGAAATTACTACTTTTATAGATCCGCCCCATAGCATTGCAATCCCGAATCATGCTGCAAACCACGTTACCGTACCCTTTCCTCATCCATCAATGATGTCATAAATAATTTTATGCAGTAGTGTGTTAGCACATTGTGAAATATTTAAGGGCTTGTAACTTTTTACCGAATATAGAAAAATGATGAAGGAAAAAACTGTTTTAGTTGATGAGAGGAATCTATGGTTAAAATTAATGCATAACTTAAAGACTCACTCTGTATATTGCTGGAGTAGTCGGTGAAATATCTAAATATTTCAACGATCGAGGTGTACTGGTGCATTTTTTACACACTACAAACAAAGTTCACAACAATTTTTGACGTACCTGGAGACAATTTTATGAAATATTACGGAATTATATGAAATTCCGTCCGTTTCCGAACGGGAACATGGTCAAATAACATGTAACAAGATGATAATTTCATGAAATTAGAAATATGTGAAAACATATCGAGAATAAGTAATAATCATTCGTTCTAGTCCCCGCTTCCACCTTAGATCTGTACAGAGCCTGCGTAGCAATATTGGTGCTTCGGATTCATAACACGTAGATACCGTGATCGATTCCTGTAGCTAAAATTGCTCTTCTTCTTTTTTTCATTTCTATAAAAATAATAACTTTGATGAATCTACTGAATTCAGGTCGATCTTTCAATAAAATTACGTGAAACGTGAATAACATCGTATAAGTATTATCAGTTATTTTACGAATCTCAGTTCCGGTTGTTTTTATCTCATGACACTATTGCATGATTGAACTGATTTATGTCCTTACGCCACCACAAACAATGCGCTGTTTCTTTTCGATCAAAAGGTGAATATTTATATTCGAATGGGTCCTTACGCCACCACAAATACTGCAATGTTCATTTTCAAACCAACATTGAATGTATGTATTCGAATGGCACCGCAGACAGAGCACTGTTCATTTTTGAACCAATAGTGAATGCATGTATTTGAGTCGAAACTAATCGTGTATATCCTTGGAAATATTGAGAATATTATTTTTTTCATGGAGCTAAGCAGCTTTGGGCGAGTTCAGTCTCTGGTTGGATACCACTCTGGCTATAAATTTCAACAAGCGTGCCAATGCTCCTAACCACAGTGCTTCTCGGAATTGTCTGGTACGAAGGATTATTCGTCTCTATTTGCGCGAGGTGTTTTAATATTCATCCTTGTTCGTCAGAAGTTATTCGGTGAATTGTTCGCTGATGATCTAAAAGAGACATAATAATATGTAGGAACATTCATTCTGTCAACTTAATCCCAATGCAATTTATTTTGTTTCAGAGCAGACAGATCTAATATTGGGATGATAATCAGGGTTTTCTGAGTCTCAATCTTAATCAACGATTCGGAATAGCTGAAACTAAACCTATTTCTAATATTCAATCCATAAAATGAGCCACTTCCTTTTATATAATTAAGTTGAATGGAAGGTATTTACATTGATTTAATTGGTTTTGGAGGCCTCAAATTAATTGAATTCGTTTATTTATTTATTTATTTATTTACAAACATGAATGCACACAGGTGAACAAACACCCAAAACAGCATTCACTGAGCATTTACAGATAGTGTACATAATATAATTAATCTACATATATATGTGCTAATTTACAACAACAAAATTTTAATTCAAATATTCAACCAGCAACAAAAGAAAAACAAACAAGAAATGCGGATGCAAACATTTAAGTGAAAACAGTCCTCAAATTCTTTTCGAAACAACGCAAGCTCACATCAGAAAACAAATCCAATCTAGCCCCATGAACATTACATAGGTCCAACATTCTAGACAGAGGTGAATTCTTAGCGGAATTGGTTCTCCTTGGCGGCAAGTGAAAAAGGAAGTGCTGTCTAAGATGCCTCGATGGGACGTGAAAATCGACCGATCGCAGAATGTCAGGACAATCTAGACGGTGTGACATTAGTTTAAAAATAAACAAAATATCGTTGATCTTCCTCCTGTTCTCCAAACTTATCATCCCAAAGTGTCTCATACGTATTGAATAATTCTCCGGATCGCCAGGAGCCAACCGAAATCCAGTCCTGAAACCGACAAATCTGAGAAATCTAGCCTGTACCCTCTCCAACCTATCGATGTAAATCCCATAAATGGGACACCATACTGAGGATGCGAAGTTTAACCTGCTAAATACAAAGGCATAATAGACAGAGAGAAGAGCTTCACGGCTAAAAAATTGACCACAGTGCCTGACAATATATCCCAGCATTCTATTGCAAGAAGCTACCACATTATTTACGTGTTCATCGAAGAGTAGCTTCGAATCCAGTGTCACACCCAAATCCCTGACACTATCTGTGCGGTTCAAAACTGTTCCAGCGGCCGAATATGGAAAATAAATATGGGTCTTATTTCGCGGAAAGGATATTACATGGCATTTTGAAGTATTCAAGTACAAACTTAACTCCCACAAAAACTCACCAGTCTGTCGAGATCACCCTGGAGCGCCAAGCAATCCCGAGCATCCCTAATAGCCGCAAACATCTTCAAGTCGTCCGCAAATAACAAGAATCTACATATGCGGAAACAAACAATAATTTTATTAATATAGATGATGAACAATAGGGGGCCCAAGTGAGAACCCTGGGGTACGCCAGATGTTGAAACAAAAAGTTCAGACTTGAAGTTTCCTATTTCGACGTAATAACTTCTGCCCCTTAAATAGGAATCAAACCACCTCAACAACAGTCCCCCCACTCCAACACTATCCAGTTCATATAGAAGAAGATCAATATTAATCCTATCGAATGCCTTGCAAAAATCGGTGTAGATGGCATCAACCTGAACTCTATCATCAAGATTTTCCTGAACGCATTCAATGAAGCGAATAAGATTCGTTTCAACAGATCTTCCCCTAAAGAATCCTTGTTGTTCAGATATTATTTGTGACTTTACATGATGAAACAAGTGGGGATAAAGTAGTGACTCAAATATCTTTTCGAAAACGCAAAGCTTACTAATTGGACGATAATTCTCCACAAGGTTTTTATTTCCAGCTTTGAAAATTGGTTATATACAGGCTCTTTTCCAGATGTCGGGGAATATGCCAGTGCGAAGAGACTTGTTAAAAATCAAAGTTAAGGGTAGGCTTAGCGAAGAGCTACAATCTTTCGCAAAAATTGAAGGAACTAAATCGGGACCAGATCCCTTATTACCATCTAGACTCATCAAAGCATCCTCAACACGGGCTACAGGAATATCCGGTATATTCAAACTACCGTGATCAGAGTGGAAGTCCTCGCCACCGTTATTATGGACCTTACTTGGATTTATGAAGACACTTTTAAAGTATTGGGCAAATAAATTACAAGTTTCCTCTCCGGACTCACTTGTACAGTTATTATAAGACATTTTGCTTGGAATGTTGGAATTACCAGACTTAACAGAAACAAAACTGAACAACTTTCTGGGATCACTGCACACATTGGATTGGACAGATAGTAAATATCTGTCATAATCGGATTTCATGAGGAGCTTTGTTTTGAATCGTAAGACCTGAAATGTTTTGTAGTCACCAAAATTCTTATAGATCATCCATTTTCTGTGGAATTTATTTTTTTGTTTAATCAATTTGATTGTGTTACTAGAAAAGTATGATGGAAAACCTCTAACTTTAGTGACTCTTGGAACATGTTCATCAATAACCCTGTTCAGTATACAATAAAAAGTAGTCAAATCATTATTAACATTATCATTAATAAGTAGTTCATCCCAAGGTGCACGAATCAAACAATCATTAATCTGATCATAATTTGCCCTTTTAAAATTATAGAAGGATGTTTTCTGACGTAAAGGCTTAACATAGTCTATACTAAATAAAAATTCTATTGATGGGTGATTTACGTCCTCGGGCACCAATGGGTTAACACATCTCATCAATTCTTGTATTCTGAAGGTATTGGTGAGTACTAAATCTAATATTCTATTATTGATATTTACCAAATTATTAAATTGCATGAGCTCAAGTAATGAAAAAGAGTCAATCAAATCGGCATACCTAGCGTTTACATTCCTAGGCATAAGGCAATTGCCTGAATGGTCTGCAACCCAAGAAACCCCAGAACAGTTAAAATCACCCACCATCAAGATGATGCTATCTCCCACCGCATTGATTACATCATTCAATTTGGAAACAAAACTAAACATTGCCAGAGTATCATCGGGAGGGATGTATACGCAGCACATGTAAACTTTCAGACCATTTATTGAGACTCGTATCCATAGATCCTCTGCACCGCTCTGAAATTCCAGTACAATACATGGATCCAGATCCTTCCGGACTCCAATGAGAGCACCACCACCATCACACTTCGCACTGGCCGTGGAGGCACGATCCCTTCGAAAAATTTCGTACTCACGAAGATCCATGATTTCCGAGTCGAACACATTACCGTTAAGCCATGTCTCAGTTATAAATAATATATCATAACCAGCGGCTGAAGAATTACACTTGAACACCGGAAGCTTAGTCCTTAGACCACGAACATTCTGATAAAATATGTGCAAAGCCATGTCGAGACGATAGGTTCTGATCAGTTGCGAGGCAAGCCCCACAAACCATTTTACAATTTCTGAATATCCGAAACATCAGCGATCTGAATAATCTTGGAAGTCTCATTTTTCCTCACCAAGGTATTGCCATTCTGAGTCCACACGAAACCATACTCCTTCCTCCTCGCAGAGGCACGAGCCTCTTTGAAGAGCAGTTTGTTCTGCATCGTCAAATGCTCACCGATGAACAAGCCATCAGCGACATCCTTCACCACGATACCAGCTCTATTATTGGAGTTACTACGTCGCAGGGCTTTGTACGCGGTCAAAAGATTTTCCCTCTTGATTTTAGATATAAACCTCACTACTTCTTAGGTTTATTAGGTAATTTAGTTGGAACCCTGGCAACATGATCCAATGAGGAAACATCAACCGGCACATTCAGGTGGGAGCCTATCCTCGAAACGATCTCAATCAAGTTTTCATTAGACTTCTCAGGAACATTCTGAATTTCCAAATTGTTGAAACGACTGAATTGATCCAAAGTATTGATTTTCATATTGAGGGATGAAACCTCTTTTTTAAGCGCTGTGTTCTCATTTTCCAATTTGGCCATTCGAGACAACACCTCATCAAACCTGGCCAACTTAGCCTCAAAGTCGCTGATTTTATCAGAACAGAAATCAACCGACATCCTCATACTCCGCATCTCCGACGCCAACACGGCTACTGAAGAATTACCAGCCACATGATGGTCGTCCGTACCACCTTCCTCCAGCGCGATCGCGCTGGGGCTGGGAATGCCAGGCGCGCGACTGCCCGCACTACCTGTCGGGGATCTCCCAGAAAGGTCGCGACATGACTCACACTTCCAACCGGTCCCGGGAAGACTTCTGATAAGACCCAACTGCGCCCGTGTGATATCACTACAGCGACCATTAGCATGATAATGATGCTGACAAAAACCATTGCAAACAATGCCGGGCGATTTACCGGTTATCGGGCGAGTACAGTATTTACAAATTATTGTCATTTTAAAGTCCGAGAGATGAGATGAACTAGACACTAGTCACTTGTGGACGATCACGATTTCAGTATCTAGAAAAAGACTTCAGCAGAGTTTCTTTTACACTATCAAGAACAGAAAATACTTCGAACCTCCGAGAGCGATGCGCTACCGCCGACATACGCTCGTCGAAGTCAATAAATATTCAGCGAGCGGTTAGCTTCGATAATATCTGAAATCCTTGGAGAATCTACAACATAAAAAGTGGGAAAGCCCTATTCAAACTTTGCCAAATCATATCTCTGAAAGTATTGATTTCTCAGAGTTGGGAATGATATCAATAGCTTCTAATGATAGAACTTCATCATAAAAGAAATTAAATTCTAACATCATAAAAGGATTTAAATTCAACAATAGTGCCAAAAATTATTAATCCAAAACCAACAGACCAATTCTACTGAATAAAGTACTTATCCGAGATGTTCATTCCTCAAATCTACTATGAAAATCAAATTATATCAATTGAAACTTAGACAATATTCTAGCTTTTTTTTACTGGAGATAATCTGAACCCAGTTTGTTTAACTCACCAAAGTATGTATTTTCATCATCATCATCATATGGATTATCATCATCATATGGATTATACAACAGCTATCTACAACAGCTGAGGTTATTCAGTAGGTCATTTTGCATTCAATCATACTTTGTTTGACATAATATCTCTTATATGTAGATGAGATGACAATTGTGAAATGTATGAACACAGATGGCATTCATAAGGACGTTAATTTTCGATACACCATTCTGTGAAATCGTAGAGTTACGTAGAATTTTGAAAAGTCATATCTCCGAAAGTATTGAATTGTTAGAGTTAATAAAAAATAAGCACTAACGTGAAGTCAGTACTTTTTGGCGCGCGTGTTCACGGTGGCTAATTTGAATTGAAATATGTGTACTTCAAGATCAGTGGATAGAGCGAGCCGGAGATCTACCCAAAGGATAGTGGACACCATTCACTAACGGTTCAAAAATTAACAGTGCTGTATCTAAGCTGCCATAAGGATAGAGTAAAAAAATTGAAAAATAACACACTTAGTCACACAACCTCCTAGAAGATTCTGAGGGATCTCCTTAGGAAAGACTTGGAAGGGTCAGTATAATCATAATCATGTTTATAGCACGCGCGCCACAGCAGATTGACTTCACGTCAATGCTTTTTTACACTTTTTCTTTCATAGTTAAGTCAATCTGCATTTGGCGCGCGTGCTATGAACATGATTATGATTATACTGACCCTTCCAAGTCTTTCCCAAGGAGATCCCTCAGAATCTTCTAGTAGCTTGTGCGACTAAGGAGAGTCAGTTGTGTCCTTTTTCAACTTTGTTACTCTATTCTTATGGCAGCTTAGATACAGCACTGTTAATTTTTGAACCGACAGTGAATGGTGTCCACTATCCTCTGGGTAGATCTCCGGCACGCTCTATCCACTGAGCGTGTGAGTACACATCATTCAATTCAAATTAGCCACCGTGAACACGCGCACCAAAGAGTACTGACTTCACGTCAGTGCTTTTTTTTATTTTTTCAGGTTCCTTTAACGAATATGGCTATCAATACAGTTTGGCTGTAGCTTTACTGTAGATCGAAAAAAATTGCGGTTATGGGACCTCCGTTAGGAACGTAATTGCCTCTTCTCCAAATCCGAACGTAATTTAATATAGATCTATCGAATATAGTTATTTATAAATTCGCCCCAGGGCCACGATACAGACAACTCGGAAACAACTTTATTTCCCCGAAACTGACTTGTCCGTGCACATAATTGCCTTGAAATTTCTCTTAAAACCTTAAAATGACGGCTCAGCACCAAATCCATCACCGCTAGACGCAAACCACTCCCAACATGAGCCGTACAATCCAAACGTCTCCTCTGCGTATACGCAATCTATTCGTGGCTTGAAGTCCCCTGAAAATAACACTTCAAACAATTCTGATTCCTCAACACCATTGGTTCAGGAGATATCCCTGCTCCAATGCACGCATGCGCAGACAATTCCAAGGGGATTCTATGGAGGAATAGCATCCAGTACCTGAAAACTCCAATCATCTCAGACGAAAACTCCAGCAGTTAAATCACTTCTTGTCTGCTCATGCGTGAAACGAAAAGTCTCCGAAAGGGGTATAATGAATTTCGAAGTAGGAAGGCAACTTCTTCGCCTATTCTCCAAATCCGAAAGAAATTTAAAATTGATCATCCAAATATAGTTTTTTATAAATTGGCCCTTGTGCCAAGACACAGACATATCAACTCGAAAACTGACTCGTTCGTTCAAAGAATTGTCTTGAATTTTCTTCTGAAACCTCACAATATTGGCTCAGCATAAAATCCATGACCGTTAGACGTAAACCGCATCCAACATAAGCCATACAACCCAAAAAAAAGCCACGCCACCTCTACACATGCGCAATCTACTCGTGTCTGAAAGTCCTCTCAAAATCCGCACACAAAACTCTGATTCTTCAAAACCATTGGTTCAGGAGAGATCGCACCTTCAATCCACGCATGCGCGGATACTCCCAAGGGGATTCTGTTGAATAATAGCATCCTGCACCTCAAATCCCCAATCCTCTCAGACGAAAACTCCAGCAGTTAATTAACTTATCGTCTGCTGATGCGCATAACAAAAAATGCCCGTAAGGGGTAACATTAATTTCAAAATTAGCCCCAGGGCCAAGGTACGCACACTTCAACTCGGAAACAACGCTATTTCCCCCAAACTGACTTGTGTCCTTGCACTGAGTTGGCATGAATATTCTTTTAAAACCTCACAATATCGGCTCAGTACTCCCAACATAAGCCATATAATCCAAAAACAGTCACTTCTCTTCTGCGCATGCACAATCTACTCGCGGCTGAAAGTCCTCCCAAAATCACACACCTTACAAAAAACTCCGATTCTCCAACACTAGTGGTTCGGGAGATATCGCATTTTTAATCCACGCATGCGCAGACCCTCACCAGGGGATTCTATGGAGGAATAGCATCCGCCACCCCAAAATCCCAATCCTCTCTCGTCAGAGAGAGCAGTTAAATTACTTCTCATCTGCACATGCGCATAACAAAAAATGCCCGGAAAGGGCAGCATGCACTTCAAAAAATTGGTTCAAGCCCTGTGGACAGGAGCTTTTTGGCGCTCTTGTTCAAACAGACGAATTATATCTCCGAAAATATTGGTTTCCCAGAGTTGGGAATTATATCAATGGATTCCTATGATAGAAATGCATCAGGAAAGAAATTAAATTTAAAATATCTTCGAAGGTATTGTTGGGAATTATATCAATGGATTCTTATGAAAGAACTTCATCTTAGCAGACATTGAAATCAAACATCATAGAATAATTTAAATTCAACAAGAGTGCCAAAAATTATCAATCCAAAACCAATAGACCAATTCTACCCAACAACGAACTCATCCGAGATATTCATCCCTCAATTCTATGATGAACGATAATATATATTGTTTCCTCAAATCCACTCCAATACACCAATATTCCAGTTTTGTTTTTACTGGAGATATTCTGAACTCAATATTATTAATTTACCATTACCATTCCCATCATCATATGGATTGACCATCGGCATGAAAATATCAACCAACTAAAAGTATGATATTATATTATAATTCTCATAATTCTACGATTGCTGAAATGAATTAGACAATGTCATGTCTCAGGAAAATAATTTGACATTATAACAATTCATAGATAGAATAATGAATAATTCTGTGAAAACATAGAAATTCAATTTATTATCGAAATTTTGAAAAATCATATCTCCGAAAGTATTAGCTTGTTGGAGTTAAAAATTATATCAATGGATTCTCATGGTAAAACTGCATATTGAAAAAATTTAATTTGGAATAGGTTATGTAAAAAAAAATTGTTTTGGTACTCTGAAACCATCTGTCCGATTTTGCCCAATAACGAACTTAACCGAGATATTTATCTCCCAAACCTACTCTGAAAATGCAAACTGTCTAGCTCATTCCGTTCGAGAGTTATCGTGCCTACGGCCGGACCGAATTAATTTCCACGGATTCTTGATCAGTGAGTCGAACCAAATCGAACCATTTTCATCGAAAAATTCGAAAATTACAGACATTTGGGCGAATTGATAAGCACTCTATTCCGAGGAACAAGAGCGCCAAAAAATAGGTTTCGGAATTTCAAGCAAAATATTCCACAAAATAGAGTAATATTTTGAATTTTTTCATGTCACGTGATCTTCACGAAATTTTGAAAAAGTGTTTGCTTTGGTCTTTTGCATCTAACTACTGGGTTTCTATTCAATTCAGATCAGTATTTTTCGAGTTATCGTGGAAATAAAATTTTAAAATTTGTTTTTGTCACTTTATGGCCATCCGGCCCGTCACAAAAAACTCCGATTCTCCAACACTAGTTGTTCTGGTGATATCGCATCTTGCATCCACGCATGCGCAGACCCGCACCGGGGGATTCAATGGAGGAATAGCATCCTCCACCCCAAAACCCCAATCTTCTCAGAAGAAAACTCGAGCAGTTAAATTATTTCTCGTCTTCTTATGTGAATAACAAAAAATGACCAAAAGAGGCAGTTACACCCCCAGTCGTTCACCGTTCAGACAAATTTTGAAACCGAATTTAAAATTCCACACTTCGTTTACGCATTAATTGAATTGCCATGCTAGTAAGTAGTCCATATTTTAATCAGTTGCCCTCCTACATATCGCATTGATTCAGATAAACGTAAAAAAATACGTCGAAACGAAATCGGCTCACCAGATGTTACAGATATTCCAGGTAGGAATTCGAAATTAAATAATTAGTCCATTTTAGAAGTTCAAAATTATCAATTTTTTTTAAGTTCCTAGTGGTCTGTTCGCAGTGAAATTTTGCACACCCCAAGAGGTCATCATTGGTCACCGAAGCGCCAAAACTGAACTCAATCCGATATTTGGTTTCGGAATTTCAAGCAAAATATTCCGCTAAATACAGACATTGTGACGAAATTATAGCACGCTGTTCCTTGCAGGACACGCGCGCAAAAATGATAAGCACTCTTTCCGAGGAACAAGAGCGCCTAAAATCATTTCAAAGTTTTGATGCAATTATGTATGTATGTATTATTCTACTTGGCAAAAATCACGCTCATTCTGTGGACATTGAATATTTATCAACTCAATGCATACAACCAAATTCGTAATTGTGACGTAGGTACTTCGATTCTCTATCATTGGGAAGGGATTCTCATCTTATGTAAGAGAATTCAGCTGTTCTTAATGAAATAACATTGCGCAGTCGGTAAAAGTAAATTAAAAGTGGAAATTGAAATATTAATTAAACTTAATCGAGATGGAAACTGGATGGCTACCCAGCTGAGGAGTAGAAATTTTACTAGCAAAAATTCAAAATTTACTGTACAGCAATCAAAGTCAAAGAAGAAGAGGATGAGTACAAAATGTCATTACTGTTGGACTCAATTCGAGTTCAAGCCCTAAAAATACCTTCATATTCAAAAGCGAGTTGGAAAAAGAAAAATTCGACTAAGTTATTGAGAAGTTCGACGTATATTTTCTTCCCACAAAGAACATTACCTATTCATTCTTCAGACGAGATATGAAAGAAAATGAAGCAATTGATCAATATATTACAGCTATATAAAGGAGAGATTGGTGTTGAGGATACATGACAAAAACGTTAAAGAAAGATTATTACGTTAAAAAGAACTAGACCCATACAAGGCAATTGGGATAGTGAAGATGGCGGAGATAAGCAGAAAACAATTATAGTGGACCCCCGGTAATCCGGCCCCCGTCTTATCCGGCATGCTTATAACTGGGTTAGCTGACCCAGTGAACTTTGTTCCGCCTTAGAGGCAATAAATAAGCAGATCTTAGATTTTATTATACACGTTTGTCATAAAATATAGATAATGTTTATTCACCGTTTCAATACAATCACTTTTTGTCTCAATAATAGAACGTTAATTGGACGTAGTTAAGCAGAAAGAATCCAACCCACAAATCGTTGTTTAGGAATTTCAACTTGAAGTATAAGAGTAAATAGACTATTTTTGTATCTTATTTTATTGGTATAATATATCCAACCCTCCAGAGACTGTTCAACCATTTATTATTAGCCAAAGTATATATTTCATAGAAGTCATAAAAATTACTTTAATGTTTTACACTAATAAAAATCCAAGTTAGCTTATATGTGACATAGCATTATAGCAAATATATTCAAACTGAGCAGGGATTTCATTGGGACGTTTTCCTCAAATGGTCAAAAAGTTGATTTTACAACAGATCGTATATAAAACTAATTTTTCACAATTTGGGTTGGACGTTTTCTGCTTAACTGCGTCCAATTAGTCATATATCAATTTGCAACATTCGAAGATAATCGATGCCGGATCTGCGGTCGCATAAGGTCCCAATTCAAATACTTTATGAGAATCTATCCAAGGTACCTATTAAGTTAATGCTTTGTTTGTGGAACAAATCACTTCAATCGCGTTCAAGTGTGCCGTGAGAAAAAGAGCACCCTGTACAGTAATGGTTTATTTTCAACGATTTACGTCTCGAAAATATATTTTTTACACAAATGAATGAAATTGTACGATGATGGCGTGAAAAACAGCAAGTTGCAATTGACTTCAAAATAAAAACACCCTGTATGAAGATTTTCAACAAATACATTGTGAGAATCCATCCAAGGTACCTATTTAGTTAATGCTTTGTTTGTGACACAAATCAATGAAATTGTTCGATTGTAGCATGGAAAACAGCAAGTTGCAATTGACGTTAAAAGAAGAACACCCTGTATGGAGATTTCGGACAAATACATTTTGAGAATCCATCCAAGGTACCTATTTAGTTAATGCTTTGTTTGTGACACAAATCACTTCAATCACGTACAATTATACAGGGTGTCTTTTTTCTCATGGCACAATTGTACGTGATTGAAGTGATTTGTGTCACAAACAAAGCATTAACTAAATAGGTACCTTGGATGGATTCTCAAAATGTATTTGTCCGAAATCTCCATACAGGGTGTTCTTCTTCTTTCTCCACAATCGTACAATTTCATTCATTTGTGTTAAAAAATAAACTTTAGAGGGATACATCATTGGAAATAAATAATATGTATACAGGGTGTTCTTTTTAACATTGCACAATTGTACGCGATTGAAGTGATTTTTGTCACAAACAAAGCATTAACTAAATAGGTACCCTGGATGGATTCTCACAATGTATTTGTTGAAAATCTTCATACAGGGTGTTTTTATTTTGAAGTCAATTGCAACTTGCTGTTTACACCCCATCATCGTACAATTTCATTCATTTGTGTTAAAAAATATATTTTCGAGACGTAATTCGTTGAAAATAAACCATTACTGTACAGGGTGCTCTTTTTCTCACGGCACACTTGAACGCGATTGAAGTGATTTGTACCACAAACAAAGCATTACCTTAATATGTACCTTGGATAGATTCTCATAAAGTATTTGAATTGGGACCTTATGCGACCACAGATACGGCATCGATTATCTTCGAATGTTGCAAATTGATATAATTATGATTAATTGGACGCAGTTAAGCAGAAAACGTCCAACCCAAATTGTCAAAAATTAGTTTTATATACGATCTGTTGTAAAATCAACTTTTTGACCATTTGCAGAAAACGTCCCAATGAAATCCCTGCTCAGTTTGAATATATTTGCTATAATGCTATGTCACATATAAGCTAACTTGGATTTTTATTAGTGTAAAACATTAAAGTAATATTTATGACTTCTATGAAACATATACTTTGGCTAATAATAAATGGTTGAACAGTCTCTGGAGGGTTGGATATATTGTACCAATAAAATTAGATACAAAAATAGTGTATTTACTCTTATACTTCAAGTTGAAATTCCTAAACAACGATTTGTGGGTTGGATTCTTTCTGCTTAACTACGTCCAATTAACGTTCTATTATTGAGACAAAAAGTGATTGTATTGAAACGGTGAATATACATTATCTATATTTTATGACAAACGTGTATAATAAAATCTAATAAGCAGATTTTAGATTTTATTATACACGTTTATCATAAAATATAGATAATGTATATGATTAAACATGTAGCAACTTGTATTTGTTATTTGTAGTTCAGATAGAACTATATATTTTAATCTGTAATTTGTCGGATTACAAGGTAATTTTTTTCGAAGAATTCTGGACTATGGGGGGTCTTAGGCAGTGCTCTATAATCTGACAAATTCGATAGTCCGACACTGGCTTGCAAAACGGACTACCGGGGGTCCACTGTAGAAGTATTGTGTTCCCAATCTGAGAAAATTTAAGACAGACAGTAGATCCTTGGATGATTATATTCTCGGTGACAATGATCTGGTTTTTTCTATGGTTAGTAGTCAGCAAGAATAAAGCAGAATAAAGAAACTATGGAGAGTAAATATAGAGATAAATAACATTAAATTCGATTTCATAGTGGACTTTGGTGCTGAAGTTAATATTATTCCCTTAAGAATTTCTCGAAATTATTTCAAAGGCAGTAGATTAAATGGGAATGATAAGAAACACACGTCGTTAGAAGGTGTTATAATCGAAACCGTTTTAGGAACTATAGAACTAAACTGTCAGTATGGACAAAAACCATGTAAATTGAATTTTTCATAATCGATACTAATGGCCCTATGATTTTAGGCTATAGTTGAGCTCGATATACTGAGGACAGTTGCATTTGTGGACAGAGTGCAGGAGGTAGATCTCGAAACCGAGTTCCCAGATGTTTTCGAATGAGTTTGTTGCATTCCAGGTCTATACAGGGTCTTTCACGAGGAACCTCACCCAAATTTATACGGGAAACTACTGAACGTATTTTCATGAAATTCAGCACTTATAAGTACTTCACGATGCTGATGAAATCTAAAATATTTTCAAGGCATGAGCACCTCCGGTTTTTCCGGAAATGACGTCAACTTCCGTTTTTCAAATTAGAACACCATTTTTTCATTGCAGAAATAGATTCCTTAGAAAATTTCAAGTTATTTTGATGTAACATTTTTCAGTTTTAGTTGGAAAATTCTCTCTGAGCGGGAAAATTCGAAAAAAAATCGAAAATAGAGCTCCGCTGAAACAAGAATAACTTCGAGGTTTTTGGATGGAAAATTTTCATTTTTGGGATTTTTCAAGATGTAAGATTGATGTATCCACTTTAAAAATCGAAATCGCGATTCATGATACAGGGGGTGAAAAAATCGCTTTCAAAGTTAGGGATGACAAAATCGTGAAAAATCAATTTTTTCAAATTAGAACCCCATTTTTTTATGGCAGATATTGAATCTGCGTTAAAAAATAATGTGAGTGTATGCATCACACCCTTTCCCTAAAGTGGATATTTTCTGAGTTATTCACAATAAACTGTTTTTCGTCTTGAATTTTCAGCTATTTCTTTTCCCTTCACGCCAAAAAGATGAAATTTTCAGGAACTGTTACTTAAACCATGTTTTAGATTTTACTACCCTAATATGCAAGAGAAAAAAGTTACAGGTTGTTCCTACATAGATGGCGAATTTTTATTCGAATTTGTATCGGAAACCTCTTTATTTCAACTAATCGGCCATCGGTTTTCTCTCCAGTGATAAATAAATAATTCCTTATGAACCATATGCAAAAACTTACCATGTTTTACATTCTTTTTTTTTAATGATAGATATCATTAATTACATCTGCCAAATTCCTCTTTATTCAGTAGCATTTTGTGTTTACTATTAATTTGGTGATAATTCGTATTAAGTTATAAAATCGATCACTATGCCTAATATTACCAATGAAGATTATTTAAATCTCATTCTACTTCATGGAGAATGTAATAAAGTTGTAGATAGAACGATTCGACTGTTCATTGAGTGGTTTCCTGACCGACCCACACCAACGAGAGATACCATTAACAGAACCATGACAAACTTGAGAAATTTATTTATTTATTTATTTAGGAAATCAGGAATACACACAGGTGAAAACCACCCAACATAGTATCCACTTATAAAAAATTTGGAAGTGTGTCAAAACAAAATACAAATTAATTTTACAACAGAAAAAAAAATTGTTCTGTAACAAGTTAATGTGAAACAATTCAGTCTAAAATCATGATAAAATGAAAAATATGTCCAAAAAAAAAAATAATGATATAGGAATATACACACATAAAGAAAAAGAGAAAAAAAGAAAAAAATCTGAATCTCATTGACATAGGAATTGTTTTTTGAGTTTTCGCTTGATTGAATATTGACTAAGATTAAACAAATCTATGTTGCTAAGGCAATTACAGCAACGCATCATACGGCAGAGAGGGGAATTCATCGCGCTGTTAGTATTGCGAAAGGGAATATGGAACAAATCACCACCTCTGAGAGAACGGCACGGAACATGGAAAGTAATACAGGAAAGAAGGTTAAGGGATCTATAGATATTGTTGAGTACTTTGTACAAGAAAAGGACATCACTGATTCTTCTTCTATTTTCGAGGGAGATGAAACCAAATTGAGTCAAACGAAGCCGATAATTTTCGGGATTTCTAGGTGTTAAACGGAAGTTGAATTTGAAAGAAAGGAACTTTAAAAATCTATTTTGAATTCTCTCGAGTCTGTCAATATATACTGAATATCCCGGACTCCAAACAACTGATGCAAAGTTAAGTTTACTGTAAACATAGGAGTTGTACAGAATGATGAATGTCCTTAGATTCGTAAAATGTCTACTTTTTCTCGTAACAAAGCCCAAAATTTTATTACATGAATTTACTAATTGGTCTATTTGACGGTCAAAAAGAAGCTTCGAGTCAAATATCACCCCTAAATCTTTTATATTATCCACTCTAGGCAACACGCGCTGTGTTGCCTAGAGTGGATAAAGACTATAAGGATAAATCAATTTATTGACATTGCGAGTGAATGTTATTACCCGACATTTATCTGAATTTAAAAATAACTGATTATCTCTACAGTAAGCACAAAGGGCACTCAATTCAGATTGTAAAAGTAGGCAATCCTGTTCAGAGCTGATACTTTTCATTATCTTTAGATCATCTGCAAAGAGCAGAAATTTACAATCAGTAAAACATTCAGCTATATTGTTAATATATATTGCAAACAATAAAGGTCCCAAGTGGGAGCCCTGAGGTATACCTGAACATGCTTCAAAGAGATCCGAAGAGTATCCCTGCACTGAGACGTATTGGAACCTATCAGACAATGTCGGATCTTTCGTTAAGAAAACTATACACAGAGAAAAAAGTGTAGTAGAAGATGAGAACAACGAAATTACAGTTCTTGCATATTTTCGTGTGAAGATTGATCTGGGATTATCTCAATCGAGTGTTTGGAGAATATTAAAAAAACATAAAATGCACCCATATAAATTCAATAGGGTACAGCATTTGAAGGAAACTGATTTCGTCAGGAGAACAGAGTTTTGCGAAGCTATGATGATTCGATTTCAAGAGAATGAAAACTTTTTGGACTGTATAATTTGGACAGATGAATCTAAATTCACAAAGAATGGTTCTTTCAATAGGCATAACAGTCATTATTAAGATGAAGAGAACAACCACCACTTCAGGCAATGGAACTTTCAAGAGACCTGGAGTTTCAATGTTTTTTGCGCCATCAAAAATAATGCAATTCTCGATGTTCACATTTATGATGGGACATTAACTGGTAAAATAGAACACTACACATGTTTGCATTATTTAAAGAATGTTCTCTCTTAGGAGATAGATATTTTGACATATTGACTCAAATAATTGAGCTGCTAGTACAGAACCATAATGACTTATGGTATCAACAAGATGGCGCGCCTCCACACAATTCACTCAATGTGTCAAATATCCTCTACAGGCTATTTGAAGATCGATGGTTGGCGAACAATGGTCCACATCTTTGGCCACCACGTTTTCCCGATTTAACTCCTTTAGACTATTATGTTTGGGGTAGGATAAAAAATATTGTCTACTCAACTCCCCTGACTGATAAAGAGGACTGCATAGAACGAGTCAGAAATGCGTTCAGGTTTGTTTAGATTTTTAGATTCATAGTTTTGAAACTCAATTTGGTCTTTAAAGACTTTTGCAGATCTCTTCCTCCCGATGAAATAAGAAGAGCAACGCACGAAGTATTCCTGAGACGTATAAATAAATGTCTAGAAATTAACGGTCAAAACTTTGAGCATCTTCTCTAGTTATAACTGCGAGAGTTTGCCATGGTTCTCCTAATAGTAACTTGAAGTCGGTTTCAAGAAGGGGTGAAAAATCTACAGCATGGTTCAAATAACAGTTCCTGAAAATTTCATCTTTTTGGCGTGAAGGGAAAAGAAATAGCTGAAAATTCAAGACGAAAAACAGTTTTTTGTGAATAACTCAGAAAATATCCATTTTAGGGCAAGGGTTTGATGCATACACTCACATTATTTTTTAACGTAGATTCAATATCTGCCATAAAAAAAATGGGGTTCTAATTTGAAAATATTGATTTTTCACGATTTTGTGATCCCTAACTTTGAAAGCGATTTTTTCACCCCCTGTATCATGAATCGCGATTTCGGTTTTTAAAGTGGATACATCGATCTTACATCTTGAAAAATCCCAAAAATGAAAATTTTCCATCCAAAAACCTCGAAGTTATTCTTGTTTCAGCGGAGCTCTATTTTAGATTTTTTTTTCGAATTTTCCCGCTCAGAGAGATTTTCCAACCAAAACTGAAAAATGTTAAATCAAAATAACTTGAAATTTTCTAAGGAATCTATTTCTGCAATAAAAAAAATGGTGTTCTAATTTGAAAAACGGAAGTTGACGTCATTTTCGGAAAAACCGGAGGTGCTCATGCCTTGAACATATTTTAGATTTCATCAGCATCGTGAAATACTTATAAGTGCTGAATTTCATGAAAATATGTTCAGTAGTTTCCCGTATAAATATGGGTGAGGTTCCTCGTGAAAGACCCTGTATAACATCAGAATAGATGACAATATAAAGCCAGTGGTTCATGCGGTTAGAAAAGTCCCAGTAGCAATCATGGATGCACTGAAGGTGAAGTTAAATGCAAAAACTGGGAATTATAAAAAAATAAGTAAACCCACTGAATGGGTAAATTCATTAGTTATCGTTAATAAAATTATGTAACAATTATGTATGGATCCTTTAGATTTGAACAAGACTATAATGAGAGAATATCGTTCAATGCCTACATTTGAGGACATTTGTATGAAATTATTAAGGAATACATTATTTTCTATATTAGACGTTAGATGGATTCTGGCATATTAGATTGGATGAAAAAAGTTCTGAATCATGAATATTTGATTCACCATTTTGTCAATATTGCTTTTTGAGACTTCCCTCCGGTCTAAATTGCTCGAGTGAAGTTTTCCAAAGAAAATTAACTGGCTGTTTTGAGAATATTTAGGTCGTAGTTATGTATTTTGAAGATTTGTTAATATTTGATGAAACTCAAGACCAATATGATAAAGTTTTAAGGCAAGTTTTATAGAGAGCCCGAAATGTAAAGTTCTCAATATATGTAAAATTTCAGTGGGTCAGTGAAATATATAGGTCATATTTTCGGGCCAGATGGAGTGAAATCTGATGAAAGTAGAGTGGAAATAATAAAAAATTATCCGATGCCAACAATGTAGAACAATTACAAAGATTTATGGGTATAATTAATTATCTTCACCGTTGTATTCCAAAGATAGCTGAGTTATCAGCGCCATTACGATACATCATGGAGGCTCCACTACTGGAATATTTTGATCCAAAATTACCTGTAGTTCTCTATGTGGATGCCTCATCTTTCGGTTTAGGAGTAACAATCTTGCAAGATCGTAAACCTTCAGCTTACTCTTCGGAAGCTCTGAACGATACTCAAAAGTGTAATGCGCAAATAGAGAAGGAACTTTTGGTTATTGTTTTCGGGGCAAAAAAATTTTATCAGTTTATTTTTGTTGGGAAGATGATAGTAGAAACAGAGCCCGAGCCTCTCATTTATATTCCCAAGAAATCCCTCTCGAATTGAAGAATGCAACGTATGATTTTGGATTTGCAATTATACAATTTAGAAGTAGTTTATAAACCGGGATAAAAAATGTATATTTCTGATGCCCTTTCTAGAGTTGAAAACGGAAATGGTAAAATAGATCGATATGATTTAGAAGTTGAATTTCAGGTTAATATTATATTGAAACCTTTCCCTATCACATCTATAGAAAATTAAATGATTTTAAGGTAGAAACA
Source organism: Halyzia sedecimguttata (assembly GCA_937662695.2). NCBI lineage: Eukaryota > Metazoa > Arthropoda > Insecta > Coleoptera > Coccinellidae > Halyzia > Halyzia sedecimguttata. The sequence continues at coordinate 64,164,172 of OW569417.2, read as the reverse complement.
AATAATGATGAGGAATTGAAAATCGTTATTGGATATATAAAATCTTGTTGGCCAAAAACACGATTGGAGTGTAAAAATAAATAGTGTCCGACCACAACTGGTTTTTCAGCCGAAACCGAAACCGAACTTTCGGCCAGGGTTTCAGTTTCGGCCGAAACCGAAACCGAAACCGAAACCGAAACTTTTTATGTCATACTGAAATCTACTGTATTTTTTACAATTTTATTTGCATATACATAAAAACAGTTAAGCAGTGTTAAATAAAATAAAAAGACAACTTATTTGATATCTTTATTTATTATTTTGGTATTACCAAGTTATAAAAATAATTAGTCGAATTATACAGGGTAATTCCAAATCAGACGTCAACCTTGGAGGAGGTGTTAGTATGGATAATTTGCTGTGGTTGGAGCCATTTTTATTGATGACCAAAAATCAACAGTTTCCGAGATATTTGAGTTCTGGTTCTGATGAAAAAGAATTAGTATGATTTAAAAGGGGATGTAAGAAGCAAATAGAGAAAGATAACGAATTCAATAAATTTTTGTTGCAAATGAGCTCGAAATTTCATTAGAAAATGTATTCATAAATTATGTTCCACCATTCCATATAGGCAAGCACATTATTGAAAGGTTTTTTTCTGGGTTTTCTCTCCCAAACTCTGAAAAATATCTATAAAATAAAAATTAATTATTTTGTGATTTGCTTCTGCGTAAGAAACACAATATATTTGTCAGAAGCAATCAATTGAACAATGTTGCCTAACAAACAACAATGAAACAACATCAACGAAGAAACAACTATGTCGTAACGTTTCGGAGTCTATATCAGACTCCTTCGTCAGAGGCTTAATGAAAATCTTTAGAATTATATTGTTGATAGTTATTGTGAAATTCTTGAATTATTGTGACAATTCTTGAATTTCACAATAACTATCAACAAAATAATTCTGAAGATTTTCATTAAGCGTCTGACGAAGGAGTCTGATATAGACTCCGAAACGTTACGATATAGTTGTTTCTTCGTTGATGTTGTTTCGTTGTTGTTGTTTCGTTGTTGATTGTTAGGCAACATTGTTCAATTGATTGCTTCTGGAAAATATCTTGTGTTTCTTACGCAGAAGCAAATCACAAAATTAATAATATTTATTTTATAGATATTTTTCACAGTTTGGGAGAGAAAACCCAGAAAAAAACCTGTCAATAATGAGTATACCTCCCACAGTATCCTTTAATGATTACTTAGGGCAAGCACATGCCGTCTTTCTGATATCTTCAGTTGTTATTTTCCGCCTGAAATTTACTCACGCTGTCTTTTGATACACATTCACTATTTTATATGCCGGACATTCAAAAGGTTGCTTCTAAAAAATCTGCTGAAACGAAACTAGTTATGCAATCTAACGAAATATTTTATAGAATGAAGAAGGAATTTGGCAAGTTTTTAAAATAATTTTGGCATACAAAATTGTGAAATTCGAAATTTGCAGACAAATTGATACTAGAAATAGATTTTTCATTTATTCATGTACCACATTTCAAATCATACTAATTCTTTTTCAACCTCTTAAACAGCATAGTTTCGATTTTTTCGTCCATATCATATCCTTTTCTGATGAAAATAAACCAAAATTATCATCAAATTTGGTCAACGTAGATAAAATTGACGAAATATGAACTAAGTTCAGAAATCTTTTAAAAATCACCCGAACTCCAAAAACTGTTGATTTTCGGTTATTAATAAATATGGATTAAACAACAGCTAATGAGACATACCAACTCCATCTCCAAAATTCACGTCTTATTTGGAATCACCCTATGTAATCTATATAATAATCATTAAAGTGAATTCTCATGAATTCTCAGTCTTAACAAAGATAGATTATAATAACTTGTGCGACAATTATGTATACCTACTTTTAACTCCTGGCCAAACGAGCAGGATAATTCACGAACAGTCAAGTTTCTGCCCGGCCGAAAGTTTCGGCCATTTTTGGCCGAAACCGAAACTGAGGCCGAAACTAGATTTCTTGGCCGAAACTGGCCGAAACCGAAACCGAAACCGAACTTTCGGTCGGTCACTAAAAATAAAGCAAAATTGTATTTTTCTTCTAGAACTGAATTGGTTATTTATGATAGTTTATTATTCAGAAATAATGCCTAGGTAGTTCCTCAACAATTAAGAACACAAATGTTGAATTTATTTCACAGCACTCATCTTGGAATAAATAACTGCCACCTGAGGGCACGTGAATTACTATACTGGCCTGGAATGCTACGAGATATTGAAAATGTTGTTTTGAACTGTCAAACTAGACCGAAACACCCTCTTGCGCCTCACCCCATTCCGCATTTACCTTGGGAAAAAAATGGATGTGATATTTATGAGTTGGATAAAATATTTTATTTGATAGTTACAGATTATTTGTTTTAATACGTGAATAAGTAAGAATTTCCTATTTGACATCAAATATTGTAATAAACTCTTTGAAATCTATATTTGGTGGAGTGGGAATACCATTCTGTTTGTTTTCTGATAATGGAACCAAGTTTTCGAGTGAAGAATTCAAAACATTTGCGAGAGAATACGATTTAGAGCATAAAACCTCTAGCGCCCATTATCCGAGATCAAACAGAATGGTTGAAAGAAGTATTCAAACAGTAAAAATATTTTGAGAAAATGTAAAGATTCAGGTGAAGATATAAATATTGCCCTTTTAGATTATAGGAATAGGTAAACCTATCGATCATAATTTACCTTCACCTGCAGAGATTTTTTTCCATAGGAAATTGAGAAGTATTATTATAGTTCTGATGATGAAGATTCTGAAAGTAGTATAAGTGACCAAGTTGATTCATCAAATTGCAATTACAATAATATGGAGAAGAACATTTTATACTACCAAATATGGTAGAAATGTCCGAAAACCAGATTGATTGAAAGATGCATTGTTAATTATGTTAATGATAATTTTCATGAAAGAATCAAGTTATGATTTATAAAATCATTTATATAAATAGTATCATGTTGAATATGATTGTTAAAGGGGAAGATGTGACGTAGATACTTGGGTTCCCCTCTCATCGGGAAGGGATTCTCACATATGTAAGAGAATAAAGCAGTTCTCAATGAAATCTTGTTCACTCAACACCTTGAATCTATCATAATAAACAATCAATATGCTTGAATATTTGCATAGCAGTTTCTCCACCAACCAAGGCAATGAACAGTTTTTCGATTTGTGCTCCCCTTTTGTTATTGTGAAATGACACCCTATAAACATAAAAATAAATTAATCTACAATGAACTAGAAATTGTATGAGAACTATCATGAAAATTAGTGACCGACCGAAAGTTCGGTTTCGGTTTCGGTTTCGGCCAGTTTCGGCCAAGAAATCCAGTTTCGGCCTTAGTTTCGGTTTCGGCCCAAAATGGCCGAAACTTTCGGCCGGGCCGAAGCTTGAATGTTCGTGAATTATCCTGGTCGTTTGGCCAGGAGATATAAGTAGGTATACATAATTGTCGTAGGAGTTTTTGTAATCTATCTTTGTTATGACTGAGAATTCATGAGAATTCAATTCAATGATTATTAATTAGATAACATAGGATGATTCCAAATAAGACGTGAAACTTGGAGTATGACTCTTTAGCTGTTGTTTAATCCATATTTATTAATAACTGAAAATCAACGGTTTTTGGCGTTCGGGTGATTTTTAAAAGATTTCTGAACTTATAGTACATTTTTCATCAATTTTTTCTACGTTGACCAAATTTGGTGATACTTTTGGTTTATTTTCATCAGGAAAGAATATGATATGTACGAAAAAAGCCAAACTAAGCTGTATAAGAGGTTGAAAGAGAATTAGTATGATTTTAAATGTGATATATGAATAAATAAAAATCAATTTCTAATATCAATTTGTCTGCAATTATCGAATTTCACAATTTTGTATGCCAAAATTATATTAAAAACTTGCCAAATTCCTTCTTCATTCTCTAAAAGATTTCGTTAGATTGCTTAACTAGTTTCGTTTCAGCAGATTTTTTACAAGCAACCTTTTGAGTGTCCGGCATTTAAAATAGTGGATGTGTATCAAAAGACACACCCTAACTATTTTTATATATATGCGAATAAAATTTTAAAAAATACAGTAGATTTCAGTATGAAATATAAAGTTTCGGTTTCGGTTTCGGCCGAAACTGAGAACCTGGCCGAAAGTTCGGTTTCGGTTTCGGTTTCGGCTGAAATACCAGTTTCGGTCGGACACTAATGAAAATATAGCAGTGAAAATATAACAGATATTAGTCAGCTATTAAATGGTTACTTTCAGAAAAAAAAATCTATAAAATAAAAAAACTATTATTTTGTGAATTGCTTCTGCGTTAGAAACCCAAGATATTTGTCGGAAGCAACGTATCAAATAATGTTGGCTAACAAACAATAACGAAAGAACATCAACAATAAAACAACTATTTCGTTACGTTACGGAGACTGTATCAGACTCCTTCGTCAGACACCAAACGAAAATTGCGACAATTTTCGAAACGTTACGAAATAGTTGTATTATTGTTGATGTTCTTTCGTTACTGTTTGTTTGGCAACATTATTTGATACATTGCTTCTGACAAATATCTTGTGTTTCTAACGCAGAAGCAATTCACAAAATAATAATTTAATTATTTTTTATTTATTCATTTATTTATTTATCACATTATTGATCCGAGTCGAGGATACCTATAAACTCGAGGATTAATATTAAAAATAGTACCGACATACAATTGGCTATGTGAACTGAATATGAAACGAGCAAAAACAGAGCATTATACAAGAAAGTACCGAAAAGGCGAATTAAAAAAGCAGTATCCAGTATTCTGCCTTCATGATGACTTCCACCTGTCATAACCATTCTTGAAACTACTACTACTACCATCACCGAAGTGACCTTGCATGGCTCTAAATGAAAAAATTAGGTCTCCGCGCATACGCCTTTCTTCAAAATATGTCAACCCCATAGTACAGAGTCTCTGTTCGTACGTAGGTCGATGGAAACTACAGTGAACACGGGTGGCTCATCTCTGCGTGGATTCAATAATTTCGGTGGCACCCTTCATCGAACACCACCAAACCGGAGCAGCATACTCTAGTACAGGTCGAACATAAGTTTTGTAAATTGTCCCAAAGGTTTGGTCATTACAGCCCCTGAAGGATCTTTAGAACAAGTAGGTAAGTTGTTTTGCTTTAGCTGAGATTCGTTCTATGTGAGCTAACCAGCTAAGGTCCTCCGAAACGGTAACAATGTTCACCACCGATGCCATAACGTAACCGAAGTTGCTTTTGCCTATGTGAAGTACGTGATACTTGCTTATGTTGAGGGGAAGCAACCATGTATCGCACCAGATTTTTAAGTAATCCAAATCCTTTTGAAGAGTAGCGTAGTTTGAAGTTGGGTCATTATATAATTTCACTTCATCGGCAAAGAGTGACATGGTCGATTCACATCGAAGAGGAAGGTCTGACGTAAACAGAAGAAAAAGTATAGGCCCCAGAACGGAACCCTGGGTAACACCGGACAATACAGGCCAGGCAGATAATTAATATGTACCACCGACACGCACTCGATATGAACGGTTAATACGGTTATACTTAGATATTCTTCAGAGCTTGGGAGAAAAAACCCAGAAAGGAACCATTTAATAATGAATATATCTCCCACAGTATCCTTTAATGGTAACTCGGATAATTTGGAGGATATCAAATTTCTGCAGGTGGTACATGGTACACCCAAGCTAACAAAGCAATTTGATTTGGATATAAAAAAACTGACGAATCAGTCGTCGTAATAGGAAGATGGTAGCATAGAATCTGAAGACAGTTCGCTAGCGAGAGAAGAGCAAGACAATTCATTTAAATTTAGTCGTTAATTCGAAGTTTACAGACCGTGTATGTGTCCATGTAACCGCCACTTTGAGCATGACAATATTGATTTGCCGAGAAACCTGAACACACGCGTTTTTGGCTACTTGGCCTTCATCAGTGCTCTGTAGCTCTCAACATTTTCATAGGAAGATACTGTCTGAGCTCTGTGGAAGTGGTTTCTGGATTAGTACCGTGCGAATAGGGGCATATATTTTCACACTTCAAATTTCAACTGGTGGGGAGAGGCTGAGTTCCTTTGTTATGACTATTATAAAAAAGATTATTTTCAAATAAATTTTACGACTCAACTCAAACGAGGCATCTGGCTAGCTCAAGAAATTAATATGAATCTTTATAATTGGGGCGCCAGATGGTTTAGCCAAAATGTTTAGGACACCTAAGATTTTAAATAAATTTACTCAAATCATCAAATCATTCAAAGATTCGGTTCGAGCAGGGTCGTAAGTTCTTTCTTTATCTCGACTACACTACTTTGGGAAATGGATAAGAAATTATAATACAACTATAACAATTTTCAATTTAATAGGTAATGTCAAATAGAAATCAGCAGGTAACTTTTCACAGTGGTATCCTAGTATGGTACTTATCTGTTCTACGCTGTCTAGGTAAAGGGTAGTTAGTTCTTATTCAGCTAGGTAGACTGTCTTACTTCGATCTGAGCCTTTTAACAGGGTGGTGTTTTCCGAGTTCCAATATTATTCGAAGTACCTCTCCAAACTTGGAGTGGAACTAACGGTTATAGATTTTCGTACGATTTTCTGATTCTCACCGAATAGCCACACAAAAAGGTCCTTAAAAGAGAACATAGATACATCAAAATAAAACCCAACGAACAACGTTCGGTATGCTATCTTACCCTAGATCTTCAGGGACAAAACCTGATGGTTTTCCTGAAAGTGGCGTGCCTTTATATCCCCAGCATTTGGGTAGCCGCTAACCTCGTTCAACAAACAATTCACTTATTCCAGAACAATCGAAGGTTATCCCGCTTTGAGTGGAAATCGCAAGTTGTTAATTCCCTCAACTATGAGGATTCCAAAATTGTATTGATCAAAATTGCGTCTCCTAGCACCTTTCTCTCTCGAAAAATATATTCGAATGTTGAAGACGGCACACGAATACGTTCACCATCCGGGCTCTTTATCGACAAAAAAAACATCGCGATGTAATCAGTGCTTCTCAAACAAAACCGTAACACCTTGTTTCGTCTCATAGGTGGCGTGAGTGTTAGTATATCTCTGCCCAGGACGACTACAGAGCACTGATGAAGGCCAAGTTGCCAGAAACGCGCCTGTTCTTGCTTCTCGACAAATCAATGAAATCTCCTGGGGTTAATTTGATTTGTGGGAACTATGCATAATTAGGGTAGATGCACCGGTTATGGCCACCTTAAGCAAATTTTATTCATAAATAATTAGTTAAATACTCGGTAACTTTCTGCAGGATATTTTGTGAAAATCACCAAACTTGCCTGAAGGTATTCAAAACTGATCTAGTAATGCTCTGATCATCCAAGTTAATTTCTAAGGATAAAAATAGTGGAGGAAATGTGGTGACTGCAGCCAATTATGGCCACACATGACTTCTACCTGGTGGTCGATAAATATATCGACCACCATTCTTAATTTAGGGCCACAAGTCTCTACTTATGGCAACCACTTTTCCCTATTTATAGCCACTGCGAAATTGCTAAAACAATAGCCACGCTATCTTTTACTGTAGATTTATTGCATACAATATCACATTATATATAGTTCTAAACATTAAAAAAAATATTCAATTTTTATGAAATTAGTATTACTTCTCGTATACTGCAACCGAGGCCTGAAAAACCACCTTTAATATTCGTTCGTCTTGAATAGATTGTGGCCCTGGTAGTATCCCTAGAATATCCAATTTGTTCAATGAAAAAGTGGGAAAGCCCTGTGGACAGGATCTTTGGCGCTCTTGTTCAAACTTTGACAAATCATATCTTGAAAGTATTCGTTTCTCAGAGATGGGAATTATATCAATGGATTCCTATGATAGAAATGCATCAGGAAAGAAATTGAATTCAACAAGAGTGCCAAAAAAAATCAATCCGAAACCACCAGACTGATTCTACCCAATAATGACCGTCTCCGAGATATTCATTCCTCAATCTACTATGAGAACTAAATTATATCAATTGAAACTAAGCCAATATTCCAGTTTTGTTTTAACTGGATATATTCTGAACCCAGTTTGATTAACTTACCAAAGTATATATTTCCATCATCATCATCATTATATTGGATTATCCAAGAGCTATCTACGATAGCTGAGGTTATTTCATTGGTAATTTTACATTCAATCATTCTTCGTTTGATATGTCTCTTATCTGTAGATGAGATGACAGTTATGACATGTATGAACACAGATCTCGTAGTTCATAGATACGGACGTTAATTTTCGATACAGTATTCTGTGAAATCATACAGTTACCATTTGATATTGAAATTTTGAAAAATCATATCGCCGAAAGTATCAATTTTTTAGAGTTGAAAATGTTATCAATGAATTCTTATGATGAAATATTGAATTCAAAATTTGTATGTAAAAAATATTTTTTTTTCGTTACTCCGAAACCATCAGGAAGATTTTGCCCAATAACTAACAAAGCCGAGATATTTCTCCACCAAACCTACTCTGAAAATGTCAACTGTCTAGCTCAGGGCTTCCCAAACTTATTTTTACAGTGACGCCCTTGGGACTTTGCCATTTTTGTACGACGCCCCTTAAATTAGCCCCTAAAAATATTTACCAATTTTAGTACTAGCCCACTAATTTCCCCTGTGACAATTTCGCGACGCCCCAGGGCATCGCGACGCACACTTTGGGAAGTCCTGGTCTAGCTCATTTCGTTCGAGAGTTATCGTGTCTACGGCCGGACCGGCCGGACAGAATCGATTTTGACCACGGATTTGTGATCAGTGAGTCGAACCAATTCGTTTAAGACCATTTTCATCCAAAAATTCGAATATTACATGCAGGCATTTGGGCAAATTGATAAGCACGCTGTTCCTAGAAACGAGAGCGCCAAAAATTATAAACGATTCACACTAATTTATTTAATATTTTGACGCGTTTTGTCTACATACTGAGTTCATTAAGCTACATCATACTACATTCTGAACAAGTCGAACGAAGAAAAAGATAGAATAAGAACAGAAAGACTTACTCAAGCTCAAGCTCTTCGAGAGCTTATGAGGGGTGTTCTAGGGGAAGACCTAGGAGGTTCAGTATAATAATATACAATACAATACTCATGTCAACTGAGGCAGAGAGAGATCATTACTTGTTAAGAATTCAGAATGATGAAGTCGCTGTGTTGACGAAACGATTCACAATATTAAATAAATTGGTGTAAAATATATATTATAGATTTGTATCAAGTGAAAGCCAAAGCCATTCAATCCAATTTGTTGATGACAGACGACTTTACTATGATCCAAACTAAGCTATCTTTATTAAATGGTTTCTTTCTAGGTTTTTTTCTACCAAACTCTGAAAAATATCTATAAAATAAAAAAATTATTATTTTGTAATTTGCTTCTGCGTAAGAAACACAAGATATTTGTCAGAAGCAATCAATCGAACAATGTTGCCTAACAAATAACAACGAAACAACATCAACGAAGGAACAACTATATCGTGACGTTTCAGAATTATTTGTTTCGTTGTTATTTGTTAGGCAACATTGTTCAATTGATTGCTTCTGACAAATATCTTGTGTTTCTTACGCAGAAGTAAATCACAAAATAATTATTTTTGCGCGTATGTTCTGGGGAACATCGCGTTATAGTTTTGCCCAAATGTCTGTAACTTTCGAATTTTTTGAAAAAAATGGTCTCAAACGATTAAGTTCGACTCCCCAATGAAGAATTCGAGGTCCAATTTGATTCTGTCCGGCCGGCCGCCTGGCCGGCCATTGCCACGATAACTTGAGAACGAAAAGAACTAGCGACTTGTAATTTTCAGGGTAGGTGGCGCATGCCAATACGACGGACAAGTTCGTTAATGGGCATAATCGGCCCAGCGGTTTCCGAGTAATAATTTTGTTTTAAACCAATATAAATCCGATCAAATTGAAACTTGGTGGGTAGTTGTAGAATATGAACCTAAGCACGTTTGTGAAATTTTGTGCGAATCATATGGCTAGAAAATTTTAAAAAAATTATTAAAAAATATTTTTATTGTCACGATAACTTGAGAACGGAATGAGATAGCGGCTTGAAATTTTCAGGTTAGGATGAGCACCAGAACGCGACATTTCAGTTTGTTTATGAGCATAATCGGCCAAACGGTTTTAGAGTTATAGCCATCTGAAATTTTCTGAAATTTCGTGGTTTTTGTTCCTCATTAACTCGAAAAGTACTGAACCGATTGAATTCAAACATGGTTATTAGTTGTAGAATGCCAACGCGGAAATGTTTGCAAAATTTGGTGAGGATAGCATTTGTAGAAAATTTTTAATAAATCATTGAAAATAAAAAAAAAATCTATATATCAGTAACTAATCGTTAGAAATTGATGAAATTTTGTCAGAGCCTTCATAACCTAACTCTACCGCTAAGTTTCAAGTTTTAATACCATCGGTTTAATATTGTTGGAGATTGGAGCATTCTTGTGTGAATTCAGTAGATGGGTGACCGTTGCCTCGATAACTTTCGAACGAAAGGAGATAGGGACTTGCAATTTTCAGGGTAGGTTGCGTATCCGAAAGGGAGAGTTGAGTTCGTTTTTGGGAATAATCGGTCTAACGGTTTCCGAGTTATACCCACCTGGAATTATATTTTCTTGATAACTGAAAAAATAAATATTCGATCGAATTGAAACTTGGTAACTAGTAGTAGAAAATCAACATAAAGACGTGTTCAAAATTTTGTAAGAACTGTACCACTAGAAAATTCGAAAAAAATGACGAAAAAAAAAATTTTAATAACCGTACCCCTAGAAAATTAAAAAAAAAATTACGAAAAAAAATTTGGTTCAAGCACTGACGTGAAGTCAGAAGCTTTTGCGCGTATGTTCTATTGTCCATTCTTCTGTATTGGACACCCTTAATCGAATTTACCATGGTAAATTATGTTGTCCATTCTCCTGTATTGGACACTCTTAATTCGAATTTACCATGGTAAATTCGAATTAAGTCCAATACAGAAGAATGGACAATAGAACATACGCGCAAAAGCTTCTGACTTCACGTCAGTGCTTGAACCAATTTTTTTTTTCGTGATTTGTTTTTAAATTTTCTAGGGGTACGGTTATTAAAATTTTTTTTTTCGTCATTTTTTTAATTGGCACTCTTGTTCCTCGGAACAGAGTGCTTATTAATTTACCCAAATGTCTGTAATTTTCGAATTCTTTGCTGAAAATGGTCTTAAACGATTTGGTTCGACTCACTGATCAAGAATACGTGGTCGAAATCGATTCTGTCCAGCCGGCCATCCGTCCGTCCGTTAACACGATAACTCTCGAACGGAATGAGCTAGACAGTTGAAATTTTCAGAATTTTTGGAGATAAATATCTCGGCTGTTTAATTTATGACCGCCTGTGTAGTGTAGTATGTTCCTGACTTTTACCCTACTTCTGCATTCTTGCGCATTGCGATATAAGACATCAACGACTCGACATATAGGTACCTATGTTAGAAATCCAAAAAATAAAGGTGTTTGTAATAAATTCAATAAACAATATAAATCCAGAAATAAGTATTATTTATAAGTTTATGCAACGGCGTAAACAGTTTAGTGACCCCGACGTGATTGAAGGCAGTGGAAAACATCGATCAACAAGAACAACAAATTCTTCGGCAGAATTCACCTGGAAAATTCGCCAGCCATATTGCTGCAGCCACCGTTCCCGAGGTTGAGGAAAGTGCTTTAGTTTCCTTTTATATTATTCCTTTACCTATATGCTTCCATTTGCTTACATTAATATTTACATTATATTTTTCAACTAACATCTAACTCAAAGTTTTTGACCTTTATATTTTTCGAACTTAAATATTGCAAATTTTCAGGTAAATGTGATTTCCGAAACAGTTATTTGAAAATTCAGTGATTTCCGAAGATATCATAACAGGTTATTCTCAATATCAGTAACCATTTGTTCATCGCTTCATCGCTGCACAAACGGTTCGTTATCAGCACAGATGCGTTATCAGGAATAACCGTAACGTATTCATTGTTTTGATTTACATATTCTTTGTTGTTTTTTATTCCATCATTATTTGGGTGATACGTTGTTGGCGTCGACAAAATGAGTGAATTAAAAGATTTAATAAAACAAAGGGGCAGTTTGAGAGCACGTATAACTCTTTTTGAGAAATATTTGATCCCATTATTGGACCGAAAGGATTTATCGAATTTAATTATGAATGAGCTCAATATTAGATTGAATAAAATGCGTGAACTTTCGTGTAGTTTTGAAGATATTTAGTCGAAAATAGAATTGTTGGAGGAAGATATATCTAAACAAATGGAAGAGCGTGAAACCACTGAAAACACTTGTTTCAATTTAATGGCTAAGGCTCAACAATATTGGATATTTTTCAAAATAATGCTAACGATGAATCTTCATCTAACACAAGTAACAAGACGAATGAATATAGTAATCTCAAATTGCCACCTCTGAAGATTCCACCCTTTAATGGTGATCAGAACAAATGGATATCATTTAGAGATACCTATATGTCTTTAATTCACGATAATGGCAGTATTGACAATGTCAGTAAATTTCATTACCTCATATCATTCCTGGAAGGTTCCGCATCGTCAATACTCAGTTCAGTCACAGTATCACATGATAATTATGCAGTGGCTTGGGATTTATTGTGTCAACGCTATAACAATAAACGTCTCCTAATTAACGAACATTTAAAGTGTCTTTTTGCCATTGAACCACTGCAGCGAGAATCTGATAGTGGGTTACGTTATATTTATCGATACATTGAACAAAAATTTGAGTGCTTTGAAATCTTTGGGAGAGCCTACTGAGCATTGGGATACTCTCATTATTTATTTTGCATCTTCTAAGTTAGACACCGTGACCTCAGGAAAATGGGAGGAGTTTAGAAGTAATATAGAATCAGTTGGTTTGGAAGAATTTTATTCATTTCTTCGTCAGCGATCTGTTGTCTTAGAAACTATGAATGCTAGCAAGTCTATCAAAAATATCGAAAAACGTCATAGCTTACCAAAAATGAATAGTAACAAGTCTTTTATTGCGTCTTCTCTTGATGTGTCACCGACTAAAGGGTGCCTTATCTGTAAACAACAACATAAAATATACGAGTGTTCTAAATTTAAATCAATGTCTATAGAAGAACAAATCGCTAAGATTTCTTCATTGAAACTTTGCAGTAACTGTCTTCGAGGTAGCCACCAATCCTATCAATGCAAGTTAGGTGGGTGTAGAATGCCATCGACGACATAATACATTATTACACAAACAATTACCTCTACAACAATCAATACAATAAAGAAAAGGTGAACAATCAACCTATAATACTAATAACGATATTTTAAATACATATTATACAAGTGAAAACTCGAACTTTGTGAATTCTACAGGCGAGTCCTCGGTAGCAGATCCTTCTGGCAATACTTCCATTGCTATGTCTGCTGTCTCCACCAGCTCTTCTTTCCACGGCGTTGGTCAAGGTGACAAACAATGACGAAACATTTATCCTCAGGGCTCTGCTGGACTGCGGCAGTCAATCATCTTTCATCACCCTTAACGCTCAACAAAGGTTGGGAGCCTACAAAATAAAAAAATATCATCAATATGTGTCCGGTTTGGGAAATATTATACTAAATGTGAGTGAGCATTGTAATATAAATTTGCAGTCACTTCATAGCAGCTACAATAAAGGCATAAATTGCTTCATTCTGCCTAAAATCGCGGATAATATACCCCAATGTAAATTGAGTATCGAGGTTCTAGTAGTGCCTAATTATTTGCAACTAGCAGATCCAGGATTTTACAAGCCTTCAGAAATAGATTTACTATTGGGAGCTGATGTCTTTTGGGATATACTTAAACCAAATAGGCTAAGCCTGAGAAATCAAGGTCCCATACTGCAGGAAACCTACCTTGGCTGGATGGTAGCTGGCCCCATGAGGGGGAATTCTTACGATACAAAAAACAATGCAAAAATACATTGTCATTTTTCAAGGGACATTAGTGAACAATTAGCAAAATTCTGGGAACTAGAGGAAATTCCTCTAGATAATAAAAGCTACAAAAATAATTTATGCGAAACCCTATTCAGTCAAACTACCAATCGTGAACATGATGGTAGATTTTGTGTTCAAATACCATTAAAGGAGAGCACATCAGTTTTAGGTGATTCATATAAAATTGCCGAAAAAAGACTGCTACAGCTGGAGGAAAAGTTCAAGCGCAAACCTGATTTCAAGAAGGAGTATCTCGGTTTTATTCGAGAATATGAACAACTGGGACATATGACCGAAATACGTAAGCCTATATTTGGATGCTACCTTCCACATCATGCAGTGCTAAAGGAAACTAGTGAAACGACGAAACTGCGTGTTGTTTTTGATGCTTCTGCAAAGACTGCTACGGATAAATCATTGAACGATATACAATACTATATATCGGACTGTATATCGGACTGTATATCGGACCAGTGGTACAGGACGACTTGTTCTCAATTTTATTGAGGAATAGACAGCACAAGTTTGTTGTATCAGCTGATGTTGAAAAAATGTACCGTCAGATTCTCGTTAAGCAACGAATATTACAACTCATTTTGTGGCGGGATGACCCGCTTTAGGAAATAAGGGTGTTTCGACTGATTAGACTAACTTATGGCACTGCATCAGCACCATTTTTAAGTACGAGGTGTCTTCACCAGCTGGCATTGGACTGTAGTGATGAAGTAGTCTCAAGGTCGATAAGGGGCGACTTCTATTTCGACGACTTACTATCTGGGACTGATGACCCAGCTGAGTTGCTTCATATAGTTCAATCAGTCACAGACATTCTGAAATCGGCTGGTTTTCCTTTACGAAAGTGGCGTACAAATTGTCCATCCATTTTTAAATTTGAATTGGATGCTTCTACACCAAGAGGCTTAGAGTTTTCTTCACCATCCAGTGTCTTAGGATTGAGATGGGATCCACACGACGATATTCTACGATTTTCAGTCGAACACATCAACTTCAATAAAAATGTCACTAAACGTGCGATTTTGTCCGATTCGGCTAAACTCTTTGACGCATTGGGTTTGCTAGGCCCATGTACTATCGTGCCAAAGATAATACTCCAAAAGTTATGGCTGTCCAAACTGGGATGGGACGATCCAGTAGATGCTAAATTGGAATTGGAATGGCAGAAGTTCATAATTAATTTGAACGCAGTATCGAAAATCGAAATTGGTAGACACGTACTCATCAACCAACCTATGATTGTAGAATTACATTCATTCTCAGATGCCTCTCAAGCAGCATATGGCGCTGCTATTTATCTCAGGTCGATAGATAGCTCAGGCAACATTCTCGTCAAATTAGTCTGCGCCAAAACCAGAGTCGCTCCAGTTAAACCCACAACAATACCACGCCTGGAACTGTGCGGGGCATAACTGTCAGCACGGCTGAGTTCAAAGGTTGCTAGGGCACTTCGTTGTAAGATAACCTCTTCATTTCACTGGACTGATTCTGCAGTTGTTTTAGGTTGGTTGTATTCTGAGGCTCGTGACTTACAACCCTTTGTTACCAACCGTGTAAGTGAAATACAAGAGCTGACTAAATCGGGCATTTGGAGACATGTACCAGGAGATACCAACCCTGCTGATTTAGCTTCTAGGGGTCAGAATCCTAAGCGTATGCAGTCAGCCACACTTTGGTGGGAAGGTCCACCATTTCTAACTGAGGATCCTTGTAACTGGCCTCAGACAACAAACACAAAAAATATCCTTGACTTACCCGAGAAGAAAATTGCTTCTAAATGTTTACATACTACGACCTCAATAAATTCTACCATTCCACTTAACTCTTTTATAAATTGGGATAGATATTCAAGATTCTCAATGTTGCACAGAGCTATGGCTTACGTTTTACGTTTCATCTCAAATTCACGCAGTAGGGATGTTAAACTCTCAAATTCATTATCTACTGTTGAATTAAATTTTTAACTCTCGTTTGTTGTCACTCAGTCCGTTCCTTGATGAGAATGGTATACTTCGTGTTGGTGGCCGCATACAGAACTCGGAGGTAAGCTATAAAAGAAAACATCCTGTTGTGTTAGACATAAATCATAATTTAACCAAATTGTTATTTTCTTACCATCACATTAAACTATTGCATTGCGGACCTCAGCTCTTATTAAGTGACTTGAGAAATAACTTTTGGCCTCTAAGAGGTAGAATCTTAGCAAGAAGCACTATGAATAATTGCAAGGTATGCAGAATAATGAAGGCTAAATGCTTGAATCCTCTAATGGGCAACTTACCTGCTTCTAGAGTCATCCCAGGTTCTCCATTTCAGGTGAGCGGTGTCGATTTTGGAGGTCCATTTTATATCACAGACCGCAAAGGTCGCGGTTGCAAAATAACTAAATGTTATTTATGCCTATTTATATGTTTTGCAACTAAAGCCATACATCTAGAAGTAGCTAGTGATATTACTTCTGATGTTTTTATACTATGCTTGCGACGGTTCATATCTCGAAGAGGAAAGCCTCTGCAGATATTGTGTGATAATGGCACAAATTTTGTCGGCGCAAACAACGAGATCGCGAGATTCTTGAGATCAAACAATGAAGCAATCTCCGGTTGGACAGCAAACGACGGAATTAGTTTCAGGTTTTCTCCAGCATATTCGAAATCCTCGAAATCCTGATGGATTCGAGGGGGGGGGGGAAGATGTTTAATTTATGACCGCCTGTGTAGTGTAGTATGTTCCTGACTTTTACCCTACTTCTGCATTCTTGCGCATTGCGATATAAGACGTCAACGACTCGACATATATGTTAGAAATCCAAAAAATAAAGGTGTTTGTAATAAATTCAATAAACAATATAAATCCAGAAATAAGTATTATTTATAAGTTTATGCAACGGCGTAAACATCGGCTTTGTTCGTTATTGGGCAAAACCGGTCAGATGAATTCAGAGTAACAAAACAATTTTTTTTTCCATTAAAAATATTCAAAATAAGTTTTTCTCAAGATGCAGTTTTGCCATAGGAATCCATTGATGTAATTTTATTTCTAAGAAGCTAATACTTTCGGAGATATGATTTTTCAAAATTTCAATAATGAATCGTACTTCTGTGTTTTCACAGAATGCGATAATTATTCTATCTATGAATTATTATAATATGATCTGTGTTGATACATGTCAACTTATTTTCCTGAGACATGATATGTCAAATTTTGATATTTAATGCCCATGGTTAATCCATATGATGACGGGAATGCTAATGGTAAGTTAATAATATTGAAATAAGTAATCATTAAAGGATACTGTGGGAGGTATATTCATCATTGAATGGTTTCTTTCTGGGTTTTTTGTCCCAAACTCTGAAAAATATCTATAAAATAAAAAATTAATTACTATGTGCTTTGCTTCTGCGTAAGAAACACAAGATCTTTGTCAGAAGCAATCAATTGAACAATGTTGCCTAACAAATAACAACGAAACAACATCAACGAATAAACAAATATATCGTAACGTTTCGGAGTCTATATCAGACTCCTTCTTCAGACGTCTGAAGAAGGAGTCTGATATAGACTCCGAAATAGGCATTGATCGAATTTCCAAAACATAAACCTATAATTTTGTAAGAATTGTTCAGATGTAAGTTTCGCTGTGGTGGCATATTATTTTTGACATATAAACTTTATACGGGTATTGAATATTTTATGGCAGGAAAACTTCTGAAATCATCCACCTATCGAATTTGGTTCAATAGATAATTAATATCGATGATCAGAAACAAAAAAAACTTAGAAAGCTTTACTCTGACGTAAAGTTAGGAGGTTTTGCGCGTATGTTCCATTAGCTATTCACGCCTCATGCTAAGTAGATAGAGCTGAAATTCAGTACTCAATTGTAAAATGGTGGCTTGAATGCATGTGTGGATTTTGAGCGGATTCTGACGAATACTTTCTGAAATATAAAAATTTTCATTTTTTGTTAGTGATACAATATTCCCGAAATTTCGGAAAAATGGGGTTTCAGCATTCTACAAGTAATTAACAAGTTTTAATTGGATTTGTAAATTTAGAATGATAGAGAAATCATCAAAGTTTAAGATGGGGATAACTCCGAAACTATTTGGCCGATTATATCCATTAACGAACTTAACTGTCCAATTCGGATGTGCAACCTACCCTGAAAATTGCAAGTCGCTATCTCTTTCCGTCCGAAAATTATCATGGCAACGGTCATTTATCCAGTTACTGAACTCATCCAAAGCTGCACGGATCTCCAACAATATGTATCCGATCGTGTTCAAAATCGGAACTCGGTTGTAAACTTAGGTTCTGAATGCTCTTGCGAAATTTCAGCCAAATTGGACGGATAGTTTCTGAGATACACAATTGTTTTCAATGATTTTTTTTTTAATGTCTAGTGATACGATCCTCACAAATTTCAGGAAAATTTGCGCGTTGACATTCTACAACTAATTACAATGTTTGAATTGGATCGGATTCGTATTTTTCGAGTTATTGAGGAAACGACAACATAATTTCAGATGCGTATAACCCCAAAAGCGTTTGGCCGATTATGCCTATTAACGAACTCTAATGTCGCATACGGATGAGCAACCTACCCTGTAAATTTAAAGTCACTATATCTTTCCGTTCGCCAGTTATCGTCGTAACGGTCACCCATCCGTTGAACTAAATTCAGTAGATTTACCTTTCGTCCTCGCTTTTATCAAAGTTATTATTTCAACGGAAATGAAAAAGATACCGGTACCTCCAACTTATGAGCCTGAATATCTAACGTCTGGGCTATAATCGGTATGTACAGATATAAAGTTCCAAAAAAGTAACGCAACTCGTCAATAATTCTTGTACGAAAAATTATCAAGGAAAATTAGCACCCGTCGATTTTTAATTTCGAACGCAATTTATAGTATGCCCTTTTGAATTTGATATTTCTCACCCCCTACGCCCCGCACCTCTCTACTTTATTTTATCAAATGGGTAAAGGTAATTTGATTACCTATTCAGCGATGCGGCTGAAAGTAGTTTTTGGAGCTCTTGTTACTGGTAACAGAGTGCTTATACAGGGTGAGTCTTTGACCACTGCATTAATTTTAACCAAATATTCCTCTCATCAAATGAAACACTTTTTGCGCGTATGTTCTGGGGAACATCGCGTTATAGTTTTGCCCAAATGTATGTAACTTTCGAATTCTTTGAAAAAAATGCTCTCAAACGATTAAGTTCGACTCCCCAATGAAGAATTCGAGGTCAAATTTGATTCTGTCCGGCCGGCCGTCCGGCCGTTGCCACGATAACTTGAGAACGAAAAGAGCTAGCGACTTGAAATTTTCAGGGTAGGTGGCGCATCCCAATACGACGGACAAGTTCGTTAATGGGCATAATCGGCCCAGCGGTTTCCGAGTAATAATTTTGTTTTAAACCAATATAAATCCGATGGAATTGAAACTTAGTGAGTAGTTGTAGAATATGAACCTAAGCACGTTTGTGAAATTTTGTGCGAATCATATGGCTAGAAAATTTTAACAAAATTTTTAAAAAATAATTTTGTTGTCACGATAACTTGAGAACGGAATGAGATAGCGGCTTGAAATTTTCAGGTTAGGATGCGCACCAGAACGCAAGAGCCTTCATAACCTAACTCTACCGCTAAGTTTCAAGTTTTAATACGATCGGTTTAATATTGTTGGAGATTGGAGCATTCTTGTGTGAATTCAGTAGATGGGTGACCGTTGCCCCGATAACTTTCGAACGAAAGGAGATAGGGACTTGCAATTTTCAGGGTAGGTTGCGTATCCGAAAGGGAGAGTTGAGTTCGTTTTTGGGCATAATCGGTCTAACGGTTTCCGAGTTATACCCACCTGGAATATTATTTTCTTGATAACTGAAAAAATAAATATTCGATCGAATTGAAGCTTGGTAACTAGTAGTAGAAAATCAACATAAAGACGTGTTCAAAATTTTGTAAGAACCGTACCACTAGAAAATTCGAAAAAAATGACGAAAAAAAAAATTTTAATAACCAAACCCCTAGAAAATTTCAAAATAAAACACGAAAAAAAAATTGGTTCAAGCACTGACGTGAAGTCAGAAGCTTTTGCGCGTATGTTCTATTGTCCATTTTTCTGTATTGGACTCCCTTAATCGAATTTACCATGGTAAATTATGTTGTCCATTCACCCGTATTGGACACTTAATTAGAATTTACCATGGTAAATTCGAATTAAGAGTGTCCAATACAGGAGAATGGACAACATAATTAACCATGGTAAATTCGATTAAGGGAGTCCAATACAGAAGAATGGACAATAGAACATACGCGCAAAAGCTTCTGACTTCACGTTAGTGCTTGTTTCATTTACAATTTTTCCAGATTCGGCTCAAGTAAAAAGTTATAAGCGTTATAAGATTTCACAATGTGCTAATACACTCCCGCATATAAATTATCTATGACATTGTTGGCGGACGAGAATAAGGCATGGTAACGTGGTTTACAGCTCGATTCGGGATTCCAACGCTCAGGGACGGATCCATAAAAGTAGTGAAATTTCTGGAGTTTTCCATTTTAAAACATTCAATGAAGAAATATCTCGAAAACGGTGCGTTTAAGGAGAAATGATGAAGAATAATATAATGTTCTAAAACGATGGAATATTCTTGAAATTACCCAAGAAAAACTTTATATGCTTTCTTTATGCTAATTTAATTTAGTTTTATGAATCCACGAGTCCATAACTAGAAAACCAGTAGAAGTAGAATAAAAACTGATTTTTTTTCAAAATTTCAATAGCCTGTAATTTTTACCTGAGCTGAATTTGGAAAAATGTTAAATTAAAAAAGTGTTTCATTTGATGAGAGGAATCTTTGGTTCAAATTAATGCAGTGGTCAAAGACTCACCATGTATATCAATTTGCGCAAATGTCTGTAATTTTCGAATTTTTGGCTGAAAACGGTCTCAAACGATTTAGTTCGACTCACTGATCAAGAATCCGAGGTCGAAATTGATTCTGTCCGTCCGTCCGTTAACACGATAACTCTCGAACGGAATGAACTAGACAGTTGAAATTTCCAGAGTAGGTTTGGGTGATAAATATCTCGGCTAAGTTCGTTATTGGGCAAAATCGGCCTAATGGTTTCGGAGTAACGAGAAATAATTTTTTTTTTTACATTGCAAATTTCAAATTCAATTTTTTTTCAAAATGCAGTTTCATCATAAGGATCACATGATATCCTTTTCAACTCTAACAAGCTAATACTTTCGGAGATATGATTTTTCAAAATTTCAATAATACATCGTACTTCTATGTTATCACAGAATGCGAATTCTATGTGTCTGTGATCTATCTGTGTTCACTGTTCGTACATAATAATCATATCTACCTATGACAGATATGTCAAATATATTGATTTCTGTTCTAGCAAAGTATGATTGAATGCAAAATGAACAATTATAGGATATTATAACTACCCCTACCCAATTTGCCCTTGGATGATCCATATAATGATGAAAATATATTCAGAATATCTGCAGTGAAAACAAAACCGGAATATTGGCTAAGTTTCAATTGATATAATATAATTTTCAGAGTAGATCTGAGGAACGAATATCTCGGATAAGTTCGTTATTTAATTTTAATTTAGTTTCGTTTATAAGGCAGTTCTATTATAAGAATCCATGGATATCATTCCCAACTCTGAGAAACCAATAATTTCGGAGATGAATTGTCAAAGTTTGAACAAGAGCGCCAAAGCTCCTGTCCACAGGGCTTTCCCACATTTTTTATTGAAAGATTAGAAAATAATCAATTGGATATGGTTACTCGCTTTTTGAAATCGACGAGTTTCCTGTTCAAGGACGGAAAATAATTTTAATGTACTAAATGTTCGAATTGTGCACCGTTGACTGCTTGACAATGTGCAAGCCTGTCTTCGAAATGTATTCTTCCGACTTCTCTCTGAATTTGAAGTCACAGGTTTTCCAAATTATCTGGCCGATTTTGGTAAACAGTACTCTTCAAATAGTCGAGAGGGATCAAATCTGGGGATCGGGATGGCTATTCAACTGATTCTCTCCTACCAATCCATTTCTCAGAAAATGTATCATCAAGTACCTCCTCACTTCAATTCTATAATGCGGAGGCGCACAATCATGTTTTAACTGAATATTGTCAGCTATTTTTGTGATTCGGATGAGCCAGTAGATCTAAATTTTTTCAGTAGATCCACATTTTTCCGGTAGATCTACATTTTTCCGGTAGATCTACATTTTTCCGGTAAATCTTCATTTTTCCGGTAGTTCTACAATTTTCCGGTAGATCTACATTTTTCCGCTAGATCTGTTTTTCCGGTAGATCTACATTTTTCCGATAGATCTACATTTTTCCAGTAGATCTACATTTCTCCGATAGATCAACATTTTTATTGTAGATCAATATAATCGGTAGATCAATTGAACCGGTAGTTCAACGCCATCCTATAAATTGATTACAGTGTCACCTACTGCATCGATTGGGCGCCCTCTTCCTGATGCTATTTTGAACGAGAGATCCACCGAAACACATAGACAAAATCTCATCAAAATCGGCCCAGCCGTTTTTGTGTTCCTATAAATTGATTACAGGGCCACCTACTGCATTCTATCGTGAACCTCAGACCCACTAAATCTCATTCACAAAATTTTATTAAAATTGGCCCATCCGTTTTTGAGTTTCTATAGACCGATTGTAGTGCCACCTACCAGTATAGCCGTTTCTGAGTTCCTGTAAATCGATTGTAGCGCCTCCTACCGGGTCCAATTGTGAATGTGAACCTCTTTGAGATATACCGAAACACACACACAAAATTCCATCACAATCGTTCAAGCCGTTTCGGTGTTGACATTTTACGAAAAACAGTTCTCAAGATTCCCGCCAAATCCCCCTCCTAACATAAACACACGTTTATAACGACTTTTTCAAAAAGTCTCCATTAATCCGCTTCGATCAATCCAATTATTCCCGTTAGTATTATGTATTATTAAATACCTGCAGATCTACCTAGCTATAGATCAATATTTTTACAGTGTAGATCAATGGAAAGAAATTGAAAAATAAGGTATTACGATCTGGGATTCGATTCTGAGAACTGGAATCTTAACCTATACGCTAGCGAGGCTACAAACGGGATCTTTGACTTGACGGATAAAGATTATTAACCTCGGAAAGATTATGATATTTTTCACTTTTCTGAAGAATATCACCATATAGCATATTATTTGACGATTTTCATCTCTCATCTTCACTTTCGTCATGTTTACCGTCCGAAAACGGTCCGAATCGTCATATTCAGGGTAAATAATTTTGAGCCTCGTCCATTCCATTCCTATATCCAGTTGTTGTAATTTTTTGAATGGTCGAAAATATCGAGAATTCTCCGGAAAAATTAACGTTTTTCTTAATTTTTTTAAAAATACTCATGTTTCGAAGTTTCAAACGATATTTATGCATTTCGATAAAATCCATCTTCTTCTACGTTTCTACGCGAATCCCGACCTTCTAAATTCCTGTCCCAAGGAGGAGATATTTCCGCTGATTTCCTCTTAGAACTTCAAAATCATTTGCCATGGCATACATTCAATTAGCAATATATGGAACTAGTGGCCAGCAGTCCATATTTTGGGATTCAGATGAGCGTAGATCTAATTTTTTTCTATTACGATCTGGGATTCGATTCTGAGAACTGGAATCTTAACCTATACGCTAGCGAGGCTACAAACGGGATCTTTGACTTGACGGATAAAGATTATTAACCTCGGAAAGATTATGATATTTTTCACTTTTCTGAAGAATATCACCATATAGCATATTATTTGACGATTTTTATCTCTCATCTTCACTTTCGTCATGTTTCCCGTCCGAAAACGGTCCGAATCGTCATATTCAGGGTAAATAATTTTGAACCTCGTCCATTCCATTCCTATATCCAGTTGTCGTAATTTTTTGAATGGTCGAAAATATCGAGAATTCTCCGGAAAAATTAACGTTTTTCTTAATTTTTTTAAAAATACTCATGTTTCGAAGTTTCAAACGATATTTATGCATTTCGATAAAATCCATTTTCTTCTACGTTTCTACGCGAATCCCGACCTTCTAAATTCCTGTCCCAAGGAGGAGATATTTCCGCTGATTTCCTCTTAGAACTTCAAACTCATTTGCCATGATATACATTCAATTAGCAATATATGGAACTAGTGGCCAGCAGTCCATATTTTGGGATTCAGATGAGCGTAGATCTACATTTTTCCGGTAGATATACATTTTTATAGTAGATCAATATAATCGGTAGATCAATCGAACCAGTAGTTCAACGCCATCTAACGGGTCCTGTTTTGTGAAAGTCCTGTCGAAATATGTCGAGGCGTTTTTGAGTTCCTATAAATCGAACATAGTGCCACCTACCAGATCGTATCGTGAACCTCCCGATAAATCTCCCTCGTAAGGCTTGTTTCACATGCATACGATTCCATTCGGTTCGGTTCGATTTCGGTTTCAACCGAAAACGAATGAAGGCCTTTCATACATATACGGTTCATATCAGGTTTTATGTTATCTTCCGACACGGGCTCACAATTCCAATTTTTCCGCGACGTCAGATTCATCAAAGCCATTCAAAATTGAACACATACATCTTTGAATGCATCCTATACGTCTTTAATTGATCTCTATATTTTTCGGAAGTTTCGTCCCGCCGCACTGGTTTAGATTTACAGCAGAAATCAGTCGATGCACATTTGGTAAACCATCATTTTCTCCTGAATACTGAGATAGCAATAATATCCCGAAAATATGTATGTTTATATTTCTATATTTGAACAATTCGGGAAATATTGAAAGATATCTGCTAGATTTGAGGTTAAAACCACAGAACGAGACAGAAAACATATGTAAATATTTATTACTTTATGGTTAAAACCGAAACTAAACCGTATTTGTGTGAACGCCCCGGTTGATCTGTATTCCCTACACACGAATCCAAACCTGATAGAAACCTATTCGTGTCGAGGGAGTATTCGGTGCTGTACGGTTTTTATTCGGTACCGAATCTAAACCGGAGCCCCGTTTCACACTTGTCGCCAGCGACCGAATGGAAACCGAAAACGAAACGAACCGAATGGAACCGTATGCATGTGAAACAAGCCTAACATCCAAAAAACAAACACACGTTTATAACGACATTTTTAAAAAGTTTCCCTTCATTCCTCATCGAGCAGATCTATACCTAGCTATAGATCAATATTTTTAGAGTGTAGATCAATGGAAAGAAATTGAAAAATAAGGTATGCATGCCCGATCCGAGATTCGACCCCGGGTTTTTGACTCTGAAAGCTGGAATCTTGACCTATACGCTAGCGAGGCTGCACATGGGATCTTGGGCTTGACGGATAGAGAGTATTAACCTCGGTAAGATTCTGGTACTTTTCATCTTTCTGAAGAATATCGCCACATAGCATACTATTTGACAATTTTCATCTCTCATCTTCACTTTTTGCCATGTTTCCCGTCCGAAAACGGTCCGAATCGTCATATTCAGCGTAAAAAATGTTGGAACTCATCCATTCCGTTCCTAACTGACAGTAGTCGAATTTTTTGATTGGACGAAAATATAGAGAAATCCCCAGAAAAATTAACTTTTTTCTTCATTTTATAAAATACTTACATTTCGAAGTGGGCAACGAAATTTATGCACCTCGATAGAAGCAACCTTCTTCTATAGGTTCCTACGCGAATCTCGACTTTCTAAATTCCTGTACCTAGGAGGAGATAATTCTGCCGATTTCTTCTAAAAACTTCAGAATCAGTTGCCATGACATAAATACAATTAGTAAGTATTATTATAAATGGAATTAGTTCATTCACATTTTTTTGTAGCACGAACAGTAACATTGCAAGTGCGATAATTGTTAAACTATCAATCTGAAATTTTTTTCCTTCGTGGAGCTACTTTTCAAAGGTCTCAGAATAGATTCCTATTGATAGAATTGAAAAGTTGTTAATTTCCGTTCTGTTATTAACAATTTACTTGAGTGAAACATTATAAAGCTTCAATAAACATTGAAAAAAACTTGTTTTTATAATATTACTATTGATCCGTTTTTTTATGATCAGAAGCTACTTAAAAATGATTTTGAATAATTTGTAGCTCCTATTGTTCTGAATCTCATAAACGAATGTGTCCTTTATAAGATCATTTAAATCTTTTTTTGGTTTCATAATCTTTGATGATATTCATGACTTTTAAAAAAAACATTTCTGGAAAAAGAATTAAAAATTTTTATGGCTCGAAAACGCATTTGTTGAATAACAATTTTTTTCACCACTTGTTATGAAAATTAAAGAACCATTTTTTTAATTATTATTTATCTTGGTCTTTGATATTAAAAAAAATCCAATTCTTCTTTAAATTTTCATTCATTATTTAAAAATCAATTTGTTATAAACAAATTAATTATCTCTTTGTATTTTTTTTATTTTTCTATTTTTGAATACAAAAACAACCATGTTTTATTTAAAAAAAAAACATTATTTATATATTCTATAAAACTTTCAATTCAATTATTTTTTTTTTAAATAATACATGGTCGTTTTGGTTTTTTTGAATAGAAAAAGAATAAAAAATACAAGGAGATAATTCATTGGGTTATAACGAATTGTTCATTAAATAAACAATGAAAATTCAAATAATAATCGATTTTTTTTATATCAAAGACCAAGATAAATAATGATTTAAGACAGAAAATTGTTCCTTACTTTTCATAATAAGTGGTGAAAAAAATTGTCATTCAACAAATGCGTTTTTAAGCAATATATTTTTTTTTTTGAGAAATGGTTTTTTTAAATCATAATTATTATCATCAAAGATTATGTTATCAGAAAAAATTAAGTTATCTCATAAACAACGCATTTCTTTATAACAATTTTAGAAACAATATGAGATCAAACTTATTAAAAAATATAAAACAAGGATTATTCTTCATTGATCTAACCTACAGGCGCCAGAAATTTTAAAATTTTTTATTTTCATATTTAATAAGTTTAAATAATATTTATTCATTAAAGGCCTGAAAGGGGCTAGGTTTGCGCAAGCCGGAGTACCCGTTTTCGGACGTATTTTTAACCCTCTGGGAAGAGTGCCAAAAATTATTAATCCGAAACCACCAGACCGATTCTACCCAATAACGAACTTATCCGAGATATTTATTCCTCAAACCTACAATGAAAATTATATTATATCAATTGAAACTTAGCCAATATTCCAGTTTAGTTTTTACTGAAGATATTCTGAACCCAATTTGATTAACAAATTATATATTTCTATCATCCATCATACAGATTTTATCATCATCATATGGAGCTACTACGATAGCTGAGGTTATTTCTTTGGTCATTTTGCCATATACCTAGTAGATATGTCTATTAAGTATAGTATATGCATTTTGCATTAAATTATACTTCGTTTGATATCCCCCCTTATCTGTAGATGATATGACAATGATGGCATGAAATTCATAGATACGGAGGTTAATTTTTGATCCAGCATTCTGTGAAATCACAGATTTACGATTTAATATTGAAATTTTGAAAAATCATATCTCCGAATGTATCAACTTGTTAAAGCTGAAAATGACATCAATGGATTCTTATGATAAAACCGCAAAAAAAAAAAATTCGAAAGTAAGTTAAAAATTTTTTGCTTTCCGAATCTCCGAGTTATCGTGTCTACGGCCGGCAAGAATTGATTTTGGCCACGGATTCTTGATAAATGGGTCGAAGGCCATTTTCATCCAAAAATTCTTAAAATTACAGACATTTGGGCAAATTGACAAGCATCACTCTGTCTCGGGGAACAAGAGCGCCAAAAACTGATCAATTACTATCATCCTCTCAATCATATCTTTGGTTCTGAATTGGGTTTGATTGTGGATGTTTGCAGGTGATTATAATATTGTTGATTATAAATACATAGTTTACATTTCAGTTTATTCAGAATGTTCCATCTGAATTTAGTGTGGATAGGAATGGCGAACATAGCGAATTATAAGAAGGGTTTGCGTGCAGCCGGCTATCCCAAAATTATTTGATAACCTGGTATGTAACTTTATGTCATGAACTTATGACAGTAACTTATTCGCTTCTTTATGTTTATGATATATCATTAAATATAATAACATATTTCAAGTGCAAATCTGCACCTTTCGACTCAGAGTATCTGACGGGTATTAAATAATATTTCATATTCCTCTCTCATATATTTCTGCACGTTTTGCGAAGTGGCAAACCTAAAGTTTTCCGAATCAGAAGTATGTCCTTGGAAGCCTCATTATTTCTCACGAGAAATAGGCACATACTATAACTAGTTGGACAAGCAATGGTCAGGAGTTTTGGTGCGCTTCTTAAAATTTATATCCAGAGCGGTAACCCATCCTGGTACTGAACTCGCCCTAGGTTGTTTAACTCCAGGAAAAAAATGTAGTATTTTCCCAATTTTTCAAAGCATATAAATCCGGATGAGCTTACATCTAGAACTTTGCTGTACAATATGGTTTCGAAGCTGTTACAAAATGTCAGCGATATGTGACGAACAGTTACGGAGAAATAATTTTTGGCGCTCTTGTTCCTCGGAACAGAGTGCTTATCAATTTGCCCAAATGTCTGTAATTTTGGAATTTTTGGATGAAAATGGTCTTAGACGGTTTGGTTCGACTCACTGATCAAGAATCCATGGTCAAAATCGATTCCATCCGGCCGTCCGTTCGTCCATCCGTTAACACGATAACTCTCGAACGGAATGAGTTAGACATTTGAAATTTTCAGAGTAGGGTTAGAAGATAAATATCTCGGCTAAGTACATTATTGGGCAAAATCGGCCGGATGTTTTCGGAGTAACGAGAAAAAAAAATTTTTACATTACAAATTTCGAATTAAATTTTTTAAGATGCAGTTTCATCATAAGAATCCATGGAGATCATTCTCAACTCTAACAAGCTGATACTTTCGGAGATATGATTTTTCAAAATTTTAATAATACATCGTAATTCTATGTTTTCACAGACTATCTCTGTCTGTGTTCTATCTGTGTTCACTGTTCATGCATGTAATCTTATTTACCTATACCAGATAAGTAGAATGTATCTCTCAATAATTTATAATAATCTAACAAACAAAGTATGATTGAATGCGAAATGAACAACTATACGATATTATAATTACGCCTACCTTATATGCCCTTTGATAATCCTTATAATGATGGAAACATAATTTGGTAACTTAAGAATATCTTGAGTGGAAACGAAACGGGAATATTGGGTATAAGTTTCAATTCATTCCCAAAATCCCCAATTATCCCCAAATTATATATAATATAATTTTCAGAGTAGATTTGGTGAATGAATATCTGGTATAAGTTCGTAATTCAATTTTAAATTAGTTTCTTTTACGAATCAGTTTTATTATAAGAATCCATTGATATCATTCCCAACTCTGAGAAACCAATACTTTCGGAGATGAATCGTTTCTAATTATCTTTCCAAAAATTCCTAGTCATACAATACTCACAAAATTTTGCATACGATTGAATTTAATTGTTTTGATTGAATTTCATGCAGAACATGTATCAACATGTAGGTATCTACGTCTGTACATTATAATACCCCAAACCTTAGTACTAAGTCAATATGTGGATAATCTTGTCGTAGTTTCTTCAAGCATATAAGAAGCTGGTTCATTTTTGGAACTTTCTCAACATTTCATTCCAAATAATATTTAATCGGTATATGTTTCAACAGTTCCTATAAAGCAAGGAAAATTAAGGTGGTGGGAATACCTGTAAATGATTTGCTTATGCTATTGTCATGTTCAATAACTTTGAAACTGACTCAGTATTTAGGCGAAAACAAAATTATTACAACCTGCTATAAGAATATTAAATCTGCCATGAAGAAACCTCGTAGATTGGGTTGTTGTAACTTACTCTCAATGCATAGTTTTCACAACTCATTATTAGATTAACTAAAAATATCACCCCTGAACAGTTGTTATTCATTTCTGATGATCATCATCCCTACGCTCGAATATCACTAAAATTCACAAAATCATTAGCAAACCATTACAATATAATGCAATTCGGTCAATAACAATTTCAAATATTTCTTGACTAATTCAGTGTATGTGAATTCTGTGTGAAGCTGCTGTGTGCTGTATTCAATAGAACTCAGGTGTTACAAAATAAATCCCATAAGATATTGTTTAGGTACCCATGAGGGCAAATGAATTATTGACGATAGCGGAACCATATATCTAAAGATGCCTTATGTTTGCTCGGAAAACGTGAATACTTCATCCAATATAAGTAATAGTAGCACTAGACATACTTACTAAACCATATCTCTATCCATCTCTAAATCGTTTTGGCGCGATGTTCATTTGAACAGAGTGAGAATATAAGGAGATAGCGACTTGCAATTTTCAGGGTACGTTGCTCATCCGAATATACAAATCTGATCCAATTAAAACTCGTTGATTAGGTACTTGAAGAATGCCAACCCACTAATTTTCGCGAAATTTCGTGAATATCGTATCCTGGAGTGACTTGAGGCGTAAGTTATTCGTATTCCAATTCCAATAGAATACATGTCAGATTTAAAATTTCTGTACTCAAAGACGATTAACTCGTTACTGAAGTATGTCATTGAAATGGTATGAAATGAATTCATATATTACAAAAGGTGAGAAAACGGTATACATCGACGCTTCATTCGATTAAGAGTGTCCAATAAAGGTGAGTAGGCAATATAACATGCGCGCAAAAGCTTCTAACCTCACGTCAGTGCTTGAAATAAATTTTTAAATCAATAGATTGAATACTATGCCGCAAGCGATTATACAATTTATTCCATTGATTCGTTGGAGACAACTCAAACATTATCGTATTATATTTCGGGATATACAATGTTCCCTGATTTCTGGTATTATAACACTGGAAACTGGGCAACTTTACAATTGTTTTTGCGCGTATGTTCTGGGGAACATCGCGTTATCATTTTGCCCAAATGTCTGTAATTTTCGAATTTTTCGCCAAAAATGGTCTCAAACAATTGGGTTCGACTCCCTGATCAAGAATTCGATGTCAAATTTAATTCAGTCCGGCCGGCCGTCCGTTGCATGATAACTTTAGAACGGAATGAGATTGCGACTTGAAATTTTCAGGGTAGGTGGCGCATCCCAATACGACGGACAAGTTCGTTAATGGACATAATCGGCACAACGGTTTCCGAGTAATAATTTTGTTTTCAACCAATACAAGTCCTATCGAATTGAAACTTGGTGTGTAGTTGTAGAATGCAAAACTTAGCACGCTTGTGAAATTTTGTGAGAATCGTATCACTAGAAAATTTTAAAAAAATTATCAAAAAATATTATTTATGTCACCATAACGTGGGACATTTGAGTTTGTTTATAGGTATAATCGGCCAAACGGTTTTGGAGTTATACCCATCTGAGATTTGGTTGTTATTTTCTTCAATAACTCGTAAAATATAAAACCGATCCCATTCAAACATGGCTGTCCGTTGTAGAACGCCAACGCGAAAATTGTCGCGAAATTTCATGAGGATCGTATGACTCGACAATTTTCAAAAACTCATTGAAAAAAATTCTACATATCAGAAACTATTCGTCCGACATCGCTGAAATCTTGCGGAGGCCTTCAAAAACTAAATATACCGCCAAGTTCCAAGTTTGAATCCGATAGGATTTATATTGTTGGAGATCCGAGCAGCCTTGTGAGAAAAAAAAATAGTAAAGTACTGTACCCCTGAAAAATTTTTCAAAATTACAGAAAAAAATAGGTTCAAGCACTGACGTGAAGTCAGGAGCTTCTGCGCGTATGTTCTATTGTCTATTCTCTTGTATTGGACAGTCTTAATTGAATTTACCATGGTGAACTCTATTGTCCGTTCTCCTGTATTGGACACTCTTAATCGAATTTACCATGGTATATTCGATTAAGGCTGTCCAATACAGGGGAATGGACAATAGAACATACGCGCAAAATCTCCTGACTTCACGTCAGTGCTTGAACCAATTTTTCATTCTCTTTCACATATATAAAAGATTTCAAAATGAAAATGGACGATAATTCGCAAGCGTAGCTGAACTGAAATTGCACATACTAATCATTTCACTCCGTGCAAAAACTCACTCGCAGCTAACCCAGTAACTTAAGAACTATTTTTCCTTTCAGGCTGACATGAATAACCACACTATAAGCTTCAGTACCGCCACCTAAACAACTGTTCTCAAACTAAGATCTATTGTACGATATTTCAAGGATGTAGAACTACCGCAATTATTACAATATTATTGTTTTTCCTCGCCGTTCTTACCCTGACCACTGTATGGGGAGCATTTCAGAAACGGCTCACCCTTACGAATGAAATGCCACAAAACAGATAACGCGAGATATTGGAGCAACGAAATTGCTGGCTTCTGGCCAGGACACGCATACAAATTAGGGAGAATTTCATCTGCAGCCCCCCGAATGCTGAATATCTTACTCGTGGAGAATTAAACAGGAGGTATTATCGATAGCTGTGTAGTCGGTTCATGGCAGTGACATCGTATATTGATTGATTCTGATGTACTCAGGGTATTTTGAGATTGAAATGATCGAATACCTTTGGTCAGAAGTTTGAAATCCTCCGGAATTGTAAGACATTGAGCCGTATTCATAAAACTGAAGGATATCCTTGTAAGAATAAGATGAAAGTATAAGGTTTTCAGTTGAAGAAAAAGGTAAGGGTAAAAGCATTTCCTTTGTTTCGTATTCATAATGATCACCTTATACTTGCAAGCATATCCTACAAGAATAAGTAAAGGGATGTTGGCTTGTATGTGCCGCGGCAGGTTCTAACCTATTCACTATGGTTTGTTTATAAATTGTACAGTGGACCCCTGGTAGTCCGACAAACGTTTTGAAAGGCAGTCTCGGACTATCGAATTTGTCGGAATATAGAGTACTAATACTATAGAGCCCAAGACCTCCTATAGTCCGGAAAAAAATTACCTTGTAATCCAACAAATTCCAGATCAAAATATGTAATAAGATTCTATCTGAACTACATATGTACTACACTACCCTTGTTTATAAAACTGCGTTATATAAACATGTTACTACACGACCGAGACCGCCGTATTCACAAAGCATTCAAGCATTCAATCTCCGTTAAGTCCTAACTGAGGACCTCAGTTAAGGGTAAATAAGAATCGCAACCTCAGTTAACGTGAAAATTAACTTGAAACAGGCCTGTTTCACCACCGTTAAATACGTTAACTGAGGTTGCGATTCTTATTTATCCTTAACTGATGACCTCAGTTAGGACTTAACGAAGATCGAATGCTTTGTGAATACGGCGGTCTAGGTCGTGTAGTAACATGTTTATATAACGCAGTTTTATAAACAAGGGTAGTGTAGTACATATGTAGTTCAGATAGAATCTTATTACATATTCTGATCTGGAATTCGTTGGATTACAAGGTAATGTTTTTCCGGACTATAGGAGGTCTTGGGCTCTATAGTATTAGTACGCTATATTCCGACAAATTCGATAGTCCGAGACTGCCTTTCAAATCGTTTGTCGGACTACCGGGGGTCCACTGTACAATTAATAAACAAACCATAGTGAACAGGTTGGAACCTGCCGCAGCACATACAAGCCAACATCACTTTACTTATTCTTGTAGGATATGCTTGCAAGTATCATTATGAATACGAAAATGCTTTTACTCTTACCTTTTTCTTCAACTGAAAACCTTATACTTTCATCTTATTCTTACAAGGATATCCTTCAGTTTTATGAATACGGCTCATTATGTATTCTACCAGGATTCAAATTCGTTAAATATCTAATACACGAAATTCCGCTAAAATTAGCGCGTCGGCATTCTACCAGTAACTACCGACTTTTAATTGGATTTGTATATTTTGAGTTATAGAGGAAATAACAACAACATTTAAGATGTGTAGGTATAACTACAAAACTGTTTGGCTGATTATGCTCTTTAATGGAAGTGAATGTCGTATTCGGATGCACAACCTACCCTGAAAATTTAAAGTCGCTATCTCTTTCCGTTCTCAAGTTATCGTGAGGTACATAATACCTATTTCATTATATTTTTTTTAGAATTTTCTAGTGGTACAATCTTTACAAAATTCCGCAGACGTCTTTATGTTGATATTCTACAACTGGTCACCAAGTTAAATTTCGATCGGTTATCGAGTTATCGAGAAAATAATATGGCAGATGGGTATAACTCCAGAACCGTTAGTCCGATTATGCCCAACAACGAACTTATTTATCCCATTCAGATGCGCAACTTACCCTGAAAATTGCAATTTCCTATTTACTTTCGTTCGAGAGTTATCGAGGCAACGGTCACCCATCCAGCTACTGAACTCACCCAAGGCTATTCGGATCTCCAACAATAGATCTATTCCGCTCTATTCCGGACTCATTTGGCGACACTTATTCATTGGCATTGCCTCGTTTCCTGTTGCTAAAGATGCGACTCAGTAAAAATTCCTCTCTGCGCACACAATATAGTGATTTCATGCGAGATTATCTAGAATCTAACCATATGACTTTAGTAGAGTCAACGCCTTCTGATGACTCCTCCTATTTTATTCCACATCATTGCGTTCTCAAACTCGACAGCACCTCTACTAAACTAAGAGTTGTGTTTGATGCTTCAGCAAAAGTTGCTGGTCACTCATCCTTGAATGATTGTCTTCTTACCGGTCCAAAGCTACAGAAGGATATCGCCTCTATTCTTCTCCGATTCCGTTCACATAAATTTGTGTTCACTGCCGATATACGACAAATGTATCGCCAAATTTTAATTCAACCAAGTCATCGTAAATATCAGCGAATCCTCTGGAGATTTTCGCCCTCAGAATCAATAAGGTGTTATGAGTTGAACACAGTTACGTATGGGTTATCTTCAGCTCCTTATTTGGCGCTTCGTATTTTGCGGAGGTTGGCTACAGATGAAGAGGGTAGCTGTCCTTTGGCTTCTAGGATTCTCAATGAGGATGTATACATCGATGATATTGTTTCAGGCTCTGATGATCTTCGAAAGGCTATCAATCTCAGGAATGATCTCATTTCTCTTTTGAATAAGGGTGGTTTTAAACTGCGAAAGTGGTCTAGTAATGAGCCTGGAATTCTCGAAGGAATTCCAATGGAACACCAGTTGATGCATTCATTTTCATTTACTGATGGAGAATTCTTGAAGATTCTAGGTCTTTGCTGGAATCCAAATAGTGATACGTTTTCTTTTTCAACATCTAAACTAGATTCAGCTTGCTCGAAGCGTAACATATTACCGCAACTTGCCAGAATTTATGATCCCCTGGGTTTTTTGACCCCATTAACTTTCTTTATGAAGCATCTCATACAGGTCCTTTGGATTCAGGGTTTGCATTGGGACCAGACCCCCTCTTCTGACGTCGTACACTGCTGGAATCGATGTAAATTGGAACTTTGTCACCTGAAGGATCTAAGGATTCCACGATGCATTTTCCGACAATCTTATAGCAGATGCGAATTACATGGATTCGGTGACAGCATCGAAAAGGGTTATGCAGCTGTTATTTATTTTCGTTTTATTCATTTTTCAGGACAAATTGAAACCTTTCTCATTTGCGCAAAATCTAAGGTTGCTCCAATTAAGCGTATATCTCTTCCTCGTCTCGAGTTATGTGCTGCTCTATTGTTAGCCAAACTAATTTTATTTGTAATGTCCACCTATCCATCGGCTATGTTTTCTGATATATTTGCCTGGTCAGATTCAACGGTTGCTCTGTCTTGGATCAAATCGTCACCTCATAAGTGGAAATCTTTTGTGAGCAACAGAACGACAAGAATTCAAAATCTTGTTCCCCCTGAAAAATGGTTTCATGTTAGATCAGAGGATAACCCTGCGGACTTTGGCTCTCGTGGTTTAAGTCCATTAAAATTGGTAAACTGCACCCAGTGGTGGTCGGGACCATCCTGGTTTAAATCGAATCAAGTTCTGGGCACGCCATTTAACCAAACTGGAAATTCTTCTCTCTGTTCGAAGGAAGAACGGAAAATTGTTCTGACAATAGCAGCTCAGAAATCTTTGACCGATGACCTCATATCGCAGTTTTCATCTCTTTCAAGAATTCAAAGGATTTTAGCCTATGTTTTCATAACATAAAGTTCATAAACATAAAAAAATAAGATGGCAAGTTCCATTCAATATTTTTCCTAGCGACCCTCCCTACGGAGATACGGCCAATGGACGCTACTGGAAATCCATTTTACTGGAATAAATTTTCTAAACTACTTTATATAATTTAATGAAAATTTGATTTGATGAACAGTAGTAAGGAGCTCTTAAAATACTTCCCTTAAATTTCAATCAGCTTGTTTAGTTTACCAGGGGCGGACTAGGTTGTACATTTTAATGCTTACATTTTTAATACCCTGTATGATAAGCGAGTTAAAAAAAAATATTTGGATACCTTGAACATTTAGCTGAAGAAAAGGTACTCTTATTCATTGTCGATAAAATGATCCGTTTTCAAGGTATCCAATATTGTTTTTCAGGAAATGGAAAAGAATCGACATCATTCGGGAAATACAAGAAATGAAATATGATATTATCACAATTTTCATTAGTCTACCCTAGTTTTATAAATGTCATGTTTGTACAACTAGGATAGGCTAATGAATATTGCGATAAGATCATATTTCGTTTCTTCTATCTCCCGAATGATTTCGATTCTTTTCCATTTACTGGAAAAACAATTTTGGATACCTTGAAAACGGTTCATTTTATCGACAATGAACAAGAGTACCCTTTCTTTAGCCTAACGTTCAAGGTATCCAAATTTGATTTTTTTAACTCCTTATCATACAGGGTGATACAGCACTAAAATGTACAACCTAGTCCGCCCCTGGTAAAATAAACAAGCTAATTTTAATTTAAGGGCAGTATCTTAAGAGTTCCTTACTACTATTTATCATATCGAATTTCCATTAAATTTTACTGAGTACTTTAAAATTTATTCCAGTAAAATGGATTTCCAGTGGCGTCATTTAGGAGCCGTATCTCTGTAGGGAGGGCCGCTAGGATAAATATCGGGAACTTGTCATCTTATTCTTTTATGTTTTATCTGAATCCGAGAGATTACCCACGTTTTCCCGGACACCCTGTATATTGTAATGGACAGGCAGGCCTCACTGAGAGACCTGGAATCACCCATCCAGGGTTCCCTACTGTACTGGTAATGCAGGAGTACCTTAAAGCAACTGGCTAGAAGCAATAAGGACTCTTTTCTATGGGTGGAGGGCATTGTGGTATTGAAAGAAATGAGAGGGCCGATGAACTTACGAAAGGTTCCTCCAGGGTAACTCCTGCTCGACCAGACCCTTCTGTGGGATTCGAAAAGGCCAATACAGGGCAGCAGTCCGACAATGGGCCTAATATCAGAACAACTCTCTGGAGAAGTACTCCAGGACTTGCACGGGTAAAAATACTCGTGGATTTCTCACCATCCCATACCAAAAAAAAGCACCTTCAGCTGCCACGAACAGTGCTTCGGGTAATGGTGGGACTGCCGACAGGGCACTGTCGATACAAATACCACTTGTATCTCATGGGCAGGTCAGCAGACGAAACATCTAGCATCTGTGAATCAGAAAAGGAAACTGTTGAACACATAGGTGACCAGCCTAAGAATTTCATATATGGGTGAGCCAGTTCTAAAACCTCACGACATGATAGCCAAGGTTCCGAAGGGCGTCACCAAGTATGTTAACACCATTGACAATGTTCTTGGGATTTAATAATTAAGGTCATAGAATCAAAGTTCATATCGGCTCGGCCCCAGGACCCCGTTATAATAGTTATAATGATAATGATAGTGAATGATGTATCAGAATCCAAGAAGCCTCGGAAAACAGCTGCTTCCTGGGGATCACCGGTCTTAGGTTGGCTCCGAACGTGACAGAATGCAAGAATAATCTGAAGTTGGATCCGGCAACAGGAACAAGGTCGCTTAATGGGGACGCCACAAGTGGACACCCCAGCAACACGAACAAATTTCTGTGTTATACCGAAGATCCAGACCCGAATGAGGGGGATATATGGGTGGACTGCATGGTCTGTGGTATGAGAATCACCTAGATCTCAACTTCATGACGCAGCAAAACGAGACCAGGTGAGCCATCTCAAGAAGAGAGGAATATTGCAGCAACTTCAAGAGTCAGAGCGGAGTAGAACAAGCTGAAGAGCAGTGGAGAGATGCTCCAAAACAAGAGCAACACTTGACGAATCAAAGGACTGAAGAACAGGATGAGAGGCAGGTGATTTGGTTTGATTTTTTGTCTGACTGATGGAAATATATAGCGATAAATGATTATCTCATAGATCTTCGAGAAATTCGACAGGATGGAAATCGGTCTGTAGTTTGCGATCAATGATGTGTCACCCTTTTTGAATACTGGTGTAATTTTTGAACGTTTCCAGTCTGAAGGATAGACGCCTGAGACTGCGGATATATTATAAATATGTGTTAATGGAATGGACAAGACACCAATACAGTCTTTTACCACGAAGCTTGGTATTTCATCAGGCCCCGCGGTGCGCTTGTTCGCTAACTTTTTAGAGGCACGTAAAACATCCACCTCTGTAATTCTACCAAGTCTGATGAGTGAACTATCGAAACTATCATCGGATTCCGAACTGTTATTGGGGACATCAAATACACTCGAGAAGTATTCAGCAAATGCATCAACAATATCTTTTGGTTTATTGAATCTGTTATTGTCATCAATCATCACACTAGGAATGCGAGAAAGACCCTTGCTATCCCGTACAAATGACCAAAACTTTGATGGGTCCGCAACTATTTCCCGCTCTGAAGTACTTACATAATTTTTATAGGACGAATTGATCTTCAATTTGAGTAAACGCCTGAGACCTTTATACCTCAATAAATTGAAGTTACTGTTGTATTTTCTGAAGCTACGTAAGGCAGTTTCTTTTAGATGGATGATATTTATGATCTCAGTGGTGTACCAAGAAGGAAAACGCCTCTTTCTAGCGACTTTGACTGGCACAGTAAGCTCAAATATACTATTAAGAATGGAATAAAATACTGCGCAAGCCAAGTCAGGATCAGTCTCATCCATGACAGGAGACCAATCAGCTTCCCATATGTAACGGTACATGTCTACAAAGTTAGCTTTTGAAAAATTATATTTTTTAGTAATATCACTGGAGCTGGGGACAGCGAAATTAAGATTTTCCTGACGTAGCGATGGACGAAATGTGAGCTCTATTGGCGGATGATGTGCATCCTCCGCTACAAGTGAATAGTCTGATCTAGTGACTTTACATTCGATATTAGAAAACAGCAGGTCCAACATTCTACTATTAAGATTCAGCACATTGTTAAGTTGTTGTAATTCTAGAGTCTGCGAGAACATATCTAGTACCATGGTGCGATTATCAGTTAAAGAATTTTCTATATATTTAGGGGCATTGAAATCACCCACAATAATCACCTTATTATCAAGTAAGATATGACATGATGACATTCACTCAAAAAGTTGTTCATAGGTGTAAGGTACTTGCCACGCATGTCATGTCTTCAACATGCGAGAGTGGGGAACATCAGTATGTAGATGAGAGCGATGTAAGCAGATGTACCTGATGAATATTAAAGACATAAAATAAAAAGTCGAAGTGAATTTATTTTTATTTTACCAAGAAATATGACATGGCGCAGTCGGTAGAGTGCGAGCAGAATAGACTACAAATGACTAGTATTAAAGTGCCTTCTGAATTGGATTTGAATGGAAATCATGCGGACGATTGGAGATTCTTCAAACAGAAATTTGGACTGTACCTTAAGGCTTCGAAGAATGAAGATGAAGATGAGGACTTCAAATCGGCATTGTTGCTGAATTGCATAGGAGACAAAGGTTTAAGAATTTTTAATACCTTTGAATTTGTTAAAATTGAAGATAAAAATAATTACTCGAAAATTCTAGAAAAGTTCGACGCATATTTCCTGCCAACAAAAAATGTAACATTCGAGCGTCACATGTTTTTCATCAGAGATAAGAAACCAGGTGAAACCATCGATGAATATGTTACGAGTTTGCGTGAATTATGTGCTACTTGCGAATTCGGAAATTTGACAGACAGTCTTTTGAAAGACAGGCTAGTTCAAGGCATTAGGGAGAAAGCTGTAAAAGATAGGTTACTACGTTCAAAAGAATTGACTTTGAATAAAGCTATTGAAATCTGTAGCTGTAGAAACGACACAGCAACAATTGGAACACCTTAGCGGTGAAAAGCA
This sequence comes from Halyzia sedecimguttata, assembly GCA_937662695.2. Classification (NCBI taxonomy): domain Eukaryota; kingdom Metazoa; phylum Arthropoda; class Insecta; order Coleoptera; family Coccinellidae; genus Halyzia; species Halyzia sedecimguttata. The sequence goes on along the minus strand of OW569417.2, from coordinate 64,123,580 downwards.
TACAAGAAGTGAAACAGTCAACGAAGTTTTCAATGTAAACAATCAACAGCAGAGATTCATTCCTTCTCAACATCGAGACAGAGGATCTAGGCACTCTGGAATAAGGACAAATAATTTCAACGATCAACATAAACAGAACGTAAATAAGAAGAAACCAGGTGAAAGAAGAGTATTTTATGGACAGGGCTCAGAACGTCAAAAGTTTAATAATGGTAATAATTATGGTAATAATTGTTCAAGATGTGGGTATCGACACAGTGCGAACAAATGCATGGCTTCAGGTAAAATGTGCAATTATTGCGGAAAACTAAATCATTTTGAGAAAATGTGTAAGTACAAAAACAATTTATCTGTTCGAACACTTGATGTCGAACAAGATAGTGAAACAAGTGAATTTTATATTGGAGTAATTAAAGACTCATCTGATTCAAGAAAAAAATCTTGGTCTGTAGATTTGTATGTAGAAGATAAAAAAATATCATTCAAAATCGATACAGGTGCACAGGCTAATTGTTTACCATTATACATTTATAAGAAACTATTTCCTCATAAAACATTAGAAAAAGTATCAAATTGTAAACTGACGACATACTCGGGGGAATCTTTAGTGATTACTGGTAGAATTGATTTAAAATGTATTTATAAAAGCATATCATATAATTTACCATTTTATGTAACAGAATGTAGAGGACCTGCCATACTAGGATTGGATGCAATTGAGGAATTGGAAGTTGTAAAAATGGTGGCTGGTGTGGAGATGGTGGATATCATGAAAGCATATGAGGATGTTTTTAAAGGAATAGGCAAAATGCCAGGTAAATATTCTATAAAAGTTGACAAGAGCATTCAGCCAACAATTCATGCTGCTAGAAAATTCCCTCATAGTATAATGAATAAATTAAAATGTAAATTAAAAAAGCTAGAACAAGAAAATATTATAAAAAGAGAAATTGGTCCTACTGAATGGGTGAATTCTTTGGTAATAGTAGCAAAAAAAGGGGGTGATGATTTCAGAATTTGTATGGACCCTTCAGAACTAAACAAAGCAATTCTTAGGGAGTATTATCATATTCCAACTTTTGATGATATTACAACTAAACTAAAAGGTTCTAAATACTTTTCGGTATTAGATGTAGCAAATGGGTTCTGGTGCATAGAATTAGACGAACGTAGCTCAAAATTATGTACTTTTAACACACCATTTGGCCGGTATCGATATTTAAGGTTACCTTTCGGTATTAAAAGTGCCACTGAAATATATCAAAGAAAAATGAATGAAATTTTTGAAAATCTAGACGGAGTTCAAATATATGTTGATGATTTGTTAATTTTCGGACGAACTAAAGAAGAACATGATGAGAGGGTGAAAATGGTGCTACAAAAAGCCAGAGAAGTAAATTTAAAATTCAATAATAGTAAATGTAAATTGGGACTCAGTAAAATTAATTACATGGGACATCTAATAAGTTCAGATGGTATACAGCCAGATCCTGACAAAGTTCAATGTATCAAACAGTATCCTATCCCAAAAAATGTTAAAGAATTACAAAGTTTCTTAGGTATTATTAATTTCTTACATAAGTATATCCCAAACGTAGCTGAAATAACCGCTCCACTGAGACAACTCTTGAAAAAAGAAAATATCTTCATGTGGGATTTAAAACAACAAGAAGCATTTGACAAACTGAAAGAAATGTTGAGTATTCCTCCAGTCTTAAACTTTTATAATCCTAATGAAGAACTAATTTTAACTGTAGATGCTTCTAAATTCAGTTGTGGTGCTGCTCTTATTCAAAATCTCAAACCAGTAGCGTATGCGTCAAAATCGTTAAATAATTCTCAACAAAGATACGCCCAAATTGAAAAAGAATTACTCGCAATTGTTCATGGTTGTAAAATATTTCATCAGTATATTTATGGTAGACTAGTTATAGTTGACACAGATCACAAACCATTATTGGGAATCTTTAAAAAATCTTTACATGAATGTCCAATGCGTATGCGAAGAATGTTACTTGATCTTCAATTATATGATTTAAAATTAGTGTTCAAACCCGGTCGTGAGATGTATATAGCAGATGCACTGTCTAGAATAGCAATTCCCATTTCTTGCGAAAGTGATATTAATCTTGAATATGAATTCCAAATTGATTTTGTAAAAAAGAATATACCTATGAGTCGTGAAATGCAGAGTAAATTCAAAATTGAAAGCTCAAATGATGAAGAGATGAAGTCTCTTAGTAATTATGTGAAGAATGGATGGCCTTCTGAAAAACGTAAATGCAGTCTGTTGGCCAGACCATATTGGAATTACAGATATGAATTGGTATCGATAGATAATATTTTGTTTAAATCTGACGCAATAGTAATACCCAAAAAGTTCAGAAATATAGTTCTTCAGAAGTTGCATATAAGTCACCTAGGCATAACTAAAACAAAATTAAGAGCTAAGGGATCAGTATTTTGGGCCAATATTAACAATGATATTGAGAATTTAGTTTCGTCATGTGCAGTTTGCATCAGATATTCCCGAAGTAATCTCAAACAACCACTTACTCCACACCAGGTTCCAGCATATCCATGGGAAAAAATAGGTACCGATCTGTTTGAACTGAAAGGTAAATTATTCCTTATTGTCATAGACTATTTTTCGAAATTTTTTGAAGTTTTTGAGATACCTTCTCTGAAATCAGAGGCAGTAATAAAAATAATGAAGAATTTATTCTCGAAATATGGTATTCCCAATGTTGTTTTTAGTGACAATGGTGTTCAGTATAAAAGTGAATTGTTCAAAAATTTTTTCAATCTTATGGATTCATACATGAAACATCGAGTCCTTTGTATGCTCAATCAAATGGCTTGGTTGAACGGAGTATCCAAACGGTAAAAAGTACAATGAAAAAATGCATTTATAGTAATAGCGACATAAATCTGGCATTACTTGAACTAAGAAATTTTCCAATAGATAACAATGTTCTATCTCCATCAGAATTATTTTTTGGAAGAAAATTGAGATCAATTTTACCAATTAAAAGCAATAATTTGAGACAAAGTAAAATAAATTATAAAGAACAAAGGAGTTATTTAATTGAAAGGCAAAATATACAAAAAAATTATTTTGACAAAAGAACTAGAAATTTGAAACCACTCTCAGTTAACCAAAAAGTATTCATACAAGATGGCAAAGTATGGATACCAGGCATTGTTTTAAGAAGGTATAATGAACAATCATATCTGGTTAAAAAAGAAACTAACAATAATGTACTTCGAAGGAATAGAATATTCTTGAAACCTGTTGGACAATTTTACTCTGAAAATGTACCTGATTATATAGATGTTACTGATGATGAAGATGAACGTGAAAATGTAAAAGAGGAATTTTCTGCATCAGCATCAGTAAATTGTGATCAACAAATTGCAAGGTCTAATCAACATAATTTATCAGTTGATTCCGAAAATTCTTCTTATGACCAATCTCTGAATGAGGAAGATATAGCAAATTTTCCAAATTCAAATAAAAGGAGAACTATTTACCAAACTCGTTTTGGAAGAAAAATTAGACCACCAGAAAAATATTAAAATGATTATGGCTAATATTATTGTACAGATTTTGTTGGCATCTATCAATAACTGCTTGGGTAGAATATTATTTTTTTTTTGATTATCAGAAAATGTATTGTATATATATTGTGCATTCTTTTGTGAAAGGGTAAGATGTAAGGTACTTGCCACGCATGTCATGTCTTCAACATGCGAGAGTGGGGAACATCAGTATGTAGATGAGAGCGATGTAAGCAGATGTACCTGATGAATATTAAAGACATAAAATAAAAAGTCGAAGTGAATTTATTTTTATAATACCAAGAAATATGACAATAGGTTATAATATTAGTTTGAGGTGGAACATACAATACCAAAATAACCAGAATACAAGGTCCATACTTAATTTTACATGCTACCATATCGACAGCAGAGGTGAGAGTGGATAGCTCCGCTAAATCGACCATTTCCACACAGAACTTACTAAGAACTGCCACAAGTACACCACCACCCCTCGACACATTTGTAGCCACGAGGTTTCTGTCACATCTAAAAACATCATAGGAAGCGGGAAATAATTCTGCTTCGCATACACCATCCTGCAACCACGTTTCAGTTAGACACACTACATCGAAATCACTGCTTGACACCATAGATTTAAATTCATGAGTTTTTGAGTTAAGGCCACGAACATTCTGATAACATATGTTCTCATTGGAATTACCATTGGGGGAGTTTAGTTTAAAGATCTTATAACCGGAATACCTTTCACGAACTTCAATCCAACATTTTCACCTGCAGACCTTCGACGTTCTAATTCTGATTTGATCTTATTGAAGTAATCTCTCTGTTTTGGAGTTCTATCGGACGAGATGAACACATTGAAGTCACTCTTGAACACTTTAGATTTAGCCAACACTGTACGTACATGTTGATTATTAAACATGACGAGTTTTATAGGTCTGTTCTTATTTTGGCCCGACGTCAATTTGCCTGAACGTTTTATATTAGATGGCTCGAGTAAAGGAAAATTAGGCAAAACTGACCGAACCATATCATTGTTAGCTTTACAGTCATCAGCAGCTCTTTGATCGTTAGATATATCGTCTTTTTCCTCCGGTAGACCGTGCACGATGACATTATTTTTGCGTTCCTGACGTTCTTCAAACTCCAACAGCATCTCTTCAAAACATTCATCATTTATCCCATTTTCTTGCGGGATTGACGAAAGGGCCCGTACAGATGATCTAAGCTGCTCTATTTCCGCTTGTAAGGAAGTGAGAACCGTTTTCAGTGATACAATATCATCACCGATACTCTCGCATCCAGAACAGCTCCATGCAATAGATTTCTTCGAATTAATCATCCGAATTTCAGAGGTATTTAAACCAACACATGCACCTCCGAAATCATTCTTACAGATAATGCATGATAAGATTTGATTGTTGGCATATTGTTTATTACAACAATGACACGATATTTTATTAGTCATCTTAGTTGACGCCAGATCGATGTTATCGATACTAATATGCAAGCAATATGGTGCCAACCCTGTGTAAAAATACTCCAAAATCTCACCTGAGATTATGTACTCTGAACGTTCTAACGGCACAAATACACTCCAGATTCGGAAGTTACATACACCAGGATTCTCCCGGTATTTTCCTCTTTATTCAGACCAGTAATTTGGTAAAAATTTAGTTTGTTTATCGTTGATTTCTATGCGATATATTCAGAGCTCGATTGTGCACACCACATTCACTTCGCGTGTTGTCTTTGATACAACAATGTCCGGGAAAAATAAAGTGTGTGCTATGAACAGCTTGGGGTCCCGATGGTAACTCACTATTTCGTGGTAGTAAACTGGACAGTGAATGAAGTTATTATCAAAACAGTTAACCATCCAATCCTCCATAATAATTAACCTAATAATCTTATGTTTAGCCACTAGATGTGTAACACCAGTATGTGCTTATTTTTGAATTAAACCCAATTGAATACATTCACAAATCATAAAATAAAATCAACACGCTAAACACAACGAGAGACCACATCACTCGAACAATATCTCAAATTGTTGATTACTTTTTTAACCGCCATTTTGAAAGTCTTAATCCTAGTGCAATACCTGACTTACAGACCAAAGAACTAGCAAAGAGATAAGACAGCCACAACTGAAGACACTACTCGACAATCACATGAGTAAACAACTGCTCTCCATGTATTTCAGGAGTTTGAAGATCAGGGCCTGTCGGAAGAATTATCCTTCGCCTTTTTGAAATCAGCTGGGTTCAAGTCAGAAACCGAGAGATTTATTTTGGCTTGTCAAAATGGGGTGATAAATACAAGATGGTATAAAAAGAACATTATGAGATTGGACACCCCAACATCTTGCAGACCATGCCACAGCCAGCAGGAAACTTTTATGCACATTCTGTCTGCTTGCAGAGTCCATACTCCATCAGGATGTGGAAAGACACAATGCGGCACTCCGAATTCTCTAATTACATCTGAGGGAGGTTTATGATATAGACAACGAACCAGTGCTACCATATGTACCTCTGGAGATTGAAACAGCTGTTGAAAATGACATAGCTTGCATCCAGTGGAACTATGGTACTCCAACAACTTGGCAGATCCACGCCATAAAGCCATAAAGTTCTGCTGGACAAAGAGCTGAAGGAATTGTTAGTTGCCGAATTTTCCTCACCTGTCGAGAACAATGTGGTGATGATTGCAGAAAACAAGATGGATGAAATACCAGGATAATGTTCGAACTAGGGATCCTGTATCCAAGGCATAAAGTTAGGATGTTCGTACCTATCATAGGATATCTAGGCGCAATTAGAGCGAACTACTTGACGGAATTGAACCTATTCCGGCCTATGTAGGTTTTGGCACACAGACTGTAGAAGGCAGTGTTGGTCGGACCACTTCAAGTCATCAGGTCCCATCAACTGTGAAAGCCACTTGCAACTCATGTTCTTGAGGGACGCTGTAAGGGCAAGACGAAGAACTACTCCAAGAAACGTTTGAGAGGTTTTTTAGTGAGTAACTTAACAACAACTGGGGTCTGACACTCCTGAGAGATCGAACCCTATCGGGGTAATCCTGAAAAATGTATTTCCTCTCACGTGGAAAAAAAAAGTGTGTAAATCAATACACTTCATCATCAGTACGAGTAAGTAAACGACCGCGTAGGAAGAACCTTCGCTGACCCCGAATAATAGAGGATACATCAATAGTTCACTATTGATCCCAGTCAATCAGAACGGTTGAACGCGTGGTGGATTTGCCGGGAATTTTAATTTACTGCATAATTATAGAAACTATTCAACACAGCACAACTTGTAAAACTAAATTATATTTGAGATGACGGAGTATTTCTAAGTTATAATTTGAGTGATGTGCAAGTAGCGAACGAGTTGTGATTGACATTACTTTCAATGCCCGTGAGTACTTTATACTCTTTGAGACTTGTTCAGTGGTTATTGTAGCCTACTTTATTTGAGATTTTCCGATTCGTTCTTGAATTTTGATTGATTCGGTAATGAAATTTGGTTTTCTTTATTGAAACTTTATTCATTGACTCGTATTTCGGTGACGGATAAAAATCTAATATGTGCGGACATATGTTTTTTCTCCGATGAGATAGCGATCCGTTTTATATTTCATGATAAGTGATTGCGATCCACCCGACATATAGTAAGACAAAATGAACGGCGAAAGGTGTAGCCGCTGCAAAAAACAATAAGGAAAGCACTTGTTTTTACTCTGTTCCGTCAGTAGAAAGCACTTTGGCGGGTGGCAGTTATAAATGCAAGGAAATTTATATCGAGGAATTGTGTAGTCTGCAAAGATGTTCGCTCAGATTTTGATCCGTTGAGGAGTATTATTGTATCCTTACAACATAAAATCAATGAACTGAAATTGAGTATATGTAATGTCCAATCTTCTCCAAGTGAGCATGTTTGATTTTATGAGTCATTCGAGGATATGCTGAGTGAGATGGAGGAGCGACAGCGACGGAAGGTTAACGTGACGGTTTTTGGTCTTCGAGGGCAGCCAGCAGGTAAGTGAGGATGCTGCAGTAGCAGATTTGATGGCTGTTGAAAATATTATTATTCTCTGGGCTTGAGTCGTGATCGACGAAAAGTTCGTTTTTCTCTGGAAGGAGCTGTTTTTTCATCAACAGAATTCGATCACATTAAGACTATGATTAAGTATATCGATATTCAATGAAAAAATCCACTTCAGATGGGATCCTATAGTCGAAATTTCAACCCTTACTACAAAAAGCTCTGTTATTCCTTTCCCAGAAGGAAATGTTTTTCCATCATCAGATTTTGATCGCTTTTAATCACTCGAGAGCCATGGCAGATAGGTATAGGGAATTCTATTTATGATTCGAGGAAAAAAGCATAGCATCGTATTTGATGAGTTTTTGTAGTTTTGGGTGTAGACGTATTTGAAATAATGATTTCCCATATTTCCCATATATACGTTACGCTTCGTCTTTGAAGATGGAAACTTTGTTTCCGAAACATATGTCAGACGAAAAAACTGTAGTGGACAAGAGTGTAGTTACTTTTGTAATGCTTTTCCCACCAGACCAGACTCTGGCTAAAACCAACATTTTTGAAGCATATGATTTTCAATATCTATATTCTTCTAATATACGGTTTCAAATAATTACCCAGTATTATTCATGCACAAGAGAAACAAAACACTTGAAAATATTAGGATCCGATGGAAAACCGTTGGCAGAAACAAGAAGATGTGAAAGGGAAAAACACCGCCTTACGAGTGATGGCTGAAGCTGCAGAAGCTATATAGTAAAGAAGACTGTTTCGTTAAAAGGTAACCACAGCTGGTTCTGAAACAACAATATAAATGGTGAAAATATTTCTTGTTTTGGGCAGAAAAAGCCTAGCTTGGTAGCCCTTTGAATCATCATTCAATGAAACTATCTACTCTCTCTCTCTCTCTCTCTCTCTCTCTCTCTCTCTCTCTCTCTCTCTCTCTCTCTCTCTCTCTCTCTGTCTCTCTCTCTCTCTCTCTCTCTCTCTCTCTCTCTCTCTCTCTCTCTCTCTCTCTCTCTCTCTCTCTCTATATATATATATATATCTCTATCTCTCTCTCTCTCTATTCCGGCTGCGATAATTCGATCTATCCTAATAAATGAAAATTCAGTAATAATCGTGGCAGATAAAATTCACGAGACCAAGGAATACCTCCAAGATAATTCAGCCTCTCTAGTGCAAACAATGGAAACTCGTTAACGCTGGAGATTGCTATTTCCAGTTGAAAATGTATGCCTTAGTGGAGGACTAAACAACAACCGTAGAGCCATATGATATAATGGAATTTAAGGGGGATTATAATGAATGGCAAGTAATAAATACCTCCGTCTACCCCTACATACTTTTGACTACTTGAAATTACTTCGCCGTCGCTGACCTTCATAGTAGGCACGGCTGTTTATTATATAGTGTCTAGGCATATTAAACTGTAAACTCTAACCTGGGAAATTGAGATTGTTGAACAATTTGGGTAGCTGCAGCGAATATTTTCTGGATGACTTTCAGCCCTATTGTATTACGAATTAATGCATTCGTTTAGGTGTTTCAGATTTTTACGAGATTTCTGTATATTTGCATTCCGCCTTATTGTATACGAATATTAGGAGAACGCTTTCTCGACATGTCAGAAGCTTTAGTGCGGTTCTTCATTTGATGATCCATATATTTGACTGATTTGTAACTCCGTGCACTACTGGTCTGGTTATTAGAGATCCGTTGTTTCAAGAGAACCAGTCCTCGAGTTCCATTGATGACAATATATACAGGGTGAGTCTTCAAATCAACAAGTCCAGAGCGTTCCTGCCGATAGGGTCTTCATAATGGCTTCGTATAATCAATGTACTTATGCATACTCGTACTCGTATATTTCACAAGTCAAATAAACCCCACGGGATTTCATTGATTTGCTGAGAAGCAAGAGCAGACGCGTTTCTGGCGTTTCTCGATATATTAACAACGGTATCGCCACTTTTCATTATAATTTTGAAAGCGCTGAACAGCGTTCATGGCATTAGGTTTATTCCTAGAGTGGCTGAAACCGTACACTGAACGGTTTCAGCTCTGTGGGACTCGTATCCCGATTGAAATTGAGCGAATGGTGGCATGTGATTTCACGCTTCAAATTCTTACACCAGTAAGAATTTGAAGCGTGAAATCACAGCCTTTCCCCACCAGGGAAAAGGCTGAATTCCTTGTTTTGTCTCACAGGTGGCGTGGTCGTTTATGTATAATCGACCAAGCTGGCTCTGAGAGGCTTACCACGGTTGAGTTCAGTTGAACTTGTTGGGAAGATACGGAGTACTTATGAAGGCCAAGAAGACAGAAACGCGTCTGCTCTTGCTTCTCGGCAAAGCAATGAAATCCCCTGGGGTTTATTTGACTTGTGAAATATATGCATAAGTATATTAATTATACGAATCCATTATGAAGATCCTATTGGCAGGAACGCTCTGGACTTGTTGATTTATTAACAACGGTATAGCCATTTTTGCGCGTATGTTCTGGGGAACATCGCGTTATAGTTTTGCCCAAATGTCTGTAACTTTCGAATTTTTTGAAAAAAATGGTCTCAAACGATTAAGTTCGACTCCCCAATGAAGAATTCGAGGTCAAATTTGATTCTGTCCGGCCGGCCGTCCGGCCGTTGCCACGATAACTTGAGAACGAAAAGAGCTAGCGACTTGAAATTTTCAGGGTAGGTGGCGCATCCCAATACGACGAACAAGTTCGTTAATGGGCATAATCGGCCCAGCGGTTTCCGAGTAATAATTTTGTTTTAAACCAATATAAATCCGATGGAATTGAAACTTAGTGAGTAGTTGTAGAATATGAACCTAAGCACGTTTGTGAAATTTTGTGCGAATCATATGGCTAGAAAATTTTAAAAAAATTATTAAAAAATATTTTTGTTGTCACGATAACTTGAGAACGGAATGAGATAGCGGCTTGAAATTTTCAGGTTAGGATGAGCACCAGAACGCGACATTTCATGTCCATTCGAATTTACCATGGTAAATTCGAATTAAGAGTGTCCAATACAGGAGAATGGACAACATAATTTACCATGGTAAATTCGATTAAGGGAGTCCAATACAGAAGAATGGACAATAGAACATACGCGCAAAAGCTTCTGACTTCACGTCAGTGCTTGTTCATTATTATTTTTGAAAACGCTAAACAGCGTTCATGGCCATGGGAAGATACTGTCTGGGGTCTGTGGGACTCGTTTCTCTATTAAAATCGAGCGAATGGTGGCATGTGATTTCACGCTTCAAATTGTCACTGGTGGGGAAAGGCTGAATTCCTTGTTTTGTCTCGCAGGTGGCGTGGTCGTTTATGTATAATCGACCAAGCTGGCTCTGAGAGGCTTACCACGGTGGAGTTTAGTTGAACTTGTTGGGAAGCTACAGAGTACTGATGAAGGCCAAGAAGAAAGAAACGCGTCTGCTCTTGCTTCTCGGCAAATCAATGAAATCCCCTGGGGTTTATTTGACTTGTGAAATATATGCATAAGTATATTAATTATACGAAGCCATTATGAAGACCCTATTGGCAGGAACGCTCTGGACTTGTTGATTTCTTCACAACGGTATCGCCATTTTTCATTGTTATTTTTGAAAACGCTAAACAGCGTTCATGGTCATGGGAAGATACTCTCTGAGCCCTGCGGGACTCGTTTCTCGATTAGAATCGAGCGAATGGTGGCATATGATTTGACGCTTCAAATTTTCACTGGCGGGGAAAGTGGTAGAAAGCTGATGTGAGAGGGTCAGCCTCAGTCTTAACCACTCAAAAACAGTTATTATACCGTTCATACTAAAAAGGAATTTGGATGCAATTAAAGCTCCCAAACTCGCGGGTCACCAACTAAACCTGGCTGATGAGGTGAGCTACCTGGGCCTTATGCTTGATACCAAGCTAACCTGGAACGCACTACTCTTAGCAACAGTTGCCGATGGAAAGTAAACCCTCATCTAGGAGGATTTACACTGCTCTAGTGGGGGCCTCCCTCACATATGCTGGTGCTGTGTGGTGGACAAAAATGAACCAGAGCAGGGCCATTAAAGAGCTGGTGATAGTTCAGAGACTGGACTTGCTTTGTGTTACTGGAGTAGTGAAAAGTACTCTGCGGCTGTGGAGGTTCTCACAGGATTTTCTTCCATTCACCTTCTGGTGAGGTCTAAAGCGAGGCTGGCGAGATTGGGGGACTTCTTAGTCGCCCGATCCTGAACATGGTGAGCTACTGGAGCCCAGTAACCCACAAATTTGATCCTTCCTTCAAGCTGGGGCTGAACCCCCCGCGGAGGGGGAGAAAACACTGCACAGTGAACTAACATGATTCCGTCAGGTTCAGTGATGGGCGGACGCTCTGGAGCTGGAGTGTATGGGGCTGCATCCAATGTGAGCAATTCGATGTCCCTTGGTCAATGCACCCCTATATTCCAGGCGGAAGTGGTAGCCATCAATACATGTGTCGTGGAGAATATGCGCATGTGCTATTCCGAAAGGAACATACGAATTCTCTCGGACAGTTTGTCCTAATGTACATTCCTGTCTATTCATCGCCTAGTTTTGAGGCCCTAGTTCTACCTTTGGAGCATACTCAGACATTAAGCTGGTGGAAGAGCTACTAGGGTCTTAGGGACCCATATTATGATCTTCATCGCTCTGATAAGGTACTTTTAGAGTGATGTCCTTGAACGGGTTACAGCGAGATACAGCTATGCCTCCGAGTCACCATTGCTAAATGAATGACAAGAGCCCTGGCCGCATCGTGTTTAATATCATGAAGACGAGGTAAATGTCCCTCAGTTTTTAGGAGATTATCCGTTATTTCGGATTGTTATTTTCGTCTCGACCTTGGACCACCCGTTTTCCGGAAACGTATCGCTCACGATGGCTTTTTGAACAAACCTGAGGTCTCCTTGAGGGTAGGCTTGCCCTCACCAGATTGGGCTTCTTGTTAGCAGCCACACTGTAATGTTGGAAATACCAACTCCAGATGAGCCTCGTTGATCTATATTCTTAGGTACTGGTGGTTTAGGGTTATCCTCGTCCCTTGTGCCCAAGGCAGAGACGTCCCCAGCCCTGGTTGAACTCGTCGGAATAAGCACTGAAGTGCCCTCCTTAGAGAGATGTTTTTGCGGTGCCTGATGTAGATTTCTCCTCTGTCGAGCTTGGCCTTCACTAATTACTGCTTTTATACCCCAGACATTCTAGCCGGCTTGATGCCAGCTTTTGGATGTGTGTGGTGAGCGTGTTCACTTTGGTAGCGGAATGGTCCTCCTCCGATCCTAGAGTTATAGCTTAGTGTAATCCAGACTCACTTCCTGGATTTTTGTTATTGTCTGTGTCTCTAGGCCCACATCAGAAATGGTATTGGTTTCTTGATTAAATCTCTCCATACAATTCCCAGGAGTAACGGGTGTTTGGCGGTGCATCTCTTCAGTGACCCGTTTAACCCATTTTGATGGTTTTTTAACCGACAATTAATTTCTTGAGTAAAAAGATTGAACATAATAATTTATTACGGAATAACTCTTTTATAGTGTTCATAATAAGTCCAAAGTGAACTAAAAATAGAATAAACTCTGAGAAATTTGCCAGAATCTTTTTCAACAAGTTCCTGATTTTTTCTGTAGATTTCCAATCTGAGCTCAGATTTTTGATAATAATCATAATGGTGAGTTATGGAAGAAAAATATATTCCGGTTCTGATATTTGATTCATTCGAAGGCTACTGGTTGAGGTCTAATTCATGTACCCCATTTAAACCAAATCGGCTAAATCCTGTATTTGATATGACGGATTTAAATTCACAAATCACTCTGTATGCCAGTAACAAAGCTGTTTTGGGCATTTGTATATGGTATTTTGCAATCATAGTGGCCGTCCCTATAGTCCCATAAGTTTTGTCGGTTTCATCTTTGGCCACCCTGCCTATACATGAATAGGTTTAAGGAGCAGAGAAAAAGCTACTTTTGCGGAATTTCCTGTTGAACTTCTTCATTTGAATTTACTCGACTGCATTATCCTGATTTCTACATACATAAGTGTATGATAAAATATATTCAATATTTCGAAAATGAAAACATTCCGTCGGGAGAAATACTAACATTATTTTTTTTTATAGGATGAAAAAAAACCTACAAAGTCAATGGAGAAAAAAAGATGGATTCATGATCCTTCAAGTAAGTGAATCACTATACTTTAATATATATAACTCTATTTCAGTATCGTAATGAGTTCATTACAGCACTAAAAACAGTGCTGTAATGAACTCATTCCCGCATTGTTCCTAGTTATATTTTACGTTTTGTGGTAGTCAGCACTGACATTCGATTCTATCAGATTTCAACACACGTCAATTATTGTCAATCTAATGTAATCTGGATTTAGTGAAATAATTGTTGAGAAGAAAAGTTTTATTTACGTTAAAAAATAAGGTACTAGAGATTTCATTCTTGGTAATTTGGAATCATTCATGCTATTGGAAAACTGTTTCAAATCTGATCTCCATATGCACTACGTACGATTCAACTTCAAATTCCTTAATCTGTCAACTTTCGTAACAGTCACGATACAATACAAAAGACACTAGGATGAATAATACGAATGTTTCATTGAATTTCAACAGTATTTTACAAAACTTGACAGAAATGGAGAAAATATCGTCCAATACTCGTTGCAGAAGGCAATTCTAAAATATCATGCACACTATACCTGCACACCTGCACCGTCACGGACCGGACCAGAAAAGTCTGCCCGTGAAGGTCACCGTGATATTTAATGGAGTAGCGCGCAGTAGGCTTGTACCAGCGCGTACCGTCATCAGCAAGTTTGCGATGTAATACAGTACAGGGGATCTATTCTCGACCGTTCGCAATTTTAACGATCGGTCGCATATGCTATATATTGCTATAGAGATGCGCACGATCGTGCAAATTGCGAATGGTCGAGAATATATCCCCAGGATGCAGGTCCATGCCGGTCCATGCAGGTATAGTGTGCCCGATCTTTAACATTCATGCGTTCGAAAACGAGCGACGAAGGAGCGAACGAATTTCGTATTCGTGTTTGAATAGGAGCCCATTCTGCAATACAACTTGTTTTAGAATATTCTCAATTGAGAGCTATACATTTTTGGACATCAAACAATAACGCATGTGTATGAAAATTAACTATGTTAGCAGAGGTTAGTGTTACGGGGTAGGATAGAATCTGACGTATGATACAAGAGCCGTGATTTTTGTTATTGGAATTTTTTACTAAATAAGTTGAAATATTAAATATTGATTGGCATCTCTTTCTTCAATACGGATTCTTTCGTCAGAATAAAGAGAGGTTTCTTACAGTTTCTTCATTTTCATTGAATTTTATATTAATTTCCAATAGTTAGAACTAAATATTGGTTCAAGCACTGACGTGAAGTCTGGAGCTTTTGCGTGCATGTTATATTGCATACTCACCTCTATTGGACACTCTTGATCGAATGTAGCATCGATATATTCCAGTTTCTCAGCATTTATAATATATTACTACATTTCATACCGTTTTAGTGACATATTTTCACTGACGAGTGAATCGTCTATGATCACAGAATCTTTAATTCTGACAGATGTATTCAATTGGAGTTGAAATACGAAACCTTCGCATCAAGTAGCTCCAGGATACGATATTCACGAAATTTCGCGAAAATTAGTGGGTCGCATTCTACGCGTAATCACCGAGTTTTAATTGAATAAGATTTGTATATTTTGAGTTATAGAGAAAATAACGAAAAAAATACAGATGAGTATAACTCCAAAACCATTTGGCCAATTATACCAATTAACAAACATAATGGTTGCATTTGGAATTGAAACCTACCCTGAAAATTGCAAGTCGCTATTTCTTTCCGTTCTCAAGTTATCGTGAGATACATAATGTTTTATCGTAATTTTTTTTAATTTTCTAGTAGTACGGTCCTCACAAAATTTTACACACCTCTTTATGTTGATATTGTACAACTGGATGTTGGGTGGATTCGCGAACTTCGACTTACACTACTCGTGAATGCAGGGTGAAAGCGGAAGTGAGGAAATGGAGTGGTTAGTATCGGACTATGAGAGCATACACAGTGATCACTAGTGAATAAAAATAAGACTGAATATGTTTGCACGTGTACACGGATCCACACTGTAATTCTGATCAGAAATAACGACAACAATATTGCTACACTAGAATTAGGGTCCGTTAATCGGAAGTTATGTCCCAGCAACGAAGTCATGTAGCAACCAATCGGTATCCGAAGGGCGCTCTCCCTGATTCAATTCGCTAGAAGACACTCAGACTTGCACCCAACTCCGTCTCAAATGCTCACAAAGCGAGGCCACCCATCAATGTATGTAGTTGAGGGCAGAAATACGATTGACGAATCCGACGGAGACGGTATGACCTACCGCATGCCACTGCACACTAGTCCAGCAACGAAGTCGAATAACTCCCAATCGAGGATGCTTGCCCTGACTCAGCTCACTGAAGGGTACTCAGACCTGCTACCTCTGTTTCAAACGCTCAGAAAGCGAGGTCGCCTATCGATGTAAGCAGTCGAGAACAGAAATATAATTGCAACCCCGAAGGAAGCTGTGCGGTGTATGTTTTACGGTGATTCAAAATGAAATGTAAATAACTACGGAGTCTGATCAGAATATAAGGAATATGTGGCACCGGTCAGTCGAACACGGCCAACCTACTTGGATTTTCACCACTTCACTGATTCTACTTTGCAGTCTTTTCTCAGAAACAGAATCTAAAATGAACGGAAAATTTCTTCAAAGAAACAAACTCAAAAATGTACGTTCTAAACTCAACAACTCAAAATCAAAACTCGGAAGAATTATCTTCACTTGCGGAAAACTATATGAAGAATTCGGAAACTATTCGGAGAATTACGGAAGAATGATGAAAAGGGCTGCAGGCAGCCAATTTATAGACTTTCCGAAAAAGGAATTCACGTGCCAGCATTTTCGGGAAATTTTGGATGGAGGAGGGCCAGCGACACCACTCATTGGTCGATCGCAGATTTCCGGTTGTCTGGAACCTTCTCGAACATTCGAGATCAAATAAGATTGAAAATCACGCTGTCGGTTTTTTACGTTGTTCAAACGACTGAAAAGTACAACAACACATGGAAAAAGAGAGATAAGGGCCCGCGTATCGCGTTCCTTTCACATAGGCTCGGCATCTTGAATGATCTCGAATAATCTGAATGGAATTTAAATGAACATAAATAATTTAATTTCTCCGGAATTCATCGCTCTGAAAATTGCATATCATTGCATCCATATTTTAACTAAATTTTAGATTAATCCGTGGTCTCGACTGTTCCAAATTCCAATTATTCCGGTGAATGGAAATGAATAATTGAAATTCGTATTTCAACTTATATTAACGAAAATCACTTCGTTACAAAACTATACCTACGATATCGCTGAAATTCTGCGATAACCTTTAGAACCTAATTTAACAGTCTAGTTCTGAATTTGAATACGATCCAATCTATATTGTTTGAGATTTTAAAAAAATATTGTAAGGCGAGCATCCTTGGGCGAGTCAGAAGCTAAATGGGTGACGGATGCCACGATAACCTTCTAACTGAAAGAGATAGCAACTTGAAATTTTCTGAGTAGATTGTGCGTCAAAATGCGACAGTTGTTTTCGGTTTCGGAGTTATTCCCATCTGAAATTTTGTTCTTAGTTCCTAAAATACATACCCGATCCGATTTAAACTTGGCATAAACTTGTAGAATTTCGGTGCACTCATTTCTGCTGAATTTTGAGAGGATTATAACACCAGCTACAAAATAAAAATATTTCTTCCAAAAAAAATTTTAAATTTTCTTCCGCACAAACTTCCAAACAGAAATTTATTTTACCAGTCTTTTCATAAATACAGATCTGATTGAATTGAAATTTGGTACTCGTTTGAACAGAGACGGCTTGAAGGTTCATGCAGTATTTCGGGGGGGGTTTATGAGGCGTAATAGACAAAAGAACATGCGCAAAAAAGCTCCTGACTGCACGTCAGATTATTTTTTTTTAATCTTTTTTTTTTCAATTTATCATTTTTTTCAATTTCTTCAAATATGTTTTTCTTGATTATCCAATTTTCTACGAACTTTCTGTAAAATGCCACCATATTGCTATTTTCCAATGTCTTTCTGATTTTTCTTCTGTGATTTTTGGATCGAAATATGCATTTACTTGGTATCTCAGTTCATTCTGATATTCCTCCATACATTTTTATATTGTGCTTCCTAATTTCCATCTCTTCTCGTTTTATTCATTTCCTGACCATTATTCCTTCCATATTTCTCTTCATATTTCTTTCTATAATAATTATTTCCCCTTTCTTCTCTATTACTTATTTAGTTTTCCACCATTTCTATTCCTTCCTTGAGTCCACTTTTCATTGCTTCTATTAAAATCATTATTATTCCTTGTTTTAAGATAAGTTCTGTTTATACCCTTTTCTTACATTTCTTATCATATGCTCGTTTTGTTTTTTCTCTACTCGATATATCTTTCGCCTATATTATCATTGTTTTCTTTAAGTCGTATTCCTTGTTTGTCTAACCAATTATCAAATCTTGGGAATTCACTTTTATAATAAAATCATTTTGCATAATTTTATTTTTGCTCTTGAAATTTCTTATGTGTTTTATTTTCCTTTTCTTGAAATTTCTTATTCATTATATTTTCTTTCTCTTCAAATTTCTTCAATCTTTTCTTCATATACGTCGATCTGAAAATTTGACAAGGTTTCTTGAATCATTAATTCCTAAAAATTTTATGATTAGAACTTTAAATTTTGATTTAATAACAGGCAAGTGAGATCCAAATCCTCTGATTAACAATTTCTTTCAATTTTATCTCGTATGTGCTAAGATATTGTAAGTATGGTATTGGTCATTCGATGTAGTGTAGGGGCTGTCTTATTGTAGTCAGCTATATTTTCGCAGTCTTTCTTGTGTTGTTTTATTCTTTCATTCAGATACTGTTCTGTTTGGTCTATATAGCATTTGTTACAGCCTTGACATGGTATTTTATAAATTAGTTCCGATTCGAGAATGTAAGGTGTTTGGTGAAAAAACATACCGTAAATACCGCAACCTATGTCTACAACACCCCCAATTATACTACCTCGTATTTCAAATTTCCATACCTACCCAGCCTTTCCCACCGTGTGGACAGATTGTTCGGTGGTTTGAAGTGTAGATGCGTCTACTATAACTTAGTTACCACCGGACAATTTTTCACCAAACTCAAGGAGAGAACACCTTACATTTTCGAATCGTAACTAATTTATAAAATACCATTTCGAAGCTGTAACAAATGCTATATAGGCCAAACAAAACAGTATCTGAATGAAAGAATAAAACGACACAAGAAAGACTGCGAAAATATAGCTGAATACAATAAGACAGCCCCTACACTACATCAAATGACCACAGGCTATAAGTTTGATTTTGAAAATGCGAAGATTTTGGATAGAGAACAATACGGGTATAGAAGAAACATAAGCGAAATGATCCAAATTAAACAAAATAACACAGTCAATCACCGAGAGGACGTACAGCACCTCAGTATTATTTACAACAACTTAATTAACGGTTGATCGGTAGAAGGAAATACTTTGAGAGGAGAAGACAATAATTACCATGGTCCCAGATCTATGTCGTTCTACATTATACTGACTTCCTATATTATGTTTGTATCGTTTTCGTTGTTTAATGGGTTGTTCCCGGGTATTTTCAAATATACTGGTTAATTGCAATATAGAAGCGTCCATGTCAGTTCGAGCCAATTCAGACAACAGATGAACGCGACGTGATTGTCAGTCGTCGTCACATATTTGCAACGTAAATGTACAAAACAGATTTATTTGATAAATGTTAAACTTTCTGAATAAATTGACGATATTGTTTAGAAACTAGGTTTGTAATTTAACTTTTTGATGTCATCTTTGTAATATTAATGTGTATAATTTTTGCGCGCGTGTTCCGCAAGGAACAGCGTGCTATCATTTCGTCACAATGCCGTCCGGCCGGTCCGGCCGGCCGTGAGCACGATAACTCTCGAACGGAATGAGTTAGAGCGCTGAAATTTGCAGGGTAGTTTTGTAGCGTAAATATCTCGGGCAATTTCGTTAACGGGCAAAATCCACCAAGCGATTTTGGAGTTGAGGCCGTTTTTAGTGAAATGGTTTCTTATGAATATATCCAGAACCGATCACTCGATCTGTCTGAAATTTGGCATCAAATTGTAGAATCATGACCTTTATATGCATTCGAAGTTTTTTACTGACCGACTGGCCACAAAGTGGCAAAAAAAAATTTCGAAAATTTTAAACTTTTGTTTCCACGATAACTCGAAAAATACTGATCTGATTGAATTGAAACTCAGTAGTTAGATGCGAAAGACCAAAGCAAACACTTTCGCGAAATTTCGTGAAGATCACGTGACATGAAAAAATTCAAAAGAATACTACTATTTTGCGGAGTATTTTGCTTGAAATTCCGGAACCTATTTTTTGCGCGTATGTTCTGGGGAACATCGCGTTATCATTTTGCCCAAATGTCTGTAACTTCCGAATTTTTTGACGAAAATGGTCTCAAACGATTGAGTTCGACTCCCCAATGAAGAATTCGATGTCAACTTTGATTCTGTCCGTCCGGCCGTCCGGCCGTTGCCACAATAACTTGAGAACGAAAATAGCTAGCGACTTGAAATTTTCAGGATGGGTGGCGCATCCCAATACGACGGACAAGTTAGTTAATGGGCATAATCGGCCCAGTGGTTTCCGAGTAATAATTTTGTTTTCAACCAATATGAATCCGATCGTATTGAAACTTGGTGAGTAGTCGTAGAATATAAACTTAAGCACGCTTGTGAAATTTTGTGCGAATCGTATGGCTAGAAAATTATTAAAAAATTATTAAAACATATTATTGTTGTCACGATAACTTGAGAACGGAAAGAGATAGCGGCTTCAAGTTTTCAGGTTAGGATGTGCACCACAACGTGACATTTCAGTTTGATTATGAGCCTAATCGGCCAAACGGTTTCAGAATTATAGCCATCTGAAATTTTGTGGTTTTTTGTTCCTCGAAAAATACTGAACCGATTGAATTCAAACATGGTTATTAGTTGTAGAATGCCAACGCGGAAATGTTTGCAAAATTTGGTGAGGATAGCATTTGTAGAAAATATTTAATAAATCATTGAAAATAAAAAAAAAATTCTATATATTAGTAACTAATCGTTTGAAATTGTTGAAATTTTGCAATAGCCTTCCTGCCAATTTTCAAGTTTCAATACGATCGGTTAAATATTGTTGGAGATTCGAGCATTCTTGTGTGAGTTCAGTAGATGGGTGACCGTTGCCTCGATAACTTTCGAACGAAAGGAGATAGGGACTTGCAATTTTCAGGGTAGGTTGCGTATCCGAAAGGGAGAGTTGAGTTCGATTTTGGGCATAATCGGTTTAACGGTTTCCGAGTTATACCCACCTGGAATATTATTTCCTTGATAACTCACAAAATAAATATTCGATCGAATTGAAGTTTGGTAACTAGTAGTAGAAAATCAACATAAAGACGTGTTTAAAATTTTGTAAGAACCGTACCCCTAGAAAATTTGAAAAAAATGACGAAAAAAAATTTTTTAAGAACTGTACCCCTAGAAAATTTCAAAAAAATCACTAAAAAAAAATTGGTTCAAGCACTGACGTAAAGTCAGAAGCTTTTGCGCGTATGTTCTATTGTCCATTCTTCTGTATTGGACACCCTTAATCGAATTTACCATGGTAAATTCATAATAATAACGTTTACTTTCTGGTCCCGAAACAAACAGTGAGATCAGTGTTAAGAAATAAATCTGATTTTGCGTACAGATAAATTTGTAGTGGTTTTCTTGATTAATTTTTTCATATCTGTATGTGTTCCATGAGAATTGGATAGCCCATATGGAATACTTATACATAATGTTCAAGTCTGTGTAGTATGTATTAATTTGTTCTGCTATTCAATACACAGAGCAATTTTTTCGTTCTATGGGCTATTTGAAAAAACCAATCGGAATAAGAGTACCTAACGTCCATGGATAAAGATATTCTTGCGTATTGAGAGGTTCAAACTGATGTTATCTTGGTATGTGTAACACTTCATACTTTTGAGCATAGTTTTTTCATGAAACTTGAAAATTTAAAAACGTCACGCTTTGAATACCCGTATCCATTTTTGCGCGTATGTTCTGGGGAACATCACGTTATCATTTTGCCCAAATGTCTGTAACTTTCGAATTTTTTGACGAACATGGTCTCAAACGATTTAGTTCGACTCCCCAATGAAGCATTCGAGGTCAAATTTGATTCTGTCCGGCCGGCCGTCCGGCCGTTGCTTACGATAACCTGATAACGAAAAGAGCTAGCGACTTGAAATTCTCAGGGTGGGTGGCGCATCCCAATACGACGGACAAGTTCGTTAATGGGCATAATCGGCCCAGTGGTTTGCGAGTAATAATTTTGTTTTCAACCAATATGAATCCAATCGAATTGAAATTTAGTGAGTAGTTGTAAAATATGGACCTAAGTACGTTCGTGAAATTTCGTGCAAATCGTGTGGCTAGAAACTTATTGAAAAATTATTAAAAAATATTTTTGTTGTCACGATAACTTGAGAACAGAAAGAGACAGCGGCTTGAAATTTTCAGGTTAGGATGTGCATCAGAACGCGACATTTCAGTTCGTTTATGAGCATAATCGGCCGAACGGTTTTAGAGTTATAGCCATCTGAAATTTGGTTGTTTTTTGTTCCTCATTAACTCGAAACTAAACCGATTGAATGCAATCATGGCTATTAGTTGTAGAATGGCAACGCGAAAATTCTTGCAACATTTCGTGAGGATAGTACCTACTTGTAGAAAATTTTTGAAAAAATCATTGAAAATTGAAAAAAA
Source organism: Halyzia sedecimguttata (assembly GCA_937662695.2). Lineage (NCBI taxonomy): Eukaryota > Metazoa > Arthropoda > Insecta > Coleoptera > Coccinellidae > Halyzia > Halyzia sedecimguttata. Next base: position 64,100,958 of record OW569417.2, on the reverse strand, counting down.
AATTCTATATATCAGTAACTATTCGTTTGAAATTGCTGAAATTTTGCAAGAGCCTTCATAACCTAACTCTACTGCCAAGCTTCAAGTTTCAACACGATCGGTTAAATATTGTTGGAGATTCGAGAATTCTTGTGTGAGTTCAGTAGATGGGTGACCGTTGCCTCGATAACTTTCGAACGAAAGGAGATAGGGACTTGCAATTTTCAGGGTAGGTTGCGTATCCGAAAGGGAGAGTTGATTTCGTTTTTGGGCATCATCGGTCTAACGGTTTCCGAGTTATACCCAACTGGAATATTATTTCCTTGATAACTCAAAAAACAAATATTCGATCGAATTGAAGCTTGGTAACTAGTAGTAGAAAATCAACATGAAGACTTGTTTAAAATTTTGTAAGAACCATACCCCTAGAAAATTTGAAAAAAATGAGGAAAAAAAAAATTTTAAGAACCGTACCCCCAGAAAATTTCAAAAAAATCACGAAAAAAAAATTGGTTCAAGCACTGACGTGAAGTCAGAAGCTTTCGCGCGTATGTTCTATTGTCCATTCTTCTGTATTGGACACCCTTAATCGAATTTACCATGGCAAATTATGTTAATTCGAATTTACCATGGTAAATTCGAATTAAGTGTCCGATACAGGAGAATGGACAACATAATTTACCATGGTAAATTGGATTAAGGGTGTCCAATACAGAAGAATGGACAATAGAACATACGCGCAAAAGCTTTTGACTTCACGTCAGTGCTTGAACCAATTTTTTTAAGTTCATGCTGCCCTGTTCGGGCATTTTTCGTTATGCGCATGCGCAGATGAGAAGTCATTTAACTGCTGTAGTTTTCGTCAGAGGGGATTGGGGTTTTGGGGTGGCGGATGCTACTCCTCCATAGAATCCACTGGTGAGGGTCTGCGCATGCATGGATTAAAGATGCGATATCTCCTGATCCACTAGTGTTGGAGAATCGGAGTTTTTTGTGAGGTGTGTGATTTTGAGAGGACTTTCAGCCGCCAGTAGATAGCGCATGCGCAGAAGAGAAGTGACTGTTTTTGGGTTGTATGGGTTATGTTGGGAGTGCGGTGCGAGATTGTGAGGTTATAAAAGAATATTTATGGCAATTCAGTGCAAGGACAAGTCAGTTTGGGGGAAATAGCGTTGTTTCCGAGTTGAAGTGTCCGTACCGTGGCCCTGGGACTAATTTTGAAATTGATGTTACTCCTTACGGGCATTTTTTGTTATGCGCATGAGCAGACGATAAGTGAATTAACTGCTGGGGATTGAGGTGTAGGATGCTAATATATAACAGAATCCCCTTGGGAGTATCTGCGCATGCGTGGATTGAAGGTGCGATCTCTCCTGAACCAATGGTTTTGAAGAATCAGAGTTTTGTGTGCTGTGTGTGATTTTGAGAGGACTTTCAGACACGAGTAGATTGCGCATGCGCAGAGGTAACGTGGCTCTTTTTGGGTCCTATGGCTTATGTTGGGTGCGGTTTACGTCTAGCGGTCATGGATTTTGTGCTGAGCCAATATTGTGAGGTTTTAAAAGACAATTCTATGGACGAACAAGTCAGTTTCGAGGAAATAGCGTTGTTTTCGAGTTGATATGTCTGTGTCGTGGCTTGGGGCCAGTTTATAAATAATTATATTTGGATTATCCATTTTAAATTACTTTCGGATTTGGATAATAGGCGAAGAAATTGTGTTCCTAATTCGAAATTCATGTAACCCCGTTTGGAGATTTTTCGTTTCACGCATGAAGAGACAAGAAGTGATTTAACTGCTGGAGTTTTCGTCCGAGGGGATTGGATTTTTCTGGTGCTGGATGCTATTCCTCTATAGAATCCCCGTGGAAGTGTCTGCACATGCGTGGATTGGAGCTGTGATATCTCCTGAACCAATGGTGTTGAAGAATCAGAATTTTGTGTGAAGTGTTATTTTCACGGGACTTTAAGCCACGAGTAGATTGAGTATGCTCAAAGGAGATATTTGGATTGTATGGTTCATGTTGGCTGTGGTTTGCATCTAGCGGTGCTGGATTTGGTGCTGAGCCGTCATTGTAAGGTTTTTAGAGAAATTTCATGGCAATTATGTGCACGGACAAGTCAGTTTCGAGGAAATAGTGTTGTTTCCGAGTTGAAATGTCTGTATCGTGGCACTGGGGTGAATTTATAAATAACTATATTCGGTAGATCTATATTAAATTACGTTCGGATTTCGAGAAGAGGCAATTGCGTTCCTAACGGAGGTCCCATAACCGCAATTTTTTTCGATCTACGGTAAAGCTAACAGCCAAACTGTATTGATAGCTATATTTGATGAAGGAACTTGAAAAAATTTAAAAAAAGCACTGACGTAAAGTCAGTACTTTTTGGCGCGCGTGTTCACGGTGGCTAATTTGAATTGAATGATGAGTACTTCAAGCTCAGTGGATAGAGCGAGCCGGGGATCTACCCAAAGGATAGCCAGTGGACACCATTCACTGTCGGTTCAAAAATTAACAGTGCTGTATCTGAGCTGCCATAAGGATAGAGTCACAAAATTGAAAACGAACACAACTGACTCTCCTTAGTCGCACAAGCTCCTAGAAGATTCTGAGGGATCTTCTTGGGAAAGACTTGGGAGGGCCAGTATGATCATAATCATGTTTATAGCACGCGCACCAAATGCAGATTGACTTAACAATGAAAGAAAAAGTGTAAAAAAACATTGTCAATCTGCTTTGGCGCGCGTGCTATAAACATGCTTATGATCATACTGACCTTCCCAAGTCTTTCCCAAGAAGATCCCTCAGAATCTTCTAGGAGCTTGTGCGACTAAGGAGAGTCAGTTGTGTTCGTTTTCAATTTTGTGACTCTATCCTTATGGCAGCTCAGATACAACACTGTTAAATTTTAAACCGACAGTGAGTGGTGTCCACTATCCTTTGAGTAGATCTCCGGCTCGCTCTATCCACTGAGTTTGAAGTACTCATCATTCAATTCAAATTAGCCACCGTGAACACGCACGCCAAAGAGTATTGACTTTATTAATTTTAGCCTTGAAAAAGGTACAATCCGTTCCAAAACGTCGGCGTTGTTTTAAGAACAATAAATAAATCAGTCCAAAACTCCCAATATTGTATTTCATAGCGCATTATTTATTATCGAACATCGCGTGTGGGTACATGTGCCTACACTTGTATGTGGCTGACACCAGTGCCGGCTCGTTTTGTAGGAACCGAGTTCTGTTTTTGTTTTGGTAGATTTCCTTTCTGAGTCATTCCCGTCCTGCTTTGTTGTTTTATTCGTGGCCCTCCTATTCTGTCTGAGTCTTCCTTACGGGTCTAGGGAAGTGAAGAATGTTTTCACCTACACCTAATCCTTTTGTTTTTTTCATTTTTGAATATGCCAGGTTTTTAGTGCACTATTTGTTTTAAAAAAGTTGCACGTGACGACTTGTCGGTTTCCTGTTCTAAATGTAGTAAACTGTTTCATACTGCTTGTGCTGATCTTACTGGAAAAGAGATAGGGTTCTTCAAATCAAGCAACGACGTCTGGAATTGTACACTTTGTGTCTCAACGGCACGCAAACTCCGTAGCGATTCTGCGGGTGCGAAACCACTGTCTTCTGCTCGGTCAGTTGCAATATCTAAGAAGGAGTCATGTCAAGATAACCAGATTACGATTAAACATTTCGAGCTCCTAATGGAACAAATTCGTGGGACTACAGCTACCATCGAACGCATCGAGAGAAGACAGGATGACTTGATTACTCAGGTGGAGTGTTGTTCTGCCAGGATCCAAGAACACTCAGAAACTCTGTCTGAGCATCAGTTGAGTATTGGTTCATGCAAGGGCGATATTTCAGCTCTTCAACGTGCTCATTCTCAGCAATTTCATAACGGGTATTACTCGCCTGGTAAGGATAACGCTCTTCCACGGTGGCTCAATGTTTTTTTCTCCAGCTGTATTGTTGCCAGGTCTCTGCTCAGAAACAAATCCCTGCTTCTTGGACATCGGGAGTATCGTGGTGTAAGAATGTTTGATGATAAAACGAGGAAACAGGCAGATGAATTGACGATGGCGCGGGAGGAATTGACAAGGAGACAAGCGTCTGGCGAAACAAATTTGACTATCGAGTATACATCGGACTCCCAATAGTAGTTGATACTGGAACCACTAAGGATGCTTCAAAAAACCTCAAACCCTAAATACAGGGTGTTTGAACATACGAAAATGGTGGATGAGTGGGGTCATCTGCTACTCACTAAGCCCTGATTTAATTCTCCTTGGCACCCTGGATATTTAAAAAAAAATAATTTTTGCTTTCTTCTAGTTTCACCACTTTCTTAACTTTAAAGTGTAATTTTTATCACAAATGGGTAAAACAGGCAATATTGTTGTTTTTTTTAATCTTTAATGTTAGCTGACTCTTTTAAATTTTTGCTTTATTCAGATATTAGCTACAAAAAAGTTATGAGTCCTCAAACTTACAGAAAGATATAGAAAATATTTGAATCTTAAATTCAACTTGCATTGAAGAAAACAAACAAAAGTTGATTAAGGAGTTCAAATTCTAGCAAAATATTCCTAGTGTGTAACCTTTCTAATGGTTTGTAATTCGCTCTTATAAAAAAAACCTTCAAGTGTTATTCATAATTTTATCAAGGAGGAAATTTTCGACGAAACTCTACCTTTACGGAAAGTGAAATGTTTTGCGAAATTTAATACTGCAAAGATAGTAAAAATTAAATGATCTACGGCTTGCCAGTAGCAGTGGTGCAAATTGACATTTCACTATTTCTTTGGGATGGTTACACAAAGCAGGTAGAAATTATTAATTAAATAAAATATTCAAAATTATTTAATTGTTTCATTAACGCACCTAACCGGTATAGCTATTTTATTTGTAATTAATTCAAGAACATACATAATTTCGATCGATCATTTAATTTTTACCAACCTTGTAGTATTAAATTTCCCAAAACATTTCACTCTCCATAAAGGTAGAGTTTCGTCGAAAGTTTCCTACTTGATAAAATTTTGAAATAACTCTTGAAGGTTTGTTTTTATAAAAATGAATTACATACCATTAGAAATTTTTAATTTTAATATCTGATCAATATCTGAATAAAGCAATAATTTTATAACAAGCTGCCAACATTAAAGATTGAAAATCAAAACAAAAATATTGCCTGTTACACCCATTCTTGATAAAAATTACACTTCAAAGTTAAGAAGGTGTTGAAACTAGAAAAATGAAAAAAAAAATTTTTTTAAATATCCAAGGGACCAGGGCCAATTAAATTAGGGCTGAGTAAGTAGCAGATGACCCCACCTACCCACCATTTTTGTATGTTCAACGTTCTGCCAAGCACTCTGTATATGGCCTTTAATATATACAAACGTAATGTCCCTTGGCTCAAAATTTCTGGAGCTCGTTTCCTTTGTTGAGGCACACAAGCCAAACTTAGTTTTAATTACTGAAAGCTGGCTGCATCCTTCGGTTTCAGACTATACTTATTCTACATCGAACTACTCATTATTCCGTCAGGATAGTCAAGCTGCACTAGGTTACCGTGGTGTGTGTGTGTGTGTGTGTGTGTGTGTGTGTGTGCACGATAGTCAGTTTCACGAGTTTCAGATTGACGTCTCTCACCAAAATTGACCAAACATTGATAACATATTCATAACAATATCAAATTCTCAATTTTCGATTATGGTTGGATCCATTTATATGCCTCGCCCTTGTGCTGATGATGTGATCGTGGTTCGGTATCTATTGGAGATATCTGAGTCATCTTCCAATATATTTATCGCTGGTGACTTCAACTGCCCAGATCTAAACTGGCCGCTATTAAATCTTACGTCAATTAGGTCCCCCTCTTATTCCTACGCTGATCTTGTTACGTCTACGGGTCTCCAGCAGGTGGTGATTGAGCCTACTAGACATAAGCATGGCCAAGCTTCTTCGCTGCTTGATTTGTTCTTTGTATCTGATAGAAACTTGTTATCTGATGTTTAACACTTTCCCTCTTTTGGTAAATCGAATCATGACGTTTTATTTACGGAACTCCAGATACAGTTACCTATTGCATTGCGGCCTCGACGGGCAAGGGTCAGGCTGATTGTCAACTACGGCCACATATCAGAAACTCTCTCATCGGTTGACTCGAGTTTTCTCTTACCACCTGATCTGCCGATTGATGACATGAGGAAGCTATTCATGGCTGAGTTAAACAAAGCCATATCTGCAGGTAGCAGGGAAGTCACATCTGCTTACATTCCAACAAAACCATGGATAAACGACCAAATTATGGAACTAAAGAGCAAGATATCCCTATGGCAGAGATATCTACGCAGTCGAAATGATGCTGACTACAAGACTCACAGGGTTTTCTCCAATTTCGTTTCTTCTACTATGCATTCAGCCAAAACTAATTTTGAAACAAAGCTGACGACCAAATCCGACAGAAAGCAGTTTTTCAAGTGCTTGAGAACCATGATTAACTCAAAGATCAGTTTTCCAATCGTGAGAAGCCCATCTGGTGACGTCTGTAGATGTCCAAGTGAAACAGCTGACGTTCTGGCTGGTGCGTTTGCTGTTCACTCCAGAACCTGCAGGGGACTTGTTTTCTTTTGCTTCTGATCGAGCGTGTAATGCTATGGATACTATAAATCTATCTGAGCGAGCACTTAGTGATGGAATATCTTTCTAAGGTGAAGGTGGATAGTTCCCCTGGCAGAGACGGTTTTTGCCGCGTTTGATGAGGAGCTGTTCTGGAGTCTTGGCGTTTCCGGTTTTTCTAATATTTGGGAAAACTCTCTCCAGCTGCACTCTGCCCTCCAATTGGTTATCCATCTCTGTGACTCCTATTTATAAGAAGGGTGATAAGTTATCTCCACTCAATTATAGACCTATAAGTCTGCTTTCGGTCTTGTCTAGGGTCTTGGAGAGAATAGTTTGTGAACGGGTGATTGATTTCTGCTCAACACAAAAGATATTTCCCAACCAACAACACGGATTCCTACCTCACCGTTCAGCCGTCACGAACTTAATTTATTGCCTCAACGATTGGGCTAGGGCGTGAGATGAAAGCATTCCAGTTGATGTGATCTACCTAGATTTTTCTAGGGCATTTGATAGAGTCGCACATAACCGTCTTCTTCATAAGCTGGAACATCTGGGGTTTAGAGGAGGTCTTCTTGAGTGGATTCGTGCGTTTTTAACCAACAGAACCTTTCGAGTGAGGATTGGCGATGGTTACTCATCTTCCGAATGGCATGTTCGGCCCATTATGTTCCTTCTATATACCTCTGATCTCCCTGGTTGTTTTATGTCGACATGTTCTATGTATGCGGACGATACCAAGATCTATAATTTTCCTCTTCTCAACGCCACGATTCTCTGACAGGATCTCGAGAGACTGTTCGCTTGGTGTCGCAAATGGTTGCTTCCACTAAACCTGGATAAGTGTCATGTACTGCACATAGGCAGGCATAATCCCCGACTTCCCTATACAATTGAGAATCATTGTATTTATCCTGTCATCAGTCAATGTGATTTGGGCTTGACAATATCGATCGATCTGACCCAATCTACCCATGTTGCTTCATTACAGCTAAGGCCCGTCAACTTACCCACCTGGTTCCTAGATCGTTCCGAGGTTCTGACAGATCAGTTTGTAAACTGATCTATGGGTCTTTCATACGCCCTATCATGGAATACGCTGGCCCACTATGGTGAACTGCCCATATTGATGAGATAAATTCTCTCGAGTCTATCTAGAGATGGAATACCAGAATGCCGTATGGAATCGTCTGACCTGATTATGAGACCCGCCTCCGTCTGAATAATATGACATTAACATTAACATTTGCTGAGAGACTCGCTAGATGATACCTAATATTCACATACAAATGTGTGCACGGATTTTTTGGTTCTCAGGTGGAAGCCATATTCCACAAAAGCACCAATAATCCTCGAGGTCATAATTTCAAATTAAGGAAGGAGAATTTCCGGACCATTTCATGCAGTTGATGTTCACATCTTGGAACAGTCTTCCCAGTTCCGTGGTCAATAGCTCCACCACCAATAGCTTTGAGAATGGGTTAGACAGGCTGAGACGACTTTAATGATGGGGAAACGTTTGCTGTGACTAGTGCTGAATTTATGTCACATATATCTTTGAAATAATTGCATTTTGTGTGTCCATTCATATTTTTGTTTTGGGGTAGTGTACATTGATTTTTTTATGTCAGCTTATTTGAGTTCATAGGCTTTTACCTCAACTCTAATTGTATTATTAATAATAATAAATGTTACAAATTTAACAATTATGAACACCATAAAGAAATCCAAAACCATGGTGACTTACATCATCAGTTGACTCCCATTTCCACTTGAAAAACACGTTAAGTATTACCATTTTAAAAATCTACAGAGACTGCTCTATATCAGCTAGCTGAAGTCATCCAGAGAACTCTGGACAACAAAAAAAAATCGCTGTGTATGCATTCGTGGATGTATCTGGGGCCTTTGACAACACAATACATGTGTCTGTTAAAGAAGCACTTGAAAGGCGAGTATTGAATAAAAACATTATAAAATGGATGTATGTGCTGTTGTTGACGAGGATAGCCAAGACAGAGGTGGGTAATGTCACTCATGGAACACCTCAACGTCTCCACTTCTTTGGAGCTTAGTAGGGGAAGAAGTCCTCCACAAGCTAACGGATCTCGGCTTCGGGTGTGTAGACTATGCCGATGAAATAGTCCTAATAGTCAGAGGTAAATTCGATGGCACCTTGTGTAACTTACTATAGGGGGGCCTTAGAATTATCGAGCAGTGGTGCTTGTCAGTGAGGCTGAGCATAAACCCGAACAAGATCACAGTGATTCTGTTTACTAGGAGAAGGAAACTGTGAGATCCCTCTTTTTGAACGGAGATATTAGAGAATGGAAGTCTGAAGTTAAATATCTAGGGTTAATACTTATGTGAAATTGACATGTTTAAATCACTGCTAGCAAAGCAATAAAGTCTTTAATGGCGTGCAGAAATCTAGCCGGTAAGACTGCAGCCCCAAGATACTGCGATGGATGTACGTCATGATTGTGAGACCCATAATCACGTATGGGATAGTAGTCTGGTATACAAAAATAAGCCAGAATAGTACGGGGAAAACCCTCGACAAAGTATAAAGGCTGCCTTGTGTGTGGATGAATGGAGGTATGGGAACCTGTCCTATCAGGGCACTTGAGATTATCACAAATCTCACATCACTTCATCTAGTTATAGACAAAATGGCCCATGAAGCCATTCTCAGAATATCTAGGAAAGAAACATGTAATGAGAGTATTAGAAACCAGAAAGCCTGATCCTCTCTTACCAGGTACATTTCATCAGCCGATCTTCCTAGTGACGAAATTATTAAGAAAGCATCGAAAAGAACTTCACTATGATGCTCGGCAGGAAAAAATGCTGGGACAGAGAATCCACCACCCAAGTTCTTTAAAAAAATTGTTTCAAGCACTGGGGTGAAGTCAGGAGCTTTTGCGCGCATGTTCTATTTTCCATACTCCTGTATTAGACAAGCATAATCGAATTTACCATGGTAAATTTGAGAGTGACCAATACAGGAGTATGGACAATAGAACATCCGCGCAAAAGCTCCTGACTCCACGTCAGTGCATGAACCAATGTTTTTTGATGTATAAGATTTTTTCAATGATTTTTTCAAATTTCCTAGTGATACGATCGTCACGGAATTTCGCAGGAATTTGTGTGTCGGCATTCTTCAACTAATTACCATGTTCTATTAGGATCGGTTTAGCATTTTTTGAGTAGTCGAGGACATACAAAACAAAATTTCAGATAAATATAACTCCTAAACCGATTGACCGATCATGCGTATTAACTAAGTCGAATGGCGCATTCCGATTCGCAATCTACCCTAAAAATTGCAAGTCGCTATCTCTTTCCGTTCTCAAGTTATCGTGAGATAAATAATATTTGTTAATAATTTTGTTTCAATTTTCTAGTGATATGATCCTTACAAAATTTCACATACGTCTTTATAGTGGTATTCTACCACTAGTCACCAAGTTTCAATTCGATCGGATATGTATTGGTTGAAGAAAAAATTAGCACTCGGAAACCCTTAGGCTGGTTATGACCATTCATGAACTTTTCCGTGGTACCCTGAAAATTTCAAGTCGCATCTCTTTCCGTTCTCAAGTTGTCGTGGCAACCGCTGGCCGGAGAGAATCAAATTCTTCATCAGAGAGTCGAACCTAATCGTTTGAGACCGGTACCTTCAGCTCATTAGTCGAACATATTTACCCATGCGTTACAATAGCAGTATGTACAATCTGCGATGAAAGGGGTATATGAATGAATTTTAATACTTTTGTCTTCTTTTCAGATTTCTAATTTCTGAAAAATATCATCATATTATTCGACGGTTTTTGGCGCTCTTGTTCCTCAGAACAGAGTGCTTATCAATTTGCCCAAATGTCTGTAATTTTGGAATTTTTGGATGAAAATAGTCTTAAACTATTTGGTTCGACTCACCGTTTGAGAGGTAGGTTTGGAGCGTAAATATCTCGGACGAGTCCGCTAACGGGTGAAATCCACCAAGCGGTTTCGGAGTTATGGCCGTTTTTAATAAAAACATTTTTCATGAATATTTCCGGAACCAATCACTCGATCTATCTGAAATTTAGCATCAAATTGTAAAAATCATAACCTTTATATGCATGCGAAGTTTTGTATTGATAGGATTGCCGTAAAGTGACAAAAAAAAATTTCAAAGATTTTTAAATTTTGTTTGTATCTACAATAACTCTCTAACAGAATCAGCTAGGCAGCTGAAATTTTCAGAGTAGGTTTGGAAGATAAATATTTCATTTGAGTTCGTTATTGAGCAAAATCTGCCAGATGGTTTCGGAGTAACAGAGAAAAAATTTTTTTTTTACATTACAAATTTCAGATACATTTTTTTTGAAAATGCTTATCGGCGATTTCAACCATCCTCCTTCCCCCCGTAACCTCAAAATCCCCGCTTTTTCCACCTTCTTCCCCCGAGACGTCCCCTCATTTACACAAATTTTCCCTAGGTAAAATTCTAAACGTCCTTTGTTAGAAACTGAACTCGCCCTAAGATTCTCGGTTTCTAGTATTTCTTTTATAACTCCAACAATATAGATTCGATCGTGTTCAAATTTGAAACTTGGCTAAAGAATTAGGATTTGAAGGCTGTTGGAAAATTTCAACAATATCGGACGGATAAAGAGAGATACATAATATTTTTACACGCATATTCAATAATTTTTAAAATTTTTTCGAGAGATACGATCCGTGCGAAATTCCGCTCAAATATTTGTGTTGGCATTCTACAACTAACTACCAAGTTTCAATTCGAACGGTTTTGTATAGTCCGAAAACAAACTTTGTACTCGGAAACCGTTAGGCTGATTACGCCCATTAACAAACTTGTCCGTCACATTTGGATGCGCAACCTACCCTGAAGTCGCTATCTTTTTCCGTTCAAAAGTTATCGTGGCTACGGATGGCCGGCCAGCGTTTGCGCAAAATGATAGCACGCCGTTCCCTAAAATATGCGGCCAAAAATGCCATTAAATGGTACACAGATGGTTCAAAAATGACTACAGTAGCTGGCGCTGGAGCAAATGGGGCAGACACCAAATGCTCACTATCGCTGGGCTCCTTCTTATCCGAGTGTCTTACAGGCAGAAGCAATCGAAAGGTGCGTGGAAATAAACCTATAAAGAAACTATCACAGATGCGATATAGCAATCCACTCTGACAGTCAAGCTGCTATTAAAGCTCTGTGCGCTCCCATGTTATCGAGTCTAAAGTAATAGGAGTGCTAAGGAAAACTTAATTATGTAGACAAGAACAATAGTGTCTCCTGGGTCTGGGTTCTTGGTCACGCGGGAATCAAAGGAAATGAAGACATCAACACACTGTCCAAGAAAGAAGTACAAACCCCAGAAAGACACAAACAAAAGAGTAGACCTTAAGGTCGCAGTGCAACATTACCCCTACAACAATATACAATATCATCGCCTTAATAAGAAAATTGCCTAACTCCATTTTCTTCATGGACTTTTGAGGCGAAAAATATCTAACTGCAATAATATTTAGAGAAACTCGTCAAATCCTTTTTTGCTACTCTGGATTTACAGAATAATGAATAAGCAATACATGGTTGCGGAATCTATTATTTATTCAAAGATTTATCCAATATAGATTAATTTTTGCTCCTACTGTGAAATTATCCAATACGGAGTTAGGCAGTTTTCTTATTAAGGCGACGATATGTACCATTTTAAAAACATAGCACAACAATAAATGGATGATCGAGACTGGAGTAAACTGAATTCTGATCGTTTCAACACAAGGCTTGTTTTGGTTCGCAGTAGGGACAGTTCCGAATCGGTTCTAAAGAGTGGGCCAAACGTAGAGTGTGAAAGATTTCGCCCATTCGCGCAGGTCCCATTACAATAAACGACTGTGTGACTACTTTGAACTGTTCTAGGACAGTCCGAATTGCGAACCAAAACAAACCTATAATATACGCCGCGCAGGTTAAAAATGCATATGAATTCGTCGGGTCAGAATTGTTTCAGTTTATGAAACATACACAATCAAGCTCCTTTCACATGGAGAGTCGCGCGGCTCTCGCTCCCTCGCGGTAGCTTTTTCGGCCCCTACATATTATTCTTTCACTCGGGGATCCGCGCGGCTCTCGCTCTCGCGCGGGAGCTTTTTCGGCACCTACAGCAAATTCTGTCACATGGGCTCCTATTAGTCTAGTCAACAAGTGCCTTTTAGGTCAAAATTTTTTCGAATAGTCGGAAAAATATGGTTGAGGGCTCATTCGATTCGTAATCCCATTTAGGAAGTTTTTGACAAAATTCAAGATGCGCTCGCAAAATTTACAAAAGTTATAAACAATTAAATAAAAAAAAGGGGGTTTCGTTTTTTACTTATATTTCAGAAACTATTCGAGATATTGCAAATTTGAAGAAAGATTCAAAAAGAGGAGGAAATTTGCCAAAAAAAAGGCCCAACTCCCGGAACTGTAGGATGAATATTAATAATTTTCACAGAGGGCTGAAAATTCGTCCGAAAACGGCTATTCCTGTCTCTGTAAGCCACGCCCCCTTCGATTACTTTAACAAAAAATGTTATTTAAACATATTAACTATTAAAATTTTTATTCAAAGAAATTCAGGCACTTAGAGGATAAAATAACGAATAATATTCCGTCAGCAAAAAATTTGTATCACAATTTTTCATTAAGTTATTCATTAGCTAATTAACAATTTATAAATAAATAAATAAATAATTCCTTTATTCCAAATCATCTCCACAGTTTACATAGAGAGGAATGAAATTATGTCAGTTCAGTATATACAATTCAAACAAACACTGTCAAATTGTTACAATTCAAAAAATCGCCTAATGAATATGGTTCTAGTTTGATCAGGAGTTTCTTTATAAGATATTTGAATTTTATCAAGTTAGATACTCTGCATGTAGATGGTAGTTTATTGTAAAGCTTCATGCACATGTAATAGGGACCTTTTTCAGTACTTGTAAGCCGATCAGAAGGATAAATGAGGTTGGTTGTTCTTGTATCATAGCCATGGACATAGTTGGGCCCGAATTCAACCTGGTGCCTAAAAAAAGAACATTAGACACTCAAATATATAAAGACCATATACAGTCATAATCTGCATATCCTTGAAAACACCCCTGCAGGAGTCTCTGAATTTCATATGCCTCATTGTTCTTATGGTTCTTTTCTGTATAATGAAAAGGAGTTGTATGCTGGAGCTGCACCCCCAGAACACAATCCCATATCTGAGTACCGATTCAAAATTAGCATGGTACAATATTTTCAACGTTTTCTCGTCCATATGTCTTGACACTACCCTGATTCCATATCCAATGCTACTCAGTCTCAGCCCAGTTTTTTCCACATGATTGTTCCAGTCTAAGAATTCATCAATGTGTACTCCCAAGAATCTTGTCTCATGAACAGGTTTCAAATCCTCACCATTCAGGTTTATGCAATCAGCAGGAGTAATTCGGGAATTCTTTGTTCTAAACACCATGATATTTGTCTTCGATGAATTTAATGACAACTCATTCCTGTTGAACCACTCACAGATTCCAGACAAACTGGTCCCTGCCTTATTAGTTGCCTCTTCCATTGTCTTTCCAGAAACCAATATGTTAGTGTCGTCCACATAGTTCACCATTCCATCCATGATAAGGTCATTAATGTAAATGATGAAGAAAATGGGACCTGCATTACTGCCCTGTGCTAGGCCTCTTTCCTTGACTACAATCTTTGATCTGTTTTCATTAATAATGACCTGTTGTTTTCTCCCTAGAAGATAATATTCAATCCACTTATATGCTTTTCCTCTTATACCATATTTTTCAAGTTTAATTAGCAAATGTTCAAGGTTCACACAATCATAGGCCTTACTAAGATCTACAAACATACCAATGGTTACATTTTTCTTCTCAAATTCTGGAGTATCATATTTACAAATTGATAGATGGCAGTATTTGTCGATTTCCCCTTCAGGAATCCATGTTGTGAGTCTGAGAATAGATTACATTTTTTGAAGAATTCCAACAGTCTAGTGCACATCACCAGTTCGAAAATTTTGGAGAATGCGGGTAGTAAGCTGATAGGCCTATAACTGTCAAGACTCCCTCGGTCTCCCTTTTTATACATGGGTTTTATAAGGGCAAATTTTAACTGCTCAGGGAATTTTGCAAATTTCATGGAATTGTTGATAATATAACACAATACTGAAGTTATCTTGGTAAGAGACATTTTGACAATACTGGTAGGAATGTCATCATATCCGCTTGAATGTTTGTTCTTCAGGCTGGAACATAGTTTGATTAGTTCTTCAGTACTTACAGGTCTCAAGAACACTGATTGATCATTCTCTTTTATATTGCAGGAGAAAGTCTGATGATGTAATTTATGTACCAGTTTTTCGACTGCCTCAATCAAGTGTGTGTTAAATTTGTCAGGCAATGATGTTGGATCTTCATCGGTGTTATGTTCTCTGTATCTATTCTCCCCTGTTAACTCTCTACATATGTTCCACATGGATCTCATTTTGCAATCTGATTTTATTATTCTCTCCTGAAGAGATCTCTTTTTTGTCTTCTTTCAATACATAGTCATAATACTTTTTCGTGTTTTTGTATTTCTCTTTAAGAGATGGATTGTCAGTTGAAAGTGTCAGTAAAATATCCAATTGATGTTTAACTTCTTCCGCATGTTCACTCCTCTTGTATTTTTTTTTTATTGGAAAGAAGCCTGGTAATTGGGAAGCTTTGGTTAAAAATATTTAAGTAGCCATTGATGAACGTCCTCCACTGCTCATCAACATCATTCCGATTTATTGCCAGTACCTCCTCCCATGTTTGTTGCCTCAGTTGATCTACAAAGTTGTTTCTATTTTCTTCATCAAAGAAAAGCTTGGATATTAACATTGCAAATTGAGATAATTGTTAGACTAAGAATCTCAAATTTTTTTCGCTTCGTGGAGCTATTTTTCGAAGGGTACAGAACAGATTCCCGTCGGCAGAATTTAAAAATTATTAATCCTCACATTGTTATTAACTATTTACGTCGGTGAAAAATTTCAAAGTTAACTAAATCCAGTAAAAAATTTTTTTTCCTTTTAATGCACTTATTCGTTTTTATATTAACAAAAGTTACCTAAAATGACTTTTAATAATTTTTATCTTCAATTGTTTAAAAAATTGTTATAAACAAATAGATTGTTTATTAATGATTCAAAAATTTTTTTTTTGGATTCGTAATCTTTGATACAAATTATGATTTTGAAAGAAAAGTCCCGTTTCTTAAAAAAAAAATTTTATTGCTTGAAAAGAATTAAACAAAAAACAAATTTTTTTTTAAGATATTACGGAAAAAAATAAATTATGATTTTAAAAAAAATTACTCATTAATATTAATTACAAGTGGTAAAAAAAAATTGTTAATTAACAAAACCGTTTTCAAGCAACAAAATTTTTTTTTTAAGAAACGGGCCTTTTTTTGAAAATCATAATTTGTATCAAAGATTATGAATCCCAAAAAAGAAATTTTGAATTATTAATAAACAATACATTTGTTTATAACAATTTTTCAAACAATTGAAAATAAAAATTATAAAAAATCATTTTTAGGTAACTTTTGTTAATATAAAAACGAGTAAGTGCATTTAAAAAAAATATATATTTTACGGGATTTAGTTAACTTTGAAATTTTGCACCGACGTAAATAGTTAATAACAATGTGAGGATTAATAATTTTTAAATTCTGCCGACAGGAATCTGTTCTGTACCCTTCGAAAAATAGCTCCACGAAGCGAAAAAAATTCGAGATTAGTAGTTTAACAATTATCTCACTTGCAATCTTAATATCCAAGCTTTGATAAATTGTTAATTAACTAATGAATAACTTAATGAAAAATTGTGATAAAATTTTTTTGCCGACGGAATATTATTCGTTATTTTATCCTCTAAGTGCCTGAATTTTTTTGAATTAAAATTTTAATATTTTATATGTTTAAATAACATTTTTTGTTGAAGTAATCGAAGGGGGCGTGGCTTACAGATACAGGAATAGCCGTTTTCGGACGAATTTTCAGCCCTCTGTAAAATTATTAATATTCATCCTACAGTTCCAGGAGTTCAGACTTTTTTTAGCAAATTTTCTCCTCTTTTTGAATCTTTTTTCAAATTTGCAATAGCTCGAATAGTTTCTGAAATATAAGCAAAAAACGAAACCCCCCTTTTTTTAGTTAATTGTTTATAACTTTTGTAATTTTTGCGAGCGAATCTTGAATTTTGTCAATAACTTCCTAATATAAATGGGATTACAAATCGAATGAGCCGATTGGGAGCGAGAGCGCTCCCCGTCTTGGCGCGTCGCGTGAAAGCCCCACTGTTCCCTTTGCATTTCGAGGAAGAATCGCGGCTCCTCTTCGCGCGCCCGGTTCGAAATGCAGGAGCCGTACCAGCTCCTCGTGTGAAAGCTTCGTCGTTATACTATTTGCATTTCAGTATGTCCTACTCCTGCTCGGGAGCGAGAGCCGCGCGGCCTCCCGTGTGAAAGGGGCCTTACAATAAAAGTCCCTCTAAGTCACAACCAATTCAGCCATTTTCTTTGAGTCTACCAATTATATTCAAATAAGCAGTATTAAAATTTTCGAAATCAAATCTATTGTTCAGAGATTCTTCAAAATTTATTGATGTCCATTGCCAAAATTGAAAGACTGAGACTCATTTAAGGAGTTTTCAGTCAAGGCCGTACTTTTTCCTCTCTTCCTAATTGGGTTCTGTATGTTGGTGCTATCCTTGCGATGCTTACTAATTCTTGATTCCAGGTATCATCCTGTCTGTCCAATTTAAACAAAATAACAGCTCTGAAAAGGTATTTCATAAATGATACTCGAAAGTTTCAATTTTGGTGTCTCAGTTTTTCAATTAGAAAATGATTGTTTTACTGTATTATGTGGTTTAGTGGATACCAACGCGTTTGTAGTTCGTAAAATACCAACAACCCTCTCAGAGAGTAATCATCAAAGGATACTGTGGGAGGTATACTCATTATTAAAAGGTTTCTTTCTGGGTTTTCTCTCCAAAACTCTGAAAAATATCTATAAAATAAAAATTAATTTTTTTTTATTTGCTTCTGCGACATCATTCCTGTGATTTGACATGTTGCTTACAGGTGCTCGATCAAATAGTACCCTCCTTATCATTGTTGGAGGGTAGCATTTTTTAACAGCAACTTTTTACTCTTCATCATATTTTTGGCGCTCTAGTTCCTCGGAACTGAGTGCTTATCAATTTGCCCAAATGTCTGTTCTTTTCGAATATTTCGATGAAAATGGTCTTAAACGATTTGGTTCGACTCACTGATCAAGAATCCGTGGTCGAAATTCATTCTGTCCGGCCGTCCGGCCGGCCGTAGACACGATAACTCTCGAACGGAATGAGCTAGAGAGTTGAAATTTTCAGAGTAGGTTTGGGGGATAAATATCTCGGCTAAGTTCGTTATTCGGCAAAATCGGACTGATGGTTTCGGACTAACAAAAAAAAATTTTTTTTTTTACGAAACAAATTCCAAATTAAATTTTTTTTAATGAGAAGTTTTATCATAAGAATCCATTCATATCATTTTTAACTCTAACAAGCTAATACTTTCGGAGATATGATATTTCAAAACTTCAATGTAAACCGTATTTCACAGATTGATATAATTATTCTATGTATGAATTGTCATAATGTCAACTTGACAGAAAGGAAATATTGTAACTTCAAAAATATTGGGGTTGAAATACTCGTATTTTAGCGATGCAACGGGGACCTCACCCGAAAATGTTTGAAAATATTACGTAAATATTGAAAGCATAATTCTGTAGTTCGAGAGAGGAGAAAATTTGGTGAACGTAGATCAGGAAATTTTTGATCGATTACAAGGTAATTTTTTTTATTATTACTTATCTTCTTTCATACATGTTTTATGGAATACCTACTATTTGTAGGTACTTTAAACCTGTTTTGTCATACGAAACTTGTTTTTTTGGCGCTCTAGTTCCTTGGAACAGAGTGCTTATCAATTTGCCCAAGTGTCTGTAATTTTGGAATTTTTGGCTGAAAATGGTCTCAAACGATTTGGTTCGACTCACTGATCAAGAATCCGAGTGCGAAATCGATTCTGTCCGGCCGGCCGACCGGCCGTAGGCACGATAACTCTCGAACGAAAGGAGTTACCGGATTGAAAATTGCAAGGTGGTTTTGGAGCGTAAATATCTCGGACAAGTTCGTTAATGGGCGAAATCCATCAAGGGGTTTCGGAGTTATGGCCGATTTTAGTAAAAATATTTTTTATGAATTTTTCCGAAACCGATCACTCGATCTATCTGAAATTTAGCATCAAATTGTAGAATCATGACCTTTATACGCATGTGAAGTTTTGTATTGACCAGATTACCGCAAAGTGTAAAAAAAAAAATTTGAAAATGTGGTGCAGTTCTCATTCACATGATTGCTCATTTAATCTTGATAAATAAACTATTATTTGAATTGAATTTCCTTTATGATGCAGTTCTATCATATGAATACATTGATATAATTCCCAACTCTGAGAAACCAATACCTCTTTTCGGAGATATAATTTGTCTGTTTGAACTAGAGCGCCAGAAAGCTCCTGTCCACAGGGCTTGAACCCATTTTAATTTAACAAGGTGGACCGTACAATATCAATGCGAACAAATTTGGATACAGATCCACGGAACAACATATTGCGCACCGATCTAACAATGAAATATCAACTTCCATCATAATTAAAACAGAACAAAAAAATTGGTTCAAGCACTTGAGAATGGACAATAGAACATACGTGCAAAAGCTCCTGACTTCACAGCAGTGCTTGAACCAATTTTTTTTTCTAATTTTTTTATTTTTTTTTAGTTTACGGTCCTCACAAAATTTTATACTCGTCTTCACGTCGATATTCTACAACTAGTTAGCAAGCTTCAATTCGATCGAGTCTATATTTTTTTAGTTATCGAGGAAATAATATTCCAGATGGGTATAACTACGAAACCGTAGGGCCGATTATGGCCAACAGCGAACTTAACTCTCCCATTCAGATGCGCAAGCTACCCTTAAAATTGCAAGTCCCTATCTCATTTCCTTCGAGAGGCAATGGTTACCCATCCAGGTACTGAACTCACTTAGACTGCTCGGATCTCCGAATATATAGATCATATCGTGTTCAAACTTGGTACTTGGTACTAGAGTTAGGTTCTGATGGCTCTCGCAAAATTTAAGCCATGTCGGATGAATAGTTTCTGATATATAGAATGATTTTTTTTTAATTTTCTAGTGATACGATTTTTGCAATTAGATAATAACCATGTTTGAATTGAATCGGTTTTGAATTTTTCGAGTTATTGAGGAAATAACAATCAAATTTCATATGGGTATAACTCCAAAACTATTTGGCCGATTATGGCTATAAACGAAATCAAATGTAGCACAACCTAACCTGAAAATTTTAAGTCGGTATCACTTTCCGTTGTCAGGTTGTCACGATATAAATAATATTTTTCAATTATTTTTTTTTTAATTTTCTAGCTATACGATTCTTCACAAACGTCCTTCGATTTGTATTATACAACTACTCACCAAGTTTCAATTCGATCAGATTAGTAATGGTTAAAAATAAAATTATTACTCGGAAACCCTTGGGTCTATTATGCCAATTAACGAACTTTCCCGTCATATTGGGACGCGCCACCTACCCTGAAAAATTCAAGTTGCTATCTCTTCCCGTTCTCAAGTTATCGTGGCAACGGCTGGCCGGATGGCCGGTCGTCCGGCCAGAATCAAATATGACCTCTAATTCTCAGTGAGTTGCACCTAGTCGTTCGAGACCATTCTCGGCAAAAAATTTGAAAATAACAGACTTTTGGGCAAAATGATAGCGCGATGTTTACCAGAACATACGCGCAAAAATTACGAAATAATATGATTTATCTCACGATAACTTGAGAAGGGAAAGAGATAGCAGTTTGCAATTTTCAGGGTAGGTTACGCATCAGAATACGACATTTGCATCAACTGTTATAATCGGCCAAATATGAATAGGTTCTTTGTTCCGTAAATATTTATTCTATTATCCCATTTTTGATGGTCCTTTATCTCATAATTTCTTGGGTGAAAAAATTGATAATAATAATTTATCACGGAATAGCCGAAATGGTGGTATTCTTACATGAACTTAATATGAAAAAAAAAAGAATATTCTGTTCCTGGTATTGGTTCCGTTCAAAGGTCTAATTGTTACGGCCTTTGAAGTTTAATTCATGTATCAAATATACACCAAGTTGGCTAATCCCTGTATTTAATATGACGGACTGATTTTTTTGTCTCAATTCGCAAATCACTCTGTATGTCAGTAACAAAGAGGTTTGGCAGTTGCTATAACCCCATAAGTTTTGTCGTTTTCATCTGTATATTTTTAAGCATTGTTAGACGTGCTTGTTCCCTGGGTGCCTGTCAATTTGTTCAAATGTATCTAATTTCCGAATTTTTGTCCGGAAATAATCTCAAACGTTTGGTTTTGACTCACTGATGATGAATCTAAATAAATAATACAGTTAGTTCTGTTCGTCCGGCCTTAAGTACCATTAGTCTAGAATCAAATGATTTAGAGAGTTTAAATCTCAAGGGTAGGTTTGTAGTGCAAATGCGACGTTTAAATTCATTAATGGGCAAAATCAGCCGAATGCTCTTGGAGTTATAGTCATCTGAAATTTTATTTTCCCAATTACTCGAAAAATATAGATCTGATCGAATTAAAACTAGGTAGTTAGCAGGAAAATACCGATATAAAGATTTATGCAGATTCGTGAATATTGTATGACCAGAAAATTAATGAAAAATTATTAGAAATCAAATGTCAGATATCGCTGACATTTTGAAAGATTCTCCAAAATTTCAGAATATTTTAAAGCCATATTCTAGATTTAATGTGTATCGGATTGGTATTTTTCGATTACAGATTACAGAAAATATCGAAAAAATAAAACTAATACAGCAGGTCAGTTTCGTCCCAGTCGAACAGCATAATGTTCATAGAATTTACTATACTTCTCTGAAGTTTCTAGTGAACTATGTTATTTCCGCCGACCAGACTGTCGTAGTATCACGAAAGACGTCCAGAAATTAATAATTATTATAAATATTGTATTAAAAATCAATGTTTTCAAAATGAATATATACGTCAATTTTTTCGAATTCGATGGCCATAGAATATATCGAGATATCAATATACAGGGTGGTCCAGATCTTAACCAAGAAATATTAACCACGTATTCTACGTCAAAAATAAGCCATAGTTTGTCATACAAACATATGTGGAGAAATGCTTCCTCTCCGAGATACAGGGTGTTAAAATTATAGAAAAAAAAGGTTTTTTATTAATAACTTTCACTACACTTTTTGAAATATTTCTAATAAATTTGGGACATAGGTTTAAAGGATCAAGGAGCACTTTTTGAATGGAATAATTTTTTGTTTATCCTACCAGTGGCGTCCGCACTGCATCGAGACTGAATATTTTCAGACAAAAAAATGATACTCCACTGGTTTTTCCAACATGAAAAATTTCTCTTGAAATCCTTATTTGATATGGAGCAAATTCATTCTCTTGCGTTTTTGACATCCGAGGCTCCGTTTCCGAGTAAAAAAATTAAACACATTCTCATGCATGAGGAAATCGCTAAAATTTGATATGGTACATAATATTGATAAGACTATCTTTGTGAACGAAACGTATAATTACAAAAAAAAATGCGTTAATAGCCACACTCAATTATGAATTTTAAGAAGGTGTTCGAAGTAAAACAAAGAAAAGCATTTTTTTTCTAATAATTTTAACACCCTGTATCTCAAAGAGGAAGCATTTCCCGACATATGTTTATATGACAAACTAGGGCTTATTTTTGACGTAGAATACGTGGTTAAAATTTCTTGGCTAAGATCTGGACCTCCCTGTATATTCTTCCGTTGGAATTCTTATCAATGAATTCAACCTATTGAACAAAGATATTTACTATTCACAAATGGAAGCGAAGGAAAACAGGTTCATGTAAAAGAGTAGTATTTTGTTTCAAAAAGTCGATATTGAATAGATGTAAATATAAACAATTGTGTGTATTATATTAATTACACATTACACTATTTGCATATTTCAATCATATTTTCTCTCTAATGTATACAATGAAACTAAATTATCGATGAAGAGATAGGTATACGTGACTTCAAATTAAAAATTATACATATATCATAGAGAATTTACACATTCCCAGCTGTGATTAATGTCCAACAATGATTAGGTACCTCCATCAATTACTTTGATAAATAAAGAAAAAGAATGAAGAATCTTATAGAATAAGATTATTTATGCAACCGATATTCCGTACTGAGGTAGTTTAATGAAATGAGATATACACAGATATTCTCCAGAACGGTAAGTAGTTATGAAATGAAAGATGGCGGATAACGAGAAGGACGCGTCTGATCAAGGTCCCGAAAACTCTTCGCAAAATGGCTAAATTATACTTATACTGAAAAATTTTCAAATGTTGCTCTAAACAGTGCAAGGTGTGTATGTGTGCTTAAACTGTCATACCACGTCAGATGTGCCTAATGAATGAAAAATATCGATTTCCTATCTGAAACAGCAGTCAAGTGCTGCAAGGAAAACAAGATGGCGGAAAACAAAACGAACCAACTGACATAAACAGCTTGAAAATGGAGATACAATATCTGAAAAGGTTAGTCGAAGAAATGGATGATAAAATGAGATACTCAAGATGACTAATGCTCACCTGCTAAAATAATTATAAAAAAACTCAAAAAGTCCATCATGTCAACAAACACAAAGAAGGGTTCAAAAAACCCCAAGAACAGAAATACAAAGAAATCTATTACCAACACAACAGAATAGGTCAACTCTGAGAAACCAATACTTTTGTAGATTTAATTTGTCAAAGTTTGAACAAGAGCGCCAGAGCTCCTGTCCACAGGGCTTGAACCATTTTTTTAAATGGAAACTCGTTCCTGATATCGTAAGGGCTCTATGGTTGATGCTTCTCATCAAATTCAACTTTTAAACGAAAGGATGTAATGAGATGAAGTTGAGAAATCTCTACGAAATAGTTTTCTCATGGTACCGATCTGTTATGAGTCCATTGTCATTTCTATAATAATAACTATAAGAACATCCAAAAAGGGTAATACACCATCGTTGCCTACCTCAACTGGAAACTTCAATTACGGATGATATATGAATTAAATGATGCCAGTATAATATCCACACATTCCGATGGAACTGATGAACTATGTCGTGAACGTACTTCCGAAAAAAGGCACTTGAAAAGATAACCTAGCAAGCGCATATTTCTGCAGTTCAGCCATTAGTATAACTGCAGCTATTGGAGCCAAACAGTTGCCCATACCGAGACCAAGAAGCTGTCTGTAATATTCATTCTCAAAAATAAAATAACTATTTTCTATTATATGAATATTCCTCTGTCCATCCTCAATTGTGAATGAAACTTATGAATTATCATTTATTCACATATTTGCAGTCAATCAGTTTTAGTTTTGCATATTAATTATGATAAATGGCTCCTGGTGTGGCATATAATTTTAATTGTGAAACATCGTTCAATGAAAAATGATGTCCTACAGTTGAATATCATTTTCTAAACTCATGTGACATGTAGGTAATTAATTTAGTCGAACTCGTTGATATCATGAGATATTATCTGCAATTACATATAGACTCTAAAATTTCCATTCCATGTTGAAATATTTGAATTAAGTTGTCGGAAATTTCCACGTATTCATTTGTATTTCAAGAAAAAATAAAAAAGAACTAACGTGAAGTAAGTACTCTTCGGCGCGCGAGTTCACGTTGGCTAATTTGAATTGATGAGTGTTTCATGCTCAGTGGTTAGAGCGAGCCGGAGATCTACTCAGGGCGGGTTGTAACCCAGTTGGTTAAACTCTGGTTTTCCTTAACCATCGGATACCGTTGGTTAACATGTTTGCATGAATACCGGACTCCAACCTTGAGATTTCATTAGCCCCTTACAGCTGTGTGTTAGGCAACACACAACATCAAAATCGGTCACTGGCCAAGTGCGAAAGTTAAAACAGCGGTAAAACTTTCGCACATGGCCAGTGACCGATTTTTATGTTGTGTGTTGCCTAACACACAGCTGTAAGGGGCTAATGAAATCTCAAGTTTGGAGTCCGGTATTCATGCAAACATGTTAACCAACGGTATCCGATGGTTAAGGAAAACCAGAGTTTAACCAACTGAGTTACAACCCGCCCTCAGAGGGACATCATTCAGTGTAACATCAAAAATTAACAGTGCTGTGTCTAGGCTGGGGTAAGGATAGAGTAACAAAGTCGATAAAGAACAGAACTGACTTTCCTTAGTCGCACAATCTCCTAGGAGGTTCTAAGAGATCTCCTTGGTAAAGACGTAGGAGTGTCATTATATTCTAAATTATGTATATAGCATGCTTGCCAAAGCAGATTTATCCCACGTCAATGCTTTTTTAGCCTTTTTCTTTCATAATGAAGTGAATCTGCATTTGTTCGCCCGCTATAGACAAGATTATAATTATAATGGCTCTCCTAGATCTTCCCCAAGGAGATCCCTTAGAAGCTCCAAGGAGTTTTTGCGACTAGGGAGATCCAGCTCGGTTTTTGTCGACTTTGTTAAATTCAATAGGAATAAAAGCTTTTTAAAATTTCACTCTGCAGTGAGAGACAGCTCAAATTGGTACCAGATGGTTTGTTTTATGACATACTTTAGTCGGAGAAACTGAAACGTGTAGAGAGCTACCCCCTTTGGGATAACGCAATAGAAAATGAATGAATTTATTTGTTCAAATATAATATTATGATAAATTTTAAATTTTGCCGGCATACACACATCGTGCCGAAAACTATTGAATATTGAATTTACGGCAACAGTAATGTGTACAAGGGTATAATACAGGGTGTTATTCCATGTTATCCCGTCCCTATTATCTACGCGCCTTGCATTTATCCGGTCAGGCGGTCAAATCCCTTCACATTTTGTGACAATTTTTTGGGAAATATTCCAACTCCATTGAAATTTTTCTAACTGCTAAGAAAATTTTTGCAACTGTGTTTAGAATTCGCCAACTCCGTTCAACATTGGGGGGACCTAGGTGACGTTAGCTCCCGGCCGGCCAACTCCAAGCGCTGCTATTCCACCACGGTCAATAGCGTTCCCTACCGTTCTCTCACGCTTCTGATATTTTATTCCGATGTTCCGAATAGGTGAATAAACTTTGTAATCAGCTGAATGCATAAACCTAAGGACTAATAAATTAAAAATATTTTTTCGTTCAATTCTGAAAGCACTACAGGTTCGAAATATGAAATTATTCTCCTAGCGCTCAGATAGAAGTTTTTAATTTTAGTTTTCTGGATATCTGAATGGCCGGCCAAGAAAGGTTATTAGCAGGAAACATGTGTCGATCAAATATCTAATCAAATTGATTTTTTCGTTCTATTCCGATTTCCTCTAGTACCCAGCTCCAAGGATCGAAATATGAGGTTTATCCCATAGTGCTCAGATAGAAGTTGGTAATTTTTTTTTTTCGAAAGATTCAACTAGCCGGCCAAGAATAATTATTAGCAGGATACATGTGTTGATCAAATACCTAATCAAATTGATTTTTTTGTTTGATTCAGATATCCTTAAGTACCCAGCTCCAAGAATCGAATTATGAGTTTCATCTCAAAGTGCTCAGATAGAAGTTGGTAATTTTTCTTCCGAAGATTCAACAATCCGGCCAAGAAGAATAATTAGCAGGATACATGTGTCGATCAAATACCTAATCAAATTGATTTTTTCGTTCGATTCAGATATCCTTAAGTACCCAGCTCCAAGAATCGAAATATGAGGTTTATATCATAGTGCTCAAAAAGAAGTTGGTAATTTTTTTTTCTGAAGATACAACTAGCCGGCCAAGAAAAGTAATTAGCAGGATACATGTGTCGATCAAATCCCTAATCAAATTGATTTTTTCGTTCGATTCAGATATCCTTAAGTACCCAGCTCCAAGGATCGAAATATGAGGTTTATATCATAGTGCTAAGATAGAAGTTGGTAATTTTTTATTCGGAAGATTTCACTACCCGGCCAAGATGAACAATTAGCAGGATACGTGTGTCAATCAAATACCTAATCAAATTAATTTTTTCGTTCGATTAAGATATCCTTAGGTACCCAGCTCCAAGAATCGAAATATGAGGCTTATATCATAGTGCTCAGATAGAAGTTGGTAATATTTATTTCGGAAGATTCAACAAGCTGGTCAAGAAGAATAATTAGCAGGATACATGTGTCGATCAAATACCTAATCAAACTGATATTTTTCGTTCGATTCAGAAATCCTTAAGTACCCAGCTCCAAGAATCGAAATATGAGGTTTATCTCATAGTGCTGGTAGAAGCTGGTATTTTTTTCTTCTTGGCCGGCTAGTTGAATCTTTCGAAAAAAAAATTACCAACTTCTATCTGAGCACTATGATATAAACCTCATATTTCGATTCTTGGAGCTGGGTACTTATGGATATATGAATCGAACGAAAATATCAATTTGATTTGCTATTTGATCGGCACTTGTATCCTGGAAATAAATTTTCTTGTCTGACTAGTAGAATCTTCAGAAAAAAAAATGACCAACTTCTATCTGAAAGCTGAAAGTAAACCGCATATTCAGATCCTTGGAATTGGGTACTCACGGATATCTGAGTCGAACGAAACAAATCAATTTGGTTAGGTATTTGATCGGCATATGTATCCTGCAAATTATTTTTCTTGACCAGCTTGTTGAATCTTCCGAAATAAATATTACCAACTTCTATCTGAGCACTATGATATAAGCCTCATATTTCGATTCTTGGAGCTGGGTACCTAAGGATATCTTAATCGAACGAAAAAATAAATCTGATTACGTAATTGATTGACACACGTATCCTGCTAATTGTTTTTCTTGGCCGGATAGTGGAATCTTCCGAAACAAAAATTACCAACTTCTACCTCAGCACTATTATATAAACCTCATATTTCGATCCTTGGAGCTGGGTACTTAAGGATATCTGAATCAAACGAAAAAATCAATTTGATTAGGGATTTGATCGACACATTTATCCTGCTAATTACTTCTCTTGGTCAGCTAGTTGTATCTTCAGAAAAAAAAATTACCAACTTCTTTTTGAGCACTATGATATAAACTCATATTTCGATTCTTGGAGCTGGGTACTTAAGGATATCTGAATCGAACAAAAAAATCAATTTGATTAGATATTTGATCGACACATGTATCCTGATAATGATTTTTCTTGTCGGGCTAGTTGAATCTTTCGAAAAAAAAATTACCAACTTCTATCTGAGCACTATGATATATATAAGCCTCATATTTCAATTCTTGGAGCTGGATACTTATGGATATCTGAATCGAACGAAAAAATCAATTTGATTAGGTATTTGATCGACACATGTATCCTGGTAATGATTTTTCTTGGCCGGCTAGTTGAATCTTTCGAAAAAAAAAAAATTACCAACTTCTATCTGAGCACTATGATATATATAAGCCTCATATTTCGATTCTTGGAGCTGGGTACTTATGGATATCTGAATCGAACGAAAAAATTAATTTGATTAGGTATTTGATCGACACATATCCTGCTAATTATTCTTCTTGGCCGGTTAGTTGAATCTTCGGAAAAAAAATTACCAACTTCTATCAGAGCACTATGAGATAAGCCTCATATTACGATTCTTGGAGCTGGGTACTTATGGATATCTGAATCGAACGAAAAAATCGATTTGATTAGGTATTTGATCGACACATGTATCCTGTTAATCATTCTTCTTGGCCGGATAGTTGAATCTTCGGAAAAAAAAATTACCAACCTCTATCAGAGCACTATGAGATAAGCCTCATATTTCGATTCTTGGAGCTGGGTACTTATGGATATATGAATTGAACGAAAAAATCAATTTGATTAGGTATTTGATCGACACATGTATCCTGCTAATGATTTTTCTTGGCCGGCTAGTTGAATCTTCGGAAAAAAAATTACCAACTTCTATCTGAGCACTTTGAGATGGAACTCATATTTCGATTCTTGGAGCTGGGTACTTAAGGATATCTGAATCAAACAAAAAAATCAATTTGATTAGGTATTTGATCAACACATGTATCCTGCTAATTAGTTTTCTTGGCCCGCTAGTTGAATCTTTCGAAAAAAAAATTACCAACTTCTATCTGAGCACTATATGAGATAAACCTCATATTTCGATCCTTGGAGCTGGGTACTTGAGGATATCAGAATAGAACAAAAAAATCAATTTGATTAGGTATTAGATCGACACATGTTTCCTGCTAATAACCTTTCTTGGCCGGCCATTCAGATATCCAGAAAACTAAAATTACAAACTTCTATCTGAGTGCCTCGAGAATAATTTCATATTTCGAACCTGTAGTGCTTTCAGAATTGAACGAAAAAATTTGTTTAATTTATTAGGTCCTTAGGTATATGCATTCAGCTGATTACAAAGCTTATTCACTTATTCGGAACATCGGAATAAAATAACAGAAGCATGAGAGAACGGTAGGGAACGCTATTGACCGTGGTGGAATAGCAGCGCTTGGAGTTGGCCGGCCGGGAGCTAACGTCACCTCGGTATTGGGGGGATCACCACCCCTCTTAGGCCCGTGCCTGCCATTTGAGTAGATGAGTAGATCTCAGGCCCACTCTATCTACTGAGCTTGAAACACTCATCATTCAATTTAAATTAGCCAACGTGAACACGTGCGCCAAAGAGTACTGACTTCTAGTCAGTCCTACTTTTTATATTTTGTCAGTGTTTTTTTAAATTCTGGCTATTAATAGAGTCTGGCTATTAGTTTTACCGTAGATCCAAATAAATAAAATTGGTTTAAGCACTGACATGAAGTCAGGAGCTTTTGCGCATATGTTCTATTGCTCATTCTCCTGAATTGGACACTCTTGATCGGATATACCATGGTGAATTACAATACAGGAGAACAGACAATAGAATTCACCATGGTAAATTCGATTAAGAGTGTCCAATCCAGGAGAATGGACAATAGGACATACGCGCAAAAGCTCCTGACTTCACGTCAGTGCTTGAACCAATTTTTTTTCGTGAAGTCAGGAGCTTTTGCGCGTATGCTCTATTGTACATTCTCCTGTATTGGACACTCTTAATCGAATTTACCATGGTAAATTACAGGAGAACAGACAATAGTATTCACCATGGTAAATTCGATTAAGTGTCCAATACATGAGAACAGACAATGGTATTCAACATGGTAAATTCGATTAAGAGTGTCCAATACAGGAGAATGGACAATAGAACATACGCGCGAAAGTTTCTGACTTCATGTCAGTGCTTGAACCAATTATTTTTTTTTTAGTGATACGATTCTCACAAAATTTCACAAACGTCTTTAGGTTTGTATTCTACAACTAATCACCATGCTTCAATTCTATCGGATTTGTATTGGTAGAAAGCAAAATTATTACTAGGAAACCATTAGGTCGATTATGCCCATTAACGAACTTGTCTTTCATATTGGGATGCGCCACCTACCCTGAAAATTTCAAGTCGCTATCCTTTTCCGTTCTCAAAATATCGTGGCAACGGTCGGCCGGCCGGTCGGACAGAATCAAATTTAACCTCAAATTCTTCATCAGGGAGTCGAACCCAATCATTAGAGATCATTTTGGGCAAAAAATTCGACAATTACAGACATTTGCGCAAAATGATAACGCGATGTTCCCCAGAACATACGCGCCAAAAATTGCGGTTATGGGGGGCCCGTTGGGAACGCAATTACTTACGCATGTTCTTCATACTCGAATCTAATTCAATATAGATCTTCCAAATTTAGTTATTTATAAATTGGCCCCAGGGCCATGGTACAGACATTTCAATTCGGAAACAACGCTATTTCCTCGAAACTGCACGCGCACAGAATTTCCATGAATTTTCTTTTCGAACCTCACACTAGCTACTCAGCACCAAATCGTGGCTGAAATTCCTCTCAAAACGTAGGTCTTTCATATAAACTTTTATCCTTAGAGCTCGCCTTGCTTAGTTACAGCCCCTAAAGATGGCGCCCGAGTAGCAGTTTTTAATTTTTTTCTAAGAAATAAAAACTGACAAGAATTAAATCAAGCAGATATTCTATGCGGGCAAGAAGGCATTCAAACATTTTTTGGTGCTGTTCCTCTATGATTGAAAGGGGTAGAAAAAGCCACCCCTAAACATTGTTCCGCTAGAAACTTTTCTCCATATTCATATTTTACAATAAAAAATTAATTTTGGGTAGCTTGATTCATTCCTAACAAATAAGGTCTCGTGTAATTTCTTGCTAAAATTCACTGTTTTTGAGAAAAAAATAATTTATCATCATGATAGCTTGAGTCGTAGAGGCTGGAATTATTTCCGAACTAGAATTTATCTAGGAAGGGGACGTCATTTTGTTGTGACAACCGACTTGTTTTGATTAACTCAACACATACTCCTTATGATGACGGTGTACACAAACGCAGATATGCCCGATATGCACTTTATTTACGGTCTTTCTGGTGGTAATTCTGTAAAAGAATCCAGAAGATATGCTGAAATGTTTCCTGTGTGGATCAATATCACAGTCTATTGTACGAATTCAACAACAACTACGAGAAACTGGTACATTTGAAATAAATAAAAATATAAAAAACCACTGACGTGATGTAGGTACTCTCTGGCGCGCGTGTTCGCGTTGGCTGATTTGAAGTGAATTTTGAGTGTTTCAAGCTCAGTGGATATAACGAGACGGAGATCTACCCAGAGGGTAGTGGACATCATTCACTGTTAGTTCATAAATTAACAGTGCTGTGTCTAAGCTGGCATAAGGATAAAGTAACAAAGTTGACAAAGAACACAACTGACTCTACTTAGTCGCACAAGTTCCTAGGAGCTTCTGGGGGATCTCCTTCGGGAGGACTTGGGAGTGTCAGTATAATCATAGTTATGTTTATAATACGCACGCCAAAGCAGATTGATCCTACGTCAATGCTTTTTTAGCCTTTTTCTTTCATTGTGAAGTAAATCTGCTATTGGCACGCGTGTTATATACATGATTATGATTATACTGACGCTCCCAAGTTTTCCCCAAGGAGATCCGTCAGAAGCTCCCAGGAGGTTGTGCGACTAAGGAGAGTTCGTTGTGTCCGTTGTCAACTTTGTTACTCTATCCTTATGACACAGCACTGTTAATTTATGACCCAACAGTGGATGGTGTCCACTACCATCCGGCATGCGCGCCAAAGAGTACTGACTTCACGTCAGTTTATTATTATATTTTTTCAAGTTCCTTTAACAAATCTGGCTATCGATACAGTCTGGCTATTAATTCTACCGTAGATCGAAATAAAAAAAAAATCTGCTATGGATCCCCCGTTGGGAACTATTGCTTACGCCCATTCTTCAAATCCGAACGTAATTTATTATAGATCTTCCAAATATAGGTATCTATAAATTGGCCCCGGGGCCACGATTCAGACAATTCAAATCGGAAACAACGCTATTTCCTCGAAACTGACTTGTTGGTGCACAGAATTGCCTTCAATATTCTTTTAAACCTCACAATATCGGCTCAGCTCCAAATCCATAACCACTAGACGCAAACCACTCCCAACATGAGCCTTATAACCCAAAATTCCCAAAAAGAGCTACGTCTCCTCTGCGCATGCGCAATCGACTCGTCGCTTGAAACCCTCTCAAAATCACACAATTCTGATTCTTTAACACCAGTGGTTTAGGAGATATTGCAGCTTTAATCCACGCATGCGCAGACTCTTCCAAGGGGATTCTTTGGAAGAATAGCATCCAACACCTCAAAACTCCAATCCTCTCAGACGAAAACTCCAGCAGTTAAATCACTTCTTGTCTGCCCTTGCGCGAAACGAAGAATGCCTGAAAGGGGTTACAGGAATTTTGAATTAGGAAAGCAATTTCTTCGCCTATTCTTCATATCCGAATGAAATTTGATATAGATATTCCAAATAAAGTTATTTATAAATTTGCCCCAGGGTCACGGTACAGAGATTTCAACTCGGAAAATGACTTGTCCGTTCACAGAATTGCCTTCAATATTCTTTTAAAACCTCACAATATCAGCTCAGCACCAAATCTATGACCGCTGGACGTAAACCGCACCCAAAATAAGCCATACAACCCAAAAAGAGCCATTTCTCGGTTCGCATGCGCAATCTCCTCGTGCCTGAAAGTCCTTTCAAAATCACCCACCTCACAAAAAACTCCGATTCTCCAACACAAGATGTTCAGAAGATAGCGCATCTTGAATCCACGCATGCGCAGAACCCTCACCAGGGGATTCTATGGAGGGATCGCATCCTCCACCGCCAAAACCCCAATCCTCTCTGACGAAAACTCCACCAGTTGAAACACTTCTCATCTGCGCAGGCGCATATCGGAAAATGCCCAGAAGGGGCACCATGAACTTCATAAAAATAGGTTTAGGATTTTCACGCTAAATATTCCGCAAAATCAGTACAAGGGGATAATCGCTTTAAGGTAAAGCTACCACTAGTCGGTTCATCTTTCATTCCGCAAAATAGTAGTAATTTTTTAATATGTTGCATTGATATTTTCCTATGTGATCCTCATGAAATTTTGCAAAAGTGTTTGCTTCGGTCTTTTGCATCTAACTACGAAGTTTCAATTCGATCAGATCAGTATTTTCCGAGTTATTGTGGAAGCAAAATTATAAAATTTTTGGAATTTTTTTACCACTTTAAGGCAATCCTATCAGTATAAAACTTCGCATGCATATAAAGATCACGATACTACAATTTGATGCTAAATTTCAGATAGATCGAGTAATCGGTTCCGGAAATATTCATAAAAAATGTTTTTACGATAAACGATCATAACTCTGAAACCGCTTGGTGGATTTCGCCCATTAACTAACTCGTACGCTCCAAACCTACCCAGCAAATTTCAATCCTCTAACTCGTATCGTTCGAGAGTTATCGTGTTAACGGCCTGCCGGACCGACGGGCCGGACCGATCGGAAATAACTGAATTCAACCTTGGATTATTCATCAGTGAGTCGAACTCAATCGTTTGAGACCATTTTCGGAAAAATAATCGAAAAATACAGACATTGTGGCAAAACGATAGCACGCTGTTCCTTGCGGGACAAGCGCGCAAAAATGATTGTGTTCGCCAGCGCGAGATTAGAATTCCAGCAATAGAAGGAGCAGTACTAAATCTTGTCGACGAGCAACCTGACATCAGGACTAGGAGAATTGCTCAGCAATTACAAATTAATTCACCATATGACGGTGATATGACGGTTTGTGATCTTAAATGAACAACTTTTATATCCACATCACATTTAACGAGCACAGGCTCTCTTGCCACGGGATTTTCAGAATCGTCTCCATGTCTCCACTTGGATGTTGAGAATGATTGAACAATATCCTGGATTTTTGAAAAAGGTCCTATTCGCAGACGAGGCTAACTATTCTAGAGATCCAATAACAGATGTGCATAATGACCACACATGGGCCGAAGAGAACCCTCACGCTATCACTGTAGCTCGCCATCCAAGAACAAGTTTCTCTGAATGTCTGGCTTGGATATTTTGGGATCAGTTAATTGTTCCAAAATTTCTAGCACCTAGATTAAATTAAAATACATGCGTTCAAATTCTAGAAGAGCTTCTGCAAGAACTTCCTGTACTTCTTCAAAACATTCCCTCGCGTGTCCGAAGGACAATGTGATTTATACATGATGAGGCCCCCGCACATTTCAGAATTGGAGCAGGTCAGCATTTAAATCATACATAGCCAAATCGATGGATTGGGCGAGGTGGACCTCAGTTCCGGCCTGTTCGATCACCAGATTTACCATTATCTTTATATTCCGAAGATGGGACATCTTGAAGATCATAATGTTATCCATAGTTGGTTTCTGAGACTCATATTTTCAAATCTCCGCCTGTTTTCTAACGATAAACTCCGGAGTCCGGATTCTTTGACATGAGATAACTCTACTGTTTGCCTGTGCTGAACAATTTGAAGAAGAATAAGGTGATTGAGTGAACTGAGTGTTCCAAGATGAGAGAAGCGAATATGTCAATTGTAATTATGTTTCATAAAGACTTTATGGAATGTTATCTCAGGAGATCAATGTGAATTTGTTCCAAGAGAAAGTTAATAACTCGTTTTCGGATTCCAATAGATGACTTTGTGAATCAAATTTCAAGAACGCATGATTTTGGTATTGAGGAAATGGAACGCAGATATACAGTGCGCGTCAAAATTATGGAACAAATTCGTTTTCTCAGAAGAAAAATATTTGGCAAGAAAATCCTGAAACAGGTCAATTTTTGTTTCACTTTTACCAAATTTGTATGCATTCTTGAAAGATTTTTGTTGCGCCCTGTGCCATCCCCATCAACCCTCTAAATTTTTTGAATAGGGAATGTGGGTCCTGTGGTACTTTTTTGGCAAGATCTTTGTATCTTCTTTACAGGCGTGCAGAAATGTTCAAGAAAACATTTTTCGTTTTGCGCGTATTTTCTGGGGAATATCGCGTTATCATTTTGCCCAAATGTCTGTAACTTTCGAATTTTTTGACGAAAATGGTCTCAAACGATTTAGCTCGACTCCCCAATGAAGAATTCGAGGTCAAATTTGATTCTGTCCGGCCGGCCGTCCGTTGCCACGATAACTTGAGAACAGAAGGAGCTAGCGACTTGAAATTTTCAGGGTAGGTGGCGCATCTCAATACGACCGACAAGTTCGTTAATGGGCATAAGCGGCCCAATGGTTTCCGAGTAATAATTTTGTTTTCAACCAATATAGATCCGATCAAATTGAAACTTGGCGAGTAGTTGTAGAATATGAACCTAAGTACGTTCGTGAAATTTTGTGCGAATCGTATGACTAGAAAATTATCAAATAAATTATTAAAAAATATTTTTGTTGTCACGATAACTTGAGAACGAAAAGAGATAGTGGCTTGAAGTTTTCAGGTTAGGATGTGCATTAGGACGCGACATTTGAGTTTGTTCAGAAGCATAATCCGCCGAACGGTTTTAGAGTTATAGCCATCTGAAATTTGGTTGTTATTTTCTCCTCATTAACTTAAAAAATACTGAACCGATTGAATTCAAACATGGTTATTAGTTGTAGAATACCAATGCAAAAATTCTTGCAAAATTTCGTGAGGATAGTATTTGTAGAAAATTTTTAAGAAATCATTGAAAATTAAAAAAAAAAATTCTATATATCAGTAACTATTCGTCTGAAATTTTGCAGGAGCCTTTAGGACCCAACTCTTCTGCCAAGTTTTAAGTTTTAACACGATCGGTTAAATATTGTTGGAGATTCGAGCAGCCTTGTGTGAGTGCAGTAGATGGGTGACCGTTGCCTCGATAACTTTCGAACAAAAGTAGATAGGGACCTGCAATTTTCAGGGTAGGTTGCGTATCCGAATGGGAGAGTTAAGTTCGTTTTTGGGCATAATTGGTTCAACAGTTTCCGAGTTATACCCACCTGGAATATTATTTCCTCGATAACTCAAAAAATAAAGATTCGATCGAATTGAAGCTTCGTAACTATTAGTAGAAAATCAACATAAAGACGTGTTTAAAATATTTTAAGAACCGTACCCCTAGAAAATTTGAAAAAAATGACGAAAAAAATTTTTTGTAAGAACCGTACCCCTTGAAAATTTCAAAAAAATTGGTTCAAGCACTGACGTGAAGTCAGGAGCCTTGGCGCGTATGTTTAATTGTCCTGTATTGGACACCCTTAATCGAATTTACCAATTTTACCAATTTTTATTATTTCTTTCTGATTATTTGTAAGATGACACTGATTTTCATTTCAGGTGACTTATGCAGACCACTAAATTGCAAAAAGAAAGAAATTTGTCTTCTGGAAGATTCATTCACTGCAGTCTGTGTATCCAGGAAAGAATTGAAGAAAAATGGGTAAGTCGTATTTATCGAGGTATCTCGATTTGTTTTGTCACGATAATGAACTTCCGGAACCGTGCGGAAATATAATAATAATAATTTATAATGTGTCTTCATCAAGTAATGATACAACAGAAAAACATGAATGATCTCAGAGGTCAACAAGTCCAGAGCGTTCCTGCCAATAGGGTCTTCATAATGGCTTCGTATAATTAACATACTTATGCATATATTTGACAAGTCAAAAAAATCCCAGAGGATTTCACTGATTTGCCGAGAAGCAAGAGCAAACGCGTTTCTGGCTTCTTAGCCTTCATCAGTACTCTGTAGCTTCCCAACAAATTCAACTAAACTGAACCACGTTAAGCCTCTCACAACCGGAATGAACAATTATACATAAATGCCCACGCCACCTATGAGGCAAAACAAGGAATTCAGCCTTTCCCCACCAGTGAAAATTTGAAGCGTGAAATCATATGCCACCATTCGCTCGATTTTAACATAGAAACGAGCTCGGACAGTATATCCCCATGGCCATGAACGCTGTTTAGCATTTTCAAAAATAACAATGAAAAATGGCGATACCGTTGTTAATAAATCAACAAGTTCAGAGCGTTCCTGCCAATAGGGTCGTCATAATGACTTCGTATATTAATATGAATTATACGAAGCCATTATGAAGACCCTATTGGCAGGAACGCAGGAATATCCTAGAAATAGTTCGAACTATAGGACTGAGTTTTTGTACACAGAGACAGATTACCACTGTAATAACTACTTTTTTGCACCCTATTCGAATACATTGGAAGGGCCTCTGG
This sequence comes from Halyzia sedecimguttata, assembly GCA_937662695.2. NCBI lineage: Eukaryota > Metazoa > Arthropoda > Insecta > Coleoptera > Coccinellidae > Halyzia > Halyzia sedecimguttata. The sequence goes on along the minus strand of OW569417.2, from coordinate 64,063,415 downwards.
TGGAGATTGCAAGAGATCGCAACAAGAAATGGTAAGGGTTTTCCCCTCTAACTTTTACGCCATTGTAAAAATTGACATTTTGACAGCAAATTCTAAAGCACCAATGAATTTTACACAAAAATAGTATTCTTGTATCATTGCCCTAAATTCAACCACTTTCGAGAAAAATAGCTTTTTATGAACAGAACAAAAATTTTCGGAACGTTTTGGAAATCTTTTGTAGGTATTGCAAAATATAAGGACACTGAAATTTTCTTTAAAAGGCCTCACCTAAATTAGGGTCCTGTAGCGGTCTTCGAACATCTGAAGTTCTGAATAATCATCGCTTATTGGATTGGCCAAACCTGGTTTAAAAAAAACGCCCTGGCTTTATGAGCAACGACATTTCACTTTAAGATTCAAAAACTCAGAGGGATTTCTAAGAACAGTTAATGATTACCTTTGAAAATTAGCGGAGGTGATTCTTCAAGAGATCCTCGCAGCTACAGAGGAGTATATGCTTTTGAATGGTTATGTATTATTTTTAATTTGTTTGTTTTTCTCCTCTTGTCTATTAATTTTTCATTTTTGATATATTATCGTCTGCTAGATATTTTGATAGGTGATAGAACGGGGATTGGATACTATTGGTCTGGGTTGGGGCTTCACACGAGGCGAGAATATAAAAAATCTCGTCTCGGTCTCGCCAATTCCCAAAAAATTAAGTCTCGTTTCTCGTCTCGTTATCAGTTGTCGTCTCGTCTCGCGTAATTTTGAATAAAGATAATAAATATTATAATATATAGGTAAACGAAATGGTAGATAAGCATGGCTAATTTTGTAAAGCTATATTTATTACGCTCTTATACAAAAATATTTGTACATATTTTTTTAAATTTTAAACACTGTTATTTTAAATTACTCTTACCAAGAATTCTAACATAATCATGCTTGCATCACATCATATTTCAATGATGTACGTGTTTTTGCCATGATATCATATCTGCTGTGGAAAATAATCATCGGCCATCTTGAAAAGTGTAGGAACTTTTTCATGCACTTTCCACTACTTTAACATACAATTTTGATTCCTTTTTGCTCTTTCTAACAGCAAATGTTCTTCAAACGCAGCTTTCCAATGTTTCGAAGTCAACATATGCATCTCATTTCTTGATAAGGTGTACGCAGACACCAGAGTAACATGTTGCCAAATCTAACTAAAATAACTGAACTTCAGTAAATTCCTAACATAGACCCTCCTTTGAAGGACTCCTTCAAAACGAAAGCACAGTAATAGAAAGAAAATGTGAATAAAATGGGGTATGCAAATTGGTTAATAGAAAATTAATGTACATAGTATAAAACATTGAATTTATATAAATCAATTGTCAATAGAGTCCTGTAGAGGTAGAGGACACAAATGACGAACAGATCTTGTCACTACACCATTGGGAGTGCTAAGCTCTGCTATTCTGGATACACCATCTTTTCATCACTAATGTGTTGAACTCTTCGAAAGTAACATTAGTATTTAAAATTGCTCTTTTCAGATGAAATTTGGTGCTTTTTACTGCACTTTCCCAGAGTCCCTCGTGATTAGGTGTATAAGGTGGAATAAATTTCCATTTTATATTTAAATTAGATGTTGAATCAACGATAATATCTTGTGTCTTGAACAGAAAATTACCTAATCCATGCAATTCATTGCTAGCTCCAACAAATGTGCTATCATTAGCGGAGTAAATAATTGAAGGAATACCCCGCCTTGATGTGAATCTTTTCAAACGTGCCAAAAACCTCTCTGCTATTAAATCAGTAATACACTCAATGTGAGTAGACTTCGTACAAAAACACACGAAAATTGAAAGATAACACTTTTTCAATTGAGATCCTCTACCCTTCCTATTCAAGATCAAAAACGGGCCTGCATAATCGATACCAATTATTTCAAATGGCAATCGAGGCCAAACCCTTTCGTTTGGCAGACTCGGCATTGGACATGACAAAGGAACTGGATTATATTTAGAACACCTTAAACAACTATTAACAGTTTTCTTTGCAGAAGTTAGACCACCTGTAGGCCAATAGAATTGTCTTATTGAAAATAATAAAGATTGAGGGCCAGAATGCAAAATCTGGCGGTGTTGGTGTTAAAAAAGTAATTTTGTGTAATGATGCCTTGAACACAATAAAAAAGGATGTTTTACATGAAAAGGTGAATAAGTTGCTTTTAGTCTACTTCCAACCCTCATAACGCTATTTCCATCTAGAAATGGAGTCAATGATGACAACCGATTTTTTGATTCTAAAATTTTTTTACACTCCAAAATTTTCAATTCTGAAGGAAAACATTCTTGCTGGCATAATTTAATCAACAAAATCTTCGCATGCTCCAACTCGTCTATTGAAAGTGGTCCAAATCTTTTAATTGTATTAATTTGAATATTGTTTTTAAATCGAACACATTGTGCTGTAACACGATGTAATTTATACAGATCAGAAAATTTATGGAATAGAGATGACCTTTCATCTATATTACAATAATTGTAAATTGTAGAAACCTTTTTGAGCTCAGGTAATTCATGCTTTGTCACATGAAAAGTTGTGATTGGCCTCTCTTCGTTACTAGATTTGAAGAACTCTGTCCCATTCCGCCACAGTTCATTTCTCAGCAGTTTATCGGGCATTGCACCCCTTGAAGAAATGTCTGCAGGATTATCAATAGAGCTTACGTACATAATTCCACACAAAACTATTGGTTAAAGACTGAATTTTAGCTACTCTATTTGAAACAAAAACCTGCAATAAACTTGGCTCACTGTGAATCCAAGACAAGGCAACTTTCGAATCTGACCACATAAAAATAGGAGTCGTTACACTTATTGTTCTTGATACCCTTTTCATAAGTTCCGCACTCAACAAGCAAGCACATAATTCAAGTTTTGGAATAGTGACAGATTTTAGGGGTGCCACCTTCGATTTGGCACAAAACAGTCTATACAATTAAAATTTCCAAAACGATCTGAACTTCGAAAATAAATGCAACTTGCGTATGCGTCCTTTGAAAGCATCGCAAAAAAAATGAATATCAATTAACTTTTGATTAATAGGAATTGCACTTCTTGGAATCGATAAGGAATTCAAAGTTTCTAAGCTACCTTGAAAATTGATCCAGAATGATTTCAGTTTTTCGGGAACTTCGGTGTCCCAGGAAATATGTAATGAGCACAAATTTTAACTTTTGGACCGATATAATGTAAGTCATTGAGAGACAATCCAGGCGAGCTTTTGGAACTACCACCAAAAACTGTCCTCAATTTTGTAGTGATACTTTCGGCTTTCAAAATGCCATGATGAGGAAGATAATATTGTATAGAATGTGAAGGATTAATTAGTTCATTCATGTGACCTAGTCGTATATACTCATGAATGAAATCAACATACAAATTTTTAAAAATGTTGTCACTGAACCTTTTTTCTAAAAATTTGAATCGGTTAATGGCATTTTGTTTTGAATCGCCTAACAATTGTGGAGAGTGTTTTAAAGGATATCTGACAACGAATTGACTGTCATTATTTCTTGTGGTATGTTATTTGAATAGTTCTTCGCATTATTCGTCATCATAAGTCATAAGTAGTTTCTGATTCGAAATATCTCCTAACTCCCAAAACTTTTTTAACTGTTCATCTTCAGGGATATATACTTTAGAAAAATTGCACAAATAATTGTTAGTTTCAGGTATAATACCTGTTATAATCCAACCAAATTTTGTATTATGTAATGTAGGTATATTTTTACCAAGCGAAAATTTTCCATCTTCAAGTAATTCCCAGAAAACATTAGCACCCAACAACAAATCTATTTCAGCAGGAGTTTCAACCTTTGGATCGGATAAATGAACGTGGGCTGGTAGATTCATTTTGAAAATATCGAGACTAAAGGAGGGTGTCAAAGTAGCGATAACAGGACCAACGAAACACGAAATATTAGAATTGTATTCAGCAAATTTGGAATAAATACGAATAGAACATTTTTTACTTAATTATGAACTTATTTGGTTAATTCCAATAATTGAATGTTTAGTAGATGATAAAGGAATATTGAGTTTTTGGCGCTCTAGTTCCTCGGAACAGAGTGCTTATCAATTTGCCCAAATGTCTGTAATTTTAGAATTTTTGGCTGAATATGGTCTCAAACGATTTGGTTCGACTCACTGATCAAGAATCTGAGGTCGAAATCAATTCTGTCCGGCCGGTCCGGCCGGCCATAGGCACGATAACTCTCGAACGAAAGGAGTTAGAGGATTTAAATTTCCAAGGTGGGTTTGGAGCGTAAATATCTCGGACTGGTTCGTTAATGGGCAAAATCCATCAGGCGGTTTCGGAGTTATGGCCGATTTTAGTAAAAACATTTTTTATGAATATTTCCGAAACTGATCACTCGATATATCTGAAATTTAGCATCAAATTGTAGAATTATGATCTTCATACGCATGTGAAGTTTTGTTCTGACCAGGTTACCGCAAAGTGTCAAAAAAAAAATTTGGAAATGAAAAACAAAATTTCTAGAATAACTCTCGAACGGAATGAGCTAGGCAGAGTAGGTTAGGGAGATGAATATCTCGGTTGAGTTCGTTATTGGGCAAAATAGGCCAGATTGTTTCGGAGTAACGAAAAAAAAGTTTTTTTTTAAGTAACAAGTTTCAAATTCAATTTTCATTCAAGATGCAGTTTCACCATAAAAATCCATTGATGTCATTTTTAACTCCAACAAGCTAATACTTTCGGAGATATGATTTTTCGAAATTTCAATAATGAATCGTACTTCTATGTTTTCACAGAATGCTATAATTATTCTATCTAAGCTTTATTATATGCTCTGTGTTCATAGTCGTACATGTCATCCTGTTCTATAAGAGAGAGTCAAATTCATTTCAGCTATTTTAATTTGATTTCTTCCATGGTGCAGTTTTCATTCTCAGATTGCTCATTTAATCTTGATAAATAAAATATTATTTGAATTGAGTTTCCTTTATGGTGCAGTTCTATCATAAGAATACATTGATATAATTCTCAACTCTGAGAAACCAATACTTTAGGAGATATAATTTGTCTGTTCGAACTAGAGCGCCAGAAAGCTCCTGTCCACAGGGCTTGTACCATTTTTTTAACGGAATTTTCGGTTATTAAATTTGTTTCAGCACCACAATCTAATAATGCTCTCAGTGTTATGAACTTACCAGTACCGTCAAAGACATTACAGGCAATTGTAGATAATAGAACCTGATTAGGTGAGGCATTCATCATAGTGTTTACGTGAGAGGATGATGAATGAGTATTATTATCATTAATATTAAGATGTAACAAGGTATTGTGCTTCTTTCTTACAAATGAAACATGGACCAAGTTTACATTGTATTTTCGTATGTCCCGTGCGTAGACAATTTTCGCATGAATTCAAAGCCTTGACTTTCTGAATACGAGTATCGACAGATAACGCCAGGAATTCGGAACATTTATGAATTGTATGATTTTCCCTTTTACAATAGTTACGAAATACTTTGTTGTTCGCCGAGAAGAACATGTGAGAATTATTATTTTTACGCGAAGGAGAATCAGGTTTGTGTCGAATATTATTATCTGATTTATTCTTCAAGAAATTAGTAAACTCGTCTAAGGTTGGCATATCACTTTCGTATTTTAATTCTTTTCATTCACGAAGAGTATTTTTGGCGCTCTAGTTCCTCGGAACTGAGTGCTTATCAATTTGCCCAAATGTCTGTAATTTTCGAATATTTCGATGAAAATGGTCTTAAACGATTTGGTTCGACTCACTGATCAAGAATCCGTGGTTGAAATTCATTCTGTCCGGCCGGCCGTCCGGCTGGTCCGGCCGGTCCGGCCGTAGGCACGATAACTCTCGAACGGAATGAGCTAGAGAGTTGAAATTTTCAGAGTAGGTTTGGGGGACGAATATCTCGGCTAAGTTCGTACCTGGGCAAAATCGGACAGAAGGTTTCGGAGTAATAAAAAAAAAATTTTCTTTTTACAAAACAAATTCCAAATTAAATTTTTTTTAATAAGCAGTTTTATCATAAGAATCCATTCATATCATTTTTAACTCTAACGAGCTAATACTTTCGGAGTTATGATTTTTCAAAATTTCAATGTAAATCGTATTTCACAGGTTGATATAATTATTCTATGTATATTCTATGTATGAATTGCCATAAAGTCAACTTGACAGAAGGGAATATTGTAACTTCAAGAATATTGGGGTTGAAATACTCGTATTTTAGCGATGCAACGGGGACCTCACCCGAAAATGTTTGAAAATATTACGTAAATATTGAAAGCATAATTCCAAAGTTCGAGAGAGGAGAAAATTTTGTGAACGTAGATCAGGAAATTTTTGATCGATTACAAGGTAATTTATTATTTTATACATGTTGTATGGAATACCTACTATTTGTAGGTACTTTAAACCTGTTTTGGGCAATTGTCATACGAAACTTGTTTTTTTGGCGCTCTAGTTCCTCGGAACAGATTGCTTATCAATTTGCCCAAGTGTCTGTAATTTTGGAATTTTTGGCTGAAAATGGTCTCAAATGATTTGGTTCGACTCACTGATCAAGAATCCGAGTGCGAAATCGATTCTGTCTGGCCGGCCGACCGGCCGTAGGCACGATAACTCTTGAACGAAAGGAGTTAGCGGATTGAAAATTGCAAGGTGGTTTTGGAGCGTAAATATCTCGGACAAGTTCGTTAATGGGCGTTAACCATCAAGGGGTTTCAGGGTTATGGCCGATTTTAGTAAAAATATTTTTTATGAATATTTCCGAAACCGATCACTCGATCTATCTGAAATTCAGCACCAGACTGTAGAAGACAGTAGAATCATGACCTTTATACGCATGTGAAGTTTTGTATTGACCAGATTACCGCAAAGTGTCAAAAAAAAATTTGAAAATGTGGTACAGTTCTCATTCTCATGATTGCTCATTTAATCTTCATAAATAAACTATTATTTGAATTGAATTTCCTTTTTGATGCAGTTCTATCATATTAATACATTGATATAATTCCCAACTCTGAGAAACCAATACCAGATATAATTTGTCTGTTTTATCTAATTTATTTGCCAATACGCGAATGATAAATGAGTCATATAAGTATAACTGATGAAGGCCAAGAAGCCAAACGCGTCTGCTCTTGCTTTCTCGGCAGATCAATGAACCCCCTGTGTAGATCTTCCTTCGATAAATTTAATGCATCTAGCGCTGTTAAAGGTATACAGATTTCATCAAGAATTTTTCAAAAATCATAATAAGTTTCTTTATGCAATGTTTTTATATTCAAAGGCGATTTGAAACGGCTATCAACTAGAAATTGTTTTTTATCGAATCGGTCGCATAGTAGTCCCCATGCAAGTTCAAAAGGCCTAACTGAACTGTCTACACCTTCTACATATCTAGAAGCATATCCCTCTAGTGAAGCCTTCAACAACTGATATTTTTGATTTTCATTCAAATTATAATTTGATGAAACAGTAGATTCAAAATTATTTTCGAAATTAATCCAATGCTTAAATTCGCCAGAAAAAGTAGGCAATTTAACCTTTGGAATTAGAACATTCAGTAGAGGATCTGAATTGGAAGGTTGTTGAGGTAAAGCTGATGTACTATGAGAGCGACGCAATTTAGTTTGTAAATACTGCATAAAAAAGTCATGAGCAGCATAGTATCTTTCCTGAAAGTCTTCTCTTTCTAAAAAATGCGACTGTAACTGTTCATCTGTGCACATAGATTCTATCATTTGATTGAACAGGATCAAATTCCGACAAAAGACTTGAACTATCTTTATATCTTAAATAATAATAATAATAATAATAATAATAAATTGCCTTTATTTATACTGTAAATATTACAATATTATAATATAAAAATGAGGCGAAGTCTAGCAAGATGCTAGACACCTCATTAATAGATATTAGCTTATTTGAAGTACAATTTTTAATAGTTGTTATAAATTTCTCCACTATAGTGAGTTTTTGCTTAATAGTAGGTACCCCGTTTGCGAATCAATAGTTTTATTTCTGATTCGGACATTTTGTGAAGATTCTATGATTATGTAATTAATGATTAATGTGAAGAAGATTGATGAATTAAATCTAAAAAAAAATTAGAATGATCCAAATCAATTACAATGGGAGGAAAATAGGAAATTAATGGTCAAATTGTTAATAGTCACCCTTGTGGTTCAGAGATGTTATTTATAATTCTTCGAATATCTGGACAACAGCAGCTGCCATTTCGTTGATTTTTGAATTCTCCTTGGGCTGAAGATCAACGGAGGCAATCGGATTGGAAGAATAATTTTGGAAGTTCTTCTTATAAATTTTCTGGTGGCTCGTGGTAGTTGGGGTACAGCCAACAATTGCAGAACAGTAATCTTCTTTTTTGAAATGGGTTAAATCGAAAATCCGGCTCGAAGAACCAAACTTATGTTTGATATTTAGGTTGCTGGTTCTGATTTTGTATTTTTCGATGATATATTTTAGTGGACTGTGTAATGGTGATTAGAAATAGATTACTTTTTAAATCGTTTAATCGTATAATCGTGGATTTATCTGCGATGTTAATCTCATGAATAATTTTTCGGAATGAAATTAAGAATAATTCAACATATGCATCTCATTTCTTGATAAGGTGTACGCAGACACCAGAGTAACTTATTGCCAAACCTAACTAAAATAACTGCTCTTCAGTAAATTCCTAACAGAAGGTTTTGTTGATGATTGTTGATCTATCGATGTCGATAGATTTTGTAATAGAATTGGACAAAGGGCTGTAAGTTTCGAATATTTGGATGAAAATGGTCTTAAACGGTTTGGTTCGACTCACTGATGAATAATACGAGGTCAAATTCAATTCTGTCCATCCGTACCGGCCGGCCGTTAACACGATAACTCTCGAACGGAATGAGCTTGACAGTTTCAATTTTCAGAGTAGGTTTAGGAGATGAATATCTTGGTTAAGTTCGTTTTTTCTGATCGGAATTACAGTGTAGATCCGTATACACGTGCCAGCACATTCATTCATATTTTCAGTCACTGGTAATTTCTGTGTATGCTCTCATAGTCCGATATTAACCGCTCCATTTTCTCAAGACCGCGAATTCACCCGGCATCTTTGGGGTTCGCAGGCATCGAAACAGTTTTGCACGTCCAGTAGTTTAGTTCACGTAACATTTTCTTTGCATTAGGTGGTCTGTATTAATACGCTTTGCTTCATTCATCACACTACTGGACATTTCATCTATTGTTATATACAGGGTGGGCATTATATCGCTGTCCACCCGGCCGAAGTTGGTTACACCTTATACTGTTGTACATTGTCTATCTGAATTCTTACTGCTACCCCGACTTATAGACAAAAGAAGAAACAAACTTTTCATGATTTCCTGACCTGAATTTTTGCACATTGACCTAAAATTCAATTTCAAACAAGTGTTGCTAGAGCGTTACACACAAACAGTTCAAATTTTTCGAGATAACCAACATTTTTGTTTAAAAATGGGTTCAAGCCCTGTGGACAGGAGTTTTCTGGCGCTCTAGTTCAAACAGACAAATTATATCTCCGAAAGTATTGGTTTCTCAGAGTTGAGAATTATATCAATTTATTCTTATGATAGAACTGCATCATAAAGGAAATTCAATTCAAATAATAGTTTATTTATCAAGATTAAATGAGCAATCTGAGAATGGGAACTGCACCATGGAAGAAATCAAATTAAAATAGCTGAAATGAATTTGACTCTCTCTTATAGAACAGGATGAAATGTACGAGTATGAACACAGATCATATAATAAAGCTTAGATAGAGTAATTATAGCATTCTGTGAAAACATAGAAGTTCGATTCATTATTGAAATTTAGAACTTCATCTTAGCAGAAATTGAATTCAAACATCATAGAAGAATTTAAATTCAACAAGAGTGCCAAAAATCATCAATCCAAAACCAATAGACGAATTCTACCCAACAACGAACTCATCCGAGATATTCATTCCTCAATTCTATGATGAACGATAATATATATCTTTCCTCAAATCTACTCCAATACACCAATATTCCAGTTTTGTTTTTAGTGGAGATATTCTGAACTCAATACTATTAACTTACCATTACCATTCCCATCATCATATGGATTGACCATCGGCATGAAAATATCAACCAACAAAAAGTATGATATTATATTATCATTCTCATATTTATACGATTGCTCGAATGAAACAACGTCATGTCTCAGGAGCATAAGTTGACATTATAACAATTCATAGAATACCCACATAATAATTCTATCACTCTGTGAAAACGTAGAAATACGATTTACATTGAAATTTTGAAAAGTCATATCTCCGAAAGTATTAGCTTGTTAGAGTTAAAATGATATGAATGGATTCTTATGATAAAACTGCTTATTAAAAAATTTAATTTGGAATTTGTTTTGTAAAAAAAAAATTTTTTTTTGTTACTCCGAAACCATCTGTCCGATTTTGCCCAATAACGAACTTAGCCGAGATATTTATCCCCCAAACCTACTCTGTAGCTCATTCCGTTCGAGAGTTATCGTGCCTACGGCCGGCCGGCCGGACGGCCGGACAGAATGAATTTCGACCACGGATTCTTAATCAGTGAGTCGAACCAAATCGTTTAAGACCATTTTCATCGAAAAATTCGAAAATTACAGACATTTGGGCAAATTGATAAGCACTCAGTTCCGAGGAACTAGAGCGCCAAAAATTGCGATTTCTGCTCAAACTGGAAGTTACAGTTGATCGAGTCTTATATCATTTTTTGCGCGCAAGTTCTGGGGAACATCGCGTTATCATTTTGCCCAAATGTCTGTGATTTTCGAATTTTTGACGAGATTGGTCTCGAACGACTAGGTTCAACTCACTGATGAAGAATTTGAGGTCAAATTTGATTCTGTCCGACCGGCCGTTGCCACGATAACTTGAGAACGAAAAGAGATAATGACTTGAAATTTTCACGGTAGGTGGCGCATCCGAATACGACGGACAAGCTCGTTAATGGGCATAATCGGCCCAATGGTTTCCGAGTAATAATTTTGTCATCAACCAATACAGACCCAATCGAATTGAATTGAAACTTGGTAGCAAGTTGTAGGATACAAGTACGAAGACGGTTTGTGATTTTTTTTGAGAATCGTGACGCTAAAAAATTTTAAAACAATTATTAAAAAATATTATTTACTTCCCGATAACCCGAGAAAACAAAGAAATAGCGACTTGCAATTTTCAGGGTAGGTTGTGAATCTGAATGCGACATTTTTATTCATGAATAGGCATAATCGGCTTTATGGTTTTGGAGTTATACCCATCTGAAAATTGGTTTTTATTTCCTCAATAACTCGAAAAATACAGAACCGATCCAATTCAAACTTGGTTACAAGTTGTAAAATACCGGCTCGAAAATTTTCGCAAAATTTCGCGAGAATCGTATCACTAGAAAATCAAAGAAAAGTAATTGAAAATCATCGAAAAAACTTCTATATATCAGAAACTATTTGCCCGACGTCAATGAAGAGCCTTCAAAACCTAACTCTACTACCAAATTCCAAGTTTGAACATGATCAGATTTCAATATTGATATTCTCGAGAGTGATCGCTTTGCTCAGGAACATTTGAATAACTGCTTGGAACTCGGATTCGTCCCGGCATTTCAGACTATTACAAGGCCATCTGAGGTTGATTGTAGTCGTGGTTCCTGTATTGACAATGTTTTTCTCAAAACTCGTGATATACATGCTAGGGCAATTAAGCTCGAGACTCTTTTCAATGATCACTATCCTCTCTTTTTGGCTTTGAATGAACCTATAATTGAATCATTGGAGAGAAATGAGTCCATGCCCATTAACTATGGTAAGTTGGCGAAGTTTGCTACTATGACTGACTGGAATTCTATAGTTCAAATAACAGATCCTAATTTAGCAACTGAGACACTGGTTCATTTAATAAATAAATGTGTAGAGCATGCAAAGATTAAAACAAGGAAGCAATGGGCGGCTACTCCTCGCAGTCCATGGATAACAAGAGGCATTTTAAATTCATGTAGTAGAAAACAGATTTTGTATTCTTTTTGGAAGTTGGAACCTTATAACCTAAAACTAAAGACAGATTATAAAATTTATGTTAAAGTTCTAGATAGGGTTATAAAAAAATTGGTTCAAGCATTGACGTGAAGTCAGAAGCTTTTGCGCGTATGTTCTATTGTCCATTCTTCTGTATTGGACACCCTTAATCGAATTTACCATGGTAAATTATGTTATCCATTCTCCTGTATTGGACACTCTTACTTCGAATTTACCACGGTAAATTCGAATTAAGTGTCCAATACAGGAGAATGGACGACATAATTAACCATGGTAAATTCGATTAAGGGTGTCCAATACAGAAGAATGGACAATAGAACATACGCGCAAAAGCTTCCGACTTCACGTCAATGCTTGAACCAATTTTTTTTTCGTGATTTTTTTTTAATTTTCTGGAGGCGCGATTCCTAAAATTTTTATTTTTCGTAATTTTTTTCAAATTTTCTAGGAGTACGGTTCTTACAGAATTTTAAACACGTTTTTGTGTTGATTTTCTACTACTAGTTACCAAGCTTCAATTCAATCGAATATTTATTTTTTGAGTTATCAAGGAAACAATATTCCAGGTGAATATAACTCGGAAACCGTTAAACCGATTATGCCCAAAAACGAACTCAACTCTCCCTTTCGGATACGCAACCTACCCTGAAAATTGCAAGTCCCTATCTCCTTTGGTTCGAAAGTTATCGAGGCAACGGTCACCCATCTACTGAACTCACACAAGAATGCTCGAATCTCCAACAATATTCAACCGATCGTATTAAAACTTGAAACTTGGCAGTAGAGTTAGGTAATGAACGCTCTTGCAGAATTTCAGCAATTTCAAACATATAGTTACTGATATATAGAATTTTTTTTTTTTATTTTCAATGATTTATTAAAAATTTTCTACAGATGCTATCCTCACCAAATTTCGCAAACATTTTCGCGTTGGCATTCTACATCTAATAACCATGTTTGAATTCAATCGGTTCAGTATTTTTCGAGTTAATGAGGAACAAAAAACCACCAAATTTCAGAAAATTTCAGATGGCTATAACTCTGAAACCGTTTGGTCGATTATGCTCATAAACGAACTCAAATGTGCCATTCATATGCACAACATAACCTTGAAATTTTCAAGCCGCTATCTCTTTCCGTTCTCAGGTTATCGTGACAAAAAAAATATTTATTATAGCCTTGGTTGCGCATCCGAATGGGAGAGTTAAGTCCGTTGTTGGGCAAAATCAGCATAACGGTTTCGGAGTTATAACAATCTAGAGTATTATATTTTCTCAATAACTCAAATAATACAGACCCGATCGAATTGAAACTTGGTACCTAGTTGTAGAATCTCGAAATAAAGACGTGTGTGGAATTTTTTAAGGATTGTACCACTAGTAAATTTTAAAAAAATTACAAAAATTATTATGTATCTCACGATAACTTGAGAACAGAAAGAGATAGCGATTTGTAATTTTCAGGTTTGGTTGTTCAGCCGAATGCGACATTCAAGTTTGTTTATAGGCATAATTGACCCAACGATTTTGGAGTTATACCAATCTGAAATTTATTTGTTATTTTCTCAATAACTCTGAAAATACAAAACCGATCCAATTGAAGCATGGTTACTAGTTTTAGAATACCAACGCAAGAATTCTTGCAAAAGTTCGTGGGGATCGTATCACTAGAAATTTTTTTAAAAATCATTGAAAAAAATTCTATATATCAGAAACTATTCTTTCGACATCTCTGAAATTTTGTTAGAGCCTTCAGAACCTAACTCAACTGCCAAGTTTCAAGTTTGAACACGATCGGATCTATATTGTTGGAGATCAGAGCAGCCTTGTGTGAGTTCTGTAGCTGGAAAGGTGATCGTTGCCTCAATAACTTTCGAACTTTACGAAAGGACATTTTCATGGTAAGTTGCGTATCCGAATGGGAGGGTCAAGTTCGATTTTGGGCATAATCGATCCATCGCTTTCGGAGTTATACCCACCTTGATAACCTGGATGACTCGAAAAATATAGACTTGATTGAATTGAAGCTTGGTAGTTACCAAGCTTCAACTAGTTAGTTGTAGAATATCGACTTAAAGACGTGTGTAAAACTTTGTAAGAACTGTACACCTAGAAAATTTTAAAAACATTACGAAGAAAAAATTGGTTCGTGAAGTCACGAGCTTTTGCACTTATGTTTGATTGTCCATTCTCCTGTATTGGACACTCTTAATCGAATTTACCATGGTGAATTCTATTGTCTGTTCTCCAACAGAACAATAATTCTATTGTTCTGTCTGCGCGTAAAAGCTGACTTCACGACAGTGCTTGAACCAATTTTTATTATTTTTGATGCGCCTTCTTTTTGTGAAGAATAAAATTCTGAAATATTTATAGGAAAGAAAAGTCCGTCTTGGTGCGGAGTTGCTGGGAAGCACTTTATTTAAGAATAGTTAACAAGTAACAAGTTTACCAATTTTACATAAAGTCCATAAAAAATCAGTGAAAGATGGAAATTTTTTTGCAGCAATATAAATCACTCTGTACCTCTGTAATGAGAAGACTCACCCAACATTTGTGAGTCAGTTGTAGGTCCCCCTTGTTGATTTATACTTTTCACATAAGTTTGGACAGTCACCTACTGAACGTATATTTGGGCGCGAGAGTCCCGAATAAAATTTTCGGTTGATTAAATTGAAAACTGCAACGAATAGAAGGAATATTCTAAAGTTTGCTTTTCTTAATACTCAACTCATGAATATGCGGTCAATATCTGTATCCCGTTGAACGGTTGAAGGGATAATCATATGGAAAAAGGGGGTTGAGATATACAAGATCCACCACTAGTGCGTCGGATTTGTGTAGCAGCTGAACAAGGCAACTAAGAAGTTTCGTTCGAATGCAAGTTTCGAGTAACCTTATTTTTGCGTTTCAGGAAAATATTTTTGATATAGGTAGGCAAACAAAAAATGGGACTGCCCTGTGGATAGGAGCTTTGGCGCTTTGTTCAAACTTTGACAAATCATATCTCCGAAAGAATTGGTTTCTCAGAGTTGGGAATGATATCAATGAATTCTTATGATAGAACTGCATCATGAGTTCATAATTCCAGAGGAATAGGGGAAATCTCAAGAGTTTTCTGGTTAAGGTTCCCTTAAATAAGAAGGACCAACTGTACGATACCGATTTTTGGACGAGGGATATTGGCATAAAGTGGTTCAATTTTCAAATTTATAGGAAAAATTGCATATCCGATGAATTATTGTAGGGAACTCTGAGCATTGTACAACTAATGTTCAGTGATCTAGTATTTAAGTTAACTATGTATAATAAAAATGATAGGTTGGAATATTCACCTCAGATTCAAAATTGTGATGTTCCTAGTAGTTATAAGCTAAAATCAAGAAGTTTAAAGTTGTTCTATCAGAACGTTCGCGGACTACGGACGAAAACTCAGGACTTTTATTGATTTATTGACGGAAACTTGGCTTCACGAGGGTTTCAAAAATGAAGGACTTTTCGATAATCGATAATCCTACGTAAAGATAGGAAAAACAAAGAATCCCTAGGAGGTGGTGTGTTGGTAGCAGCTAAAAAAGAACTCATAGTAAATCAGGTAGAAATGAACTGTAATGAAAATTTGGACAGCTTGTTGCTTAGAGTGAGGTATAAAAAGTGTTCATACTTCATTTCTTGTCTTCACATGCCTCCAAATGTGAAATTGGAGCTGTATGAAGAACTTTTAGAAGGCTTTAACCATTTTCTCTCAGAAAATGAAAATGTAAACTTTATAATTATTGACGATTTTAATATTCCTCGTTATGCTTATTCCTATTGTAATAAGAGTATTTTGCTGAATCAATTTCAAAATCCGAATAATCTGACCCAATTTAATACAATTTTAAACTTTCAGGGTAAATTTCTTGATCTTTTATTATCCAATGTGCCATACTGAATCTAAATGAATCGCCAGTTCCGTTAACTGTGCAAGATAGTTTCCACCCAGCTCTTGAGATGTCACTCGATCTGTTTTTGGAAGATCATCAGGAAGGTTTTATTAAGCAATCCTACTGATATGATTTTGCCAGGGGTAATTATGATCTATTGTATCGGTTTATCGGTGAGACTGACTAGTCTAGTATGTATGAACGTGTTGAGGTTGATGATTGTGTAAGTGTTTTTTATTATAAACTGTACGAGTGTATTGAACAAGCTAAACCGAAAAAATTGGTTCAAGCACTGACTTAATCGAATTTACCATGGTAAATTCGATTAAGAGAGTGTCCAATACAGAGGAGAACGGACAATAGAATTCACCATGGTATATTTGATTAAGAGTGTCCAATACAGGAGAATGGACATTATAACATACGCGCAAAAGCTCCTGACTTCACGTCAGTGCTTGAACCAATTTTTTTTTTTCCTAATTTTTTTGAAATTTTCTAGGGGTACGGTTCTTAAAAAAAATTTTTTTCTTCTTTTTTTTCAATTTTTGTAGGGGTACGGTTCTTACCAAATTTTAAACACATCTTTATGTTGATTTTCTACTAATAGTTACCAAGCTTCAATTCGATCGAATCGTTATTTTTTGAGTTATCGAGGAAATAATATTCCAGGTGGGTATAAGTCGGAAACCGTTAAACCGATTATGCCCAAAAACGAACTTAGCTCTCCCATTCGGATACACAACCTATGAACCTATGAAAATAGCAAGTCCCTATCTCCTTTTGTTCGAAAGTTATCGAGGCAACGGTCACCCATCTACTGAACCCACACAAGGCTGCTCGAATCTCCAACAATATTTAACCGATCGTGTTAAAACTTAAAACTTGACTGTAGAGTTGCGTTCTGAGGGCTCTTGCAAAATTTCAGCAATTTCAGACGAATAGTTACTGATATATAGAATTTTTTTTTTAATTTTCAATGATTTCTTGAAAATTTTCTACAAATACTATCCTCACGAAATTTTACAAGAATTTTCGCGTTGGCATTCTACAACTAATAACCATGTTTCAATTCAATCGGTTCAGTATTTTTCGAGTTAATGAAGAGAAAAAACAACCAAATTTCAGAAGGTTATAACTCTAAAACTGTTTGGCCGATTATGCTTATAAACAGGTTATCGTAACAACAAAAATATTTTTTAATAATTGTCTAGCGATACGATTCTCACAAAATTTCACAAACGTGCTTAGGTTTATATTCTACAACTATTCACCAAGTTTCGATTCGATCGGATCTATATCGGTTAAAAACAAAATTATTACTCGGAAACCATTGGGACGATTATGCCCATTAACGAACTTGTCCGTCGTATTGAGATACGCCACCTATCCTGAAAATTTCAAGTCGCTAGCTCTTTCCGTTCTCAAGTTATCGTGGCAACGTCCGGACAGCCGGACTGCCGGCCGGACAGAATCAAATTTGACCAATTCTTCATTGGGGAGTCGAACCGAATCGTTTGAGACCATTTTCGTGAAAAAAATTGGAAAGTTACAGACATTTGGGCAAAATGATAACGCGATGTTCCCCAGAACATACGCGCAAAAATGAGTGGAAAACGAAAATTTCCTTCATATTTTAGTGTAAAATTGGTTAGAAAAATCAGGCAAAAAAACCAATTACATAGGTTAATTAAACATGGGTTGGTGGATTTCGATGAATTTAAGTAACTTAGAAGCTTGATAAAGAAGCGCACGAAAACCGAATTTGTGAATCATCAAGCCAATATTGAACAAGATCTTCAGCAGAACCCAAATAATTTTTGGTCATTCGTTCGGGATAGGAGGCAAAACAAGGCATTTCCCTCGGAAATGTTTTTCAGGGATGGCTCTTACAGTGGTTGTCAGATTTTGGTTTTTTGTACACGACTTCTGCTGCTGCATTTAATGGGAGACAGAAGTCTTATAATTCTCCAAGTTCTTTCAATTTTTCTACAATAAGTGAGAATGATGTTAAGTCGAGTATTGATAAATTGAAGCCTAAAAAAGCTACCGGGAGCGACAATGTACCGGCCTATATTTTCAAGGGCTGCTCCGAGATGTTTGTCAGGCCGCTGGCGAGGCTGTTTTATCTCTCAATTAGGAATAAAACGTTTCCGGATAAGCTCAAAGAGTCTGTTATTACACCAGTATTCAAAGCGGGAGATATGAACAATATTGAAAACTATCGCCCTATTAGTATCCTCAACTCTTTGGCTAAAATGTTTGAGACTATTTTGTACAATGATATAATGAGAAATTTTGAGAGCAAATTTGCAACAGAACAACATGGTTTCCTAGCCGGTTTGTCTGCAACTAGTAACCTATGTATTTTAACGAATTTTGGCAAGGAAACGATCAAGGAAAGAGTACCATTAGACTTAGTAATGACAGACTGTGCTAAGGCGTTTGATATGGTCGATCATGGTATCTGTGTGAATGTGCTGGGGGAGTTTGGCTTTTCGGATGATGCTTGTGCTTTTATGAGGTCGTATCTTGAGTCAAGATTTCAACAGGTCAAAATTGGTGATTGTTTTTCAGATGTGTTTCGAGCTACACCGGCAGTTCCACAAGGTAGCAACTTGGGGCCCTTTATATTTTTTATTTTTGTTAATTCTTTACCTGGATGCCTAAGTTTCTCCTTCTGCCTGGTTTTCGCCGATGACTTCAAGCTTTTTAAGATTATTCGTTCTCCAATTGACAGTCAACAATTGCAGAAAGACCTGGACTCAGTTGTGAAATGGTTTCGAGAACACAATATGTTTTTGAATGTGGAAAAATGTTGTGTCATTTCGTTTATACGAAGACTAAAATTTATTGAGAGTGAATACAAAATTGGCAATCACACATTAGTCAGAAAGACCAAGTGTAAAGATCTAGGAGTGCATCTTCAGGCTAACATGAAATTCAATGACCATTACATTCACGTTGTAAATAAGGCTACCAAATCAGTAATTCTAAGAAATTCAGTATTGAAACAACGATAAGATTATATATGAAATTCTAATTATATATAATTCAGTCCAAACCTTGAATATGCATCAATAATATGGGCCCCTGAAGCTGATACTAATAACAATTTCATTGAAAACGTGCAAAAAAGATTTCTCCGGTACTTATTCATCAAAAAACAAAGGGTATATCCTTTCCTTACGCCTACAAAGAACTTGCTAAAAAAATTTAACCTGAGAGAAATATACATTGCGTAATCTTTATATACGAAGTAATCAATAATGTCAAGTACATCAGGAAATGTAATTTAATAAACTTTATTGGATTCCATGTTCCAAAGATAAATTTGAGGATTGTTAACTCTGATGTCTTCTTTACTAGCTCTTTTGATGCTTCTCCAATTAATTTTATGTTGAAACAATGCAATACTTTTGCAAATGGTTCTAATATTGATTTGTTCAGCTGTACAGTCAAAGACATTAAGAGGTACTTTTTTTGTAGTGGGAGTTGAAGAATGTATAGTTTAAGTTTTTTTATGTTTTTTGGCGCTCTTGTTCCTCGGAACAGAGTGCTTATCAATTTTCCCAAATGTCTGTAATTTTCGAATTTTTGGCTGAAAATGGTATCAAACGATTCGGTTCGACTCACTGATCAAGAATCCGTGGTCGAAATCGATTATGTCCGGTCGTCCGTCCGTTAACACGATAACTTTCGAACGGAAGGAGTTTTGAAAGGAGGATTGAAATTTGCAGGGTAGGTTTGGAGCGTTAATATCTCAGACAATTTCGTTAACCAGCGAAATCCATCGGGCGGTGTCGGAGTTATGGCCATTTTTAGTAAAAACATTTGTTATGAATATTTCCGAAAGCGATTACTCGATCTATCTGAAATTTAGCACCAAATTGTAGAAATATGACCTTTATACGCGTGTGAAGTTTTGTATTGATAAGGTTACCGCAAAGTGTAAAAAAAAAATTTGAAAATTTTTAAATTTTGTTTCTACAATAACTTTCGAACGGAATGAGCTAGGCAGTTGAAATTTTCGGAGTAGGTTAGGGAGATAAATATGTCGGTTAAGTTCGCTACTGAGCAAAATAGGCCAGTTGGTTTCGGAGTAACGAAAAAATTTTTTTTTAACTAACAAATTTCAAAATAATTTTTTTTTAAGATTCAGTTTCACCAAAAAAATCCATTGATATCATTTCCAACTCCATCAAGCTAATACTTTCGGAGATATAATTTTTCGAAATTTCAATAATCAATCGTACTTCTATGTTTTCACAGAATGCTATAATTATTATATGATCTGTGTTCATACTCATACATGTCATCCTGTACTATAAGAGAGAGTCAAATTCATTTTAGCTATTTTAATTTGATTTCTTCCATGGTGCAGTTCTCATTCTCAGATTGCTCATTTAATCTTGATAAATGAACTACTATTTGAATTGGATTTCCTTTATGATGCAGTTCTATCATAAGAATACATCGATGTAATTCTCAACTCTGAGGAATCAATACTTTCGGAGATTTAATTTGCCCGTTTGAACAAGAGCGCCAGAAAGCTCCTGTCCACAGAGCTTGAACCAATTCTTGGTGTTAATCGTATTATAGCCAAGCAGGTGGCACTCTTCCTTGTTGTTACTGCTTGAGCGGTGTATGTAAGAGTTATCCATTAAATAAATAAAAATAAATGGAAAATTAAATTCAAAACGTAGGTCTATGACTCACCTCGTATGTTGGATTTACATACCTACATCAGCAAATTATAATTAGAGTATTCTATGAAATAATAAAATTACGATTAATTATTGAAATTTTGGAAAATCATATCTTCAAAAGTATTAGTTTGTTAGAGTTGAGAATGATGTCAATGGATTCTTATGATGAAACTGCATCTTAAAAAAAATTGAATTTGAAATTTGTTATGAAAAAAAAAATTTCTTGTAACTCCGAAACCACCAGGCCGATTTTACCCAATAGCGAACTTAACCAAGATATTTATCTCCCAAACCTACCCTGAAAATTTCAACTGTCTAGCTCATTCTGGTCGAGAGTTATCGTGTTAACGGACGGACGGCCGGACAGAATCACAGGTTTTGACCACAGGTTATTTGATCAGTTAGTAGTCAAACCAAAACGATTGAGAACATTTTCGGCCATAAATTCGAAAATTAATGATATTTGGGGAAATTGACAAGCACTCTGTTCCGGGAACAAGAGCGCCAAAAATGACAAATCATATCTCCGGAAGTATTGGTTTCTCAGAGTTGCGTGTGATATCAATGGATTCTTATGATAGAACAGTGTGGGATCGGCTGTGAATTAATGTATCCTCTAAAACGCGCTAGGCCACTAAATTAAAATTAAATAACGAACTTATCAGAGATATTCATTCCCCAAATCTACTCTGAAAATATTATATTACATCAATTGAAACTTAGCCAACGTTCCAGTTTTGTTTTCACTGGAGATATTCTGAACCAAATTTGATTAACTTACCAAAGTATATATTTCCATCATCATATGTATTATCCAAGGGCATATTGGGTAGGGGTATATCACTAAAAAATTAGGATATCCTATAATTGGTAATTTTGCATTCAATCATACTTTCTGTTCTAGAACATAAAAATAAATTTAACATGTCCCTTATATTCGCATTCTGTGAAAACAGTACGATGTATTATTGAAATTTTGAAAAATGATGTGTCCGAAAGTATCAGCTTGTTAGAGTTGAAAATGATATAAATGGTTTCTTACAGTGAAACTGCATTTTAAAAAAAAATTAATTCGAAATTTGTAATATAAAAAGAAATTTCTTTTCGTTACTCCGAAATTATCAGGCCGAACTTGCCCGATAACGAAATTAACCGAAATATTTATGTCCCAAACCTACCCTGAAAAGTGTAACTGCCTAGCTCACTGCGTTCGAGAATTATCGTGTTAACGGCTGGACCAACAAGCCAGAATGTCCGGACAGAATTGATTTTGACCACGAATTCTAGATCAGTGAGTCGAACCAAATCGTTTAAGACAATTTTCGTCCAAAAATTCGAAAATTACAGACAAGTGATAAGCACTCTGTTCCGAGGACAAATATTGCAAACATGAGCTGATAATCGAAAACACGGATAATCAAAACACCTGATTTTAGATACAGGGAATAGGGTGCAATCATTTTGCCGAGCATTTTGCCCAAATGTCTGCAATTTTTGATTTTTTTTGTCGAAAATGATATCAAACGATTAGATTCGATTCACTGATGAATAATTCAAAGTCACAATCGATTCTGTTCGAAAAACAAAATAGTGTCTTCAAAGGATCACATCACAGGAACAAAAATTCTTAAAGCATTTTTTCTGTCACATTCCGTTGAAATTACCCACGAACCTTCTATTTTACAATCGAGTATTGAATTTCAGGTCGATCGGCTCTGTATTTCAGCAATTTTTGTGAAAATAAAATTTCGAACTGATATACAGGGTGAGTCTTTGACCACTGCATTAATTTCAACCAAAGATTCCTCTCATCAAATGAAACACTTTTTTCATTTACCATTTTGGCAGATTCGGCTCAGGTAAAAAGTTACAAGCGTTTAAAGATTTCACAATGTGCTAATACACTCCCGCATATAAAATATCTATGACATTGTTGGCGGACGAGAATAAGGCATAGTAACGTGGTTTACAGCTTGATTCGGGATTCCAACGCTCAGGGACGGATCCATAAAAGTAGTGAAATTTATGGAGTTTTCCATTTTAAAACATTCAATGAAGAATATCTCGAAAACGGTGCGTTTAAGGAGAAATGATGAAGAATAATCTAATGTTCTAAAACGATGGAATATTCTTGAAATGACTCAAGAAAAACTTTATATGCTTTCTTTATGCTAATTTCGTTTAGTTTTATGAATCCACGAGTCCATAACTAGAAAACCAGTAGAAGTAGAAAATAACTAATGTTTGGAAAATATGTATTAGAAAATAACTAATGTTTGGAAAATATGTATCATAGTTTTAGGAAACTTTACGCCAACATTCATTTTATTCGAAAAAAGGATGTCAAAGCTACAAAATAAAAACTGTTTTTTTTTTCAAAATTTCAACAGCCTGTATCTTTTTACCTGAGCTGAATTTGGAAAAATGATGAATGAAAAAAGTGTTTCATTTGATGAGAGGAATCTTCGGTTAAAATTAATGCAGTGGTCAAAGACTCACCCTGTATACTTCCTATTAAGTTTCAAATCATGTGAATCTCAAAATAGTAACAACACCTCTATGTCCCTTCCGCATAGGAAATTCCGGTTTGGTTCCTGCTGACTAAGTCCACTATTTTATTCATTTTAAAATTTGAATTCAGCTGATGCCCAATGCATTTTTGCGCGTATGTTCTGGGGTACATCGCGTTATCATTTTGCCCAAATGTCTGTAATTTTCGATTTTTTTGCCGAGAATGGTCTCAAACGACTAGGTTAAATCAGGGTAGGTGGCGCATCCCAATACGACGCGACCGGCAAGTTCTTTAATGGACTGTAACTTTCGATATTTTTGCCGAAAATGGTCTCAAACGATTGATTTTGACTACCTGATGAAGAATTCGAGCACAAATTTGATTCTGTCCGGCCGACCGTCCGGCCGTCCGTTTCCACTATAAGTTGAGAACGGAATGAGATAGCGACTTGAAATTTTCAGACTACGTGGTGCATCCCAATACGACGGACAAGTTCGTTAATGGGTATAATTGGCCCAATCGTTTCTGAGTAATAATTCTATTTTCAACCAATATAAATTCGATCAAATTGAAACTTAGAGAATAGTTGTAAAATATTAACTTAAGCAAGTTTGCGAGAACCGTTTCACTAGAAAATTTTAAAAAAATTATTAAAAAATATATTTGATGTCACGATAACCTGAGAACGGAAAGAGATTTGACTTTTCAGGTTAGGCTTGAAATTTTCAGGTTAGGTTGTGCATTTGACTGCAACAATCGAGTTTGTTTGTAGACATAATCGGCAAAACAGTTTTGGAGTTATAACCATCTGAAATTTGGTTGTTATTTCCTCAATAACTCAAAAAATACAAAACCGATTAAATTCAATCACGGTTATTAGTTGTATAATGCCAACACGCAAAATTCTCACAAAATTTCGTGACGATTGTATTACTAGAAAATTTTTAAAAAAACATTGAAAATTATTGTAAAAATTTCTATATATCAGTAACTATACGTCGACATCGCTAAAAATTTGTGAAAGCCTTCGAAACCTAACTCTACTGTCAAGTTCCAAGTTTGAACACTACCGGATATATATTGTTGGTGATTCGAGCAGCCTTGTGTGAGTTTAGTAGATGGATGGGATACCGTTGCCTCGATAACATTCGAATGAAAGCAGACAGGGACTTGCAATTTTCAGGGTATGACGTGTATCCGAACATCGATTACGGACATAATCGGTCCAACGGTTTCGGAGTTAAATCCACCTGGAGTATTATTTCCCCGATAAGTCAAAAAATATAGACTCGATCGAATTGAAGCTTGGTTACTAGTTGTAGAATATCGACATAAAGACGTGTTTGAAATTTAATAAGAACCGTACCCCTAGAAAATTTTTAAAAAAATTGGTTCAAGCACTGACGTGAGGTCAGGAGCTTTTGCGCGTATGTTCTGTTGTCCATTCTCCTGTATTTGACACTCTTCAGCGGGTTTACCATGGTAGGTAAATTATATTGTCCATCCTCCTGTATTGAACACTTATTTATTTTTAGATGATAAAATCCCATTTTCCGGAATTGATCAGTTAACTTTCTCAAATGTTTGATGATTTAGGACTGATTTTCGACCATTGCATTCGTTTTTCCCTTAATGAATAGCATGTCAGCTTTTTCATTGAACGTAGAAGAAGGGATCATAAACAAGAGCGCCAAAATGTATATTTCCTATAACAAGGCAGTAAATAGTACTTACACATAGAACCGGCTATAACTATTACTGTTTTAACTATTAAATTGAAAGCTGTGGTAACTACGTCGGTACTATGATCAATGAATCGAAATTAAATGCAAAAATAGACTTACTGAGAAATTGAATAAGTGAAGACTGGTTAAGTAGTACCATTATAATAAAACTTCATAATCCAAAATGCAATCCTAAAACGGAAATTCATCATAAGATCCTTGAATAGAGCTCTCAAGGAGAATAAAATAAATAATAGTTTAAAAAATTGGTTCAAGCACTGACGTGAAGTCAGAAGCTTTTGCGCGTATGTTCTATTGTCCATTCTTCTGTATTGGACACCCTTAATCGAATTTACCATGGTTAATTATGTCGTCCATTCTCCTGTATTGGACACTCTTACTTCGAATTTACCACGGTAAATTCGAATTAAGTGTCCAATACAGGAGAATGGACGACATAATTAACCATGGTAAATTCGATTAAGGGTGTCCAATACAGAAGAATGGACAATAGAACATACGCGCAAAAGCTTCTGACTTCACGTCAGTGCTTGAACCAATTTTTTTTTCGTGATTTTTTTTCAATTTTCTGGAGGCGCGGTTCTTAAAATTTTTTTTTTCGTCATTTTTTTCAAATTTTCTAGGAGTACGGTTCTTACAGAATTTTAAACACGTCTTTGTGTTGATTTTCTACTACTAGTTACCAAGCTTCAATTCAATCGAATATTTATTTTTTGAGTTATCAAGGAAACAATATTCCAGGTGGATATAACTCGGAAACCGTTAAACCGATTATGCCCAAAAACGAACTCAACTCTCCCTTTCGGATACGCAACTTACCCTGAAAATTGCAAGTCCCTATCTCCTTTGGTTCGAAAGTTATCGAGGCAACGGTCACCCATCTACTGAACTCACACAAGAATGCTCGAATCTCCAACAATATTCAACCGATCGTATTAAAACTTGAAACTTGGCAGTAGAGTTAGGTAATGAACGCTCTTGCAAAATTTCAGCAATTTCAAACGTATAGTTACTGATATATAGAATTTTTTTTTTTTTTTTCAATGGTTTATTAAAAATTTTCTACAGATGCTCTCCTCACCAAATTTAGCGAACATTTTCCCGTTGGCATTCTACATCTAATAACCATGTTTGAATTCAATCGGTTCAGTATTTTTCGAGTTAATGAGGAACATAAAACCACCAAATTTCAGAAAATTTCAGATGGCTATAACTCTTAAACCGTTAAGTCGATTATGCTCATAAACAAACTCAAATGTGACATTCATATGCACAACATAACCTGAAATTTTCAAGCCGCTATCTCTTTCTGTTCTCAGGTTATCGTGACAAAAAAAATATTTTTTAATAATTTTTTTTAAATTTTCTAGCCATACGATTTGCCCAAAATTTCACAAACGCGCTTAGGTTCATATTCTACAACTACTCACCAAGTTTCAATTCGATCGGATTCATATTGGTTGAAAACAAAATTATTACTCGGAAACCACTGGGCCGATTATGCCCATTAACGAACTTGTCCGTCGTATTGCGATGCGCCACCCACCCTGAAAATTTCAAGTCGCTAGCTCTTTTCGTTCTCAAATTATCGTGGCAACGGACGGCCGGACGGCCGGACGGCCGGACGGACAGAATCAAATTTGACCTCGGATTCTTCATCGGGGAGTCAAACTTGATCGTTTGAGACCAATTTCGTCAAAAAATTCGAAAGTTACAGACATTTGGGCAAAACTATAACGCGATGTTCCCCAGAACATACGCGCAAAAACCTATAAATTTTAAGGACAGACTTGGGAATCATCTAAGATCACAGAATTTTTGGCGCTCTAGTTCCTCGGAACTGAGTGCTTATCAATTTGCCCAAATGTCTGTAATTTTCGAATATTTCGAT
The DNA here is from genome assembly GCA_937662695.2 of Halyzia sedecimguttata. Classification (NCBI taxonomy): domain Eukaryota; kingdom Metazoa; phylum Arthropoda; class Insecta; order Coleoptera; family Coccinellidae; genus Halyzia; species Halyzia sedecimguttata. The sequence goes on along the minus strand of OW569417.2, from coordinate 64,036,482 downwards.
GAAAATGGTCTTAAACGATTTGGTTCGACTCACTGATCAAGAATCCGTAGTCGAAATTCATTATGTCCGGCCGGCCGTAGGCACGATAACTTTCGAACGGAATGAGCTAGATAGTTGAAATATTCAGAGTAGGTTTGGGAGATAAATATGTCGGCTAAGTTCGTTACTGGGCAAAATCGGACGGATGGTTTCGGAGTAACAAAAAAAATCCTTTTTTTTTACAGAACAAATTCCAAATTAAATTTTTTTCAATAAGCAGTTTTACCATAAGAATCCAATGATATCATTTTCAACTCTAACAAGCTAATACTTTCGGAGATATGACTTTTCAAAATTTCAATGATAAATCGTATTTTTCAGAGTGATATAATTATTCTATGTATGAATTGTCATAATGTCAACTTTATTTTCCTGAGACATGACATTATCTAATCATTCGAAGAATTATGAGAATAAAGTGTATTCCGAAATATGAGCGAAGTGAGAAAAATCTCAGTTGTTTGTTCTGAAATTAGTTTTTCTCAGAAATGTCTTACATTTCGGAGCGGAACATGAAGTAAGAGATCTGAGAGTAGTGAGACTGCTTTTCATCCATAGACATAGAATGCAAATAGAATGTAAATATTGAAAGCATAATTCTGCAGTTCGAGAGAGGAGAAAATTTGGTGAACGTAGATCAGGAAATTTTTGATCGATTAAAAGGTAATTTTTCATTATTACTCTTCTTTGATACATGTTTTATGAAAAATCTACTATTTGTAGGTACTTTAAACCTATTTTGGGCAATTGTCATACGAAACTTGTTGGCACTCTAGTTCCTCGGGACTGAGTGCTTATCAATTTGCCCAAATGTCAGTAATTTTCGAATTTTTCGATGAAAATGGTCTTAAACGATTTGATTCGACTCACTGATCAAGAATCCGAGGTCGAAATTGATTCTGTCCAGCCGGCCGGCCGTAGGCACGATAACTCTCGAACTAAAGGAGTTAGCGGATTGAAATTTGCAAGCTGGGTTTGGGGCGTAAATATCTCGGATGAGCTCGTTAATGGGTGAAATCCATCAAGCGGTTTCGGAGTTATGGCCGATTTTAGTAAAAATATTTTTTATGAATATTTCCGAAACCGACCACTCGATCTATCTGAAATTTAGCATCAAATTGTAGAATCATGACCTTTATACGCATGTAAAGTTTTGTATTGACCAGATTACCGCAAAGTGTCAAAAAAAATTCTGAAAATTTAAAAAAAGTTTTTCTACAATAACTCTCGAACGGAATGAGCTAGGTAGTTGAAATTTTCAGAGTAGGTTGGGGAGATGAATATCTCGGTTAAGTTCGTTATTGGGCAAAATTGGCCAGATTTAATTCAATTTCTTCCACGGTGCAGTTCTCATTCTCACATTGCTCATTTAATCTTGATAAATAAACTATTATTTGATTTGAATTTCCTTTATGATGCAGTTCTATCATAAGAATACATTGATATAATTCCCAACTCTGAGAAACCAATACTTTCGGAGATATAATTTGTCTGTTTGAACTAGAGCGCCAGAAAGCTCCTGTCCACAGGGCTTAACCCATTTTAATTCTAACATAGGTATGTATTTTATCCAAATTGAAATTCCTCAAATATTCAGTAATATACGGAAAAACGTATGTCTCAAGTGATTTCAGGATTCGATATTCACGAAATGCCGCAAAAATTAGCACGTCGGCTTTTTACAAGTAATTTTGATTAGTTTGAATTGGATCGGATTTGTGTATTTTGAGTTATAGTGGAAATAATAACAAAATTTCAGATATGTATAACTCCAAAACCATTTGGCTGCTGATGCCTATTAACGAACTCAAATGTCGCATTCGGATGTGCAACATTCCCTGAAAATTACAACTTGCTATCTCTTTCCGTTCTCAAGTTATATTGAGATAAATAATATTTTTTCAAAATTTTCTAGTGATATGAATGATATGATCCCCACAACATTTCAATACGTCTCTAGGACGCCATTCCACAACTAGCTACCAAGGTTGAATTCAGTGGGATCTGTATCTGTATTTTTTGAGATCGAGAAAATAGTATAGCTCAGAAACCATTGGGCCAATTATGCCCAACAACGAACTTAACTTAATTGAATTTACATTGATAAATTTGATTAAGAGTGCCCAATACAGGAGAATGAACAATAGAACATACGTGCAAAAGCTCCTGACTTCACGTCAGTGCTTGAACTTTTTTTCTTTTCGTAATTTAAAAAAAAAATTTCTCACAAAATTCCACACACGATTTTGTGTCGATATTCTACAACTAGTTACCAAGCTTCAATTCGATCGAGTCTATATTTTTGAGTTATCGAGGAAGAATTCTATTCCAGGCGGGTATAACCCCGAAACCGTTAGACCGATTCTGCCCAAAAACGAACTCAACTCTCCCATCTGGATGCGCAACCTACCCTGAAAAGTTCCTATCTTCCGTTCGAAAGTTATCGAGTCAACGGTCACCAATCCAACCACTGAACTCACACAAGGGTGCTTAGATCTCCTACAATATGGATCCGCTCGTGTTAAAACTTGGAACTTGGCAGAAGAGCCTAGGTTCTGAAGGCTCTCGCGAAATTCTTAGATATAGAATTTTTTTTTTCGATATTCAATGATTCTTTAAAAATTATCTAGTTATACCATCCTCATGAAATTTCGCAAGAATTTTTGCGTCGGCATTCTGCAATTAATAATCCTGTTTGAATTGGGTCGGTTCTGTATTTTTCGAGTTATTGAGGAAATAACAACCAAATTTCAGATGGTTATAACTCCAAAACCGTTTGGCCGATTATGAATATAAACAAAGTCAAATGTCGCATTCGGATGCACAACCTAACCTGAAAATAAGTCACTATCTCTTTCCGTTCTCAGGTTATCGTGACATAAATAATATTTTGTAATAATTTTTTTTTCAATTTTCTAGTGATCACAAATGTCCTTAGATTTATACTCTACAACTACTCACCAAGTTTCAATTCGATCGGATTTGCATTGGTTCAAGACAAAATTATCACTCGAAAACCGTTGGGCCGATTACGCCCATTAACAAACTTGCCCGTCGTATTGGGACGCTCCACCTACCCTGAAACATTCAAGTTGCTATCTCTTTCCGTTCTCAGAATCAAATTTGACCGCGAATTCTTCATCAGGGTGTCGAAGCCAATCGTTTGAGAACATTTTCGGCCAAAAATTATAAAATCACAGACATTTGGGCAAAATGATAACGCGATGTTCGCCAGAAAATACGCGTAAAAATTGGTTATATCATTTATTTAAATTTAACCGTTTTCAATAAAATCATCAGTAAATTATTTTTATTTTGTGATCAACAGTCACGGTAGTGAATTTCGAATATCCGGAGATAAACCGCAAATGACTCAGAGGTTTCTTTCCTATCCTAGATCGGTCGAGATCAAGAGAGGAAGGTCTGATGAGCTTGAAGAATGATTTATGATATTTGGGTACGCTTGGATCTGAGCTGAATAGTAATTGAGAAAAAAAAGTTTATCGGTTAATTCCGCATAGATGCAGAAATAATTCGTAAAAGTTGGAAGGTACTTGCCGTTCATCTTTAACTAAGGACCTCAGTTAGGACGGAGATTGAATGCTTTGTGTATACGGCGGTATGAATGTTTTGTAAGATTTTAATGTAAAATATTTCCACAGCTATTATAAATAAAATATAATATTGCCAGTTGGGAAGATAGATCAGTAGATCATTCAATAGGTAATTTTATGTTCAATCAGATAACTTATGACCGAAAGCTAAAGAATACATACAGGGCTTTGCGCCCTTACAAAAAAAGAAAATCCGGACCTGGAACTTCAAACTGATACTTATGGAGTTAATTTATTGGATATCATAGTTAACAAATTCATCAATTTTAAATGAAATCTATGGTAAATCATCGAGGCTATGAAGGATAAAAATGACTTACCCAACAGTTGTAAGTCGGATGTAGGTTTCCCTTGTTGAGTTAAACTTGTCATATATGTTCGTACAGTTACTCACTGAACACCCTGTATAACATACATTTATGTCCAATGTGTTTCCATTTTATGAAGAACATGATCGTCAAAATTCGAATTAAAACAACACCATTATCCTTAATGGACATCCAACGGACAACTAACTTTCTTATTCATGCACATTTTCAATTGCCCTGAACGTACACGACTTTTCGGCGTAGAACGTTTTAATTCCTCTCCAGAAGTCGGAATTTGAAAATTTGAGCAATTTCAACTTCCGGAAAGTTCATTAGGGACACGGTTCACTTCGGAATACGTCGTTGGGCGGTGTTTTAATCAAAAATTTATGATGAAAAAATATGTGTGGGGTAATTTGGTAGAATGGCAGGGATGAATTCGAAGAGACGGGAGAGCAAGGCAGTTTCGGTAAGATGGGAGACGTACCAAACTGCAAGGAGAAGTAGTTGGATAGAAACGCAACTTTTGATCTTTTGTTTTCATTCCTAATGTTGTATGGTATGAGCGTTTGGAAGAAAACTTTGAAATTAATCACATTTCACTGGACAGAGCTGAAGAAAGTTGATGTTTTTCGAGTGTACGTTTGTCTATTTCCTCGGCCAGAGCTGTAGCCTGCAAGGCTAAATTGTTTTCAACGTATACAGGATGTTACATGAGTAGTTGGCCTTAGTCTAGTGATAAATGCAGGTTATACAGGCCTTTCAGAAAAATTTGTTTCTTTTGTATTCGAAGGCGGTTTGTTTCAGGGTTTGTTTCATGAATGTTGGCCCGTATTGCTGATATACATAACTTGGGAATAAGTTATCTGATTTGCATTAACTTTTGTTTGGTTGTGAACTCTCAACAATTTTTTTAGGTTGACTCATGGAATTTGACTATTTTCAGGGCATTACTCAGAATAACGAGGTTTTCCTTTCAAACTTCGAGATGTATATTATTTATTATTCAGTTTGCAAAATATCGTTATTGTCATGAAGAAACACACAATTCGGGCTTATAAATACAGTTTTTGTTTTAAATGGCACACTTGTTTCAATAGAGTTACAAACAAACGAAATCATATTTTATGTATTTTTTTGCAATACGGTCCTGTTTAAGTTTTTTTGGTCATATTAAATGTCATTTGATGAGCTTTTGGATTTTGAAGCATGCAATTCGTTAAGTAGAGACAGTAATTTGTTTGAAAAAATTGACTATTGAAAATGAAACAATCAAATCTATTTATTTCAATTCATACCACATCGATGAACGAGAAATATCATGAGAGATGATCTAAATGAAGTCCTTCCATTTCTACACATTTCCTAGCTCTCAACAAGAGATTATTTATTGCCCTTCTTAAGGTAGCATTCGGATCTCGGCAGTTGCGACGCGGCAGCCGCGTCCGCAGTCGCGGCACACCGCTCTGAAGGGATTTGCGTGCAACGCTTTCTGATGCAAGCGACTCAGCAGCGCTGCTGGGGGGCGTGTCCTGCACGCGACCACGGCATCGCCGCCAAACCGCTTCGGGAGCAGTATGGTCGCGCTGCTCGCTCTTTACGATAGTCAAAATGGCATTGTTCACCGATGAAAATGACGAGTTTTTAGTCGAATTAATAGCTAAACATCCGCCGCCTTACAATTCCAGACTCACAGCCTATAAGGACACAATTGTCTAACTAAGTACGAATTCAAATTGTGTTTATTAAGTCTGCAGTACTTCCTGAATTTCTCTTCGTTTAAATTGAAGTGGTGTCTTATGAGGATGTTGTAGCTACCTTCATCAATTCTGGATGTTCAGGCACGGGCTTAAGGGGAGGGGGGGGGAATGAACCCCCAATGTTGAACGGAGTTGGCAAATTTTCAACACAGTTGGAAAAATTTCAAAGCAGTTGGAAAAATGTCGAAGGAGTTGGACAAAATTTCGAAGAAGTTGGAAAAAATTTCGAAGCAGTTGGAAAAGTTGGAAAAATTTCGAAGGAGTTGGAAAAAGTTTCGCAGCAGTTGGAAAAATTTCGATGGAGTTGAATCGATTTTATTCCTCTTCTCATATGAAAGCAAGAGCAACATTACTTCATCATCCTCTTCTTCATCCTCTATCAATCGCAACAAGAGTTTCCGTTTTCGTTTATTCAAGTTTTCAGACATAGTTCAGTTTGGAAACGCACAACTGTTCACATTAAATTCTGCTTGACTACTGCACGGAGCATTCGGGTCGGAATCGCTGCCCAGGCCGCGGTTGCTGATATCCGAAAGCTCGTGGCAGCGCTGCACAGCAGTGGTAATGGGTCGCGGCTGTCGGTCGCGGCTGCCTGGTCGCGACTTCCGAGATCCGAATGCTACCTTTATCATGTTCCTTACTTCCAACTAAGCTTCTTCTATCCTTTGCCTCAGCTGCTCCCATGAAATAATTTCAGTGGCATATACCTTATTTTTCACTTTAATCCACAGAAATAATCGAGAGAAGTAAGTTCCGGCGACGTTAGTGGCTACTATTGCCTATCCATCTGTTTGGATACTTGTTATTGAGTAACTTCTCTGATTCGAGGTGGACCCGAATTTGCATGTTTCAAAATAGCTTGAAAAACCAAAATCTCATCAAATGACATCAAGTTTGACCAAAAAAACTAAAAACGGGACCGTATTACAAAAAAATATAATGAAATTTGGATTTTAAAACAAAAACTGAATTTATTAGGCTGAATTGTATATTTCCTCATGCCGGTAACGACTTTTTTCAAATTGATGTAAATAATATAGATTTCGAAGTTTGAAATGAAAACCTTCATATTCTGAGTACTGCCCTGAAAATAATCAAATCACATGAATTGTTTTAAAGAATTGTTAAAATTGAACAACTCCACCAAATGTAATCAAAATCGGACCACTAATTCCCAAGTTATGGAAATTCGGTCCAACATTCATGAACCACCCAGCAAAGTATACAAAGTGTTTACACCAGTATCAGTCAGTGCCAAATGGTTAACGGAGCACAATTCGAACATTTGCGCTAAATTTAGTTTGTTTTTTGTGTTGAGATTTTCTTCCACAAAAGTTTCATATTCATTTCTAACAGTAAATCTGTTATTTTTTTCAAAAAAATTGTTCTACGAGTAGTTAGTCTATATGCGTTCTAGACCAAAGTTGACCTATGACCTCCCTTAATGGTGTCTGGGGGTCTGATGTGGATGACGTCAGGCGGATGACGTCATGATCGAAAAAGTTTCTGGATGGACGCGGGATATGAACCCGGGGAGTTTGGGTGAGGGTTTGGGTGCCTACCGCTAGGCTACAGGGGCCGTAAGAATTTGGGGTGTTTGGTGCTATAAAGCGGACACATCAGAGTGACGCATGATTGAAATTATTAGTTGAGTCAGTTGCAATATGCCCAGGGGCCCTTTTTCAGGTAATTAATATGAATTGAATTTCTCTAGGCAATTGGAATTATTCTATCCGTCATATGAAGTTTGATGCATAAGGTAATAGATCCTTTTTTTCGGATTATTATTGGGTAGGCATTTATCGTTTATTTGAATGGGAATACCGGGGATTATTTGTGAATCTTTTGGTTTACGCGGTCGAGAAATATAACTTTGGGGGATGATTGTGTGGTTTTGAAAATTTGTTGTCATAATGAATAAAATCAATGGAAAGCGTGTTTGTCAGCAAGCTGGGTGTACGGATTTGAAGATGGATCGAGGGATTTGAATATACAGAGAGTAATCATTGACAAGCACTGACGGCGGTGCTTCGAGTGGAAATTACATGGTTTGACTATTAAAAAATAATTTCAGGATGAGATTTTTTATTGACTCAACATAATGTTAATTATCTACATCGTTCAATACTTTATTCCTATAAAAGTACATACATTCTAAAATTGCATAACTCTGAACACAAGGATTGATTCTACAGAAAGCATTTATGAAATCTTCAACAGAATTGTTGTTGTTATTTTTGCTGGAGTTTCGTATCAATTCTTTGATGGTGTCCACAAATTTAAAGTAATACAAAGTCATTCGGAGATATTTCAACATTTCAAGACGACTGATAATTATCAGTCGATTCAATTGAGATATCTCATTCAAGTCAACTTCACTGAAATATATGCAGTTTCCCCATTTTGTGACGCTAGTAATCATACATTCACCAGCACATCGTACAACTGTAGCTCCACATTCTTGTTGATAACCATTTTCGATTATTGCAATAAATGACTCCCATTCCCAATCATCAAAGGATATCACGCAGTCATTACAGCTCAGTTTAACAGCATGTGTGAATTGTCTCGCCGGACTTATACCACAATCGATGTATACAGAAGCAGACCCTAATCCACATTCAATTTCTAGGTGGAACTGGCCGTTCAACAGGTAGTGCTTTTCGTTTGTAACTTCAAAAATTATTGGGTAGGCATTTATCGTTTATTTGAATGGGAATACCGGGGATTATTTGTGAATCTTTTGGTTTACGCGGTCGAGAAATATAACTTTGGGGGATGATTGTGTGGTTTTGAAAATTTGTTGTCATAATGAATAAAATCAATGGAAAGCGTGTTTGTCAGCAAGCTGGGTGTACGGATTTGAAGATGGATCGAGGGATTTGAATATACAGAGAGTATTCATTGACAAGCACTGACGGCGGTGCTTCGAGTGGAAATTACATGGTTTGACTATTAAAAAATAATTTCAGGATGAGATTTTTTATTGACTCAACATAATGTTAATTATCTACATCGTTCAATACTATATGTAATGACAGAAAATTTTTACTTTGATAGCGACATCTAGGTGCTTCGAGTGGAAATTACATGGTTTGACTATTAAAAAATAATTTCAGGATGAGATTTTTTTATTGACTCAACATAATGTTAATTATCTACATCGTTCAATACTTTATTCCTATAAAAGTACATACATTCTAAAATTGCATAACTCTGAACACAAGGATTGATTCTACAGAAAGCATTTATGAAATCTTCAACAGAATTGTTGTTATTTTTGCTGGAGTTTCATATCAATTCTTTGATGGTGTCCACGAATTTAAAGTAATACAAAGATTTTTCAACATTTCAAGGTGACTGATTGATTTAATTGAGATATTGGTGTTAGCAGATTGTTGCTGTGGTTCCATATCAATTATTTGATGGTGTTCATGAATTTAAAATCATTTGGAGATTTTTCAAGACGACTGATTGATTAAATTGAGATATCTTATTCAAGTCAGCTATGCAGTTTCTACAAATTTCTTGATGAATAGAATGGATCGAGGGATTTGAATATACAGAGAGTATTCATTGACCCTTATTTCGAATATTCTTGTTTGAAGAACTCGAAACGATCAATTCCTCTCAGATAAATTCATATTCAGAAATAATCTTTCAATCCACGTTATAGAAATTAGATGAAACCAGAATCGAACGTCATATGGTACATTTCAGGCTTGTAGACCCCCCCACACATGTAACTAACGGACTCTTTTACATAAACAAAAGCAACCGCAATTTCAGTTGAGTCAGTTGCAATATGCCCAGGGGGGGCCCTTTTTCAGGTAATAAATATGAATTGAATTTCTCTAGGCAATTGGAATTATTCTATCCGTCATATGAAGTTTGATGCATGAGGTACTAGATCCTTTTTTCGAATTATTATTGGGGCGGCATTTATCGTTTATATGAAAAGGAATACCATTGGTTATTTATGAATCTTTCGGTTTACGCAGACTTTGGGGGGATGATTGTGTGGTTTTCAGCAGACCCATTGTGAAGCAATAACGTGAAGTCAGGAGCTTTTGCGCGCATTGTCCATTCTCCTGTATTGGAATTGGATTGTCAGATTGCAAGTTGCTAGGTACCATGCTTGAGGATATATAGAAAAGCCAACCAGTTTTCCTTTTCAATGCTTGAGCACATATGAATTCAGAAAAGCAATACATTACAACGAGAACTAACATTACTTGGGGGCAAGCTTATCAAGCTATCATAAATGCAAATGTGGGGTTGCATACTTTTGATTTGGCATTGAGCTAACATAACAACAAATATATTGGGTGATTGTATACGAATAAATTCCATTTTTGATGTATTATGGATACTTTAACAGAGCATATGAGACATATTTTCGGTCATTTCAACGTGAGCACAGTTGTTTTAGAAAAAAACTTTGGGTACTCGACATTGATACGGTTTTATTTTTAGTCTTTCGTCCTTACAGTTTTCTAACACTTCATTTCATAATGTCATTGTATATAGAAGTCTTCTATGTACGATGATAATGTTAATAATTTCTGTAACAGAAGGTATGCTGCATTACCGGTAGATGTCATGTTATAAGATCAGTTTAATTCATCTTGCATTCAAACTATCGAAATTAATATAAACACGTTTTTTTCAATTTTTTCATATTGCTTATCTCTTGATTCGAGTTCTTCAGAAAATGAATTAAGAATTTCGTTCTTTTTTGATCGTAGCCATCGCAGAGTTGAGAATAAAAGTTTTGACGAGCAGTGAAGTTGAAAAGCAGCATTTTTTCAAATTTCTAAGTATTTAGTAGCTGAATTAATTTTACTGTTGGGGCATTAAGCAATTAAATTTGGATAGCCTAGTCGGATTTTATTCCATTCTTTTCGAAGCTGCAATTAAGTGAAAAATCCTCGACTACGAGGGTAAGTTACACTGTGTTCAGTTCAAATTCAATTTAAAAATAGCATATCATTTTTTCTCATTTCATTCTCAGATTTTTTTAAGGTGATTTTCACATCTAGACGTAGTGTTTTTTTTCCGAGTTCTACACGGGAATTTTGGGTTGAATGGTGCATGCCTCCTGGGACAGATTGGTTTAATGGTTAATAGCTGAATCCATAGAAAAACCCCCACATCATATTGTTTCATTTATGGTAAAATCCTGTGCAATTCACTTGGGAGAGGAGTTCATCCAGACTTTTAAGATAAGTTCCTTATCGTATTTGGTTCCCGCATACTCATTCAAATTAGTAGTTAAATTGGACATCATTTTTTAAAATCACCTGTTGCTAATTTCTATTTGATCTCACATTTTTGTATTTTTCAATTTTCATTGTACCCCAAAATTATTAGTTTCAAGTATCAATTGTAATAGTTGAATTTTTGCTAATTCAACCTTTTATATTTCAATTTTCACAAATCATCCCATTAAAATTCAAAATTAAGATTTTATATTCAATTTCACATTATTGCTCATTTTCTCTAATTCATCAATGTAATAATCGAGTTGACTGGTTTGGATTTTCTACATTCGTAGAAAGAAATAAATAGTGACCATTGTGCAAAGTGCACGGTATTTTTGTATTACATTGGTTTTTGGATTGTTCATTTCCTGTATTTTTAAGGTTCAGATAAACTTGTAGATATTACTGTTGAATATTTGAATTTTGTGAAATTTTGCAGATAAATGTTGGATTGTTTAGATTAAGTGTAATTTCAATTCTGGTTGACATTGGCATATTTAACCCATTCCTGATGTTGTCTCTATGCTCAGTAATAATAATTATATTGAATGCTTGAATTTTTTTTTATTGTATTGTATGACCACAGGATTGAACAATAGAGAAAGAACAACCGTAGCAATTGGCGCCCAACAACCAACCAACCAACCAGCAATTCAGCAATTGTAAGGGACAGTGTTCACTATATCCATTGAACCAGGTCACAATCTTCTTGAAGGAGTATCTATCTCTGCCAGGGGAACACCATTATTTTGAGCTCTGAGGTTTTCGGTTTGAGGTGAGACACTTTTCTTTTCTCTGTTTGGACCATTCACTTTTACTTGTGACTTTTACACTGGATAGACATTAGACACATTTTCTCTAAGTATGGCTGGCATGTTTTTGAAAATCGAACCTGATCGGTTAATTAAGGAGGAACTCGAATATGAAATTTCCTTAAGGGGTTTGAAACCTGAAGGTTCAGTATCGGAACTGATCAAAATTTTACGTGGTTTGTTGAAATTGGAGTCAGAGGGTCAATCATTCAAAGAATGTTATAAGTTTGATGTAAAGACTGAATAAGATGTATGTTCTACCAAAATTGGTGAAATTGAAATTTATCTCAAAGAACCTTTTTCATCTCCTATGCAACGAATAATTAGAACAAAACTAAGTCATTTGATGGGTAGATTGGAAAGAATCAAACTATCCGATGATGAAACGTCTTCATGTGAATTGAGATCTAAGTTACTTACTGCGGGTTTGGGGTTAATTTCTGTATATGAGGGTAAATTATCCGCTAATCCTGGAACTACAAAGTAGGTACCTGCTGAGGTAGAATTTGAGCAAAGTTTACTGAATGAAAAAGCTGTGAGTTCAACACCTACACATAATTTATTTTCCAATGTATCTGGTAATGTTTCTGGTGCAGTACAGAATGCTAACTTGGCAACAGCAACGAACATGCTGCAAAATTTGAATATATCTGATCCTAAAATTCATTTGAAGAGTTTTGGATTCAAGTATTCGGGTAGGAATGATTCTCTAAGTTTGAATGCTTTTTTCGAGAGGGTGAATGATATGTTGGAGACAAGAGGGTATTCTGATGAATTCATGTTCAGAATCGCGTCGGAACTTTCCGATGGTGAGGCACTGGTTTATTATAGAGCCGGCAAAAACATCGCCCATGATTGGAAAGGACTTATTGCTCTTTTTCGCGAAGAATTTTTCAGAGACGGAGACAGAAAAATCTTTGAACAAATTAAAGGAAGAACTCAAGGGGAAACAGAAACTATGTCTATTTATGTCGCCTATATGCAAAACTTGTTCAATAGATTGTATTTCTCGGTCGATGAAAAAATTAAATTAGAATTAATAAAGGATATAATTAGACCAATATATCGGTTAGGGTTCGGATTGATAGATGATATTGATTCTCTAGAAATGTTGATAAAATTGGGTCGTAAACTTGAAGATAATAAGCGTTATGTGAGTAATTTTATTCCACCATCATTGAATAAAAATGCCATTGAAGTTGATTTGGAATATAAACGTGAATCAACGAAAAGTAAATTGAGTAATTTGGAGACGGAAAAACAAGTTAGTTTTCGTGATTCTGAACCAAGTGCTTTTAAGTCAGGAAGTGATCAATTTGCTGGTAATAATAGGTTCAGAAATAGAAGCAGGTCTAATTCGCGGAATAGAAATAGGTCTAGTTCCCGAGGTAGCACTAGATCTAGAGACTCTTCAGAAAAGAGAAATTATTGTTCAGAAGTCAGTTTGAATGAACGTGGACAATACACGGATAGAAAACTTTCAAGTAATTCGTATGAAAGTCAAAATAAATCATATAGATAGAAGATAGAAAAACATGCGATTTTACAGATAATTCAAGGTCAATATACAGATGAAGATACACCAGGACGATACCATTACAGATGTATCAAGAATATATCTAGACTTGTACAATTTAGTTGAGTAAACACAGGGTGCAGAAATGTATTTGTGATAGAAGACTCGGGTACTTCCATTTCAAAGAAGATCTTGCTATTCACGCGTTAGTTTTTATGAATTGTCCAAAGACCCAATATGGAATATTGAGAAGAGATTGACATAAATACGACAATACTTCCGATTATGCTTGGGGGATAATCCTTATGAAATTACTAGGGTTAACAAAAATGGTATTAGGGACGATGAAAGTTGAAAATAATGATATTCCGATTATGCAGGGCTCAGATCGAAACTGTACGCAGTGAAAAACTCAACAACGAATTATGAAATTAACATACAGAAGTGTTTCAACACCAACGCTAGTGGACGACATTCACAGTCTGGACAAAAATTAACAGTGCTGTGCCTAAGCTTCCAGAAGGATACAGCAACTATTTTGGGGTGCAAAGAGGACTGGAATACCTTTAACATGAGGTATCACACGACATGGTATGATAGCATTTGACACATAAACATCGATGACGTCACCAAACCCATACTGATGACGCAATCACAATGAAAATTTCATTAAAAGTTGGAAAAACAAGATGACCTGTATATAGGTTTGTTAAGAAATTCAATCGATATCCAACTGTAAGGTGCGATGTTATTTGTAAATTTTTAATGACAGAGACATATTCTGTTACAGATCACAAAAAACGTCTAAAGGGTATTTATCCAGGGCCAGATAAAATAGAAGCAATAAAAATCATACCAGTACTTACAAAAAAAAAAATTCGTTCAAGCACTGATAAAATGCAGCAGTCTAAACTGCTGCAGTCCAAACTGCTGTAGTTTAGACTGCTGCAGTGCAGCAGCCTAAACTGCAGCAGTCAGCTTCCTGAAGGATACAGCAACTATTTTGGCGCGCCAAAATAGTTGCTGTGTTTACTCAACTAAATTGTACAAGTCTAGATATATTCTTGATACATTTGTAATGGTATCGTCCTGGTGTATCTTCATCTGTATATTGACCATGAATAATCTGTAAAATCGCATGTTTTTCTATCCTTTTCTATGATAAGGATATGATTTATTTTGACTTTCATACGAATTCCTTGAAAATTTTCTATCCGAGTATTGTCCACGTTCATTCAAACTGACTTCGGAACAATAATTTCTCTTTTCCGAAGAGTCTCTAGATCTAGTGCTACCTCGGGAACTAGACCTATTTCTATTCCGCGAATTAGACCTGCTTCTATTTCTGAACCTATTATTACCAGCAAATTGATCACTTCCTGACTTAAAAGCACTTGGTTCAGAATCACGAAAACTAACTTGTTTTTGCGTCTCCAAATTACTCAATTTACTTTTCGTTGATTCACGTTTATATTCCAAATCAACTTCAATGGCATTTTTATTCAATGATGGTGGAATAAAATTACTCACATAACGCTTATTATCTTCAAGTTTACGACCCAATTTTATCAACATTTCTAGAGAATCAATATCATCTATCAATCCGAACCCTAACCGATATATTGGTCTAATTATATCCTTTATTAATTCTAATTTAATTTTTTCATCGACCGAGAAATACAATCTATTGAACAAGTTTTGCATATAGGCGACATAAATAGACATAGTTTCTGTTTCCCCTTGAGTTCTTCCTTTAATTTGTTCAAAGATTTTTCTGTCTCCGTCTCTGAAAAATTATTCGCGAAAAAGAGCAATAAGTCCTTTCCAATCATGGGCGATGTTTTTGCCGGCTCTATAATAAACCAGTGTCTCACCATCGAAAAGTTCCGACGCGATTCTGAACATGAATTCATCAGAATATCCTCTTGTCTCCAACATATCATTCACCCTCTCGAAAAAAGCATTCAACCTTAGAGAATCATTCCTACCCGAATACTTGATTCCAAAACTCTTCAAATGAATTTTAGGATCAGATATATTCAAATTTTGCAGCATGTTCGTTGCTGTTGCCAAGTTAGCATTCTGTACTGCACCAGAAACATTACCAGATACATTGGAAAATAAATTATGTGTAGGTGTTGAACTCACAGCTTTTTCATTCAGTAAACTTTGCTCAAATTCTACCTCAGCAGGACCCGACTTTGTAGTTCCAGGATTAGCGGATAATTTACCCTCATATACAGAAATTAACCCCAAACCCGCAGTAAGTAACTTAGATCTCAATTCACATGAAGACGCTTCATCATCGGATAGTTTGATTCTTTCCAATCTACCCATCAAATGACTTAGTTTTGTTCTAATTTTTCGTTGCATAGAAGATGAAAAAGGTTCTTTGAGATAAATTTCAATTTCACCAATTTTGGTAGAACATATATCTAATTCAGTCTTTACATCAAACTTATAACATTCTTTGAATGATTGACCCTCTGACTCCAATTTCAACAAACCACGTAAAATTTTGATCAGTTCCGATACTGAACCTTCAGGTTTCAAACCCCTTAAGGAAATCTCATATTCGAGTTCCTCCTTAATTAACCGATCAGGTTCGATTTTCAAAAACATGCCAGCCATACTTAGAGAAAATGTGTCTAATGTCTATCCAGTGTAAAAGTCACAAGTAAAAGTGAATGGTCCAAACAGAGAAAAGAAAAGTGTCTCACCTCAAACCGAAAACCTCAGAGCTCAAAATAATGGTGTTCCCCTGGCAGAGATAGATACTCCTTCAAGCAGATTGTGACCTGGTTCAATGGATATAGTGAACACTGTCCCTTACAATTGCTGAATTGCTGGTTGGTTGTTGGGCGCCAATTGCTACGGTTGTTCTTTCTTTATTGTTCAATCCTGTGGTCATACAATACAATAAAAAAAAATTCAAGCATTCAATATAATTATTATTACTGAGCATAGAGACAACATCAGGAATGGGTTAAATATGCCAATGTCAACCAGAATTGAAATTACACTTAATCTAAACAATCCAACATTTATCTGCAAAATTTCACAAAATTCAAATATTCAACAGTAATATCTACAAGTTTATCTGAACCTTCAAAATACAGGAAATGAACAATCCAAAAACCAATGTAATACAAAAATACCGTGCACTTTGCACAATGGTCACTATTTATTTCTTTCTACGAATGTAGAAAATCCAAACCAGTCAACTCGATTATTGAATTGATGAATTAGAGAAAATGAGCAATAATATGAAATTGAATATAAAATCTTAATTTTGAATTTTAATGGGATGATTTGTGAAAATTGAAATATAAAAGGTTGAATTAGCAAAAATTCAACTATTACAATTGATACTTGAAACTAATAATTTTGGGGTACAATGAAAATTGAAAAATACAAAAATGTGAGATCAAATAGAAATTAGCAACAGGTGATTTTAAAAAATGATGTCCAATTTAACTACTAATTTGAATGAGTATGCGGGAACCAAATACGATAAGGAACTTATCTTAAAAGTCTGGATGAACTCCTCTCCCAAGTGAATTGCACAGGATTTTACCATAAATGAAACAATATGATGTGGGGGTTTTTCTATGGATTCAGCTATTAACCATTAAACCAATCTGTCCCAGGAGGCATGCACCATTCAACCCAAAATTCCCGTGTAGAACTCGGAAAAAAAACACTACGTCTAGATGTGAAAATCACCTTAAAAAAATCTGAGAATGAAATGAGAAAAAATGATATGCTATTTTTAAATTGAATTTGAACTGAACACTGTGTAACTTACCCTCGTAGTCGAGGATTTTTCACTTAATTGCAGCTTCGAAAAGAATGGAATAAAATCCGACTAGGCTCTCCAAATTTAATTGCTTAATGCCCCAACAGTGAAATTAATTCAGCTACTAAATACTTAGAAATTTGAAAAAATGCTGCTTTTCAACTTCACTGCTCGTCAAAACTTTTATTCTCAACTCTGCGCTGGCTACGATCAAAAAAGAACGAAATTCTTAATTCATTTTCTGAAGAACTCGAATCAAGAGATAAGCAATATGAAAAAATTGAAAAAAACGTGTTTATATTAATTTCGATAGTTTGAATGCAAGATGAATTAAACTGATCTTATAACATGACATCTACCGGTAATGCAGCATACCTTCTGTTACAGAAATTATTAACATTATCATCGTACATAGAAAACTTCTATATACAATGACATTATGAAATGAAGTGTTAGAAAACTGTAAGGACGAAAGACTGAAAATAAAACCGTATCAATGTCGAGTACCCAAAGTTTTTTTCTAAAACAATTGTGCTCACGTTGAAATGACCGAAAATATGTCTCATATGCTCTGTTAAAGTATCCATAATACATCAAAAATGGAATTTATTCGTATACAATCACCCAATATATTTGTTGTTATGTTAGCTCACTGCCAAATCAAAAGTATGCAACCCCACAATGCATTTATGATAGCTTGATAAGCTTGCCCCCAAGTAATGTTAGTTCTCGTTGTAATTTATTGCTTTTCTAAATTCATATGTGCTCAAGCATTGAAAAGGAAAACTGGTTGGCTTTTCTCAATATCCTCAAGCATGGTACCTAGCAACTTGCAATCTGACAATCCAATTCCAATACAGGAGAATGGACAATGCGTGCAAAAGCTCCTGACTTCACGTTATTGCTTCACAATGGGTCTGCTGAAAACCACACAATCATCCCCCCAAAGTCTGCGTAAACCGAAAGATTCATAAATAATCAATGGTATTCCCTTTCATATAAACGATAAATGCCGCCCCAATAATAATTCGAAAAAAGGATCTAGTACCTCATGCATCAAACTTCATATGACGGATAGAATAATTCCAATTGCCTAGAGAAATTCAATTCATATTAATTACCTGAAAAAGGGCCCCCCCTGGGCATATTGCAACTGACTCTACTAAAATTGCGGTTGCTTTTGTTTATGTAAAAGAGTCCGTTAGTTACATGTGTGGGGGGGTATACAAGCCTGAAATGTACCATATGACGTTCGATTCTGGTTTCATCTAATTTCTATAACGTGGATTGAAAGATTATTTCTGAATATGAATTTATCTGAGAGGAATTGATCGTTTCGAGTTCTTCAAACAAGAATATTCGAAATAAGGGTCAATGAATACTCTCTGTATATTCAAATCCCTCGATCCATTCTACTCATCAAGAAATTTGTAGAAACTGCATAGCTGACTTGAATAAGATATCTCAATTTAATCAATCAGTCGTCTTGAAAAATCTCCAAATGATTTTAAATTCATGAACACCATCAAATAATTGATATGGAACCACAGCAACAATATGCTATCACCAATATCTCAATTAAATCAATCAGTCACCTTGAAATGTTGAAAAATCTTTGTATTACTTTAAATTCGTGGACACCATCAAAGAATTGATATAAAGATTTCATAAATGCTTTCTGTACAATCAATCCTTGTGTTCAGAGTTATGCAATTTTAGAATGTATGTACTTTTATAGGAATAAAGTATTGAACGATGTAGATAATTAACATTATGTTGAGTCAATAAAAAAATCTCATCCTGAAATTATTTTTTAATAGTCAAACCATGTAATTTCCACTCGAAGCACCTAGATGTCGCTATCAAAGTAAAAATTTTCTGTCATTACATAAAGTATTGAACGATGTAGATAATTAACATTATGTTGAGTCAATAAAAAATCTCATCCTGAAATTATTTTTTAATAGTCAAACCATGTAATTTCCACTCGAAGCACCTAGATGTCGCTATCAAAGTAAAAATTTCCTGTCATTACATCCACATACAAGTTCACGATGCTTCTCCACTCTAGATGGCGCTTTTCACAGTACAGATTTCCTGAACACGATCTCAATTGAATTGACGTATGAAAATAAAAATCGTCATCTAGTATCGAGAAGGCATAAAAGTAAAACATGGCCACCTATGATGGCTGGGAATGGGTGAAGAACATGATTCCTGAATTCAGTCAGAAAACAAACTTTGAATAACCATGCTATCGCCAATATATGAGTCGGTGCTAAGTGAAAATGCGGATTCGAATCCCGAATCATGTAATTTTGAAGTAACAAACGAAAAGCACTACCTGTTGAACGGCCAGTTCCACGTAGAAATTGAATGTGGATTAGGGTCTGCTTCTCTATACATCGATTGTGGTATAAGTCCAGCGAGACAATTCACACCTGCTGTTAAGCTGAGCTGTAATGACTGTGTGATATCCTTTGATGATTGGGAATGGGAGTCATTTATTGCAATAATCGAAAATGGTTATCAACAAGAATGTGGAGCTACAGTTGTACGATGTGCTGGTGAATGTATGATTACTAGCGTCACAAAATGGGGAAACTGCATATATTTCAGTGAAGTTGACTTGAATAAGATATCTTAATTGAATCGACTGATAATTATCAGTCGTCTGGAAATGTTGAAATATCTCCGAATTACTTTGTATTACTTTAAATTCGTGGACACCATCAAAGAATTGATACGAAACTCCAGCAAAAATAACAACAACAATTCTGTTGAAGATTTCATAAATGCTTTCTGTAGAATCAATCCTTGTGTTCAGAGTTATGCAATTTTAGAATGTATGTACTTTTATAGGAATAAAGTATTGAACGATGTAGATAATTAACATTATGTTGAGTCAATAAAAAATCTCATCCTGAAATTATTTTTTAATAGTCAAACCATGTAATTTCCACTCGAAGCACCGCCGTCAGTGCTTGTCAATGAATACTCTCTGTATATTCAAATCCCTCGATCCATCTTCAAATCCGTACACCCAGCTTGCTGACAAACACGCTTTCCATTGATTTTATTCATAATGACAACAAATTTTCAAAACCACACAATCATCCCCCAAAGTTATATTTCTCGACCGCGTAAACCAAAAGATTCACAAATAATCCCCGGTATTCCCATTCAAATAAACGATAAATGCATACCCAATAATTTTTGAAGTTACAAACGAAAAGCACTACCTGTTGAACGGCCAGTTCCACCTAGAAATTGAATGTGGATTAGGGTCTGCTTCTCTATACATCGATTGTGGTATATTGTCCGGCGAGACAATTCACACCTGCTGTTAAACTGAGCTGTAATGACTGCGTGATATCCTTTGATGATTGGGAATGGGAGTCATTTATTGCAATAATCGAAAATGGTTATCAACAAGAATGTGGAGCTACAGTTGTACGATGTGCTGGTGAATGTATGATTACTAGCGTCACAAAATGGGGAAACTGCATATATTTCAGTGAAGTTGACTTGAATGAGATATCTCAATTGAATCGACGGATAAGATTCTCGGCAGATTTAACTCGCAAACAGCGCGAGTATTTGAATACCCTCCGCCAAGAATTGGACCGCCGCCGGATGAATGGAGAATCCAACTTGACCATAAGATACATTGACGGCTTTCCTAGAATAGTTGCATCAAGAAAAAACTAACAAGTAGGGATAATCTAGATTCTGAAGGGTTGTGTGTTTATTACCAAAACGTCCGTAGTATTAAGGGTAAATTGAAGCTATATGATTTAATTAGAAGTATTAATGTTGCAGATTATGATGTAATTTTGCTCACGGAAACATGGCTTAACTCCTCGATTGGTGATGCCGAATTGCAATTGTATAATTACAACGTTTTTAGAAATGATAGGTCTGGTTGTTCAAGTGTGAAGGAGAGCGGGGGTGGAGTTTTGATTGCGGTTAGAAAGTTTTTGTGTTCTACTTTGTTGGTCACTTTGAATAAGGATGTTGAAGACTTATTCATTTCAGTCAAGGGTAAATCCAGCATTATATTTGGAACTGTTTATATACCACCAAATTCTTGTTCTTTGGGTAGATTGCAGATTTATGAGAGTCACTGTGCTAATATTGAACATGTTATAAGCGAAGTCAGACCTGAAAAGATCTTCATAGCTGGGGATTATAATTCGGGGAATGTCAATTGGCATGATGTCTGCTTGGGCACCGTTTATGATTCGTGTGCTCGTATTCTTGTTGATGCCCTTGTTTTCAATGGCTTGTATCAGGTAAATTCGATCGATAATGCACGTGGAAGTATGTTGGACCTCGTCCTTTCTGCTGATGCTGATCTCGTGGTTGAACCTGCCGTGGACATTCTCTCTAGATTGGACACTTATCATCCTGCACTTTGTGCACACATTTCGTTGGATCTTGTCCGGGGTTCTGATGTCGGTGTTACTTATTACAATTTCAGAAAAGCCAATTATGCTGAACTAAATAATTATTTTTCGAACTTGAACTGGACCGAGATTTTCTCGGAGTTCAGTCAGGTGGATGAACTTGTCGATGAATTTTACAGTTTAGTTATGAGAGCCATAGAGAGTTACGTGCCGAAAATTCGAATTAAGAAGTCAACCTTTCCTCCTTGGTTCACTGCAGATCTAAAGAGTCTAATTTTTCAAAAGAAGAGGATCCATCGGGAATACAAAAAATACAAACGCTGGGAGGATTATCTTACATTCAGTAAAATTAGAGCGGAGTGTGCAGCTATGGCGGTCACATGTTATGCGGAATATATTGCTGACATCGAGAGTTCAATGAAGGAGAATATTAAAACATTCTGGAATTTTACTAATTCCAAAAGAAATAACGATGACTTGCCGACTTTTATGCACTTGGGTGGTCATACAGCTGAAGCTGATCCTCATATTGCTGCGCTCTTTGCTGAATATTTCAAATCCACTTATGTCACTTGTTCAGATCCCTCATATGATCATTTATCGCCGATATCCGATTACTTGTGTGACAATATGATTTCTCTTTCTGTTACTGAGGTTTTGGGGCGGTTGGAGTCTCTCGATATAAGTAAAGGTCCTGGACCTGACATGATATCTGCCCTCTTTCTCAGAAGCTGTTCTTCATCCCTTGCTCTCCCACTTCAGATTTTGTTCAATAAATCATTGTCTTCAGGTATTTTTCCTTCGTATTGGAAATGCAGTTTAGTTAAACCCTTGTTCAAATCTGGTCAAAGAGCAAACATATCTAATTATAGACCTATTAGTATCACTAGCACCATACCGAAGGTTTTTGAGTCCTTAATATTGGAGAAGTTGCGGAGAGATATATGTTCCAATTTATCTGAACAGCAGCATGGTTTTATTGGTGGAAGGGGCGTTGATTCCAATCTCCTTATATTTGTTCAGTATGTTATGGATTCTTTGGAGAAGGGTGGACAGGTGGATGTTATATATACAGACTTCTCAAAGGCGTTCGATAAGGTGGATCACAAAATTTTTAGGAGGAAACTATTATCATTCGGAATTGCTGGCCGTCTGCTCGATTGGTTCATGTCATATTTACATCTACGTTCTCAAAGGGTCAAAGTTCGTGCTTCTTTCTCCTCTTCATATGTGGTTCAGTCGGGTGTGCCACAGGGTAGTCATCTTGGACCTATCTTGTTCCTTATATATATTAATGACATCACAACTTGTTTTAGATATGCGAGGTTCCTGTTATTTGCCGATGACTTGAAGGTTTTTTTGATAGTCAACAGCTTGGAAGAAATGTTGAGCCTCCAATCAGATCTGGAGAGGCTCGAACCATGGTGCATGTCCAGCGGAGTGTTTATAAATGTCAGTAAGTGTAAACACATGTCCATATTCAGGAAGGCGAGTTTTTTCCGATCACAGTATGTTTTGAACGGGCAAACCTTGGGTGTGGTGGATATCGTGAAAGATTTGGGTGTTGTGTACGACTCTAGGATGAGTTTCAGTGGGCACATTGAGAGCATTGTCTCTAAAGGTTTGAGAATGCTTGGCTTCATTTTGAGGCATTCATATGAATTCAAGGACATTAACACCATAAAGTACCTATATATTAGTTTGGTTAGACCTCAGTTGGAGTTTGCATCGTCTGTGTGGTGTCCATACACTTTGCTTGAAAGTGGCAGGATCGAGGGTGTTCAAAATAAGTTCCTTCTTTGTATTTCCAGTAGGTTGCACATCCCTCGAATCAATTTTTCGGCAACTCATGTGAGAAGTGTACTGCACTTGCCAACCCTGAGAACTCGTAGGATGAGGAGCGATGTATTGCTGTTCACTCGTGTTCTTAAGGGGATATTATCGACAGCGGAACTTCTGTCACTCTTTGCTTTTCATGTCCCACCCAGAGCAACCAGAGAGTCTGTCCTGCTCAGTATTCCGAATTACCGATTGAATTATACAAGAGCATCACCGATTCTCAGAATCTCGGGAAATGTGAATGTGGCCGGTCGGGCCGGTATAGATTTCTTTCATGCATCATATTCTGCAATTATTAGAAATGTAAACGAATGTTTGGTTTAGTTTGGTTTTTTATATTATATTTTCTTTGTGTAATTGGGTTTATCCCGTTAATAAATAAATAAATAAATAAATAATTATCAGTCGTCTTGAAATGTTGAAATATCTCCGAATGACTTTGTATTACTTTAAATTCGTGGACACCATCAAATAATTGATACGAAACTCCAGCAAAAATAACAACAACAATTCTGTTGAAGATTTCATAAATGCTTTCTGTAGAATCAATCCTTGTGTTCAGAGTTATGCAATTTTAGAATGTATGTACTTTTATAGGAATAAAGTATTGAACGATGTAGATAATTAACATTATGTTGAGTCGATAAAAAATCTCATCCTGAAATTATTTTTTAATAGTCAAACCATGTAATTTCCACTCGAAGCACCGCCTTCAGTGCTTGTCAATGATTACTCTCTGTATATTCAAATCCCTCGATCCATCTTCAAATCCGTACACCCAGCTTGCTGACAAACACGCTTTCCATTGATTTTATTCATTATGACAACAAATTTTCAAAACCACACAATCATCCCCCAAAGTTATATTTCTCGACCGCGTAAACCAAAAGATTCACAAATAATCCCCAGTATTCCCATTCAAATAAACGATAAATGCCTACCCAATAATAATCCGAAAAAAAGGATCTAGTACCTTATGCATCAAACTTCATATGACGGATAGAATAATTCCAATTGCCTAGAGAAATTCAATTCATATTAATTACCTGAAAAAGGGCCCCTGGGCATATTGCAACTGACTCAACTAATAATTTCAATCATGCGTCACTCTGATGTGTCCGCTTTATAGCACCAAACACCCCAAATTCTTACGGCCCCTGTAGCCTAGCGGTAGGCACCCAAACCCTCACCCAAACTCCCCGGGTTCATATCCCGCGTCCATCCAGAATTTTTTTCGATCATGACGTCATCCGCCCGACGTCATCCACATCAGACCCCCAGACACCATTAAGGGAGGTCATAGGTCAACTTTGGTCTAGAACGCATATAGACTAACTACTTCTACGGTAACAATTTTTTACACCGCTATTTAGGCAAGTTACGCCGTGTAATAAAGCAGCAAAAAAATGTTGTGGTAGGTGAATTCATTTAAAAAATAGACACTTTGTCCATAGAACAGCGCGCCAAAAATTATGTCGTTTCTCTGTAAGAATGAATGACGTCATAATTAAAATGTACCATAAGGTGGTTGGTTTCTCAGAGTTGGGAATGATATAATAGTATATTCTAAAACAAGTTGCAGAATGGGCTGATATTTAAACACGAATTCAAAATCGAAAACGAGCAACGAAGGAGCGAGTTTTTGTACGCATGAGTGTTGCCTTCTCCAACGAGTATTAGGCGATATTTTCTCTATTTCAGGCAAGTTTTGTAAAATACTGTTGAAATTTAATGAAAAATTAGGATTATACATCCTAGTGACTTTTGTATTGTATCTTGGCAGTTGGTGTGACTTGGTGTTACGAAAGTTGACAGATCATGGAATTTGAATTGTACCTACGTAGAGCATGGAGATCAGATTGAACATTTTCCTAATATCATGAATGATTCAAAACTAGCAAGAAGGAAATCTCTAGTACCTAATTTTTTTATGAAAATAAAACCTTTCCTCTCAACAATTATTTCACCTTATACAGATTATATTATATTGACAATAATTGACGTGTGTTGAAATTTGATAGGATCGAATGTCAGTGCTGACTACCACAAAACGAAAAATATTACTAGAAACAATGCGGGAATGAGTTCATTCCAGCACTGTTTTTAGTGCTGGAATGAACTCATTATGCTACTGAAATAGAGACATATATATATTGTAACGTTACGTTTTACCCAAGGGGTATTTGAGCATGAGACTCTAACCGCCGTATTCACAAAGCATTCAATCTCCGTTAAGTCCTAACTGAGGTCCTCAGTTAAGGATAAATACGAATCGCAACCTCAGTTAACGTATGTAACGTTAATGAAACAGGCCTGTTTCACGTTAATTTTCACTTGAACTGAGGTTGCGATCCTTATTTATCCTTAACTGAGGACCTCAGTTAGGACTTAACGGAGATTGAATGCTTTGTGAATACGGCGGTATGACTAATTTCTCATGGGAGGTTTGATTACCCCAGCAACAAAATTCCTAGTCAGGTTTTTAACAATATATTATATTAATTGAACTAGGTGTACAAATCTTAATTTACAGTTCCAATCACAATCTCTCAAATTACACAAACTTATAACTACTTATCTTAAAAGAAGGGTTCAATTCGTGGTTCCACTTCCAATGCAATATGATGTTTTCTGTGGTGTCAGATGTTCTCGGTAACGGAATATACCCTCAAGTTAGCTTCGAACGTACTTCAGGCGTGCTTTCAGCTCCTCCACCATAAGTTAAGTTCCAAGCAAACGTAGGTACAGGCAAACGTAACAACCAAAATTACTTCAGCTTCAGCCAATGATTGTATTTCGGTGCAAGTCAAGCTTCAGCAAATGATTGTACTTTGGTTCAAGTCAAGCTTCAGCAAATGATTGTATTTCGGTGCAAACTGTGGACCCAACCAAGGAGTGTAACAAATATGGTCCCAACCATGGAGTGTAGTGTAACTCGTGTGGTCCCAACCAAGGAGTGTAAAAAATGTGATCCCAACCAAGGAGCTATATGAAATTAAAGTAAATGAAAATGTGCACAAAAATTCAACAGAACTCCTTCTCGCTTCTCAAGAAAAGAAATTAGGCATTTACATTATGTCGATAATCATTAGTGAACCTGAGAAGGAATTCTGCCCTGGGGAAATGAAAAGTGAAAAACAGAACATGTGCTGTAAAACAATATGAAGGCAAGCAATGCAATAATTCAGAACCAGCAAAATATCTCTTTAAATTCCAAATCTCTACTTAAATTAAAGGAATTATGAGACTTACCGAGAATAAATATTATTTATCTCGCAAACTAAAACTTAGAAATTCCACTGGGAATACTCGATGAATTCAGATAAAAATTCTTAACGATATACGAAAGATGATTTCTCCTTCAGAGAAAAGCCGGAAAAGGAAAGTTAAATCAACTTCCTTACATTACGCAGATACGAAGATCACAGAAGAGAAATAACCTGACATAAGTTGACAGTCCGTCAATGTGCATTCTATGATTACCAGTGGCGTTTCAAAAGAAATGAATAGCATAGGCGTGCAAGACGTTGCAATATCGTATACCATATGTATCATGGTAAATTTTTTTCAATAATTTTTCTCGTACGATCCTCACAAAATTTTGCATGCATTTTTTGCGTCGGCATTTTACAGCTGATAACTATGTTTGAATTGGATCGGTTTCGTATTTTTCGAGGTATTGAGGAAATAACCAAATTTCAGATGGGTATAACTCCAAAACCGTTTGGCTGACTATGCCAATTTACAAACTCAAATATCGCATTCAGATTCACAACCTAACCTAAAAATTGCAAGTCGCTATCTCTTTCCTTTCTCAGGTTATCGTGACATAAATAATATTTTTATATATTTTTTTTAATTTCACACAAAATTTTAGAACGTCTTTAATTTTGTGTTCCACAACCACACACCAAGTTTCAATTCAATCGGATTTGTATTGGTTGAAAACAAAATGATTACTCGGAAACCATTGAGCCTATTTTGCCCATTAACGAATTTGTCCGTCGTATTGGGACGTGCCACCTATCTTGAATATTTCAACTCGCTATCTATTTCCGTTTGAGAACATTTTCGGCAGAAGAATCGAAAATTACAGACATTTCGGCAAAATGATAACGCGATGTTCCCCTGAACATGCGCGCAAAAAAGTGTTTTAAAAAAACAGTGCCAAAAATTATTAATCCGAAACCACCAGACTGATTCTACCCAATAACGAACTTATTCTTGATATTCATTCCTCAAATCTGCTCTGAAAATTATTCATATCAATTGAAACTCAGCCAATATTCCATTCTTATTTTTGCTGGAGATATTCTGAACCCAATTTGATTAACCAAAGAATATATTTCCATCATCAAATGGATTATGCACGGGCCTTATATTATTACCTTAAAAGTATAATATCATATCCTCCTCATAATTCTACGATAGCTGATATTATTTAATTGGTCATTTTGCATTCAATTATACTTTGTTTTCTAGAACAGGAGGGTTATTTTATATCAAGAATAATGAACCAGAGATAAATTTGACATGTCTTCTATAGGAAAATAATATGACATGTATGAATACAGATCATATAGGTAATAGTTCATAGATAGAATTAAACAGCATTCTGTGAAAACATAGAAGTAGGTACGATTTATTATTGAAATTATGAAAAATCGTATCTCCGAAAGTATTAGATTGTTGCAGTTGAAAATACTATGAATTAAATTGTTATGGTGAAACTGCATCTTAAAAAGAATTGAATTTGAATTTTGTAATGTAAAAAAAAATGTTTCTTCTGTTACTCAAAAACCGTCAGGCCAATTTTGCCCAATAATAAACTTAACCGAGATGTTTATCTCCTAAACCTACTCTGTTAATTTCAACTGTCTAGCTCATTCCGTTCGAGAGTTATCGTGTTAACGGAGGGTCGGCCAGCCAGACAGGATGGATATTGACCACGGATTTTTTATCAGTGAGTTGAACCGAATTGGCTAAGACCATTTTCATCCAAACATTCGAAAGTTTGGGCAAATTGATTAGCACTCTGTTCCGAGGAACAAGAGCGTCAAAAACTGAAATTGACCTGTCTGAGCATTTTGCTTGAAAACATTTAATAACGCAGTAATGAATTTTGTTCATTAATTAATCCATACAGTGTACAATTGTACATATAGAATCGGGAGAAAACCTACTTCACCAATTTTCTTGTGGAGCGGAGTCTTTTGTTCACCAAATGACTGGGCTCTGATTATTCAGAGGGGTATGATTTATGTTATCAAAGTGAATGTGTGGAAAGCGGATAGATTATAAAATGAAATCAACGTCCAAGGAAAAGGAAAAATAATTTTTTCGTTTAATTTTCAGCGATATTGTGGTTCCTAAATTAACAACAAAGAAGGAAGAATCGTTTGATGAGGATGATGATCAAGAAGATGAGGAGGACGTCTTCTACGATTCAGATAGCGATTTGGATTCTACTAGTGAAAATTTAAGTGATTCTGTGATGTGAGTACCTTTTTGTCTTCATTCGTCTAAGGAATGAAATCTTTCTATGTAATGAATAATTGAATTCAATTAAATTAAATATGATGGTGGATCTGGATTAGCATTCTAGATAAAATATTAGCTGTCCTCCATTCGAGTAGAAATGATGATTAAATTTAAGCACCTTATCTTGTAATTTGTATGTTTGCAGCATTAGTTTTGACGTAACAATGATCTCACTAGTTAACCCATTTGCGCTGGAATTAATGTTTTTTCGTTTTTTGAAATTTTTCGGTTATCAACTTGTCCCAAACGCTTTCAAGAGAGAAAAAAATTGGGTCGAGCACTGACGTGATGTCGGGAGCTCTTACGCGCATGTTCTATTGTCTACTCACCTCTATTGGACACTCTTAATCGAATTAAGCATCGATATATACCGTATTCTCGGCATTTATAATATTTGAATACATTTCATACCATTTTAGTGATAGACTTCAGTAACGAAAGAATCGTCTATGATCACATAATTTTCAATTTTCGCATATCGCTTCTCCGGAAGAACAAAGACGCAACTGCAAACTGTCAGAACCTCAATCGTCAATCTTCAATCGGGTCATTAAGGATGAATAATGGTTATTCAGCCTTGACGTCAATCACTAATTGCAAGTCGCTATTTCTTCCCGTTCTCAGATTAGTGAGATACATAATATTTTTTCGTAATTTTTTGAAAATTTTCTATTGGTATGGTCCTCTCAAAATTTCACACACACACGTCTTTATGTCGATATTCTACAGCTAGTTATCAAGTGCCAATTAGATCGGTTCTGTCAGGTTTTTTAAAACATATTTTTTTACATTTCCTTCAAGTAGAGTATCTCAGAAATATTATCTGAAAATTTGAAGTAAATCCGACAAATACTTCTCGAGTCATTCGATAATTAGCAAATAGTCTAGTCAACAAGTGCTTTTAAGGTCAAATGTCATTCGATTTGGAATGGCATGCAGTTTTTCAGAAAATGCTAAAGCCGCTCGCAAAAATTGAAATAGTTATAATTAATAAAGTGAAAAAAAAAGAAGGAGGTTTAGGTTTTCGCCAATATCTCAAAAACTATTTGAGATAATTCAAATATGAAAAAAGATTCAAATAGAGAAGAAAGTCCCAACTGCTGGAACTGTAGGACCAATATTTATAATTTTTCTAGAGGGTTGAAAATACGCCCGAAAACGGATACTCCGGCTTGCGCAAGCCTCGCCCCCTTCGTGCCTTTGATGAATAAATATTATTTAAACTTATTAAATATGAAAATGAAAATTTGAAAAAATGCAGGTGCCTGCAGGATAGATCAATGAACAATAATCAATGGTCCAAAAATGTTTATCGCGATTTTTCAATTAGTTATCCATTAGTTAAATAACATTTTTTTCTAGCACGAACATTGCAAGTACGCTAATTGTTAAACTGTTAATCTGAGAATTTTTTCCTTTCGAGCTATTCTTCAAAGGTCTTATAGAATAGATTCCTATTGGAACATTTTGAAAATTGTTGATTTTCGTTTTGTGATGATTGATTTACTTAAGTGAAAAATTATAGAGCTTCAATGTATAATATCACTATTGATCCGTTTTCTTGTTATCAGAGGCAACTCAGAAATGATTTTTAATAATTATTATTTCCTATTGTTTGAGAAATTGTTATAAACCAATGCGTTTTATATGAGATCATTTGAAAGTTTCTTTTGAAACATAATTGAAGCTTTATAATTTTTCACTCAAGTAAATTGTTAATAACAAAAAGAAATTCAAATTTTACAACGGCAGTCTATTCCAAGACCTTCGCAAAATAGCTCCACGAAAGGAAAAAATTCTCTTATTATAATGTTAATGTTCGTGCTACAAATAATTGTTAATTAACTAATGTATAACTAATTGAAAAGTAGCGATAAACATTTTTGGACCACTGATTATTGTTCATTGATCTATCCTGCAGACGCCTGAATTTTTTTAAATTTTCATTTTCATATTTAATAAGTTTAAATAATATTTATTCATGAAAGGTCTGAAGGGTGCGAAGCTTAAAACGCACGCCGTAGTACCCGTTTTCGGGAGTATTTTCAACCCTCTGGGAAAATTATAAATATTGGTCCTAGTTCTGGGAGTTGGGAGATAGTTCTTGAGATATTGGCAAAAAACCAAAGCCCCTTCTTTTTTTTACTTAATTTAAACTATTGCAACTTTTGCGAGCGGCCTTAGCCTTTTTTCAAAAACTATCTACATACCCTTCCGAATCAAATGACACCTCAATCATAATTTTCGGAGAACACGCAAAAATTTTGACCTAAAAAGCATTTGTTGACTAGACTAAAAGTATTCTCGGGCGCTCTGAGCGAGAGCAGCTAGCGCTCTAACGACAACACTCGAGAAGGTAGAATGCTACGTAGACAACATCAAATAGATATTTTGGAAGCTGAAGAACTATTATATGTCCCAGGAATAGATAACTCGGTGTGAGTAATTAAATAATACATATTACTTCACGTAAATTGAGTGTAAAACTTCAAATCCGTTTTTCTCAAAACTATTTTTTTTGAACTGGTGACCACTGTAGAAGGAAAACTGCTCGGTAAGTTTTAGTGAAATTTATACAGCTTTTTGAAAACATGAAATACTAGAGTCTAATCGAAGGACTTTTTTTTCGATTTTTTATTAACAGTTGACTGTTGTTTATTTTTCCGTAAATCTGAAAAAAATTTTCCTGAGGTCGCCATTTGGTTAATTTGAAAAAAAAAAAAAAAATCAGGCACTAGATTGAATTAATAAAACTAATGCTCTTTGTCCGATTGATTGTTGATGAATCTCCATAAGAGATAAGTAATGGTCACCGCAAAGGTTCGGTTGGAACTGGATCAACACAAACAGCCATTACTTTTGAAATTTTTAATTTTTTCATCTAAAATTTCTGTCAAATCAAGTTGAAATCTTATTTAATATTGATATGTTTTTATTTTTATGAAATAAAATAATTACTGGCAAAAAAAATTATTTAAAATTGTTATTTTTTCATGTCTCTGACTACACGTAACCTCTTAACTCTCATTTTCGGATGCGCAACCTAACCTGAAAATTGTAAGGCCCTGTCTCTTTTCGTTCGAAAGATATGGAGGCAACGGTCTCCCATCCAGCTACTGAACTCACCCTATGCTGGTCGGATCTCCAACACTATAGATACAATCGTGTTCAAACTTGGAACTTGGCAGAAGAATTTTTGCAGAAGAGGTTTTGAGGGCTCTCGCAAAATTTCAGCGATGTAGGACAAATAGTTTCTTATATATGGATTTTTTTTGAATGATTTTCAATAATTTTTTCAGTGATACCAGACTTTTGCGAAATTTCGCAAGAATATTTACGTCGGCATTCTACAACTAATTACTATGTTTCAATTGGATCGGATTCGAATTTTTCGAGTAATTGAGGAAATAACAACCTTATTTCAGATGGGTATAACTCCAAAACCATTTGAACGATTAGGCCTATTAACGAACTCAAATGTCGCATTTACATGCAAGTAGTACCCTAAAAATTGCAAGTCGCTATCTCTTTCCGTTCTCAGGTTATCGTGACATAAATAATTATTATCACTAAATTTCACAAACATCTTTAAGTCTGTATTCTACAAGTACTCACCAAGTTTCAATTCGATCTGATCATGTAATGGTTGAAACCAAAATTATTACTCGGAAACAATTGGGCCGATTATGCCCATTAACGAAGTTCTCCGTCGTATTGCGACGTGCCACATACCCTGAAAATTTGCACCTCCTCACTGGTTTCCTCACAGGGCACTGCTGCCTTAGGAAGCATATGATGAGATTAGGGCTAACAGAAACTGATGAGTACAGATTATGTTGGGAGGAGGATGAAAAACCCCTGATCAACCTAATAACGGAATGCCTCGCCATCTCAAACCAACGCAAGGAATGCTTTGGGCAAGAAGCCTCCTTGAAGCCATCCCAGATACTGGAGTCAATCAGACCTCTGGACCTGGAAGCCGAGCTCTAGATATTAATGACATCGACAGCTCTGGCGGGGGGTACAATAGACCTTAGGGTCGCAGTGCAACGTTACCCCTACAATAATATAAAATATTACCTGAAAATTTCAAGTCGCTATCTCTTTCCGTTCTCAAGTTATCGTCGGCCGGACAGAATCAAATTTGTCCTCGAATTCTTCTTCATGGAGTCGAACCATTTTTCGATAAAAAATTCGAAAATTACAGACATTCGGGCAAAATGATAACGCGATGTTTACTGGAACTATGTTCTTTTCCAAATTTGCTCTTATGGCATACGATTTTACGAAAAAGCGACATAAAAATATTTGACGATATAATAATTTTAAAACAGTTTATTTTTTAATGTAATTCATAATTATAACATCATATTATGAATAATTACCAATGAATTGGATTTTTTTCATTGTAAACCTTCTGTTTTTCTGGTGGAATCGCCCTTCTCATATTTGAATACTCTTTCATTGCTCTCCATCACTGTAAACGTTGTGATTTTTTGGTGATTATTTTCTCACTATTTGATCTTATATGTATGCCCATGTCTCTCATTTTTGTTTTAACAATGTGTATATGTAAATAAATTGGTTTTTACAATTTTGCCAACTCAATCTTCTGAAACAGACCCCGATTTTGAACATTTGGTTCAATATTACTAAATCATATTATGAATTTCACTGAGAATGGAATGGACTGCAGTTTATACAAAGACCAACATTGCATTTGGTGCTCTTGACAAACTACTAGCGAGTAATTATTCAAACTTTGACAAATCATATTTCCAAAAGTATTGGTTTCACAGAGTTGGGAGTGATATCAGTGGATTCTTATGATAGAACTGCATCATGAAAAAATAAATTGAAAACGTAGGTCTATGACTCAACTCATAGGTTGGATTTACATACATCAGTAAATTATACTTAGAACCATCCTTTGAAATCATAAAATTACGATTAATTTTGAAAATCTCATTTTCGAATGTATTAGTTTGTAAGAGTTGAAAATGATATCAATACATTCTTATCATGAAACTGCATCTTAAAAAATATTAAATTCGAAATTTGTAATGTAACAAAAAAATTGTTTTTCGTTACTCCGCAACCACTAAGACCGATTTTGCCTAATTACGAACTTAACCGAGATATTTATCTCCCAAACCTACTGTGAAAAAGTCTACTGTTCAGCTCATTCCGTTCGAGAGTTATCTTGTTAACGGACGGACGGCCGGACAGAATCGATTGACCACGGATTCTTGATCAGTGAGTCGAACCAAATCGTTTAAGAACATTTTCAGCTGAAAATTACAGACATTTGGGCAAACTGATAAGCACTCTCTTCCGAGGAATAAGAGCGCCAAAAACAGCATTATGATTGAGTATGAGCGCCTAGCGTTACCATATGAAAACAAACGCAATCAATTCAAATTTATTAATCAAAATACTTTTTTGTAATTATATGTCAGGTTTAATAATGAAAGTACATATATAGAAGCATATTAAGAAAAAATATATGACAAAATTAAAGGACAAATAGTAGAATTTTACGTACTCGATCCATATTTTCACACAATTTCAAAGAACTCAATGCTCGACAAGTTCAGGTGGCCGAACTGGTTAACTGACTAAGAAGCTCTTGCTACTGGTTCAAGAAGGTATCTTTGTGCATCAGGTAAAGCATCCGCCACCTTTCTATTTAGCTACGAAACTGCGCGCTTGGGAATTATCTGAATATCTATCTGAAAGCGATGCCATGTGGCAACGATATGCGCTAATGGGTTCATTAAAGGATACTTTGGGAGGTACATTCATCATTGTACATTGTATTGTAACGAATTAAAATTCCAATTTATGTGCGAATGGTTTTTGGAATTAATTTGTTATTTACGATATCAATTTCCCCTTTCGTCCTCAGTCCATAAATTAATAATTAAAATCAGTTTTAGTTAAAACAGAATTTTATTTTTCTAAATATAAATAACAATACGAATTTAAAACAGGTGGTGGTCGATGTCCATGCTTCGCAGCATTCTTATCTGAACTGCACATTTGTTAAACAAAGTTGTTAAAAAGCATTGACGTAAAGTTTTTGCGCAAATGTTTCATTGTCTATTCACGCCTCATACAAAGTCCATCGAGCTAAAATTCGATACATGGTTGTAAAATGGCGGCTGAAAGGTGCGTACTTTAAGCGGATTCTGACGAATATTCTGTAAATATTGTATATTGTTGTAGGAGGTAATGTTGCACTGCGACCCTAAGGTCTATTGTGCCCTCCCATCAGAGGGGAGTTGATGTCACCACCATCTACAGCTCGCCTTCCAGTTCTAAAGTTCTGATGAACTCCAGTAGTCCAGTATCTGGTATGGCTTCAAGCAGGCCACGTCTTCACTCCCTTCAGATTTCTTGTCCAAATCATTCCTTGCGTTGGTTTGATATAGCAAGGCATTCCGTGATAAGGTGATCAGGGTTTTCATCCTCCTCCCCACAGAACCTACACTCGACAGTTTTTGCTAGACCAAATCTCATCATAACGCTTCCTAAGACAGCAGTGCCCTGTGAGGAAACCAGTGAGGAGGTGCAGCGTGTTTTTCATGAGATCCGTATACTTCTTGGATCTGAAAGTGTCCAAGTTTCGGAGTAAACTTTTGGAGTGATACATTCCTGGGAGAGAGCTCTAGAGTATACCTCTTTCAGTTTCTACTTTCATCCGAAATTCACCTTTGTCGAGTTCTAATGGATAGTTTCTGAAATATAGAATATTCGAAGAAAAACATTTTTTTTAGTGATATGATTCTCACAAAGTTATTCCGTTGGTATTCTAGCAATAATCACAAAGTTTATTTGGATCGGATCTGTATTGTCTTATTTATTGAGGAAATTACACTATTCTATTTTATATCGAAAGGTGAGTGGTTGAATAGATTAGTAATTTTTCAAAAAAATTGGTTCAAGCCCTGTGGACAGTAGCTTTAGCGCTCTTGTTCAAATTTTGACAAATTATATCTCCGAAAATATTGGTTTCTGAGAGTTGGGAATGATATCAATGGATCCTTATAATAAAACTTTGACAAGTCATATCTCCGAAATTATTGGTCTCTGGGAATGATATAAATGGATTCTTACGATAGAACTACAACATGAAAGAAATTACATTCAAACAGACCGATTCTCCCTAATAACGAACTTATCCGAGATATTCATTCCTCAAATCTACTCTGAAATTATATTATATCAATAAAAACTTGGGAAAATATTGCAGTTTTGTTTTTACTGGAGATATTCTGAACCCAATTTGATTATCTATCTTACCAAAGAATATATTTCCATCATCATATGGAATATCCACGGGCTTTATATTATCACCTTAAATGTATAATATCATATCATCCTTATAATTCTACGATAGCTGTGGTTATTTCGTTGGTCATTTTGCATTCAATCATACTTTGTTTTCTAGGACACGAGGTGTATGTTATATCAAGTATAATGAACCAGAAATAGTTTTGGCATTTATCTCCCATAGGAAAATAAGATGACATGTAAGAACACAGATCATATAATAATTCATAGATATAATAATTGAGTAGGTATACCATTCTGTGAAAACATAGAAGTACGATTCATTATTGAAATTTCGAAAAAACATATCTCCGAAAGTATTAGCTTGTTAGAGTTGAAAATGATCGATTTTTATGGTGAAACTGCATCTCAACAAAAATTGATTTGAAATTTGTAATGTTGAAGAGATATTTTTTCATTACTCCGAAACCATCAAGCCGATCTTGCACAATAACGAACTTCACTGAGATATTTATCTCCCAAACCTACTCTGAAAATTTCAACTGCCTAGCTCATTCTGTTCGAGAGTTATTGTAGAAACAAAATTGAAAAAATAAAAAAAAATTTTTAACACTTTACGGCAACCTGATGAATACAAAACTTCGCATGCATATAAAAGTCACTATTCTACAATTTGATGCCAAATTTCAGACAAATCGAGTATTCGATTTCTGAAATATTCATAAAAAAAAATGTTTTCACTAAAAACGGCAGTAACTCCAAACCGCTCAGTGGATTTTGCCCGTTAACGATCTCGTCCGAGATATTTAGGCTCTAAACCTACAATGAAAATTTCAATCCTCTAACTCCTTTCGTTCCATCGTATCGTGTTAACGGGCGCATGGCCGGACAGAATCGATTTCGACCACAGATTCTTGATCGTGTGAGTCGAACCAAATTGTTTAAGACCATTTTCAGCCAAAAATTCGAAAATTACAGACATTTGGGCAAATTGATGAGCACTCTGTTCCTAGGAGCATGAGCGCCAAAAAGAAGTTTCAAACGATTAACTACTTTCAGTCGTGATGCATATGTGTATGAAACTGAGACTTTTAGTTTCTACCGGACGTTTAAAAATTATTCTCCTACGCTTAATGGAATTTGGATTGCGGTTTCGAAGAAGAGAATATTAACGACACTCACCGGATTTCATCATCATGTTCATCTAATGCGTAATTCTTCGAACTACCACTGCTATTTGGTATGCAGTTGTTCAATCCATTCTTCTAAGATCCAAGCCAGTATCGAGCAAAACTGATATCACCTTAAACCAGCGTAATTCTGAGTAATAAGGAAAAGTTTGGTGCAGCATTTCAAGCTGTGTATTTTGTTTAGGACGTTTAGGCCATCCGAATCAATTTCTCACCTGTGTTTTAGTATTAGTATTACTATCCCTTTCCGTCAGACCTAATTTTCATGTATTTACTGTAACCTGGATAATGAAACCATAACTGCTTGTTTCTTTAATTTCAACAGTTGAATAAGACTTTAACAGTTCTGGTAAATCAAGTGGCGCCCAAATAATATTGAAAAGTGAGGAGACTAAAAATCATAAATCCATGTCCTGAATACTCTCTGCTGAAAAGCTGCCGTCGCATGTAATTGGAGCAAATATTCCAATATTGGTTCGAATCTAATACTGATATTCTGACTAATAATTGTTTTGGAAATTTTCTACTATCACTGTATATTCTAGCAGTAACAATTATATTGCATAATGCATTAATTATATTATTTTTATAGTTTTAATACTCCAAACTTATCGATTGATTACCTCTATATTGACATATTTTGCAGGGAACTGTATTTACATTGGTTTAATTACATAATATATACCGTTTGTTCTAAAGTGGATACGGACTGACGGTATATCGTTATATCATATTCTTTATCCCCTCTAAAGTGTAGCCAAATAATCTCCGTGATAAATCCCACATTGCCATTTACACCTTTGACACGTCAATGTTAGATCTCAACATCACTTTATAGCTTCCACGAATATTTTCAGTACTTTAGGAAGAACTTTTTGGCGCTCTTGTTCCTCGGAACAGAGTGCTTATCAATTTGCCCAAACGTCTGTAATTTTCGAATTTTTGGCTGAAAACGGTCTTACACGATTTGGTTCGACTCACTGATCAAGAATCCTTGGTCGAAATCGATTCTGTCCGGCCGTCCGTTAAGACGATAACTCTCGAACGGAATGAACTATAGACAGTTGAAATTTTCAGAGTAGTTTTGGGGGATAAATATCTCGGATGAGTTCGTTATTGGGCAAAATCGACCGGATAGTTTCGGAGTAACGAAAAACAATTTTTTTTTATATTATAAATTTCGATTTTATTTTTTTTTAAGTTGCACTTTCATCATAAGAATCCATTGATATCATTTTCAACTCTAACAAGCTAATATCGTAAATTATATATATATATATATATATATATTATATCGTAAATTTTTCCTGCTCATTTTTTCATTATTTTACACAATACAAAGTAAAAACATGCAGATATGGGAGATGATAGCCCTACATATGGGCCCTGTAGCGGTCTTCGAACATCTGAAGTTCTGAATAATCATCACTTGGACTGGCCAAATCTGGTTTTGAAAGAGACCCTCCTGGCCTTATAAGCAACAATTTCCTTTTTGAATTCAAATATTGAAGGGATTTCTAAGATCAATATCTTTGAAAACTAGCGGAGGCGATTTTTCTCCAATAGATCCCATGCGCCAACAGAAGAGTATATTTGTGAGAGGAGACTTTTGAAAGGTTATGTATTATTTTTAGTTTGTTCGTTCTTCTCCTCTTGTCTTTTCATTTTTCAGGTTGAGTTTCGGGTACCTTGGAGAAACCTCTCAATGATTTGGCGAAGGAGTCCATATTGAAGAAATAAATGCCTATCAATATTTCTAAATTTCAGCAAATGTTGTGAACAACAGTTACAAATCACAACACTCACGGGGAGACAGGGTTTTTTGCTGAGGTTTTTTTCCTAAGCTCTTGTATCATACGCAGAATTGTATAGTACCCCGTTACACCAACCTCTGCTAACACATATAAAACACTCATTCAAAAGAATATATATATATATATATATATTGGGATATATATATATATATATATATATATTGGGATTTTATCCGTGTAGAAATAATCACTTCGAAAATAAGAAATTTAATTCAACGTTTCGATCACAATCTCATGTGTCTTTATCAAGAATGACAAAACTAATAAGTAATTACTCTTACACGCCGTCTCAGGTTATACCGGGGCTCTGGCTGTGCTGCTTGGATATTATTCGAGTTTTCCCCACCAGTCCGAGTCTGCGCTGCGCCACTTCTTCCCTCAGACTGTTGTTCGTCCTCGTTGCGGTCACTTGGATGGAAATGGAAAAATTTATTTATTATGGCTTTCCAACCTGCAGACAACGTTAATGCGTCATCCCTTCTATTCATATTATCTGTTTTCTCTATCTCAATCGCCTCTCTCACTTGGCGCTTGTGATACAGTTCTATATTCGCTAGTTGTTTTGTGTTTGCAAAATCTATGGAATGACCGGTTGCTTCTATATGTTGTACAAGAGAGGATGTTGATATTTTCTTCTTAATATTGTTTTTATGTTCATCTATTCTCGATGACATTCTCCGGTTTGTTTGACCTATATAGGATTTAGAACAATCGGCACATGGAACGGCGTAAACTCCTTGGTTTTCTAAAGGTATCGTGTCCTTTGGATTTCCCAACAAAGACCTCACTGTTTGGAACGAATTTCCGACCGTTCCAAACAGTGAGGTCTTTGTTGGGAAATCCAAAGGACACGATACCTTTAGAAAACCAAGGAGTTTACGCCGTTCCATGTGCCGATTGTTCTAAATCCTATATAGGTCAAACAAACCGGAGAATGTCATCGAGAATAGATGAACATAAAAACAATATTAAGAAGAAAATATCAACATCCTCTCTTGTACAACATATAGAAGCAACCGGTCATTCCATAGATTTTGCAAACACAAAACAACTAGCGAATATAGAACTGTATCACAAGCGCCAAGTGAGAGAGGCGATTGAGATAGAGAAAACAGATAATATGAATAGAAGGGATGACGCATTAACGTTGTCTGCAGGTTGGAAAGCCATAATAAATAAATTTTTCCATTTCCATCCAAGTGACCGCAACGAGGACGAACAACAGTCTGAGGGAAGAAGTGGCGCAGCGCAGACTCGGACTGGTGGGGAAAACTCGAATAATATCCAAGCAGCACAGCCAGAGCCCCGGTATAACCTGAGACGGCGTGTAAGAGTAATTACTTATTAGTTTTGTCATTCTTGATAAAGACACATGAGATTGTGATCGAAACGTTGAATTAAATTTCTTATTTTCGAAGTGATTATTTCTACACGGATAAAATCCCAAAAAATGAAACATTCTAATATATCCACCCGTGAAAACCTGAAACATAATATATATATATATATATATATATATATATATATATATATATAGATGTAACTAAGGGACAACTGAGTCCCAAAATGGTATATAGTTGCTAACAAGTGAGACCCGTTTTGCACATGTGAGGCCCCTTTCCGGGTCTCGCATTGTTTTTTGGTGCAAATGGACTCCTTAGGGCCCCCCCTCAGCTCCCTGATGTCTCCCCCAAAAAATTTTTTGGACTCGGATGTCTGTTATAAGCCTCAACTTACACGGAATTTAGTTAATGGGAATTCGCTTCAGATGGCGCTGTAGAAGTTCTGTATATACTTTGCGAGACCCAGAGTATATATTCTCAATTAAGCAGGTTGCTGTAAGATGAGAGTCCCGCCAATCTGACAACACTGCTCTATAGATCATTCAGTACACTAACGGTGGTTTTCAAAAAGCTCTGATTAGATTTATTATAGCTTTAATACGATTTCGGCTAGATGAACTGGAAATCAACATAGAAGTTCACTGATTTGTCAAGTAATAGTTATGAAAGTGTCATCAAACACTGGGTCAATATATCATTATCTTTCTAAGAATCAGATACATTGAAATGAAAATTTATCAAATAATAATATTCATTATTCATTATTCATTAGTCATTGCCATTTCCACACATGATCGTACGATAGATTAACCATTTAAATATTTACAATTGGCTGCCCCACGATATTTTCCAATTGTTTCAGTGAATTATTGGTTTCTCTAAATTCCCAAAAAACTATTGACTTTACTCATTCATAAGTGTTAATGAGTCGTGTAACTACACGACTCTCAATTTTCTTGTTTTAGTAGATTCATAGTGTCTACGACTTATAGACGAATATTTTGAAATGATTCTTGAATTATCTGCATATTATATTCCATCCATTTTTGGAATTATTAATTCGGTGAACGGTTAACTATCTCGAAATTACGAAATGTTTGTTTTTCCTACAATCGGTAAACCCATCCAGCTATTGAACTCAAACAAGGCTGCTCGGATCTCCAACAATATAGATCCAATCGTGTTCAAAGTTGGAACTTGGCAGTAGAGTTAGGTTCTGAAGGCTCCCGAAAAATTCCAGCGATGCTGGACGAACAATTTCTGATATGTAGGATTTTTTTCAAGGATTTACAATGATTTTTTAAAAACTTTCTAGTGATACGATTCTCACTACATTTCGCAAGAATTTTAACGCTGGCATTCTACAATAGATAACCTTGTTTGAATTGGATCGGTTTAGTATTTTTCGAGTTATTGAGGAAATAAGAACCAAATTTCAGATGGGTACAACTCCAAAATAGTTTGGCTGATTATGTCCAATAAACAAACTTAAGTGTTTCAATCAGAGTCACAACCTGAACTAAAAATTTCAAGTTGCTATCTCTTTCCTTTCTGAGGTTATCTTGATATAAATAATATTTTTTTATAATGTTTCTAAAATTTTCTACTCATATGATTCTCACAATATTTCACAAACGTCCTCAGGTTTGTATTCTACAACTACTCAACAAGTTTCAATTCGATCGGATTTGTATTAGTTGAAAACAAAATTATTACTCGGAAACCGTTGCGTTGGCCGATTATACCCATTATCGAACTCGACCGTCGTATTGAGATGCGCCACCTACCCTGAAAATTTCAAGTCGCTCTCTCTTTCCGCTCTCAAGTTATCGTGGTAACGGCCAAATTAAAAAATTACAGACATTTGGGCAAAATGATAACGTGATATTCCCCAGAACATCGCGAAAATTCTGACAAGGTCTCACAGTACTGCAATGAGTTTAAAGTAATCTGAACAAGACAAGAAATGATGTTGATATTCATACGGAAAAACGAAATTACGACCGACTTCCTGAATATCTGGGAGAGACAAATACTTTCAACATATTATGGAAAAATACATTTCCTGAAATTTCCTCATTACAAATTACCAGAACTGAATTCCAACAAAATTTTGAGAGATATCTAATGCCTTTCTTCAATTACTAAGTAAAATACTTTATAGGTAAAATAAAGAAGAATTTAAACTCAACAAGAGTGCTAGAAATTATTAATCCAAAACCAATAGACCAATTCTAACCAATGACGAACTCATTCGAGATATTAATTCCTCAATTCATGAAGAAAGATGTATTCTTTCCTCAAATCCACGCTGAAAATTATTATATCAATCGAAACTTTAGCCAATATTCTAGTTTTGTTTTTACTGTAGATATTCTTAACTCAATATTATTAACTTACCAATACCATTCCCATCATCATATGGATTAACCATGGGCATCACCCAAAATGTATGATATATTAAAATCCTCATAATTCTACGATAGCCGAAATTAATTCGACATGTCATTCTCAGGAAAATGAGTTGACATGTATCAACACAGATCATATAATAATTCATAGCATTCTGTGAAAACATAGAAGTACGATTTATTATTGAAATTGTGCAAAATCATATCTCCGAAAGTATTAGATTATTAGAGTTGAAAATGATATCAATGGATTCTTATGGTGAAACTACATCTTGAAAAAAAATTGAATTTAAAATTTGTAGTATAAAAATTAATTTTTTTTTTGTTTCTCCGAAACCATTTGGTCGATTTTGCCCAATAACGAACTTAGCCGAGATATTAGTCTCCCAAACCTACTCTGAAAATTTCAACTGTCTAGCTCAGGGCTTTCCAAACTTATTTTTACTGTGACGCCCTTGGGACTTTGCCATTTTTGTACGACGCCCCTTAACTCAGCCCCCAAAAATATTTACAAATTTTAGTACTAGCCTAGTAATACGTTATCAGCTCACTAGACTCGGTCGCAATCAACGTGCGACGCCCCTAGGACAATGACGCGACGCACATTTCGTTCGAGTGTTATCGTGTCTACGGGCGGATCGATACTGACCACGGATTCTTGATCACTGATCAGTGAGTCGCACCAAATCGTTTAAGACAAATTACAGACATTTGAACAAATTGATAAGCACTCTGTTCCGAGGAAAAAGAGCGCCAAAAAAATTGAAGATCATTTCAGATCTAGGTGCAATCCTAATGCAAAAACGTGATATAGGTTTGTGAAGTACCTAATCAAGTTTACATCAACTTCCAGTATGACTGATGTGCAGAAACCCAAACACTGCTCCAACTTAACGAAGACATTTCGATGAGAGAAAACAAATAGTTCATGTGAAATGTAAGTGATG
Source organism: Halyzia sedecimguttata (assembly GCA_937662695.2). Taxonomy (NCBI): domain Eukaryota; kingdom Metazoa; phylum Arthropoda; class Insecta; order Coleoptera; family Coccinellidae; genus Halyzia; species Halyzia sedecimguttata. The sequence continues at coordinate 63,992,580 of OW569417.2, read as the reverse complement.
TGAATATCATCATGAACGAATATAAATATCAATGTTAACAACAATAATAGGGTATCTAAGAAAGTTTTTCGACAACAAGATTTGAAGAAACCATTGACCATTATTGGAAAAAAAATGTCCTGCGGACAGGAGGTTTGGCGCTCTTGTTCAAATGTTGACAAATTATATCCCCGAAAGTATTGGTTTCTCAGAGTTGGGACTTATATCAATGGAATCTAATGATAGAACTGCACCATGAAATAAATCAAATAAGAATCTATTGATATTATTCCCAACTCGGAGAAATCAAAACTTTCAGAGTTATGATTTGTCAAAGTTTGAATAAGAGTGCCAAAGCTCCTGTCCACAGGGCTTTCCCACTTTTTGACGCTCTTGTTCCTCGGAACAGAAAACATATCAATTTGTCCAAATGTCTCTAATTTTCGAATTTTTTGATGAAACTGGTATCAAACGATTTGGTTCGACCCACTGATCGAGAATCCGTGGTCAAAATCGATTCTGTCCGGCCGGCTGGCCCTCCGTTAACACGATGACTCTCGAACAAAATGAGCTAGACAGGTGGAATTTTCAGTGTAGGTTTGAGGGATAAATATCTCGGTTAATTTCGTTATTGGGCAAAATCCGCCTAATAGTTTCGGAATAACGAAAAAAAATTTTTTTTTTCATTACAACTTTTGAATTAAATATTTTTTAAGATGGAGTTTCATCATAAGAATCCATTGTTATCATTTTCAACTAACAAGCTAATACTTTCGCATATATGATATTTCAAAATTTCAATAATACATCGTAGTTCTGTGTATTCACCAAATGTGAACACAGAATCTGTCTGTGTTCACTGTTCCTAAATGTCATTTTATCTAGCTATTAGAGACTTGTCTATCGTAGTTTGAAAATATTTTCTGTTGGAAAACAAGTATCCGATTCTTCAATTTATTAATATATACAAGACTGTTTTGAAACTACAAATAATATTGACTGATTACATATTGAATAATTTATGTATAAATATGGGGATGATGTTCCAGAAGATTTAGAATTGGATCATTTTAATGAGTTGTGAGACATGTTCCTGTATACAGTAAATTCATAATGTTACTAGCAAAAATATGCTGGAATAAGGATCTACATTTGTGTATCAAACATTTTTTCTTGAGTTCAGGTCCATAATACAGAAAAGAATATGTAAGTGGTATGAACTATTAAATTTTAAATTATGAAAAGAGGATAGTGTTTTATTAATATATTTTGAAATAAAATTGAATTAAAATAATTTGTTCGTCATCAGCCTCTACCTACCAAATATCAGGAATAAATGGACAATCTGCTATGATTGTCTCCAGCCTGGCTCTAGACATTTCGATGATATTTTCGAGTATTTCGAGTTGTGTAAACTATACACCGAGTGTGAGTTACAACAACCCATTCCACGAGGTTGAATCATTGCAGATTGCTCATTTAATCTTGATAAATAAATTTAATGACAATTTTTGAAGCATCAAAGCATTGAAGCTTTGTAGATTGCTCTTTTTGCGCGTATGTTCTGGGGAACATCGCGTTATAGTTTTGCCCAAATGTCTGTAACTTTCGAATTTTTTGAGGAAAATGGTCTCAAACGATTAAGTTCGACTCCCCAATGAAGAATTCGAGGTCAAATTTGATATGTCCGTCCGGCCGTCCGTCCGGCCGTCCGTCCGGCCGTTGCCACGATAACTTGAGAACGAAAAGAGCTAGCGAATTCATATTTTCAGGGTAGGTGGCGCATCTGAATACGACGGAAAAATTCGTTCATGGGCATAATCGTTCAAGTGGTTTCCGAGAAATAATTTTGTTTTCAACCAATATAAATCCGATCGAATTGAAACTTGGTGGGTAGTTGTAGAATATGAACCTAAGCACGTTTGTGAAATTTTGTGCGAATCGTATCGCTAGAAAATTTTAAAAAAATTATTAAAAAATATTTTTGTTGTCTCGATAACTTGAGAACGGAAAGAGATAGCGGCTTCAATTTTTCAGGTTAGGATGTGCACCAGAACGCGACATTTCAGTTTATTCATGAGCATAATCGGCCAAACGGTTTTAGAGTTATAGCCATCTGAAATTTTCTGAAATTTGGTGGTTTTTTGTTCCTCAATAACTCGAAAAATACTAAACCGATTGAATTCAAACATGGTAATTAGTTGTATAATGCCAACGCAAAAATGTTTGCAGTATTTGGTGAGGATAACAGTTGTAGAAAATTTTTAATAAATCATTGAAAAAAAAAATCAGTAACTATTCGTTTGAAATTGCTGAAATTATGCAAGAGCCTTCATAACCTAACTCTACTGCCAAGTTTCAAGTTTTAATACGATCGGTTAAATATTGTTGGAGATTCGAGCATTCTTGTGTGAGTTCAGTAGATGGGTTACCGTTGCCTCGATAACTTTCGAACGAAAGGAGATAGGGACTTGCAATTTTCAGGGTAGGTTGCGTATCCGAAAGGGAGAGTTGATTCGTTTTTGGGCAAAATCAGTCTAATAGTTTCCGAGTTATACCCACCTGGAATATTATTTCCTTGATAACTCAAAAAATAAATATTCGATCGAATTGGTGCTTGAAAACTAGTAGTAGAAAATCAACATAAAGACTTGTTAAAATTTAGTAAGAACCGTACCCCTAGAAAATTTGAAAAAAATGACGAAAAAACAAAATATAAGAACCGTACCCCTAAAAAATTTTAAAAAAATCACGAAAAAAAAATTGGTTCAAGCACTGACGTGAAGTCAGAAGCTTTTGCGCGTATGTTCTATTGTCCATTCTTCTGTATTGGACACCCTTAATCGAATTTACCATGGTAAATTATGTTGTCATAATTTACCATGGTAAATTCGATTAAGGGTGTCAAATACAGAAGAATGGACAATAGAACATACGCGCAAAAGCTTCTGACTTCACGTCAGTGCTTGAACCAATTTTTTTATGCTAATCTCTGAAGCATTTTTTTGTAAACGAAATTTTTTTAAAATTTAAGTTCTTTCATGAGTTCTATCATAAGAATCCATGGCTATAATCCCCAACTCTGAGAAACCAATACTTTCGGAGATATATGTAATTTGTCTGTTTGAACAAGAGCGCCAAAAAGCTACTGTCCAGAGGGCTTGAACCAATTTTTCAATTTCGCTTCTGTAGGTCAATTCTCAAGAATTTTTGTAATTAAATTCAATATGTAGGTCTATGGCTCATCTCATGTTGGATTTATATACATCAGCAAATTATAATCAAAGTATTCTATGAAATCATAATATAAAATGGAGAATAATTATTATACATAGTTCACAATCTGACTTGCGAGTTCGACTTTAATATTATCTGCATTTCGCGCCTTAGCGGGCTCAGTGTCTCGACTATTTATTCAATTTTTTGCTTATGTTTAGATTTGGCATCGTTGGAGGGACTCGCAAGTGTGAAGAATATACCAGAATATACACTGAGGGCCTCGCATTGGTGTTTGATATATAACGGGTCTCAGAACTTCTTTGGATATTTCTTTTTCAGCAGTTTTTTGAAAAAGCTTCCCCTCTTACAATATGCGCAATAAGCACCATTATAACCTTGTAATAATGAAAAAAATATTTCAAAAAAGTTATATTCTGATATGGGTCTCAGGTTGTCTGTTGGCTACCGCGGGTCTCACGTGTGTTGATATTTAAGTATATATATATATATATATATATATATATATATATATATATATTTCCGGACTTCTATGTTTTCATCGAATGCGAATTTTATTCTATCTGTGTTCACTGTTCATACATGTAATCTAATCTACCTATGACAGACATGTCAAATGTTTTTCTGTTCTAAGCAATGTATGATTGAATGCAAAATGACCAATTATAGGATATTATAATTACCCCTACCCTATATGCCCATGGATTATTGAGGAGCAACTTTTCAAAACGCATTTAGTCCAAAAACAATTTTATTGGAAATCAACGAAAAACGATTTTTTCTTCCACCCTGGCTTATAATTTGAGTACGACGAGTTTGTTTGATAGAAATTTACATCTAAAGGTAAGAACTGATCTCATTTAAATCAATATTGATCAGATATACACATAAAATGTAAATGACGATTGGACTTAATGCGTTTTGATTCATCCCATTGTATATAATGCGTTTTGATGTGGTTGAAATTGAAAATAATGCTGTTTGTTGCAATTTTTTATACATTTAGAGAAAACAATATGCACAGTAAGTGTTGGCCTTTAACCTAATTAACATGAGCAAATCGATAAAAAATGTTTTTGGTTATATTTTATGTGTTTTAAAAATACAAACGTAAACATAATTTATTGCGATAAGGCTCACATACTTTGGATTTGAATTACACAGGGACATAATGCCATTTGGAATATTTTGTTTACATAGGGCTATAGAGCAATAGAAATCATTTCTGAATCCGCTTCAAACTCAATTTCGCCCAAATAGGACATAATGCGCTTTGAAAAGTTACTCCTCAATTAATCAATATGATGATGGAAATATATAATTTGGTTTAGTTTATCAAATTGGGTTCGGAATATCTCAGTGCAACAAAAATGGAATATTGGCTAAGTTTCAATTGATATATTATAATTTTCAGAGGAGATTTAAGGAATGAATATCTTGTTCGTTATTTAATTTCAATTTAGTTTCTTTTATGATGCAGTTCTATCATAAGAATCCATTGATATCATTCCCAACTCTGAGAACTCAATAATTTCGAAGATGAATTGTAAAGTTTGAACAAGAGCGTCAAAGCTCCTGTCCACAGGGCTCTCCCACTTTTTTTATTGATATCATCAGGTATGGTACGTAATATGCAACATTTTGTTACAAATTTTCGAAGGTGTCAGTGCTATAAAAGCGTGTTAACAAGTTGGAAGGTCACCCATCCAGGTATGACCGCCCTGGCTATAAATTTGATGAAGAGCGCCAAAGCTCCTGGCCACAGTACTTTTCCTACTTGTTGAAACATTTTGTAGCTCTGACACCTTCGCCAATTTGTTACAAAATGTTACATATTTGCGCGTATGTTCTGGGGAACATCGCGTTATAGTTTTGCCCAAATGTCTGTAACTTTCGAAATTTTTGACGAAAATGGTCTCAAACGATTTAATTCGACTCCCCAATGAAGAATTCGACGTCAAATTTGATTCTGTCCGTCCGGCCGTCCGGCCGTTGCCACGATAACTTGAGAACAAAAAGAGCTAGCAACTTGAAATTTTCAGAGTGGGTGGCGCATCTCAATATGACGGACAAGTTCGTTAATGGGCATAATCGGCCCAGTGGTTTCTGATTTTGTTTTCAACCAATATAATTTCGATCAAATTGAAACTTGGTGAGCAGTTGTAGCATATGAACCTAAGCACGTTTGTGAAATTTTGTGCGAATCGTATGGCTGAAAAATTTAAAAAAAAAATATTAAAAAATATTTTTGTTGTCACGATAACTTGAGAACGGAAATAGAAAGCGGCTTGAAGTTTTCAGGTTAGGATGTGCACCAAAACGCGACATTTCAGTTCGTTTAGGAGCATAATCGGCCAAACGGTTTTAGAGTTATAGTCAGAAATTTGGTTGTTTTTTGTTCCTCATTAACTCGAAAAATACTAAACCGATTGAATTCAAACATGGTAATTAGTTGTAGAATGCCAACGCCAAAACTCTTGCAAAATTTCGTGAAGATGGTATCTGTAAAAAAATTTTAAAAAATCATTGAAAATTGAGAAAAGAAATTCTATATATCAGTAACTATTCGTTTGAAATTGTTGAAATTTTGCAAGAGCCTTCATAACCTAACTCTACTGACAAGTTTCAAGTTTTAACACGATCGGTTGAATATTGTTGGAGATTCGAGCATTCTTGTGTGAGTTCAGTAGATGGGTGACCGTTGCCTCGATAACTTTCGAACGAAAGGAGATAGGGACTTGCAATTTTCAGGGTAGGTTGCGTATCCGAAAGGGAGAGTTGAGTTCGTTTTTGGGAATAATCGGTGTAACGGTTTACGAGTTATACCCACCTGGAATATTATTTTATTGATAACTCAAAAAATAAATATTCGATCGAATTGAAGCTTGGTAACTAGTAGTAGAAAATCATCATAAGGACGTGTTTAAAATTTTGTAAGGACCGTACCCCTAGAAAATTTGAAAAAAAAGACGAAAAAAAAAATTTTAAGAACCGCACCCCTAGAAAATTTCAAAAAAATCACGAAAAAAAAAATTGGTTCAAGCACTGACGTGAAGTCAGAAGCTTTTGCGCGTATGTTCTATTGTCCATTCTACTGTAGTGGTCACCCTCAATCGAAGAGTGTCCAATACAGGAGAATGGACAACATAATTTACCATGGTAAATTCGATTAAGGGTGACCAATACAGAAGAATGGACAATAGAACATACGCGCAAAAGCTTCTGACTTCACGTCAGTGCTTGAACCAATTTTATAATACACATAGTTCAATGACCTGTGAATTGGAAGGAAACTTTATCTAGAATTACTATCTGAAATGAAGCAAGTTGCAAAAGCACTGTGACCAGGAGATTTGATGTGCCGTGCAGATTTATATCCAGAGCGGTCGCCCATCCAGATACTGAACTCGCCCAAGGCTGCTTAGTTATAGAAAAAAAAATTCCAATAATACAAATCTGACTGTAAAAAAGGGGGTAATCCCTGTGGACAGGAGCTTTGGCGCTCTTGTTCATACTTTGACAAATCATATCTCCGAAAGTATTGGTTTCTCAGAGTTGGGAATGATTCTTATGATAGAAGTGCATCATAAAAGGAAATAAATTCAAAAAAAGTGTCATTTAAAAAAATTATCAATCCGAAACCCCCAAACCGATTCTACCTATGAACGAACTTATCCGAAATCTTCATTGCTCAAATCTACTCTGAAAATTATATTATATCAATTGAAAGTTGGTCAATATTCCAGTTTTGTTTTTACTGGAGATTTTCTGAACCCAATTTGATTAACTTACCAAAGTATATATTTCCATCATCATATGGATTATCCAAGGGCATTATTGTATCTCCAAAAGATAATAATATCATAAAATCCTCATAATTTTACGATAGCTGAGGTCATTTCATTGCTCATTTTGCATTCAATCATACATACTTTGTTTTCTAGAAAAGGAGGGCTATTTTATATCATGAATAAATGCACCAGAAATATATATAATTTTAACATACACTCAATGTCTCTTATTGAAAAATAAGAAGACATGCATGAACACAGATCATATAATAATTCATAGATAGAATAATTACTTCATTCTGCGAAACCGAAGTACGATGTATCATTGAAATTTTGAAAAATCATATCTCCGCAAGTATTAGCTTGTCAGGGTTGAAAATGATATCAATGGATTCCTATCGTATATATCTTGGATTTGAAATTTGCAATGTAAAAGATATATTATAAAGAATTCTAGGTCAAATTCAATTCTGTCCGGCTGGGTGTTGCCAAGATAACTTTCGAATGGAAATAGATAGTGACCTGCAATTTTGCGTAGTCGAATTAGTTCGTTAATGGGCATAATCGGCCAAATGGTTTCGTAGTTATATATATATATCTGGAATTTTGTTGTTATTTCCTCAATAACTCAAAATATACAGAACCGCTCGAATTGAAACTTGAAACGAGCAAATTCTCGCAAAATTTCGTGTGCACCAGAAAAAAAAATATGTCTTCAAAAATAAACAAAAATTCGTATCGAAACATTTTATATTCCAGAAAACATCTGAAAAATTCCGCACAATTCAAGCCAAATTTTATTTACCCAATATTTCGCGAAATACAGATCCGTATTAAAATCTAGTAGATACTCGGTTGAAATAAACATGGCTCATGCAGTATTTCTTGAGGTTGTGTGAAGATTGATTAGACAAAATAACCTGAGCGCAAAAGCTCCCCACCGCACGTCATTGATTTTTAAATATTTTTGCGCTTATGTTCTGGGGAACATCGCGTTATCATTTTGCTCAAATGTCTGTAATTCCGCACAATTCAAGCCAAATTTTATTTACCCAATATTTCGCGAAATACAGATCCGTATTAAAATCTAGTGGATACTCGGTTGAAATAAACATGGCTCATGCAGTATTTCTTGAGGTTGTGTGAAGATTGATTAGACAAAATAACCTGAGCGCAAAAGCTCCCCACCGCACGTCATTGATTTTTAAATATTTTTGCGCTTATGTTCTGGGGAACATCGCGTTATAGTTTTGCCCAAATGTCTGTAATTTTCGATTTTTTTGCCGAAAATGGTCTCAAAGGATTGGGTTCGACTCCCCTATGAAGAATTCGAGGTCAAATATGATTCTGTCCGGCTGGCCGGCCGTTGCCACGATACAACAACAACAAGTTCGTTAATGGGCATAATCATTCCGAGTAATAATTTTGTATTGAACCAATACAAATCCGATCGAATTGAAACTTGGTGAATAGTTGTAGAATATAAACCTAAGCAAGTTTGTGAGATTTTGCGAGAATCGTATCACTAGAAAATTTAAAAAAAATTATTAAAAAATATTTTTTATGTCACGATAGCCTGAGAACGGAAAGAGATAGCGGTTTGAAATTTTCAGGTTTAGTTGTGCATCTGGATTTGATATTCTAGTTTGTTTATAAACATAATCGGCCTAACGGTTTTGGAGTTATATTCATCTGAAATTTAGCTGTTATTTCCTCAATAACTGGAAAAATACAAAACCGATCCAATTCAAACATGGTTATTAGTTATAGAATGCCCACGCGAAATTAATTATTGCAAAATTTCTTGAGGATCGTATCGCTAGAAGGTTTTTAAAAAATCATTGGAAAATATTCTACCTGTATATCAGAAACTATTCAGAATTCACCATGGCAAATTCGATTAAGAGTGTCCAATTCAGGAGAATAGACAATAGAACATACGTGCGAAAGCTCCTGACTTGAGTATTCTATTTTTGCACGTATGTTTAAGGGAACAGATTCTCCGATATCTTGCACTTTTGTATGAACTATTTCATTTTGCAAAAGTTTATTCTGATGAGTTCCATTCGCTCTTAAATCAAGCACGCCATTTAAAATGTCCCTGTGCATTCGCCATTTTGTAACAACACTAATTAATTTCTTTAGTACTCCAGTTTCGAACTATTTATTTTTTCCTGTCGAACCCGTGTTGTTGATTGGAGTATTTTTCCATTTTATAAAAGAAGTGGAGTTGATGATTCAATATTATCTCCATATAACTCATAAAGATAAAAAATCTCAAAAGTATCAATTAACATTTTGGTGGTTTCTTCATGAACTTCTTTCAAATTGAGAATTAAATCTACCCTTTTTTTTATCGAAATAGTAACTTTGATGAATGCTATATCTACTGAATTTAAGGCGATCTTTCAATTAAATTACGTGAAACGTGAATAATTTCCTATATTATTAGTTATTTCACGTATTTCAAATACGAATACTTCATGCTAGAGCCTTTAGGCCATTACCCCTCCCCCGCTTGAAAAACTATTTTCGTTGGTTATTTTTTTTTAGAGCATCTTGCTCAACACTATCTGTCCTTAATCTTAAGATACATGTTTTCCTTAGCTATATTGAAAATATTCTCATTTTACTATCTGAACACTTCTGAAATTATATAATTCTCCTAATAGTTTTTCCAAAACAAGTTAATGTGTAGAACGTTGACGAGTTCACAGTGTTATTATATACGAATGGTATGGAAATTGTTCAAAATCATATAATATCTTATTTTCTTATATTCTAGTCGATGCACTTGTTTCATAATATTTAACTGCAAAGACTTATACATATAGGTAATCCTTCAATATTCTTATTAGTACACAATTGTTCCAGATTCCTCAACGACGAACCTAAGTCAGACGTTGATCGGAAAATATCGGTTTAAATAGATAATTCCTTTATTGAACTCATCAATATTATCTTTATTGCACTTCATATTATACATTGAAGTTTTGGGTTGCTTTGTATCACATTTGGAAAATAAGAAATCTGCTATTGGCAGTAATGTAACTCTACAGCTATTACTGGATGATTTAACACTTTGACTAGAGAAAGGTGATCAAGTCTTTCGGAATCTACACTTGAGTCTAATACTTTTTCTTGAAAGTGCATATGCAGTAGGTAACATGCTCAGAACCCTACTCTTGTAAAATTAATCTGAATTTCGTTAATCTACTTACTGGATATTGAAATTCATATCAAAATCACACATTCATCTTATTTCTCTGTATAACAGTATTGAATAACTTTGCATCTCCTTCTAGGAGGTATTTCGATACAAAGATTAGTTTTTCGATCCATGCGATAGGTTACGAACTCGCTCGATAATTAATTCTGCGAATAAACCGATTCGCTGTTGTTGATAAACTATTTTCTGTCGTATCATGATCAAATTTTCGTCGCATCGTAAGGCTACCTAATTGTTATTGTTTATGAGCCACCGGTAATGAAAACAATATCGACTTTCCATCTGGTGCTGTTTCGATGACCGTTTATTAATATTTGTCGTTTAAATATTGTCAATTTTGACCTCTACTGGGATAAATTCGTTTCAAATAAGAATTTTTCTTATAATTCTGATCATTTTACTTGACATTTCTAGACCGCCATCATTATTTTCTTTGAATCAAGTGAAATTTGCTCAATTAATTCAGCAATTTTCCATATCTTTCACTAACTCGTCAACCTCGTTATACGATTATCTTTACATGATGTTTTTGAATTTTGGTTTAATTCAACATACGGTGGGTTGCATAAAACCTCCGTTAGCTAAGTTATAGATTAAATTCGCAGGTTTCATTGAAAATAAACTGGAAATCGACATAGAATCACATTAATGTGACAATTAAGGACAGTCAAAGTTTCATGCAACCCACCTATAGTCATTTGCTTTGATATTCGGACTATCCTAAAGAAAATAATTATAAAAAAATTCAGTAGAACATCAATTTCCACTAACCACGGTTTGACAATTCAAAGTTTAAAAAAAAGATTTAAAGTTTATCTTACTCTATAGGCTATCTTCTTTCCGTTTTCCATTTGTGATTCATATTCACTGGTCGGGTGTCTGATGTTTCCCTCTTTGATGATTCCGGTGTGGCATTAATTTTCCCATTTGTTACATATTTGAAGTAGTGGGGTCTAAAATTAATATTGCTGTGCCTAAGGTGGCGTAAGGACACAGTAACAAAGCCTACACAGAACACATATGTTTCTCCTTACTCGCTCAAGCTCCCAAGAGCTTATAAGAGGTCTGTTTGGGGAACATCTAGGAGTATCAGTATAATAAATAGAAATAACATATTCACTATTCAAGGTAGCGTTTATAAACATCATAATCAACAATCCAAAGATACATATGTTCTTATAGACACAATTATACAAACAATCTTTGTGGATTGATTAACTTAAAGGCAATGTCGAATACGTCATGCTAGGGTCTTCGATTCATTACACAATATTTCGATAGAACTGATTTGTGTCCTTACGCCACCGCAAACGAAGCACTGTTTATTCTCGACCAAACAGCAAATGTAATGTATTCGAATGGGCTCACTACAGACAAAGTACTGTTTATTTTCGACCCAACAGTGAATATATTATGTATTTAAGTCGAAACTAACCGACTATTCTCGGCCAAAATGTGGATCAGTTTTTTGTGGATGCTTGGTTTTATAGTCAAATTCATATTATTGGAAATACTGGGAATAATATTTTTTTCCTGGAGCTAAGCAGCTTTGGGTGAGTTCAGTACCGGGATGGGTGACCTCTCTGGGTATAAATTTGAGAAGCGTGCTGAAGGTCCTGGCCACAGTGCTATTCCAACTTGTTTTGTTCAGTCGATACGAACTTTCTCATGTTGATGAAATATTTTCTATGTGAAAGCTATACAGTTCAGGAAGTGAACAAGTCTTAAAAGGTCTCAATTCGTTTCGTTTCAGAATTTGATTATGCGCTCGGCTTTTCAGAAGAACCGAACAGGTTTCAGCCAAACGTTTAAAATACCTAACAATCGGTTGATTACGTTCTACCCGCTCTTATAAAACATTTTAACATATAATATTTTTCCTAATATTCACATATTTCCAAAATGCCACCAATAATTACATCAAATTCTAGTAACTGACAGTTAAGTAGTAATTAAAGGATATTGTGGGAGGTATACTCATTATTCAAAGGTTTTTTTTTGTTTTTCTCTCCCAAACTCTGAAAAATATCTATAAAATAAAAATTAATTATTTTGTGATTTGCTTCTGCGTAAGAAACACAAGATATATGTCAGAAGCAAACAATTGAACAATGTTGCCTGACAAACAACAACGAAACAACATCAAAGACGAAACAACTATATCGTAACGTTTCGGAGTCTATATCAGACTCCTTCATCAGACTTTCAATGAAAATCTTTAGAAGTATTTTGTTGATAGTTATTTTGTGAAATTCAAGAATTGTCACATTGACAGTATTTAAAATTCATAGGTAACATAGTTTTACTTCGCATAGAAATTTCCAAGTTCCAACTCCTTTTTCAATAAATTCAGCCAAATATGGTTAATACCAATTGAGCAATTTGCAAAATTGCATTCTCTGTTCAATAAAATACAAGTTGACTCCTTAAGTTTCCTTTTCATATAATCCGGTTCTGTCATTAGAATCTTTGTATTACTCCAATCCATCATGTGATCTCCTTGGATTGTACATACATGTTCTGCTATTTTTGATTTCTGTATGTCTCTATTTCTCAAGTTATTCTTATGCTCTGACTTTCTTACTTCTAGTGGCCTTGATGTTTCTCCTGTGCATGATTTACCACAAATACAAGGAATATTATATACACAGTTTTTGCGCGTATGTTCTGGGGAACATCGCGTTATAGTTTTGCCCAAATGTCTGTAACTTTCGAATTTTTTGACGAAAATAGTCTCAAACGATTAAGTTCGACTCCCCAATGAAGAATTCGACGTCAAATTTGATTCTGTCCGTCCAGCCGTCCGGCCGTTGCCACGATAACTTGAGAACGAAAAGAGCTAGCGACTTGAAATTTTCAGGGTAGGTTGCGCATCCCAATACGACGGACAAGTTCGTTAATGGGCATAATCGGCCCAGTGGTTTCCGAGTAATAATTTTGTTATCAACCAAGATAAATCCGATCGAATTGAAACTCGGTGAGTAGTTGTAGAATATGAACCTAAGCACGTTTGTGAAATTTTGTAATCGGTCTAACGGTTTCCGAGTTATACCCACCTGGAATATTATTTCCTTAATAACTCAAAAAATAAATATTCGATCGAATTGGTGCTTGGTAACCAGTAGTAGAAAATCAACATAAAGACGTGTTTAAAATTTTGTAAGAACCGTAACCCTAGAAAATTTGAAAAAAATGACGAAAAAAAATTTTAAGAACCGTACCCCAAGAAAATTGAAAAAAAATCACGAAAAAAAAAATTGGTTCAAGCACTGACGTGAAGTCAGAAGCTTTTGCGCGTATGTTCTATTGTCCATTCTTCTGTATTGGACACCCTTAATCGAATTTACCATGGTAAATTAGAATTAAGTGTCCAATACAGGAGAATGGACAACATAATATACCATGGTAAATTCGATTAAGGGTGCCCAATACAGAAGAATGGACAATAGAACATACGCGCAAAAGCTTCTGACTTCGCGTCAGTGCTTGAACCAATTTTTTTTTCGTGATTTTTTTTAAATTTTCTAGGGGTACGGTTCTTAAAATTTTTTTTTCGTCATTTTTTTCAAATTTTCTAAGGGTACGGTTCTTACAAAATTTTAAACACGTCTTTATGTTGATTTTCTACTACTAGTTACCAAGCTTCAATTCGATCGAATATTTATTTTTTGAGTTATCAAGGAGATAATATTCCAGGTGGGTATAACTCGGAAACCATTCGACCGATTATGTCCAAAAACGAACTCAACTTTCCCATTCGGGTACGCAACCTACCCTGGAAATTCCAAGTCCCTATCTCCTTTCGTTCGAAAGTTATCGAGGCAACGGTCACCCATCTACTGAACTCACACAAGAATGCTCGAATCTCCAACAATATACAACCGATCGTGTTGAAACTTGAAACTTGGCAGTAGAGTTAGGTTATGAAGGCTCTTGCAGAATTTCAGCAATTTCAAACCAATAGTTACTGATATATAGAATTTTTTTTTTCAATTTTCAATGATTTTTTTAGAACTTTTTACAAATACTATCTTCACGAAATTTTGCAAGAATTTTCGCGCTGGCATTCTACAACTAACTACCATGTTTGAATTCAATCGGTTCAGTATTTTTCGAGTTAATGAGGAACAAAAAACAACCAAATTTCAGATGGCTATAACTCTAAAACCGTTCGGTCGATTATGCTCATAAACAAACTGAAATGTCGCGTTCTGGTGCACATCCTAACCTGGAAACTTCAAGCCGCTATCTCTTTCCGTTCTCAAGTTATCGTGACAACAAAAATATTTTTTAATAATTTTTTTTTAAATTTTCTAGCCAAACGATTCGCACAAAATTCCACAAACGGGCTGAAGTTCATATTCTACAACTACTCACCAAGTTTCAATTTGATCGGATTCATATTGGTTGAAAATAAAATTATTACTCGGAAACCACTGGGCCGATTATGCCCATTAACGGTGAACTTGTCCGTCGTATTGAGATGCGCCACCCACCCTGAAAATTTCAAGTCGCTGGCTCTTTTCGTTCTCAAGTTATCGTGGCAACGGCCGGACGGCCGGCCGGACAGAATCAAATTTGACCTCGAATTCTTCATTGGGGAGTCGAACTAAATCGTTTGAGACCATTTTCGTCAAAAAATTCGAAAGTTACAGACATTTGGGCAAAACTATAACGCGATGTTCCCCAGAACATACGCGCAAAAAACATTCTAATATGAAATAGAAATTCTATATATCAGAGACCATTACTCCGACATCGCTGATAACCTCCAAAACCTAACTTTACCACCATGTTCCAAAATTAAACACTATCGGATCTATATTATTCGAGATCCGAGCAGCCTTGGGAGAGTTCAGTAACTGGATGGGTGACCATTCCCTTGATAACTTTCGAGCGAAAAGAGATAGGGACTTATAATTTCTAGGGTGCATTGCGCATCTGAATGGGAGAGTTTAGTTCGTCCATAAGTTAGTCCATAAGTTTCGGAGTTATTCCCATCTGGAATATTATTTTCTCGATAACTCAAAAAATACAAACCTGATCGAATTGAAACTTGGTAAATAGTTGCAGAATGTCGACATGAAGACATATGTAAAATTTTGCGAGGACCGTGCAACTAGAAATTTTTTAAAAAATATGAAGAAATAGTATGTATCTCACGATAACCCAAGGACGGAAATAGATAGCAATTTTCAAAGTAGCTTGTGCATCCGAATGCTACATTTGAGTTCGTTAATTGGCATAATCGGTTTTTATTTCCTCTATAACTCAAAATATACAAATCTCATCCAATTAAACTCGGTTAGTACTTGTAGAATACCGACCAACTAATTTTCGCGGAATTTCGTGAATATCGTATCTTGAAGTTACTTGAGGCGTAAGTTTTTTCGTATATTATCAGATATTCAGCGGATTCCAATTGCAATAGAATACATATGTCAGAATAAAAAATTCTGTGATCATAGACAATTCTCTCATTACTGAAGTCTGTCATTAAAACGGTATTCATATTCATATATTATAAAAGCTGAGAAAACGATATATATCGATGCTAAATTCGATTAAGAGTGTGCAATAGAACATGCGCGCAAATGCTCCTGATTTCACGTCAGTGCTGGAACCAATTTGTTTTCACTGTCATCGGTTGAGATGGATATGGTGAATGCTCTGTGGATCATGAATTGTTTGCTGCTAATTTATGACCTACTTATGTGATTGAATGAATCCATGTGGATTATGGCATCTAAAAAGCCTGGAAGTTTGTCTCGTTGTTTGACTCTATAATATATAAGGAGTTCAAGCTGTTTATTTGTTTGACTGTGCTGACAACCCCACTAGGATAATATCAAGTAGCAGTGCCATAAAATTACATGTTATTTTACCAATTTGGTGTGCTAGCAACGTGCTGAGCGGAAGCTCCATTGATAGGCCTGTGTTTTTCAGTGGTTCATTTATTGGAAGCAATTATTGTTTAATCACGTTTTGAGTAGGTCGTAAAATTCGGAGGATTGGTATGGGTTGATATCTTTATAAGACAGGATTTCTTTGACTAAAAGGAGGCAAGCCAAGTTTGGAAGAAGCTAATTTGAAGTTGACATTTTTGAGTTTTTGTATCAAGTCTGCTGAATCCAGGATGTCTGTTCTGGTAGGAAGTTTGTTATTTTTTTGTGCAAGTTGGCTTGATGAGGCTTGGATATATGATATTATTGGTTTTGCAGGTTTATCTTCTTTATGCAATTTTATTGTGCCGTGTGGTTTGGGGGGGTCTGATATTAATTGGAACCTATCTTTCTTTATTCATTGATTATTTTTGCAAATTAAACATCGAAACATTATTTTCAAAATATATGAACTCGGCCAGAACTCTCTTTAATGCAAATCAAAAACATGATACCTAAATGAAATAAATCAGTAATATACTAGACCAAAGTCGATAAATTTTTGAAACAAAAAAAAATAATAGTAGGATGAAAAGGAAGAGAATATACCAAACACAAAAGGAAAAATAAGTTTTTAAGGGTAAAGACCGGTTTATCTGGATTTCCAGCAAAACTACAATTCCTATGAAAAAACGTTGCAGGAAATAAAAAGATCTACAACTTTTGTTTTGACACTTTTCTCACATAACCTCAAAATTTATGGGAAAAATTCAAAAAGTTTTTAGTTTTTTATTTTTATCTTTTACAACATTTTTTTTGGTCTCAAACACACTATAATTTTTTTCATTCGAAATAATTCATTTTTTCACCTCATTTTGATTGTAGGTATATCGAAAAAGCAGCCTAATTTTCAATCGAAAATTCTCGGGTCAAAATATCTGCTTTTTAAGTAGTCAGGCTTTTCGTTGAAACCTCTACTTATTTGCGTAGATGCCTATTTATTGATATTTTAAGATAACTTATTTATCTGAGTGACCCCGGAAAATTTTAGCCCATCAAAATGTATTTCATAGACAAGTGGGGAATGGGCTAGGAGAGTCTTGGCCTTACTACCTGTTATTTCATAACATTTTGCGAGAAAATATAGTAATGTATATTTTTTTTACACCATTAGAAAGTAGAGATTTCAACGAACAAAAAGCCCACTGGCTTTTTTGAAAAGGAGATATTTTGACGTGAGAATTTTCGATTGAAAATTAGGGTGCTTTTTCGATATCTATTCAAAATAATGTGAAAAATAAATATTTTGAATCAAAAAAATTACAATGTATTTGGGACAAAAAAGGTAAGTTTTCACCAAATAAAAAAGAATTGTTGTAAGAGATAAAAATAAAAAACTTGGTTTTTTGAAGTTTTAGCATACATTTTGAGGTTGTGTGAAAACAGTGAATGTAAAAAAGTTTTAGATCTTTTTATTGCCTACAACTTTGCCATTTAACTTTTCTCCATAGGACTCGTAGTTTTGCCGGAAATCAAGATAAACCGTTTTTATCCTTAAAATTTCACCCACTTCCACTTCCCGACCTCAGATCGCCCGTAAATTATTTTTCCTTTGATTTTTGTTATATTCTCTTCCCTTTCCATTGGGTTTCATCGTACTATTATTTTTTTTTCACTTTTACCATTTTCGAAGGTTTCAGCACTGGTCTATACAGGATAAACGACAATTGTTCAGTGAGTTACATTGAGCAAATTAGACGTAGTTTTGTAGAACGTTTTTTCTTATTCTGGGGCCAGACTAGCGGGCGAAGATTTTTATGGCTGTATCGCGATGAAAACATCGCGAAGTTCATATCTACATCTGCAGTCAACACTACGTGACGATTATTCTTACGAATTGAAATGGAGGAAGCAGTATTTAGTTCTAATATATGCATCGTTGAATAATTATCCTCTACAAGTCGTAACTTTCCTCCGAAATCAAACTTGCACTCAAAATCTGAAGCGCTACTGAACTGAACTCTGATGTCGAATATTGTATCATACAAAATTTGCGTGAAGTTATCCACACATTCTCATCCACACATTATGACGTGGGGACTGTCGAATATGGGATATACGGAATTTAACGAGCAGTGTTGCCAGACTGACAATTATTCCCTTATTAACAAATTTGTCAAAATAGGAGATTACACACGCATTAAAATTCATTTTAAATCATAAGGGGGTTTCACATACAATTA
This sequence comes from Halyzia sedecimguttata, assembly GCA_937662695.2. Lineage (NCBI taxonomy): Eukaryota > Metazoa > Arthropoda > Insecta > Coleoptera > Coccinellidae > Halyzia > Halyzia sedecimguttata. The sequence continues at coordinate 63,974,219 of OW569417.2, read as the reverse complement.
TGACCGACAAACTATACATGTGTCTTATATAAATGATTAATTTTCCTCGAAAAGCATCCAAGTGTCCCAACGAATATGATAATAAATTCTTGGTTTTCTATGATGACCTTCATTTAGAATGTATATGAATTTCAGCTCGACATAACGTACAGGGTGAGAAAATAAATACTGTCTTGGAAAATGATGTTTTTTCCACCGAACGACGGCCGTTGCATCGAGTATTTTTCTATTCTTACATTCCTCAGATGACTCTAATTCAGAATAAAGTTGAATTTTTGCTCGACATAACGTACAGGGTGAGAAAATAAATACTGACTTGGAAAATGATGTTTTTTCCACTGAATGACGGCCGTTGCATCGAGTATTTTTCTATTCCTATATTCCTTAGATGACGCTAATTCGGAATAAAGATGAATTTTTGCTCGACATAACGTACAGGGTGAGAAAATAAATACTGACTTGGAAAATGATGTTTTTTCCACTGAACGACGGCCGTTGCATCGAGTATTTTTCTATTCTTACATTCCTTAGATGAACCTCATTTAGAATAAATATGAATTTTTGCTCGACGTATCGTACAGTGTGAGAAAATAAATACTGACTTGGAAAATAATGTTTTTTTTACTGAACGACGGCCGTTGCATCGAGTATTTTTCTATTCTTATATTCCTCAGATGACTCTAATTCAGAATAAAGTTGAATTTTTGCTCGACATAACGTACAGGGTGAGAAAATAAATACTGACTTGGAAAATGATGTTTTTTCCACTGAACGACGGCCGTTGCATCGAGTATTTTTCTATTCTTACATTCCTTAGATGAACCTCATTTAGAATAAATATGAATTTTTGCTCGACGTATCGTACAGTGTGAGAAAATAAATACTGACTTGGAAAATAATGTTTTTTTCACTGAACGACGGCCGTTGCATCGAGTATTTTTCTTTTTTTACATTCCTTAGATGATACTAATTCAGAATAAAAATGAATTTTTGCTCGACGTATCGTACAGTGTGAGAAAATAAATACTGACTTGGAAAATAATGTTTTTTTCACTGAACGACGGCCGTTGCATCGAGTATTTTTCTATTCCTATATTCCTTAGATGACGCTAATTCGGAATAAAGATGAATTTTTGCTCGACATAACGTACAGGGTGAGAAAATAAATACTGACTTGGAAAATAATGTTTTTTTCACTGAACGACGGCCGTTGCATCGAGTATTTTTCTATTCTTACGATCCTCAGATGACTCTAATTCAGAATAAAGTTGAATTTTTGCTTGACATAACGTACAGGGTGAGAAAATAAATACTGACTTGGAAAATGATGTTTTTTCCACTGAACGACGGCCGTTGCATCGAGTATTTTTCTATTCTTACATTCCTTAGATGAACCTCATTTAGAATAAATATGAATTTTTGCTCGACGTATCGTACAGTGTGAGAAAATAAATACTGACTTGGAAAATAATGTTTTTTTCACTGAACGACGGCCGTTGCATCGAGTATTTTTCTATTCTTACATTCCTTAGATGAACCTCATTTAGAATAAATATGAATTTCAGCTCGACATAACGTACAGGGTGAGAAAATAAATACTGTCTTGGAAGATGATGTTTTTTCCACCGAACGACGGCCGTTGCATCGAGTATTTTTCTATTCTTACGATCCTCAGATGACTCTAATTCAGAATAAAGTTGAATTTTTGCTCGACATAACGTACAGGGTGAGAAAATAAATACTGACTTGGAAAATGATGTTTTTTCCACTGAACGACGGCCGTTGCATCGAGTATTTTTCTATTCTTACATTCCTTAGATGAACCTCATTTAGAATAAATATGAATTTTTGCTCGACGTATCGTACAGTGTGAGAAAATAAATACTGACTTGGAAAATAATGTTTTTTTCACTGAACGACGGCCGTTGCATCGAGTATTTTTCTATTCTTACATTCCTTAGATGAACCTCATTTAGAATAAATATGAATTTCAGCTCGACATAACATACAGGGTGAGAAAATAAATACTGTCTTGGAAAATGATGTTTTTTCCACCGAACGACGGCCGTTGCATCGAGTATTTTTCTATTCTTACATTCCTCAGATGACTCTAATTCAGAATAAAGTTGAATTTTTGCTCGACATAACGTACAGGGTGAGAAAATAAATACTGACTTGGAAAATGATGTTTTTTCCACTGAATGACGGCCGTTGCATCGAGTATTTTTCTATTCCTATATTCCTTAGATGACGCTAATTCGGAATAAAGTTGAATTTTTGCTCGACATAACGTACAGGGTGAGAAAATAAATACTGACTTGGAAAATGATGTTTTTTCCACTGAATGACGGCCGTTGCATCGAGTATTTTTCTATTCCTATATTCCTTAGATGACGCTAATTCGGAATAAAGTTGAATTTTTGCTCGACATAACGTACAGGGTGAGAAAATAAATACTGTCTTGGAAAATGATGTTTTTTCCACCGAACGACGGCCGTTGCATCGAGTATTTTTCTATTCTTACATTCCTCAGATGACTCTAATTCAGAATAAAGTTGAATTTTTGCTCGACATAACGTACAGGGTGAGAAAATAAATACTGACTTGGAAAATGATGTTTTTTCCACTGAATGACGGCCGTTGCATCGAGTATTTTTCTATTCCTATATTCCTTAGATGACGCTAATTCGGAATAAAGTTGAATTTTTGCTCGACATAACGTACAGGGTGAGAAAATAAATACTGTCTTGGAAAATGATGTTTTTTCCACCGAACGACTGCCGTTGCATCGAGTATTTTTCTATTCTTACATTCCTCAGATGACTCTAATTCAGAATAAAGTTGAATTTTTGCTCGACATAACGTACAGGGTGAGAAAATAAATACTGACTTGGAAAATGATGTTTTTTCCACTGAATGACGGCCGTTGCATCGAGTATTTTTCTATTCCTATATTCCTTAGATGACGCTAATTCGGAATAAAGATGAATTTTTGCTCGACATAACGTACAGGGTGAGAAAATAAATACTGACTTGGAAAATGATGTTTTTTCCACTGAACGACGGCCGTTGCATCGAGTATTTTTCTATTCTTACATTCCTTAGATGAACCTCATTTAGAATAAATATGAATTTTTGCTCGACGTATCGTACAGTGTGAGAAAATAAATACTGACTTGGAAAATAATGTTTTTCTCACTGAACGACGGCCGTTGCATCGAGTATTTTTCTTTTCTTACATTCCTTAGATGATACTAATTCAGAATAAATATGAATTTCAGCTCGACATAACGTACAGGGTGAGAAAATAAATACTGTCTTGGAAAATGATGTTTTTTCCACCGAACGACGGCCGTTGCATCGAGTATTTTTCTATTCTTACATTCCTCAGATGACTCTAATTCAGAATAAAGTTGAATTTTTGCTCGACATAACGTACAGGGTGAGAAAATAAATACTGACTTGGAAAATGATGTTTTTTCCACTGAATGACGGCCGTTGCATCGAGTATTTTTCTATTCCTATATTCCTTAGATGACGCTAATTCGGAATAAAGATGAATTTTTGCTCGACATAACGTACAGGGTGAGAAAATAAATACTGACTTGGAAAATGATGTTTTTTCCACTGAACGACGGCCGTTGCATCGAGTATTTTTCTATTCTGACATTCCTTAGATGAACCTCATTTAGAATAAATATCAATTTCTGCTCGACGTATCGTACAGTGTGAGAAAATAAATACTGACTTGGAAAATAATGTTTTTTTCACTGAACGACGGCCGTTGCATCGAGTATTTTTCTTTTCTTACATTCCTTAGATGATACTAATTCAGAATAAAAATGAATTTTTGCTCGACGTATCGTACAGTGTGAGAAAATAAATACTGACTTGGAAAATAATGTTTTTTTCACTGAACGACGGCCGTTGCATCGAGTATTTTTCTATTCCTATATTCCCTGGATGACGCTAATTCGGAATAAAGATGAATTTTTGCTCGACATAACGTACAGGGTGAGAAAATAATTACTGACTTGGAAAATAATGTTTCTTTCACTGAACGACGGCCGTTGCATCGAGTATTTTTCTATTCTTACATTCCTCAGATGACTCTAATTCAGAATAAAGTTGAATTTTTGCTCGACATAACGTACAGGGTGAGAAAATAAATACTGACTTGGAAAATGATGTTTTTTCCACTGAATGACGGCCGTTGCATCGAGTATTTTTCTATTCCTATATTCCTTAGATGACGCTTATTCGGAATAAAGATGAATTTTTGCTCGACATAACGTACAGGGTGAGAAAATAAATACTGACTTGGAAAATAATGTTTTTTTCACTGAACGACGGCCGTTGCATCGAGTATTTTTCTTTTCTTACATTCCTTAGATGATACTAATTCAGAATAAAAATGAATTTTTGCTCGACGTATCGTACAGTGTGAGAAAATAAATACTGACTTGGAAAATAATGTTTTTTTCACTGAAAGACGGCCGTTGCATCGAGTATTTTTCTATTCCTATATTCCTTAGATGACGCTTATTCGGAATAAAGATGAATTTCTGCTCGACATAACGTACAGGGTGAGAAAATAAATACTGACTTGGAAAATGATGTTTTTTCCACTGAATGACGGCCGTTGCATCGAGTATTTTTCTATTCTTACATTCCTCAGATGACTCTAATTCAGAACATTATTTTCCAAGTCAGTATTTATTTTCTCACACTGTACGATACGTCGAGCAAAAATTCATTTTTATTCTGAATTAGTATCATCTAAGGAATGTAAGAAAAATACTCGATGCAACGGCCGTCGTTCAGTGAAAAAAACATTATTTTCCAAGTCAGTATTTATTTTCTCACCCTGTACGTTATGTCGAGCAAAAATTCATCTTTATTCCGAATTAGCGTCATCTAAGGAATATAGGAATAGAAAAATACTCGATGCAACGGCCGTCGTTCAGTGAAAAAAACATTATTTTCCAAGTCAGTATTTATTTTCTCACACTGTACGATACGTCGAGCAAAAATTCATATTTATTCTAAATGAGGTTCATCTAAGGAATGTAAGAATAGAAAAATACTCGATGCAACGGCCGTCGTTCAGTGGAAAAAACATCATTTTCCAAGTCAGTATTTATTTTCTCACCCTGTACGTTATGTCGAGCAAAAATTCAACTTTATTCTGAATAAGAGTCATCTGAGGAATGTAAGAATAGAAAAATACTCGATGCAACGGCCGTCGTTCAGTAAAAAAAACATTATTTTCCAAGTCAGTATTTATTTTCTCACACTGTACGATACGTCGAGCAAAAATTCATATTTATTCTAAATGAGGTTCATCTAAGGAATGTAAGAATAGAAAAATACTCGATGCAACGGCCGTCGTTCAGTGGAAAAAACATCATTTTCCAAGTCAGTATTTATTTTCTCACCCTGTACGTTATGTCGAGCAAAAATTCATCTTTATTCCGAATTAGCGTCATCTAAGGAATATAGGAATAGAAAAATACTCGATGCAACGGCCGTCATTCAGTGGAAAAAACATCATTTTCCAAGTCAGTATTTATTTTCTCACCCTGTACGTTATGTCGAGCAAAAATTCAACTTTATTCTGAATTAGAGTCATCTGAGGAATGTGAGAATAGAAAAATACTCGTTGCAACGGCCGTCGTTCGGTGGAAAAAACATCATTTTCCAAGACAGTATTTATTTTCTCACCCTGTACGTTATGTCGAGCAAAAATTCAACTTTATTCCGAATTAGCGTCATCTAAGGAATATAGGAATAGAAAAATACTCGATGCAACGGCCGTCGTTCAGTGGAAAAAACATTATTTTCCAAGTCAGTATTTATTTTCTCACCCTGTACGTTATTTCGAGCAAAAATTCATCTTTATTCCGAATTAGCGTCATCTAAGGAATATAGGAATAGAAAAATACTCGATGCAACGGCCGTCGTTCAGTGAAAAAAACATTATTTTCCAAGTCAGTATTTATTTTCTCACACTGTACGATACGTCGAGCAAAAATTCATTTTTATTATGAATTAGTATCATCTAAGGAATGTAAGAAAAGAAAAATACTCGATGCAACGGCCGTCGTTCAGTGAAAAAAACATTATTTTCCAAGTCAGTATTTATTTTCTCACACTGTACGATACGTCGAGCAAAAATTTATATTTATTCTAAATGAGGTTCATCTAAGGAATGTAAGAATAGAAAAATACTCGATGCAACGGCCGTCGTTCAGTGGAAAAAACATCATTTTCCAAGTCAGTATTTATTTTCTCACCCTGTACGTTATGTCGAGCAAAAATTCAACTTTATTCTGAATTAGAGTCATCTGAGGAATGTAAGAATAGAAAAATACTCGATGCAACGACCGTCGTTCAGTAAAAAAAACATTATTTTCCAAGTCAGTATTTATTTTCTCACACTGTACGATACGTCGAGCAAAAATTCATATTTATTCTAAATGAGGTTCATCTAAGGAATGTAAGAATAGAAAAATACTCGATGCAACGGCCGTCGTTCAGTGGAAAAAACATCATTTTCCAAGTCAGTATTTATTTTCTCACCCTGTACGTTTGTCGAGCAAAAATTCATATTTATTCTAAATGAGGTTCATCTAAGGAATGTAAGAATAGAAAAATACTCGATGCAACGGCCGTCGTTCAGTGGAAAAAACATCATTTTCCAAGTCAGTATTTATTTTCTCACCCTGTACGTTATGTCGAGCAAAAATTCATCTTTATTCCGAATTAGCGTCATCTAAGGAATATAGGAATAGAAAAATACTCGATGCAACGGCCGTCATTCAGTGGAAAAAACATCATTTTCCAAGTCAGTATTTATTTTCTCACCCTGTACGTTATGTCGAGCAAAAATTCAACTTTATTCTGAATTAGAGTCATCTGAGGAATGTAAGAATAGAAAAATACTCGTTGCAACGGCCGTCGTTCGGTGGAAAAAACATCATTTTCCAAGACAGTATTTATTTTCTCACCCTGTACGTTATGTCGAGCAAAAATTCAACTTTATTCCGAATTAGCGTCATCTAAGGAATATAGGAATAGAAAAATACTCGATGCAACGGCCGTCGTTCAGTGAAAAAAACATTATTTTCCAAGTCAGTATTTATTTTCTCACCCTGTACGTTATGTCGAGCAAAAATTCATCTTTATTCCGAATTAGCGTCATCTAAGGAATATAGGAATAGAAAAATACTCGATGCAACGGCCGTCGTTCAGTGAAAAAAACATTATTTTCCAAGTCAGTATTTATTTTCTCACACTGTACGATACGTCGAGCAAAAATTCATTTTTATTCTGAATTAGTATCATCTAAGGAATGTAAGAAAAGAAAAATACTCGATGCAACGGCCGTCGTTCAGTGAAAAAAACATTATTTTCCAAGTCAGTATTTATTTTCTCACACTGTACGATACGTCGAGCAAAAGTTCATATTTATTCTAAATGAGGTTCATCTAAGGAATGTAAGAATAGAAAAATACTCGATGCAACGGCCGTCGTTCAGTGGAAAAAACATCATTTTCCAAGTCAGTATTTATTTTCTCACCCTGTACGTTATGTCGAGCAAAAATTCAACTTTATTCTGAATTAGAGTCATCTGAGGAATGTAAGAATAGAAAAATACTCGATGCAACGGCCGTCGTTCAGTAAAAAAACATTATTTTCCAAGTCAGTATTTATTTTCTCACACTGTACGATACGTCGAGCAAAAATTCATATTTATTCTAAATGAGGTTCATCTAAGGAATGTAAGAATAGTAAAATACTCGATGCAACGGCCGTCGTTCAGTGGAAAAAACATCATTTTCCAAGTCAGTATTTATTTTCTCACCCTGTACGTTATGTCGAGCAAAAATTCATCTTTATTCCGAATTAGCGTCATCTAAGGAATATAGGAATAGAAAAATACTCGATGCAACGGCCGTCATTCAGTGGAAAAAACATCATTTTCCAAGTCAGTATTTATTTTCTCACCCTGTACGTTATGTCGAGCAAAAATTCAACTTTATTCTGAATTAGAGTCATCTGAGGAATGTAAGAATAGAAAAATACTCGATGCAACGGCCGTCGTTCGGTGGAAAAAACATCATTTTCCAAGACAGTATTTATTTTCTCACCCTGTACGTTATGTCGAGCTGAAATTCATATTTATTCTGAATTAGTATCATCTAAGGAATGTAAGAAAAGAAAAATACTCGATGCAACGGCCGTCGTTCAGTGAAAAAAACATTATTTTCCAAGTCAGTATTTATTTTCTCACACTGTACGATACGTCGAGCAAAAATTCATATTCATTCTAAATGAGGTTCATCTAAGGAATGTAAGAATAGAAAAATACTCGATGCAACGGCCGTCGTTCAGTGGAAAAAACATCATTTTCCAAGTCAGTATTTATTTTCTCACCCTGTACGTTATGTCGAGCAAAAATTCATCTTTATTCCGAATTAGCGTCATCTAAGGAATATAGGAATAGAAAAATACTCGATGCAACGGCCGTCATTCAGTGGAAAAAACATCATTTTCCAAGTCAGTATTTATTTTCTCACCCTGTACGTTATGTCGAGCAAAAATTCAACTTTATTCTGAATTAGAGTCATCTGAGGAATGTGAGAATAGAAAAATACTCGTTGCAACGGCCGTCGTTCGGTGGAAAAAACATCATTTTCCAAGACAGTATTTATTTTCTCACCCTGTACGTTATGTCGAGCAAAAATTCAACTTTATTCCGAATTAGCGTCATCTAAGGAATATAGGAATAGAAAAATACTCGATGCAACGGCCGTCGTTCAGTGGAAAAAACATTATTTTCCAAGTCAGTATTTATTTTCTCACCCTGTACGTTATTTCGAGCAAAAATTCATCTTTATTCCGAATTAGCGTCATCTAAGGAATATAGGAATAGAAAAATACTCGATGCAACGGCCGTCGTTCAGTGAAAAAAACATTATTTTCCAAGTCAGTATTTATTTTCTCACACTGTACGATACGTCGAGCAAAAATTCATTTTTATTCTGAATTAGTATCATCTAAGGAATGTAAGAAAAGAAAAATACTCGATGCAACGGCCGTCGTTCAGTGAAAAAAACATTATTTTCCAAGTCAGTATTTATTTTCTCACACTGTACGATACGTCGAGCAAAAATTTATATTTATTCTAAATGAGGTTCATCTAAGGAATGTAAGAATAGAAAAATACTCGATGCAACGGCCGTCGTTCAGTGGAAAAAACATCATTTTCCAAGTCAGTATTTATTTTCTCACCCTGTACGTTATGTCGAGCAAAAATTCAACTTTATTCTGAATTAGAGTCATCTGAGGAATGTAAGAATAGAAAAATACTCGATGCAACGGCCGTCGTTCAGTAAAAAAAACATTATTTTCCAAGTCAGTATTTATTTTCTCACACTGTACGATACGTCGAGCAAAAATTCATATTTATTCTAAATGAGGTTCATCTAAGGAATGTAAGAATAGAAAAATACTCGATGCAACGGCCGTCGTTCAGTGGAAAAAACATCATTTTCCAAGTCAGTATTTATTTTCTCACCCTGTACGTTTGTCGAGCAAAAATTCATATTTATTCTAAATGAGGTTCATCTAAGGAATGTAAGAATAGAAAAATACTCGATGCAACGGCCGTCGTTCAGTGGAAAAAACATCATTTTCCAAGTCAGTATTTATTTTCTCACCCTGTACGTTATGTCGAGCAAAAATTCATCTTTATTCCGAATTAGCGTCATCTAAGGAATATAGGAATAGAAAAATACTCGATGCAACGGCCGTCATTCAGTGGAAAAAACATCATTTTCCAAGTCAGTATTTATTTTCTCACCCTGTACGTTATGTCGAGCAAAAATTCAACTTTATTCTGAATTAGAGTCATCTGAGGAATGTAAGAATAGAAAAATACTCGTTGCAACGGCCGTCGTTCGGTGGAAAAAACATCATTTTCCAAGACAGTATTTATTTTCTCACCCTGTACGTTATGTCGAGCAAAAATTCAACTTTATTCCGAATTAGCGTCATCTAAGGAATATAGGAATAGAAAAATACTCGATGCAACGGCCGTCGTTCAGTGAAAAAAACATTATTTTCCAAGTCAGTATTTATTTTCTCACCCTGTACGTTATGTCGAGCAAAAATTCATCTTTATTCCGAATTAGCGTCATCTAAGGAATATAGGAATAGAAAAATACTCGATGCAACGGCCGTCGTTCAGTGAAAAAAACATTATTTTCCAAGTCAGTATTTATTTTCTCACACTGTACGATACGTCGAGCAAAAATTCATTTTTATTCTGAATTAGTATCATCTAAGGAATGTAAGAAAAGAAAAATACTCGATGCAACGGCCGTCGTTCAGTGAAAAAAACATTATTTTCCAAGTCAGTATTTATTTTCTCACACTGTACGATACGTCGAGCAAAAATTCATATTTATTCTAAATGAGGTTCATCTAAGGAATGTAAGAATAGAAAAATACTCGATGCAACGGCCGTCGTTCAGTGGAAAAAACATCATTTTCCAAGTCAGTATTTATTTTCTCACCCTGTACGTTATGTCGAGCAAAAATTCAACTTTATTCTGAATTAGAGTCATCTGAGGAATGTAAGAATAGAAAAATACTCGATGCAACGGCCGTCGTTCAGTAAAAAAACATTATTTTCCAAGTCAGTATTTATTTTCTCACACTGTACGATACGTCGAGCAAAAATTCATATTTATTCTAAATGAGGTTCATCTAAGGAATGTAAGAATAGAAAAATACTCGATGCAATGGCCGTCGTTCAGTGGAAAAAACATCATTTTCCAAGTCAGTATTTATTTTCTCACCCTGTACGTTATGTCGAGCAAAAATTCATCTTTATTCCGAATTAGCGTCATCTAAGGAATATAGGAATAGAAAAATACTCGATGCAACGGCCGTCATTCAGTGGAAAAAACATCATTTTCCAAGTCAGTATTTATTTTCTCACCCTGTACGTTATGTCGAGCAAAAATTCAACTTTATTCTGAATTAGAGTCATCTGAGGAATGTAAGAATAGAAAAATACTCGATGCAACGGCCGTCGTTCGGTGGAAAAAACATCATTTTCCAAGACAGTATTTATTTTCTCACCCTGTACGTTATGTCGAGCTGAAATTCATATTTATTCTGAATTAGTATCATCTAAGGAATGTAAGAAAAGAAAAATACTCGATGCAACGGCCGTCGTTCAGTGAAAAAAACATTATTTTCCAAGTCAGTATTTATTTTCTCACACTGTACGATACGTCGAGCAAAAATTCATATTCATTCTAAATGAGGTTCATCTAAGGAATGTAAGAATAGAAAAATACTCGATGCAACGGCCGTCGTTCAGTGGAAAAAACATCATTTTCCAAGTCAGTATTTATTTTCTCACCCTGTACGTTATGTCGAGCAAAAATTCATCTTTATTCCGAATTAGCGTCATCTAAGGAATATTGGAATAGAAAAATACTCGATGCAACGGCCGTCATTCAGTGGAAAAAACATCATTTTCCAAGTCAGTATTTATTTTCTCACCCTGTACGTTATGTCGAGCAAAAATTCAACTTTATTCTGAATTAGAGTCATCTGTGGAATGTAAGAATAGAAAAATACTCGATGCAACGGCCGTCGTTCGGTGGAAAAAACATCATTTTCCAAGACAGTATTTATTTTCTCACCCTGTACGTTATGTCGAGCAAAAATTCAACTTTATTCCGAATTAGCGTCATCTAAGGAATATAGGAATAGAAAAATACTCGATGCAACGGCCGTCATTCAGTGGAAAAAACATCATTTTCCAAGTCAGTATTTATTTTCTCACCCTGTACGTTATGTCGAGCAAAAATTCAACTTTATTCCGAATTAGCGTCATCTAAGGAACATAGGAATAGAAAAATACTCGATGCAACGGCCGTCATTCAGTGGAAAAAACATCATTTTCCAAGTCAGTATTTATTTTCTCACCCTGTACGTTATGTCGAGCAAAAATTCAACTTTATTCTGAATTAGAGTCATCTGAGGAATGTAAGAATAGAAAAATACTCGATGCAACGGCCGTCGTTCGGTGGAAAAAACATCATTTTCCAAGACAGTATTTATTTTCTCACCCTGTACGTTATGTCGAGCTGAAATTCATATTTATTCTAAATGAGGTTCATCTAAGGAATGTAAGAATAGAAAAATACTCGATGCAACGGCCGTCGTTCAGTGAAAAAAACATTATTTTCCATGTCAGTATTTATTTTCTCACACTGTACGATACGTCGAGCAAAAATTCATATTTATTCTAAATGAGGTTCATCTAAGGAATGTAAGAATAGAAAAATACTCGATGCAACGGCCGTCGTTCAGTGGAAAAAACATCATTTTCCAAGTCAGTATTTATTTTCTCACCCTGTACGTTATGTCGAGCAAAAATTCAACTTTATTCTGAATTAGAGTCATCTGAGGATCGTAAGAATAGAAAAATACTCGATGCAACGGCCGTCGTTCGGTGGAAAAAACATCATTTTCCAAGACAGTATTTATTTTCTCACCCTGTACGTTATGTCGAGCTGAAATTCATATTTATTCTAAATGAGGTTCATCTAAGGAATGTAAGAATAGAAAAATACTCGATGCAACGGCCATCGTTCAGTGAAAAAAACATTATTTTCCAAGTCAGTATTTATTTTCTCACACTGTACGATACGTCGAGCAAAAATTCATATTTATTCTAAATGAGGTTCATCTAAGGAATGTAAGAATAGAAAAATACTCGATGCAACGGCCGTCGTTCAGTGGAAAAAACATCATTTTCCAAGTCAGTATTTATTTTCTCACCCTGTACGTTATGTCGAGCAAAAATTCAACTTTATTCTGAATTAGAGTCATCTGAGGAATGTAAGAATAGAAAAATACTCGATGCAACGGCCGTCGTTCAGTAAAAAAAACATTATTTTCCAAGTCAGTATTTATTTTCTCACACTGTACGATACGTCGAGCAAAAATTCATATTTATTCTAAATGAGGTTCATCTAAGGAATGTAAGAATAGAAAAATACTCGATGCAACGGCCGTCATTCAGTGGAAAAAACATCATTTTCCAAGTCAGTATTTATTTTCTCACCCTGTACGTTATGTCGAGCAAAAATTCAACTTTATTCTGAATTAGAGTCATCTGAGGAATGTAAGAATAGAAAAATACTCGATGCAACGGCCGTCGTTCGGTGGAAAAAACATCATTTTCCAAGACAGTATTTATTTTCTCACCCTGTACGTTATGTCGAGCTGAAATTCATATACATTCTAAATGAAGGTCATCATAGAAAACCAAGAATTTATTATCATATTCGTTGGGACACTTGGATGCTTTTCGAGGAAAATTAATCATTTATATAAGACACATGTATAGTTTGTCGGTCATAATTGTATGTGAAACCCCCTTATGATTTAAAATGAATTTTAATGCGCGTGTAATCTCCTATTTTGACAAATTTGTTAATAAGGGAATAATTGTCAGTCTGGCAACACTGCTCGTTAAATTCCGTATATCCCATATTCGACAGTCCCCACGTCATAATGTGTGGATGAGAATGTGTGGATAACTTCACGCAAATTCATACAAAACCCTTTGATGCGTGCCAGTTTACCGACAGCCCAAGGAAGTATACTCGTCTTCGCCAGAATACACCGCGATTCGAAGAAGTACCCGGCCACACTTGTCTCGAATATTCGCAGAATCGCGCTAGTGTGGCCCCAGTATTAGAGAATCTAGAACTTTTACTCATTTGTAATAAAGGAAGAATATTGAATATTTTGGAATGTCTAGAAGTCAATAAACTATGGAGAAACCCGAAATCCCTCAAACTCAATAACCAATTGGACTTAAATATCTCTTCCCTACTAAAAATGCAATTATGCACCCATTTGAAACCCTAGCATAAATATCTGTAACCTGAGAACATCTATATCACTGTATCGTTTCAAATAAATTATTTAGTTAAAATAGGAAAATTATCAATTTTATATGCTATATCTATTGATTTGTTACTAATACGCCATTCCATTTCAGATGTAAACCCTGTCCAGTTGTTAAGCCCACCTTCTTATGTGGTTTAGACAACAGAACATACAGCTCACTGTGCAGATTGGACTACCATAACTGCATTCATCATACGACCATCAAATTAGATTGTAAGGGTTTCTGTCCATGTAAAGGTGAGATCTGAGTACAGTAAGTCCGGAAAAATTTTGATATGTTTTTTATTTCAGAAAACACTGCTCATCTAAGGAAGAAACAGCGGCAATCTGATCGTCTGAGCTCGTTCGCGAACAAATACAAAGCCACACTTGATAAAACTGGTACGGCTAGCGGACCACTTGGCGAAAACATTTCTCCATCAAAATCTGACGTGTATACATTTACACCACAGGATTTCAAGTACGAGAACAAGCATTACAAATATATTAAATACACCAAATACAATAACAAGGTAATTTAATTTGTCTTGTTTCTGCCAAAAGCCTTTTGTGTATAATTGTTCAACTCAAATAATTATCAGGTTTTAGGTCTATTGTCCTATTGATATATGAGTCGGTGGTTAATTATTGGCTTCAGGACTGGGCAAATAATACGATCAATTTCAAGAAGTCGACGTTTTGGTCTTGGTTAAGATCATGCTCAAGATAACTTGGTCAGATCAATTGAGAACTGAGTAATTCCAGCGCATTTCGGTTCAGACCCGTACTGATTCTTAACTGCGTATCTGACATTGTGAAAGATAAATAAAACCGAATTAATAATAATTTTCTAATGACAATAATTTTTTTTGGATGTAATTTCAATGGAATTACTCAGTTTCGAAAACTGATCTGACAAAGTTGTCTTGAGAAAGATCTTAACCAAGATCGAAACGTCAACTTCCTGGAATTTATCGTATTATGTGCACAGTCCTGAATCCAATAATCAACCACCGACTCGAATAATTATGTTTGAATAATAAGTCAAATAGTTTGTCTTGGAGTAATTTTTAACCATGCTTTCGTTTACGCATAAAAAAATATTTTTTCTCCTCACCTAAATATTTTCCATTTGGTTCATAGCATTGGGTCGCCAAATGAATTATCTGATTGCAAAATAATACACATACAGTGAACTCTTGATAAGTCGAAAATCGATAAGTCGAACTCTTAGATAAGTCGAACATTTTTTCCGGTCCCAATTCATGGGTATCTAACCCTGTATACTTTCACCTCAATGAATCGAACAGAGTTCCTTAGAGTAAAGAGTCTAGTAGATGAGTCGAACTACTGGAAGGGTCCACGAGAGAACCTCCACCTCTATCAGTCGTACTCCTCACCATCATCTCCTCTATGAGTCGAACTGTTTGATCTAACGAATGAAGCCGAAAAGAATTCGGTATGCAATCGAATCACCACATTTGGTAGCCATCATATGTATTTTTCAATCGCCTAGTACCTACATTGTTCAATTTATTTTTTATTTTTTTATTGAGCCGTCGTGCGCTGAGAGCATTTTAGTCATGGATCCGCGAAAACTGAAAATTTTATCAGTAGCAGATGAAATCGAACTCATTCGGAAAACAGAGAAAGGAGAAGAAAGTAAAACCCTTATAGCTAACAAGTTCGGAATTCCTAAATCCGAATTGTCATCTATCATGAAAAATAAAATTAATATCCTCACTTCCATCAGAGTTAAAGGAAAATCAGTCCACCGGTACCGTCAGAAATTGCCTCGGCATTCAGATGCTCGCATCTTCCCTAGGCCGCGAATTTACAGCGAGTAGTGGTTGGCTACATAATTTCAAAAAAAGATACGGAATTTCTGGAAGAACCTCGTTAGGTGAAAGTGCTAGGGTCAATGAAGACACTTATCATCAAACCTTGTTTCTAATTAACTATTGTTGATGTCGTGAATACGCGAGTTTTTCCCTCAATGAGTCGAACTCTCACCTCAATAACTCGAACGTTTGGTGAGACGAACCATAGATAAGTCGAACAGTTTTTTATGGTCCCTGGGAGTTCGACTTATCGAGAGTCCACTGTATTTGATTCACTATGAAAAATTAGTATGTGTGCTTATCCTTATAAAACAATGTCGCTTCCTGCTGTCTGTCTGTTACTATGTATGCTTAGATCTTTAAAACTACGTGAAGGATTTTGATGCGGTTTTTAATAGATAGAGTGATGCAATAGGAAGGTTTATATGTATAATATATGCATAATATATTAGAGAAACACTGATAATTTTAGTGGTTTCTGATGTGATGTTGTAAATAAACACATTTTTTTTGCGCTTACATTGCAAACGCTGGCTGAACCCTACGAGATAGATCAAAATAATGTACCACAGTATGGTACACCTTAAAAAGGTCTACAGAAAAGCCCGCGATGGTATATGTCTATTTCTTCAGGATAACCCACAATAACCATTTCTTATCCTTTACATTCTTCGAGAAATAATGGCTTGATTACGAAACGATTTTAAGCAATACAGCATTGATCCTTATCGAATTAAGTAAATTTATCTACAACTGTCAGATAATGACTGTGATTTGACACTCATAAAAATGTCATAACATTCTTCATTAACACACTAGTGCTGTAATGAATTCATTACAACTCTTGTACTGTAATGAGAACCACAGAAATAACAATCCTATCAAAGTATATCAGAATTGCAAAACGAAAATTATCCAGGTTACGATTATTGGAATTATTTATTATCATTATTATTATACACATTAATTACAAAATCTTTGCAATTTGAAATCGAAATAGGGAACGATGACTGGCCTAACACTCCACTAGAAATATTTTGAGTATAAACATCATCTGTGCATGTCGCTGGACTTATGTCCTTAGAAGTAGAGGCAATATTCTTTGGTTCGAGAAAGACTTTCTTGTTAAGACCTAGAATTGCCGTTGCGGTACGTTTTTTGTTTGCTTCAGAAGTTTCAATATACCCTTCAGCGACAGTATTTGATTTCCATCCACCGTGTCGTTTCACTGTTAAAAGATCAGCTCCTGTACCAGCCAAGAGAGAACTTGAAGACCTCCGAAATCAATGCCCAGTATATTCCTTTGAATTAGGCAATTGCAGAATTGTGCGATTAGGCTTGGAACACTACCTATGGTATTCACACCAACGGGCTGCTTCGTGCATTTTACTGATTTTTAAAAAATGAAAAATCGTTCATGATCGCAATTTTCTGGTCTCAATTTGATATATTTTCGGATAGTTTCCACGTGATTCAACCCTTCATGTTCCCTGACGTTACAAAAAACTCTCTTCTCGTCTTTGTCTTGCAAGTTGGGATGATGATATGAAAACATGATCCTTCGTCTTTTACATTTTCTACAAGTAAGTTTGTGATTTCGGCCCGCCGACACGCCCCTGCCAGACCAATAATCAAAATGACCTGAAATAATTATTGCATCATTATTCTTTTCTTGGAAGAATGTCGATAAGTTACCTTCATGCATAGAAATCTCTCGTCAGGAGCCTCCAATAAAAATCTTGCTATTTCCTCCTTGATAAATACCCTGGATTTTCTAGGCTTGTACCATTCTGATTTTCGTTTTAAGAATGCAATTAAATTGAAATATTTCTTGATATCGACATTCTTTTTTATCGATATTATTGTCCTCAACATTGAATAATAACACCAAAGTGATGTGGGCTTTTGTGTTTCGCTCATTTCCTTGAAATAAACCAACAAAACCTTTTCGCTTGTTATATGTTTGACATTCTTCTCACTACACCATTTTTCATATCGATCAAATGCGTCTTCATATTTCTTTTTTGATGTAGATGGCACCAGATCCGTTATGACATTATGCGCTTCGTTTTCTATATCAGAAGGAAGTTCATCACTTGAACTCATTTTGAAACTTAATATATAATTCAGATAAAATGAAAATTTGAAGAAGCGGCATTTATATCTGTTGTTATTGTTACATGTGTGTAGCCATAGCAACGCACAACGCGACTTGCTCCATGCATAGACAAACTGAACGTTTTATCTATGGCTTCATGTTGAATATTGAGAGTACGAATTAATTGATCATTTCAGAATATTTCTCGAAAGGATGAAAACAAGCAGTTGTAGATAAAATTTTGTACGTAACTCGTAGGATACTATATCATTAAAGCACTCATGTTAAATTAAACAACTCGGCCTACGGCCTCGTTGTTCAATTTTGACATTCGTGCTTTAATGATATCTGTATCCAACTCGTATCGTAAATAACTATTAATGCATTGTGCATTTAATATTGATCAATATGGCCCTTTACAGCATGTAATTCAAATTAATATTCTCGAAGATATTGCAGATTTAAAATGCAGGGACATAGCGGTTGCGGCGGTACCGGCACAGCCAGGATAAGGATATAAATCGAATACAGAGAGCCAGAGAATCATCTGTAGAGCGTGAGGCTCGCCTCAGCCAGGATAAATGTATTGATTCCCTGAATTCCTCTGATACCATCGGATTTACCGATCCAATTTAAACGCCTACAAATTCCGGTAAAGATATATTTTGCAATGACCATTAATAAATCGCAGGGTCCAACTTTCAACGCTACAGGCTTATATTTGAGCGTTGAGTGTTTTTCACATGGACAATTATATGTCGCTTTTCTGAAGAAAACATGTTTGTATTGTCTAACGACAAAAATGCTTTGAACGTTGTATATAAAGAAATTCTATAGTATATTAAGTATCAGCATTTCAACCGTGCGAAGCCGGGGCGGGCAGCTAGTCTTACAATATTTAAGTTATTACTGGGTTGTGTTCAATTTGGCTGAATTAATATTTATTGTGATTATCTCTGCTCCTTTTGCGGAATTACCCGTTATACTTTTCCATTTCAATAAACTTATCCGCGTTATCCTATTTTCTTGTTACATTTCCTCGGGTTTAGGTCGCATCGCACAGGTAGCTTATGCTTCCTTCGTGCCGATGCCATAGTTTACCTCCGAATTGGAGGTCCTAGAGCTGAAGCGGAATTACCCGTTATACTTTTCCAATAATAATAATAATAACACATCTAGCAAATGGTCGCTGCGTAAAGCTGCGTTGTAAAATTAATTCAATTGCTGCATTCATGTGGCGGTATTTCGTTGACAGAGCATTTAATTTCAGCCTTCAATGCATGATCGTATGACTTCATATAGTGACATCTCGATGAATCTGCACGGAAGGCCCCCGTCAAGACGAAATAGAAACTCTTATAGTTTCGGCCTGGATAACAGTAGATAGCCCACTTTCACAGGATTAGATGTTCCTAGTTATTAGACCCATGAAACACACAAAGATTTATTTTTTCAACTTTTTAGACTTTAGTTTTTATTAATACCTGAAATACGTCAATTGTGGCGCTGACTGACTGACTCATCATCAAAACCTCTAAATTGCATAAAACGGGGTGCAAGTCCGTATAATAGTTATTTATGTATCAAGTGAGTTATGAGGATGTTAACAGAGGGCAACAGATTGCAATCCAGAGGGACGTAAGTCCCGAGGGATTGTTAACATCCAATAACTCACGTGATAGATGATAATTTTATTTCATACTGAATAAAAAAATTGACAATTGAAAATTTGAATGTTTGAAAATTTGACAATTGTTGGTTTGTTTTTGGCGCTCTAGTTCCTCGGAACTGAGTGCTTATCAATTTGCCCAAATGTCTGTAATTTTCGAATATTTCGATGAAAATGGTCTTAAACGATTTGGTTCGACTCACTGATCAAGAATCCGTGGTCGAAATTCATTCCGTCCGGCCGGCCGGACCGGCCGGCCGTAGGCACGATAACTCTTGAACGGAATGAGCTAGAGAGTTGAAATTTTCAGAGTAGGTTTGGGGGATGAATATCTCGGCTAAGTTCGTTACTGGGCAAAATCGGACGAAAGGTTTCGGAGTAATAAAAAAAAAATTTTTTGTTTTACAAAACAAATTCCAAATAAAATTTTTTTAATAAGCAGTTTTATCATAAGAATCCATTCATTTCATTTTTAACTCTAACAAGCCAATACTTTCGGAGATATGATTTTTCAAAATTTCAATGTAAATCGTATTTCACAGATAGATATATACACTTGTAATTATTCTATGTATGAATTCTCATAATGTCAACTTGACAGAAGGGAATATTATAACTTCAAAAATATTGGGGTTGAAATACTCGTATTTTAGCGATGCAACGGGGACCTCATTCTCAGAAAAGTCTTACATTTCGGAACGGAACATGAAGTTAGTAAGAGATCTGAGAGTAGTGAGACTGCTTTTCATCCATAGACATAGATATAACTCTCGAACGGAATGAGGTAGGTAGTTGAAATTTTCAGAGTAGATTAGGGAGATGAATATCTCGGTTAAGTTCGATATTGGGCAAAATTGGCCAGATTTAATTTGATTTCTTCCATGGTGCAGTTCTCATTCTCATGATTGCTCATTTAATCTTGATAAATAAACTATTATTTGAATTGAATTTCCTTTATTATTATTATTATTATTTCCAATGGCACTGAGATGAGGCCAAGAGGCCTATAAATCTCATACAGTACAAAAAAAAAAAAGACACTTTAGAGATGAATCGAACATAACATAGTTTCCTAAGGATATATACAGTCAAGTCTGTTCTTAAAAATATTCACATTATCGGCGCCCACGACACTTTCAGGCAAAGAGTTCCACCTGCCAAATACCCGGTTCGGCAGGAAGAACTCTCTCGCACGAGTACGAAACACCTCGCGATACAACTTGAACCGGTGACCGCGGAGATGATTGTCATTCAATGTAAAAATGTCACTGAGATCGGCACCAATAAAACCGTTCATTATGCGGAATGTCATTATTAGGTCACCCCGAGTACGACGATCGTAAAAGCTGCACAACCCGAATATTTGAAGCCTCTCCTCGTAAGATGGACGAACTCTGCCATAAGGAATTCTCGTTGCTGCGCGCTGTACTCTCTCCAAACGATCCTGGTCGCAGAGCAGATAGGGAAACCATGCGGGACCGGCATACTCAAGAATGGGGCGTATGTAGGTGACATAGAGTTGCCTGCAGACGTGAACTGAACACTTAGGAAAGGCTCTCCGAATCAAATAGAGGACATTCTTGGCTTTAGCAGATATGTTGTTCACATGAGCTGACCAGGACAAATCCTCAGTGATAATGACGCCAAGGTCATTATGCTCCGCGCATGACTCCAGAACACTCCCATCTACGCGATATTGGTGTCTCGGATTGTGTTTACCGATGTGAAGTACCCTGCATTTCTCCACATTAAGCGGGAGAAGCCATTGTTGACACCACTGATCCACCCGCTTCAGGTCCCCTTGGAGTATATCAGGAAAACGAGCGTCATAAAAGATTTTAATGTCGTCTGCATATTGTGAACAATGAGCAGAAAGTTGGCCTGGGAGATCTGAAACGTATGCCAAAAAAAGAATTGGACCCAGAACCGAGCCCTGGGGGACACCACTAGCAACAGCCCTAACATCAGAAAAAGTGTTGCCCACCCTAACACAGAAATGCCTGCCAACAATGAAGGAGTGCAGCCAAGCCAAAACGCTGCCCCTAATGCCTAGATGTTCGAGCTTGTATAATAAACGATTGAAGGGGACACGATCGAACGCTCGGGAGAAGTCTAAGTAGATCACATCTGTAGGTATCCCGCAATCAACAGCTTTGGTCCAATGCTGCAGGCACCGCAAGAGACTCGTGATGACTGATCGTCCCGGTAGGAAACCGTGCTGGCACTCAGGAATTATATTATTTTCGAGCAGGAAATGAAGCAGCTCTCTACAAACAATTCTTTCGGCAATCTTGGAGATGATAGGAAGGAGGCTTATAGGGCGATAATTGCTTGGGCATAGTTTGTCACCTTTTTTGAAAACAGGGGTGATTCTGGATGTTTTCCAAGCAGATGGTAATTGACATGAGCTGAAGGACAATCTAATAAGGAGGGTTATTGGCAGTGAAAGATATGTGGAGCACCTTTTCAGCACTTTGGCAGATATGTCGTCTAATCCAGGGGTGGTGGATGGATCCAATTCTGATAGAAGTTTTAATGTCTCTTCTTCGTTGACATCGATGGACTCGAGTGAGTTGACCACACGGGGAGAAGAAATAGAAGGCAGAGGACCGCTCGGTTCGGCAGAGAAGGAGTTGACGAAAACTTCTGCAAAAGCTGTAGCACATTCCAGGTCACCAGAGCACAGCTCGCCCGAACTGTCCCTGACTTTGGGAATCGATACTTTAGAGTTGAGAGTGTTCCGGACGTGCTTAAAAAATTTCTTCCGATTATTAGGCTGCGCGAGAGATTCATGATATAGTCTTCTTTCGTTTCTAATTCTGAGGCCAAGCGCATTAGAAAAATCTCGATGCACACCATAGTCCAGCTCAGAACCACTACGAAGAAAACGTTGCCATAGCTTCTTTTTTCGGCGCTGCATAGTGAGGATTTCATCTGTCAGCCATGGTTTTGATGTTACGGATCTGATCATCTTCTTCCTAGTAAAATGAGATACAGAGTCCCCAAGAAGTGTACAAAAACACTGCCATGCTCCATCAATACTTTTGTTGCTCAACATACCCTCCCAGTCCAAGCTAGATAGGTGATCGTTAAGGGCATCGTAATCTGTTATTGTGATTGTTCTCTCGGAGGTCCTGAGTAATGGAAATGAAGTGAACTGGAGCGTAGACTTAATCATCACGTGATCAGATCGGCCCAGAGGACTCAAGTATTCTATATTGGAAACTAAATCTGGATCGCTTGTCAATATGAGGTCGAGAGTTGATGGGTTTTGGCCGTAGACAATTCTGGTTGGCTTGTCAACAAGTTGGTGAAGGCCAGATTCGTCAAGTAAATTAACAAAACGCCCGCAAACAGTATTCAAAGACGGTGGAGAACATATCGGCCATTTTATAGCACTAAAGTTGAAGTCTCCCACGATTAACACATTAGGGTAAGTTTCTGCTACAGAACGGATATGATCAAGTAGCAGCTCATCAGATAAAGTAGGATGGGGTCTGTAGATGCAGCCAATAACTATGGAAAAGGCAGGTGACGACAAACTGATGAACAAATTATCGATATGCGGAATGTTATAAGAAAATACTTTGGTGGCATAAAACTCAGAAATTTTCTCACTCAGGTAAACAAGGGCGCCATCATAGCCGACATTGAGAGAGCTGTCGCTGCGAAACAGAGAAAAACCTTTTATATCGTACAGTTGGTCTGGTAGGCCTGCGTGCAACCAAGTTTCGGTTATACAAATAATATCAGGATTTAATAGATCGACATTCGCACATAATTCATCAAACTTGTTTTTTATCGATTTAGCATTAAGATAAAGAACAGTCCACTGCTGCAAGGAACAAGAAATCAGTTTTTCGAAGGAGCCACTATCCTATTCACCACCCTCGGGATACCTTTGACATACTTTATGGTTAAATTGTCCTCACCGTTGGACTCCCGCCGCCCCAATTCTTCTCGCGCTAGCTTTAGACAGTTCGCTTGACTAGGGGTGATATCGTCAGAAAGCTTGATGTTCCGAAAAGCTGCAGATGTTGACAGGATGGCCTTGCTCTGTAAGATCTTACGCGCGAAAATAGAACTCGAAAAAGTAATAGATAGGGGTCTAGGGCCACGAGGGGAGGACTTGCCGAGACGAGAGTGATGAACAATATATTGAGAAAAGGAAGGCAGGACATGGTCAACAATTTGCCCGACAGTTGACCCATCGGAGGAGCCATCCGGACCCTCAGGGACGTGACGAGCAATAATGTTATGAGATCGCCTAACCCTATCGACTATCTCAGGGTAATCAATTGGCGCAGTAGGAGCCGGCAGATCGCCGAGCACTTCATGCTTCAAATCATCGGCGATGCTCTTGAAACTGGAAACCTCTTCCCTCACCGTGGACAGCTCGGAAGACAAGGTAGAGATGTGTGAATCCAGCCCTTGAATAGTCTCACCCTGAGCCACCAGTCTCTCCTCATGCTCATCAATACGGGTAATGCATCCAGAGACCTGAGCTGCCAGCTGTTCCTGGGAGGTCTTGATCCCAACAATCTCGTCTCTGATGGAAATAACACTCGAAGTCAAAAGTTCCATCTTCTCCATCAGCAGTTTGAACTCCCTCATGGTTATGGGAGATTCGTCGGAAGGTGTGGACATGGGTTGAGGTTGTGAGCCCACTGCTGCCTCCGCTCTTCTCAAACGCCTCGATGAAGTACAATAAGAACAGGACCACTTTTTGCCA
This sequence comes from Halyzia sedecimguttata, assembly GCA_937662695.2. Classification (NCBI taxonomy): domain Eukaryota; kingdom Metazoa; phylum Arthropoda; class Insecta; order Coleoptera; family Coccinellidae; genus Halyzia; species Halyzia sedecimguttata. The sequence goes on along the minus strand of OW569417.2, from coordinate 63,949,890 downwards.
AGCTCATTCAGCGATATTTTGTCAGCAGAGGTCAGGTTTGCACAGATTAGATGAAAAATTGCCGAACACGTAGAGCAGGCAATTGATTCGTCGGACTTTTGAATTGGTTTAGAACAGCTGTGACAAGATGGCATAGTTGTCAGAATTATGGTACGCAACTCAAATAATTCAACTTGTAAATTCTTGACCCGAAGCGAACGAATCTGGTCGTGTATGGCCCGCCTTAGAACGTACCAGCAATCAGTAACACCCGTGCAACCGATGAGATTGATAGTGTCAACAATCAGATCGGAAATTAGTTCACTTCCAATTATAATAAAAGAAAAACTTATGATGCGGTTCTATCATATGAATACATTGATATAATTCCCAACTCTGAGAAACCAATACTTTCGGAGATATAATTTGTCTGTTTGAACTAGAGCGCCAGAAAGCTCCTGTCCACAGGGCTTGAACCCATTTTTTGTAAATACATTAGAGGAAGTTAAAGATCTATATAACTGCTTAGTATAATCCCAAGGGAGTTATAACCACGTTTATATAGTTACGGTAACTAAGGGTTTATTTCTTCGTAATGTATCAGTATGGAATAAACTTTGTAAACTATAGGGTACGTTACGAAATCCTAGAAATTTCAAATTTGGTAAGCGGACAAAAAATAAAACAATTAAGAAATCTGCAACTGTCACCCCTGACCGTTTAATGGGGAGGAGTGCAAGTCTGTATTTTGAACTTAAAAAAATAGGACACTTTCCAAAATCCTAGAGAGCTGAACTTTGGTAACTGTGGACGCTGAGATTTATACAAACAAAGAACGAAAAAATTTAAAATTCCGCCTACCCCCCCAATACCCATAAAAAGGGTGCAAAGCTGTGTTTAATATCACAGTAATTTCTGAACTCCTAGAAATCTGAGTTTTTTGTGCACAAAAAATACCCATTTCACCCGTCTATGCTAGGAGGAAGGCGCCAATAGAGAGTGGGCTATGAAAAAAGGAATAGCTCAAGGTCAACAAATAGACATCAACAAAAAAAAATGCACTAAGGCTTCTTACAAAAAGAAATTAAATCCCATACAAGGCCATTCTCTACAAGCTCTAATTCTACAATGCGTATTTTGTACGTCAATCGCAATACGACTTGATCCATCTTAAGCCATTTCCCTGTAGTTTTTCGCTCTAGTTTTTCGTAGAGGATTTCTGGGTCAAGACAATCATAGGCCTTGGACAGGTCCAAAAAAATTCCCAGTGCCAGTACACTATCTTCGAAGACCTTCATAATTATTTTTATAAATTGGAATATTACTGTTTGTGTCGATTTCCTTTTATGTTGGTTTGGACTAAGTAATTTTGCTGACATGAAGAATTCCATAACCTGCTGGCATTCATTCAAACAATTTTGAAAATGATGAGATTACACTAATAGGTTGGTAGTTCCCATAGTCAGGGTTGCCTGTTTTGTATTTCGGTCGTATTTCAGCACTTTTGAGTATTGATGGGAAAGTTCCTTCGGTGAGTGAGTTATTTATGATATATACTAGTACCTGAATTATTTCCTCTATGGTATGTTTAATTGTTTTATTTGCAATTTCATGTATTCCACTTGAGGTTTTATTTTTTAACTTTTTGACAATATCCATTAGATATTCATTGATTTTTTTTATTGAAAACTAGCTGACCCAGCGAACTCTGTTCCGCCTTAGAGGCAATAAATAAGCAGATTTTAGATTTTATTATACACGTTTGTCATAAAATATATAGATAATGTATATTCACCGTTTCAATACAATCACTTTTTGTCTCAATAATAGAACGTTAATTGGACGTAGTTAAGCAGAAAGAATCCAACCCACAAATCGTTGTTTAGGAATTTCAACTTGAAGTATATGAGTAAATACACTATTTTTGTATCTAATTTTATTGGTACAATATATCCAACACTCCAGAGACTGTTCAACCATTTATTATTAGCCAAAGTATATATTTCATAGAAGTCATAAAAATTATTTTAATGTTTTACACTAATAAAAATCCAAGTTAGCTTATATGTGACATAGCATTATAGCAAATATATTCAAACTGAGCAGGGATTTCATTGAGACGTTTTCTGCAAATGGTCAAAAAGTTGATTTTACAACAGATCGTGTATAAAACTAATTTTTGACAATTTGGGTTGGACGTTTTCTGCTTAACTGCGCCCAATTAATCATATATCAATTTGCAACATTCGAAGATAATCGATGCCGTATCTGCGGTCGCATAAGGTCCCAATTCAAATACTTTATGAGAATCTATCCAAGGTACCTATTAAGTTAATGCTTTGTTTGTGGTACAAATCACTTCAATCGCGTTCAAGTGTGCCGTGAGAAAAAGGGCACCCTGTACAGTAATGGTTTATTTTCAACGATGTACGTCTCGAAAATATATTCTTTAACACAAATGAATCAAATTGTACGATGATGACGTGAAAAATAGCAAGTTGAATTTGACGTTAGAAAAACACCCTGTATGACGATTTTGAACAAATACATTATGAGAATCCATCCAAGGTACCTATTTAGTTAATGCTCAGTTTGGGACAAAAATCACTTCATTCGCGTACAATTGTGCAATGATAAAAAGAACACCCTGTATACTAATTATTTATTTCCAATGATGTAACCCTCTAAAATTTATTTTTTAACACAAATGAATGAAATCGTACCATTGTGGCATGGAAAACAGCAAGTTGCAATTGACGTTAAAAGAAGAACACCCTGTATGGAGATTTCGGACAAATACATTTTGAGAATCCATCCAAGGTACCTATTTAGTTAATGCTTTGTTTGTGACACAAATCACTTCAATCACGTACAATTGTGCCATGAGAAAAAATACACCCTGTATAGTAATGGTTTATTTTCAATGATGTATGCCTCAAAAGTTTATTTTTAAACACACATGACTAAAATTGTACGATTATGGCAGGAAAAACAGCAAGTAGTAATTGACGTTAAAAGAAAAACACCCTGTATAACACAAAAAAGTATCCTATGTCCGTCTCCTGGTTCTAAGCTACATCCCCACCAATTTTCAGCCAAATCGGTATAGCCGTTCTTGAGTTATAAGTGGAGTATCAAGAATACGTGGTCGAAATCGATTCTGTCCGGCCGGCCGTTAACACGATAACTCTCGAACGGAATGAGCTAAACAGTTTTCAGAAAATTTTCAGAATGGGTTTGGGACATAAATATCTTGGCTAAGTTCTAAATTCTTTTATGATGTTTGAATTTATATTCTGCTATTATGAAGTTCTATCATAAGAATCCATTGATATAATTCCCAATTCTTATCAATAGATATGATTTGTCAAAGTTTGAACAATAGCGCCAAAGCTCCTGTCCACAGGGCTCGAACCATTTTTTTTTTATTGTTACAAGGAATTTGAAAGCAGTCCAAGCCAATTTACTAGGTTGCCGTGCTTTTGACATTTCAATAATAATAATTATCATTCATGAATTAAATCGCTTTCCAAGTAGGTATGTACCTATATAATTCGAATCAACAGCGTGAATTTTCCATTCCAAGAAATGACTGATATGGTTTTCTTTCTGGGCGCTTGTGATTTATTGATTTATTGCTTCTGACAAATATCTTGTGTTTCTTACGCAGAAGCAATTCACAAAATAATAAATTTTCATTTTATAGATATTTTTCAGAGTTTGAGAGAGAAAACCCAGAAAGAAACCATTTAATTAAGAAATTGTTTACTTGCAAAAAGAGTTCATCTGCAAACGTATCTGGAGAGAAGACAACCAAGAAAAGTTGCTTTGGAAAAATTATTAGATCGATTCACAAGAACTGGAAATGTTGCATATAAATGTTGAAAGACAAAAACAGCACTTTCTGAAGAAATTGAAATGACGGTATTGTTGGAGGTTGCCGAAAATCCACATAACTCTGTTAGAACAATTTCGAGACAACTTGATCTCAGCAAGTCTTCTGTTAACAAGATAATCACGCAGAATAAAAATCATACGTATGACATCCGGAAAATGCACCAATTATTAGACCAAGACTTCGAAGCCAGAATAACGTTCTGTGAATGGGAGCAACAGAAAATTCAACTCAATAGGGAGTTTTTCAATTTTGTATTGTTCGCTGACGAAGCTACATTTCACAAAAATTGTTTTTCGAATAAATGTAACTAAAATTTTTACTCCACTGATAGACCTGAGTATTTTCAAACTGTGACCCAAGATAAGTTTTCACTGAATGTATGGGGTGGAATTATTGGAAATCATATCATCGGACCTCATTTTTTCGAAGGTACGTTAACCAGAGAAGCTTAGGTACTTGAATTTTTTGATTAACTACCTACCAATATTGCTCCAACATGTTCAAGATAACATTAAATAACAAATGTGGCATCTACATGATGGTGCACCAGTTCACCACACAGCTAGGGTTAATGCACATCTAGATGCTTTATTTTCACAGCAATGGATTGGTGGAGGAAGTCCGTGTAGATGGCCACCAAGATCTCCTGAGCTCACGAAAATGGACTTCTTCATGTGGGGTTGTTACATGAAAGACAAAGTGTACCTATGCGTCTCCAGCAACCACTAAAGAAAATTCAAAATTCCGCATAAGGGAAGCTCTCCTAAATATTCCCATTGATGTATTGCAGAACGTCAACAGAGCTTTTGGAGATCGCATACATTTTGATTTGAGTGGATGAAGCCCAATTTGAAAATTTACTCAAGTGATGAACAATTCTGTTCTCGTTTTAATTTTTATGTTCATTATGCTAATATTTCGAATGTTATGGGATGTTATTAATTTTTTCGGATTATTTTATTCACAGAATTATTTCCCAAAACGCATTGTCTAGAAATTTTTCCAACCAGAGGAATGCCGGTGTTCGATAGCCTCCAACAATACCATCATTTCATTCTCTTCAGAAAGGGCTCTTTTTGTCTTCGTCCATTTCTCATATTCAATATTTCCAATTCTTGTGAATTGATGTAATACATTTTCTGAAGTATCTACTTGAGTTCTTAGTTATAATTGAAATATCAAAATAACGGCCACCTAGGCTTGAAATGCTTTGAGAATTCCTTGTAACAATAAAAATGAGATAACTCAGAAAGTATGAATTTTAGATTGTAGGCGTGCGAGTGAATTTTTGAGGTCGAAAAGAGCTCTCTTGGAACGTATAGGACAAGCCATCTGAAAAAATGTCAATGTATAGGACAAGCCATCTGTCAAAAGCAATCCCTATAAGGAAATCAAATTATTGAATATCATCGATCTGAAAACGTCCTTTGTCATCGCATCTGTTGAGAAAATTCTGAGAAAATGGGAATATTAAAGTTCGAAACGCTTTGAGAATGAAGTCAACATTTTTCGCGAAATTTCATATTTTTCGTAATATCTCGGCAACGCTGCATAATTTTGGAAAAAATTTGGTTTCGTTGAATAGAGAATCCCAATTTGTTCCTGAGAATACTGCATAATATTCATACGTTTCCATAAAAAAAAAACCGACTTGGTTATCGTACCGCTTCACAGAGACACAATGTATAATTGAAAATATTTTAGGCTGATGCACCAGTGCAAGAGTAACAAATCTGGCGAACAAATTTGTGTCGTAGCTAACATCAGTGAGGAGATATTCTACTTTTCGCGGTAGTGGGACACCCTGTACAAACATACATACACACCAAGTTACTAAAAGCGTGTTAAATATGTCACATTTTGATCAAGCAACACCTAACGGGTGATTTTTTGAGAGCTTTTGGATTTGATTTTGAAAAAAAATACATAAAATTGAGAAAAATATATGGAATCCTTTATTTGAGTCGATAGAACGATCGATATAATTTGATGTTTAAATATTATTTCATGTAAATGTTCGCCACGGCTGCGCTTCAAATGGTCCATTCGCCGGGTCCAATTTTGGCATACTCTCCACAACATATAACGAATATCACGAATAAATTCTTCAATACCTACTGGTTTCCAGTGCGTCAATAGTTGCGGGCTTCTCGCTATAGATATAAGCCTTAACATAGCACCACAAAAAAATAGTCTAGAGGCGTTATATCACACGATCTATAGGAGGTCAATTGACCGACCCCATACTTGAAATAAACTGTCCAGCTCTTCCATTTTGGGCAAAAAAAAATGTAATCATCGCACGGTAGCGCTCACCATTCACAGTAACGTTCCAACCTTCGTCGTCTTTCAAAAAGTACGGCCCAATGATGCCACCGGCACATAATTCACACCAAACAGTGACTTTTTCGGGATACATTGGTAGTTCTCGGGATGCTTTTGTTTACTCTTCACTAAACATACGGCAATTTTGCTTGTTCACGTATCCATTCAACCAGAAATGAGCTTCGTCGCTGAACAGTGAACAGAAGTTTGCGAAAAAAAAGTGGATCTTCATCCAACTTTGCCAGTGCCCATTCACTAAAAGTTAATCGTTGTGGTAGGTCGTGCAAGATTCCGAATAGCCGCCTCAGAAGGTCGAGCAAACTGACCGTAAAATGGCAGAAGTTGACGATACACTTTCTAACCGAGCATGAATTTCGATAATAAAATTAATTGTTAATTAATTGTTCATTTGTAATTCGTTTCATAGTTGAATTATAGACCAAACTGAACATGTTTGACAGTCACGCAAGGCACGAAACCCGCGTCAGCTGTCAAAAAACGTGTTTCCAGAAAGAAAGTTGGTAAAAAATCTCTCTTTAGTACATGTACAAACAATTACAATTTTTTTTCATTAGTGATGACTAGTGTCTAGCACCGCCACTCTTATTGACTGAATTACTTCATCATGTGCTCTAAAATTAAGATGAAGTGGGATGCTAATTATGCGAGTTGGGTGAAGACTTCAGAGTAAGTGTATTCCAGTGGTCAACTGCATGAGAATCCAATCCGAGTACTTGCTGATTACCACATAGGGGTAAAGAATATATACGTAGAGATCTATAGTTTTGAGTAGCCACAGCGAGGAGCTTGGTTGATTGAATTCCAGGTGTCACTTGTTTCTAAATTCTACTAACAAGTGATTGCTGGTTTTCTTTAAACCGGTTACTTCGTACTCCGCGTAATGTTGATTTCATCGGCGTTGAATTGTGTACCACTGATGATTCCTAATAAGGATGAATCCGCGGTATGTAGCTATTCAACTTTGATGAAATCATACATATACTCCATTCACTTTTATAAAGTCTCCCGGTTGGCCATGATTTAGGTCTATCACGTTTTTGTAACTAAAACACTGGCAGGTTGGCACTGCTGAAATATCGTCAAGGTCAAAACAATTCGCTGAGACGTTGCCAATTTCTACTCTCAACATAATCATAACATAATCTTCAATCTTAGACAAGATATTATCACAGACCATTATCTTCGAATAATAAGTAACTCTTCGCTTTGATATTGAAAATGCCGAAAGTAGTTTTGAAGAAGCAGAAGTGCTATACAGAACCGAAATCTGCAATAGCAAAACTTCATTCTGACATGTTGAACTCTCGAATGAAATCACTTAGTTTCCTATCATTATATTTTATTGAGGCATAAGAATGACTTGGGTTTTGTAGTACTACTACATTTTGAAACTAGTGTATTTCAAGTTGTGCAACAAGGTATTTAAATGTCTTCTTGAGAAAAGTGGGGAATTGCATAGGTACGTCTGTTTAGAAGTTTTCCTGCCGGGATATTCAGGTACTTTTATTCTTTCTTCAAATGAACTATCACAAAGTAACGGACTACTCTTTCCATTATTTTTCAATAAAATTCCAACACTTGATTCTCGATATCTATACAAGAAAATAGAATAATTGAATATTACAACCTGTTTATATACGTGAATTATTTCTAGTAGCAACAGAGGAAACATTTTCTTCTACAGTCGCCAGGACTGTGGAATTATTTAATTCAAATAATATCTTCTCAAATTTATTATTTTTCCGAAGTAAATTCACACTGTGAAAATACGTAATTACTACGACTTCTGTGTAGAGAGGACAACGTTGCATAGATATCTGACAGGAAAATGAATATAACCTAACATTTTCAAAATATACATGGTGAAATGTGTCAAATTTTCATGGCCAAACGGGAGACTTCATAAAAGTGAATGGAGTATACTATGTGGATTGCTCCGGGACTTTTGTCTCTGCTAGTCCTTTCAACTATACAATAACTAGTGGTTAGCTTTCCTAAAGCGTTATTCTCTTTATATCTATCATTCGTAAGGAACATGGTGGTGGAGATGGATCTGAAAGCATCGAAAACTTAAGAAATGTATTCTATCGTCAACAGCGTGACCTTATGTAGTAGAAATTAGTGTCCTACCGAAACTGGTATTTCAGCCGAAACCGAAACCGAACTTTCGGCCAGGGTCTCAGTTTCGGCCGGAACCGAAACCGAAACCGAACCTTTTTATTTCATACTGAAATCTACTGTATTTTTTACAATTTTATTCGCATATACATAAAAATAGTTAAGGAGTGTTAAATAAAATAAAAATAATTTTTTTTTGAGATCTTTATTTATTATTTTGGTATTACAAAGTTATCAAAATAATCAGTCGAAGTATACAGGGTGATTCCAAATCAGACGTGAACCTTAGAGGAGGTGTTAGTATGGATCATTTGCTGTGGTTTGAGCCATTTTTATTGAGGACCAAAAATCAACGGTTTCCGAGATATTTGAGTACTGGTTCTGATGAAAAAGAATTAGTATGATTTGAAAGGGGATATAAGAAATACATAGAGAAAAATAACGAATTCAATATTTTTCTGTTGCAACTAAGCTCGAAATTACATTAGAAAATGTATTCATAATTTATGTCCCACCATTCCATAGGCTAGCACGTGCCGTCTTTCTGATGTCTTCAGTTGTTATTTTCCGCCTGAAATTTACTCACGCTTTCTTTTGATGCACATTCACTATTTTAAATGCCGGACATTCAAAAGGTTGCTTGTGAAAAATCTGCTGAAACGAAACTAGTTAAGCAATCTAACGAAATCTTTTAGAGAATGAAGAAGGAATTTGGCAAGTTTTTAAAATAATTTTGGCATACAAAATTGTGAAATTCGAAAGTTGCAGACAAATTGATATTAGAAATTGATTTTTCATTTATTCATATACCACATTTCAAATCATACTAATTCTTTTTCAACCTCTTATACAGCATAGTTTTGCTTTTTTCATACATATCATATTCTTTTCTGATGAAAATAAACCAAAATTATCACCAAATTTGGTCAACGTAGAAAAAATTGACGAAATATGTACTATAAGTTCAGAAATCTTTTAAAAATCACCCGAACTCCAAAAACCGTTGATTTTCGGTTATTAATAAATATGGATTAAACAACAGCTAATGAGTCATACTCCAAGTTTCACGTCTTATTTGGAATCACCTTATTTAATCTAATTAATAATCATTAAAGTGAATTCTCAGTCTTAACAAAGATAGATCATAATAACAAAAGACAATTGTATGTACCTACTCATAACTCCTGACCAAACGACCAGGATAATTCCCGAACATTCAAGTTTCGGCCTGGCCGAAAGTTTCGGCCATTTTGGGCCGAAACCGAAACTAGATTTCTTGGCCGAAACTGGCCGAAACCGAAACCGAACTTTCGGTCGGTCACTAGACTAGAAATCTACTTTTTTGGTTGATTTCAGGCCATCTATGGTAGGTATATTTTTCGTAGTGGATTTTCGTAGATTTCTGCCTTGTTTGACTATAAGGCATTAGATGGCGCAATGCTACAATTTTAAGTTAATTTATCATTGTACAATCGTAAATTATCCAATTATTCGTCTATTCTACACTATATGGCAATACATATACAGTATACAGGATTTTAAAAAATGATTGTAACATGACAGGACAGTTTGATTTGAAATTTTCCAATTTTGCCGCTTCATATAATATATACTGCTCACATTCGCGATTTCATCTAGATAATTTATTTTCGGACAATTATCAAGGCTGTCCATTTCAAAGGCTTTTAAAATAATTAGTCAGGAGTCAGGATCCTTAGCAAAGAATGATTTGCCAACTGCGATCTTACAATCGTTTATGTAGACCCTGTATTATGTTAAATTAGGTGGATTATGTCAATACCCGAGGCCTGAAGCCATTGTTTTCAGTGACTCCCCTGGCTTCAGTGAATTTCCTTAATATAATTATATTATTTTAATAAACAATATTTTATTCGAAAATTTGTGATCTGACAACATGATTAAAGTAACCTACAAATTCCAAGCACACCAGTGCTACCTGTTCTTTAGTATATTCACTTACAAAAGTGGAAAGACCTCTGAGCAGGCTGCAAAGTTGATATGGTAGACTTTAGTAGATTTCTGTCATCGTCGAAGTAGGTTCGCATTTTAAAATATGGTCACGCTGATCGTCAATTTGAAAAAGAAAATCTAGTTGAAATAACTGTTACCACATTTTTGTATTTCCAGGAAAGTAATGAAATTCCATACACGGAGGACAAAGACAGATTAAAGGGTTATAACGAAGTACTGGACAACAAAGTTTCCAATAATGAGGTGGGCCCAATTATGGCCGGCAAACAATGTTCGCCAATAGCTCTTCAAACGATGGGCAACCGAATGCTAGATTGGTTTTCCGTGGTTATGGCCGATTCGACGAAGAGGAGAAGATCCAAGAGTAAATCGAAAGGTGACATATATTATTTTCTATAGTGTTATATCATTATGGTGAAAATGAATAGAAATAAATTCATTATTCCGTGATTGGATGACCCGAGAGGAGAATTCTAAAACCCGTCGATTTTGTATGTTCATGACGTGATCTGTATGGTGCTATAATGCTAATACCTATTAATAATAAAGATATTCATTACCTATACTAATGAAAGATACTTCAAAAATATCTATTTCCAGGGCGGAGATTTTGTTAGCCAAACTCCGTTCTAATAAAGTAAATATCAGGTCGATAAAAGTCCTGAAGCCACGCTTCTATCTTTTTTTCACCTTAGCAAAGGCAAATTAATCTCCATTTAGTTAACATGAAAATCAAAAAAAGCACTGACGTGAAGTCAGGGGCATTTGCGCGCATGTTCCATTGTCTATTCATGCCTCATACAAAGTCGATCGAGCTGAAATTCGGAACTCGATTGTAAAATGGTGGCTTGAAAGTAAGTGCGGTATTTCAGTGGATTCTGGAGGATAGTTTGTGAAATTTTGTATTTGTTCCAGTGACTAGATCTTCATGAAATTTTGCATAAATTGGTGCGTCGGCATTCTACAAGTAATTACCAAGTTTATGTTGGATAATATTTTTATATTTTGAGTTATTGAGGAAATAACAATATCAGATGAATATAACGCCAACACCGTTCGGCCGATTATGCTCATTAAAGAAACTAAAATTTCACATTCAGACGCACAATTCAGCCTGGAAATTATAAGCCCCAATATATTTCCGTTCAAAAGTTATCGTGGCAGTGGTCATCCATCCGGCTATTGAAGTCGCCCAAGGCTGCACGGCTTACAATATTTTTTCAATATCTCCAACAATATTTTTTTCGTTCGGTACCCATATAGAGAACATCGTCTGCAGCGCTAATAAGTCTTTGGGTTTTCTTTTGTGCAACTGCAGGGAATTCTCAAGTTTTAAGGCTATACAATCAGTGTATTTCTGTATAGTGCGCAGTAAACTCCGGTACCTATACGGTTCCATTCGGTTCGTTTCGTTTTCGGTTTCAATTCGGTCGCTGGCGACAAGTGTGAAACGGTGCTCCGGTTTAGATTCGATACCGAATAGAAACCGTACAGCACAGAATACTCCCTCGACACGAATAGGTTTCTATCAGGTTTGGATTCGTGTGTAGGGAATACAGATCAACCGGGGCGTTCACACAAATACGGTTTAGTTTCGGTTTTAACCATAAAATAATAAATATTTACATATTTTTTCTGTCTCGTTCTATGGTTTTAACCTTAAATCGAGCAGATATCTTTCAATATTTCTCGAATTGTTCAAATATAGAAATATAAACATAGATATTTTCGGGATATTGTTGCTATCTCAGTATTCATGAGAAAATGATGGTTTACCAAATGTGAATCGACTGATTTCTGCTGTAAATCTTAACCAGTGCTGCGGGACAAAACTTCCGAAAAATATAAAGATCAATTGAAGACGTAGGATGCATTCAAAGATGTATATGTTCAATTTTGAATGGCTTTGATGAATCAGACGTCGCGGAAAAATTGTAATTGTGAGCCCGTATCGGAAGATAACATAAAACCTAATATGAACCTTATATGTGTGGAAGGCCTTCATTCGTTTTCGGTTGAAGCCGAAAACGAACCGAACCGAATGGGACCGTATGCATGTGAAACAAGCCTTAGTTTCCCGAGTACTCAGCACCATTTCCACAGTCCTGTCGTATCAATGTGTAGAAGCTTGAACAATTTCCCTTCGGTAGATATTTATTTTTCTGTACATTGATAAATTTAGAAAGCAGTTGTATTGCCTGATCAGGAATTGAAGATATTTTTTATCGGCGATTTAATTTAATTCAATTTATTGTTATTCGATAATTTTTGTATTATTTACACCTGTAATATGGGTATGTGCCTGTTGGATGTAATATATTCAAATAAAATACAATAAAATATGTATCCGATCGTGTTTAGATTCATAACATAGCTATAGAATTAGGTTTTGAAGGCTCTCGCAAATTTCAGCAATATCAGATGGATAGATTCTGAAATACAGAATGTTCTGGGGAACAACCTGTTTGTCAAAATGTCTATAATCTAAAATTATTTATCTCACTAACTCGAAAACGAAATGAGATAGTGAGTTGCAATTATTAGAATAGATTGCGCATCCGAATGCGACATTTGAGTTTGTTAATAGGCATAAACGGCCAAACGGTTTTGGTGTTTTATCTATCCGAAATTTTGTTGATCCTCAATAACTCAAAATTTGTATATATCAGAAACTATTAGTCCGACATCGCTGAAGTTTTGCGAGAGCCTTGAAAACCTAAGTTTACCACGTTCCAAATTTGAACACGATCGCATCTATATTGTTGGAGATACGAGCAGCCTTGGTTGAATTCAGTAGCTGGATGGATGACCATGTAACTTTCAGGGAAGGTTGCGCATCCGAAAGGGACATTTAAGTTCGTTGTTAGTTATAATTAACCCGATTGATAACTCAAGAAATAAGATCCGATCGAACTAAAACTTGAATAAGTTAATAAGGTAAATAGTTGTGGAATAGCGACATAAGGAAATATCGAGGGAAATATGTCAAATTCTGTCAGGATCGGATCACTAGAAAGAATACTTTTTGGCATTTGGCATAATCGGCCAAATTGTTTTGGAATCTGAAATTTGTTTCTTGTTTTCTCTCTCGTAACACTATTATTGTGGATAAAAAATTAGCAATTTCTTCATAAATGTGTCTGTGCAACTTCTGATTGTTTTAATTCAACAAAATATCCTAGGAGGAATATAGCTGATCGAAATTTCAACAAAATAATTAATAAGTTCTTGTATTTTTCGTAATCTACGGAGCTTCCACCATTTTGCGCGCGTGTTCCGCAAGGAACAGCGTGCTATCATTTCGTCACAATGTCTGTATTTTTCGATTTTTTTGTCGAAAATGGTCCCAAACGATTCAGTTCGACTCACTGATGAATAATCCGGGGTCAGATTCCATTATGTCCGTCCGGTCCGGCCGATCCGGCCGGCCGGCCGTTAGCACGATAACTCTCGAACGGAAGGAGCTAGGGATTGAAATTTGCAGTGTAGCTTTGGAGCGTAAATATCTCGGGCAAGTTCGTTAACGGGCGAAATCCACCAAGCGGTTTCAGAGGTACGGCCATCTTTAGTTAAAACATTTTGTATGAATATTTCTGGAACCGATCTCTCCATCTATCTGAAATTCAGCATCAAATTGTAGAATTTTGACCATCATATTCATGCAAAGTTCTGTATTGATCGGATGGCTATAAAGTGGTAAAAAAAATGTCAAAAATTCAAAGTTTTGTTTCCACAATCACTCGAGAAATACTGATCTGTTTGAATTGAAACTGAGCAATTAGATGCAAAAGACCGAAGCAGACTCTTTTGCAAAATTTCATTCTGCCCCTTCCGGGCATTTTTCGTTATGCGCATGCGAAGATGCGAAGTGATTTATCTGCTGGAGTTTTCGTCTGAGAGGATTGGGGTTTTGGGGTGGATGATGCTATTTCTCCATAGAATCCCCTGTTGAGGTTCCGCGCATGCGTGTATTCAATGCGATATCTCCCTAACCACTAGTGTTGGAGAATCGGAGTTTTGTGTGATTTTGAGAGGACTTTCAGCCACGAGTGGATTGCGCATGCATAGAGGAGAAGTGACTGTTTTTGGGTTGTATGGGTTATGTTGGGCGTGGTTAGGACTATCGGTCATGGGTCTGGTGCTGAGACGATATCGCGAGGTTTCAAAAGAAAATTCATGGCAATTATGTGCATGGACAAGTCAGTTTGGGGGAAATAGCGGTGTTTCCGAGTTGGACTGTCCGTACCGTGGCCCTGATGGGGGCCAATTTGGAAGTTGGAGTTTTCGCCTGAGAAGATTGGGTTTTTGAGGTTTAGGATGCTACTCCTCGATAGAACCCTCTTGGGATGGTCCGCGCATGCGTGGATTGAAGCTGCGATATCTCCTGAACCAATGGTGTTCAAGAATCGCAGTTTTGTGTCAGGTGTATGATTTTGGGAGGACTTTCAGCCACGAGTAGGCTGTGCATGCGCAGAGGAGACGCGGCTTTCATTGGGTTGTATGGCTTATGTTGGGAGTGGTTTACGTCTAGCGGTCAATGATTTGGTTGTGAGGTGGTAAGAGAAATTTAATGGCAATTCTGTGCACGGACAAGTCAGTTCCGAAGAAATAGTGTTTTTTTCCGAGTTGAAATGTCTGTCTCTGGGACCAGTTCATAAATAACTACAGGGTTGGGATAATGTATGGAACCAAGTAAATAACTTTTAAACGAAAAGAACGATATTTATAAAAATTTGCAGGTAAGTGCAATGGAACAAAATGCATCTGATGTACATTTTTTTGTTAATAATATACTTCCAGTTTAACCGGAAATACCATCAACTTCTTTAATTTAACTGCGACACCCTATATATTTTTACAGATTTTGAATGAGCTTGTTATTTTGAATTCATACATTCTGAGTTTAGTCTAAATAAATTTGTAAAAATGAGAAATATACCACTTTAATCAATCTCCTTTGAGTTTTTGCATTAGAGCAAAAAACTATTTGGATAAACTAATTGATGTTGTTTGTATGCATAGTAATAAATAAACGAGTACTGTTTAGTACGTCTTTTGTTCTCTAAGTGTCAAATTCTAATTGAAGGAAATAAATTTTACAATATTTAGAATGGTTCATTTATGTGAAAAAGAGCTTATTGAATTTGTAATGATGATCGGTTATGCTGATCGTGTTAGAACTCATAAAGAAGTGTGTCATATTTTTAATAATTTGCATCCGGAGAGAAATCCTATATCACGCTCAACAGTAACTAAAACATTACAACGTTTCAATACAACTGGGATGGTAAAAAAATTGCTAAAACCTGGAAGACCGAGGACTGCAACGAACGAAACTGTTAAACAAAATATTGCAATCGATTCAGAAGAATCACCTCAAACTTCCACCACAAATTTGGCACTAAACCATGGTATCAGTCGACGTTCTGTAGGAAAGATATTAAAAAGTGAAAAGTATCATCCGTATAAGGTACAGTTGGTTCAAGAATTGTCAGACGATGATTTTGACCGACGGATGGAATTTTGCGAACGGCTAATGTACATCTGTAATGTCGACGAAAATTTTGCTTCTAACATAATTTTTTCCGATGATGCAACTTTTTGTTTAAATGGAACAGTTAAACGCCAGAACTCAAGGTATTGGTCAAATGAGAATCCTCATTGGATTCATGAAGCACATACCCAGCATCCACAGAAGTTGAATGTTTGGATGGGAATTGTCGAAAATAGGCTTACAGGCCCATTTTTTATCGACGGAAACCTGAATGGTGACAAGTATTTGGATTTACTAAATAACGAAATTATTCCTGCACTCCAACAGAATGGGCAATTACCACAAAATGTTTGGTTTCAACAAGATGGAGCACCTCCCCACTATGATAACGGGTTAGGGATTTTCTGGATGCGAATTTTCCAAATCGATGGATTGGACGTAGAGAATTCATAGTGGCCTGCTCGTTCTCCGTTAGATCTTTTCTTTGGGGTTATCTAAAATTACGTGTTTACTTTAGACGACCAACAAACTGAGACAAAGAATTATTGATGAATGTGAACTAATACGTGGAGAAGTCTTGGAAAGAGTTACTCAAGAATTTGTTAATAGTATGGCATATTGTCAGCAAGTAAACTGCGAGCATTTTGAACATTTGAAGTGATTTTGTTTCTCATTATTCTAAAATAATGAAATATACACCTATTGTACAACTAACAGTGAGTTATTCCTCGTTTTTACAAATTTTTTGACACTAAACTCAGTATGTATGAATTAAAAATAACAAGCTCTCTCAAAATCTGTTGAAATATATGTAAGTTTGAACGTTCCGCCAAACTGGATTGTCTAACTCGGTTGGTAAATATGCTTCCTTTAGGGACTTTATCTAAGAGAGAGAAAAGAAGCGTCAAGCGTTTGAAGACAGGTGTGATTATTGATGACTGTTAATGTACACAAATTAAATTAGGATTATCGACAATTGTATTGAATCAGGTTTGTTTATTGATTATAAAACTTTGTAAATTAGAATTAACTAATATGTTTTGTTTATTACAGTTATTTTACTGCACCAATCTGTGCCTGATTTATAACCTTAAAATTTCACTCCTTTCAACGTCTCTGATTCCGAGACTTACAATTCAATACAATTGTCGATAACCCTAATTTAATTTGTGTTCATTAATAGTCATCAATAATGACACCTGTCTTTAAACAGATTCTGCTGTAAATTGGTTCAATGTTCAAATTTTTCGAACAATTGGGAATTATGGAATAATTATTTTCTAGAAACTTTCTCTGTACAGTCCTGGACTGATATAGCATACGCATATAATTATAAATATTTAAATGGATCTTTATTAGACATTGCACTTAAGAAAAGAAATTTATTAATGGAAGTAGATGAAGACATCTCGCTAAACTCTCAAATAAACTTAATTGTTATCAGTTTACCAAATTTCATACAAAATAGAATAGAAAGGAAAACAATAGGAACAATAGAGGACCTAATGTCAAAATTAAAACAATTTGGTCACTTGAATGATAAGAAAAAAGAAAACAATAAAACAGTACCTTCACATAAACCATGTTCAAATTGTGAAAAGTTAGGATTTCCAAATAGATTTCACCCAGAAAATATGTGTAGATTAGAAGAACATAAATCAAGTTATAAAAAAAATAACAATATTAAAATAGTAAATAATATAGATTTGGAAAATGCTATAGCAAATTCAGAGGAGGCAAAAAACGAATAGTTCCCCCACTTATTAGATTACATGTATTGGTGGATGATAAATCTGCTGTGGGTCTGTACGACTCAGGGTCTAACATTTCGCTGATGAATTATGAATTTTTAAGCAAAATGTATATGTTAAAAAGTATAATAAGTGGGGATGAAAATATAAAAGGAGTAGCAGGAATAGCCAAAGCTGAAGGCACTGTTGCACTTAAAATAAAAATTTGTAATATAGAAAGTAATTTTTCATTTTTCCTAACAAAAAGTCAAAATGAAAATTTAAAAATTACACAAAAAAGGGAAATAGAAAAAGATAAACAAGTAAATCTAAATGTATTACAGAATGATAAAAAACTTCCCAACAATATACGAATAATTTTGCAAAAATTTGATAAAGTATTTGCAAAAACAAAATTTGATATTGGAATAATAAAGAGGTATGAAGCAACTATAAAATTAAAAGAGAATAAATACATTTCAAGAAAACCATACAGATGCTCATTTCAAGATAAGATTGAAATTGAAAAGCAAATAAAAGAATTATTAGAAGCAGATTTAATTGAAGAGTCATGCAGCCCTTATGCGGCTCCAGTGACAATGGTTTATAAAAAAGAAGATGGGAAAAAGTCTCGTTTGTGCATAGACTTTACAGATTTAAACAAAATACTAGTTCCTGAAAGTCAACCGTTCCCTAGAATTGATGATTTGAAAATACGTGCTAGGAACTGTAAATATTTTACAAAACTAGATGTAAACTCAGCGTTTTGGTCGATACCAATACGTGAAAAGGACAAGTACAAATTAGCTTTTGCTAGCAAGGACATTGGCAATGGAAATGCTTACCATTTGGTTTGAAAACCTCGCCAGCAATTTTCCAGAGAGTATTATCTAGTGTTTTAAGAAAGAATAATGTGAGTGAAAATGCTGTGAACTATATAGATGATATTTTAATTCATTCAGAGAGCTATGAGGATCATTTGAGACATGTAAAATTAACTTTAAAAGCACTTCAAGACCAAGGTTTTAAATTAAATTTATCAAAATGTGTATTTGCCAGCAACAAAGTGATTTACCTAGGTCATGAAATAAGTGATAACTATATAAAACCAATGAATGATAACCTCATTGCTATAAAACAATTTCCTGTTCCACAAACAAGAAAACATATCAGACAATTGTTAGGGAAGATGAAGTTTTATGTAGAATATATACCAAATCATACTATACTGCTAGAACCTTTGTATAATTTACTAAGAAAAAACATTGAGTTCAACTGGTCAGAAAAATGCCAGTAAAGTTTTCAAGAAGTAAGAGAATATTTATGCGCTGGTCCAGCTTTAGCTATATTTGATCCAAAATCCCCAATCTATATTTTAACTGATTCAAGTATAGAAGGAGTTGGAGCAGTATTGAAACAACCTCAAGAAAATGGGGTGTTGAAACCAGTATTCTTCTTCTCAAGAAAATTAAATAATTCCCAAAAAACAAAAAAAGCAATATATTTTGAATGTCTAGCTATCAAAGAAGCCATCTTATATTGGCAATATTATTTAATAGGAAAAAATTTGTTATATTCACAGATCACAAACCGTTAGAAAATTTTAAAATTAAGAGAAGTAAAGATACAGAACTAATTCACATACCAAATTATATATCACAATTTGAATTTGACATAGTTTATAATCCAGGAACAGAAAATCTAGAAGCGGACTGCTTATCTAGGAATCCTATACTAGAACCAAGAAGGGAATGTGAAGAAAGTTCAATAATTAGAACAATAAATTTTATACAATTAGAAGAAATAAAAAATAATCAAAGAAGTTTACAACTAGATGACAATATGTGCAATATTAAAGATGATATTATTTATAAAACTCTAAATAACAGAGAAAAAATTTGGATAACAGAAGACTTTGGAAAATCCCTGGTACAAAAAGTACACGAAAAACAAGGGCACATTGGAACCAAACAATTGATTCTAATGATATGTCATAAATTTTACTTTATAAACATGTATAAACATATCAAGTTGAGATGTCGTTCTTGTGAGGTTTGTAAAAAAAACAAAACTAGAATTGGTTGTTTCAAAGCACCTTTGTCTCAATTAGGTCCGGCAAAGGAACCATTTGAAATTATCTCCTGAGATACAATAGGAGGATTAAAAGGAAAAAGCACTAAAAGATATATGCATTTAATTGTTGATCATTCCACGAGATTCGCTTACACAAGTACATCAAAAACTCAAGTTGCTAAGGATTTTATAAATTTAATAAAAAAAGTAGAACAACATGGGAAAATTTAAACAATATTAACTGACTAATACTCTGGCATAAATTCTACACAATTTAAGAATTATGTTAATGATCAAGGAGTAAATTTAATATTTACAGCAAGTGACTGTGCATTTTCTAACGGTCTAAATGAAAGAACAAACCAAACGCTAATTAATAGAATGAGATGCAAGATATTTGAAAATAGAAATAAATCGTGGCCAGTAGTAGCAGAGGAATGTATACGAGATTATAATAACACTATCCACAGTTCTACAGGTTATACTCCAAATTATTTGTTAACTGGAAAAGAAAGTTCTATTCTACCGGAGCCATTAGAAATGAACAATAAAGAGAACTGGGAAATTAATAAGAAAATAGCATATGAAAATTCGAAGAATATACATGTACAAAACAAAAAATTTTATGATGAAAATACAAGGAAAATAGAATATAAAGTAGGAGATTTAGTATATGTTCAGAACAAAAACAAACTGAACAGGGATAAACTGGATACTATCAGAATAGGACCATTCAGAATAAAGAAAAAAATATCAGATTTAATATATGGTATTGCTAGTAAATCTAAAAAGAACGATAGTTTATTTCACGCAAGCAAGTTAGTGCCATACACGGGGTGAGTAACTCCCCTACCAAAAAGGGGGGATGTAAGTTTGAACGTTCCGCCAAACTGGATTGTCTAACTCGGTTGGTAAATATGCTTCCTTTAGGGACTTTATCTAAGAGAGAGAAAAGAAGCGTCAAGCGTTTAAAGACAGGTGTGATTATTGATGACTGTTAATGAACACAAATTAAATTAGGGTTATCGACAATTGTATTG
This sequence comes from Halyzia sedecimguttata, assembly GCA_937662695.2. Taxonomy (NCBI): domain Eukaryota; kingdom Metazoa; phylum Arthropoda; class Insecta; order Coleoptera; family Coccinellidae; genus Halyzia; species Halyzia sedecimguttata. The sequence continues at coordinate 63,929,220 of OW569417.2, read as the reverse complement.
AATCAGGTTTGTTTATTGATTATAAAACTTTGTAAATTAGAATGAGCTAATATGTTTTGTTTATTACAGTTATTTTACTGCATCAATCTGTGCCTGATTTATAACCTTAAAATTTCATTCCTTTCAACGTCTCTGATTCCGAGACTTACATATATAGGGTGTCCCATTTAAATTAAAGAAGTTGACGGCATTTTCGGTTAAACCGGAAGTATATTATTAACAAAAAAATGTACATCAGATGCATTTTGTTCCATGGCACTTACCTACCTGCAAATTTTGATAAATATCGTTCTTTTGTTTAAAAGATATTTACTTGGTTCCATACTTTATCCCAACCCTGTATATTTGTGAGATCTATATTAAATTACGTTCAGATTTGGATAATAGGCGTAAGCAATTGCGTTCCTAACGAGGGCCCCTTAACCGCCATTTTTTTGGGCGCATGTTCTAGGGGAACATCGTCCTATCATTTCGTCCAAATGTCTGTAATTTTCGAATTTCGAGCTGAAAATTGGCTAATAGACTAATTCGGACTCCCTGATCACGAATCCGGTGTCAGATTTTTGGGTGCCGTCCGTCCGGCCGGCTGGCCGGCAGGCCGGCCGGTTTTCCGGCCGTAGGCACGATAACAGGAGCACCGAAGGTCCTATCGACTTCAAACTTTCAGGGTAGGTTTCTGATCAAAATGCGACGGTTAAGTTCGTTAACGGGCAAAATCGGCCGGACGGTTTAGGAGTTATAGACATTTAAAATTTTGAGGTTATTTCCCTGATATTTCAGGAACTAAAGAAGATGTTGAATCGAAACTTGGTAGTCAGTTCGAGGATATAAACGCGCAACTTTTGGCAAAATTCTGTTATGATCGAAATGTTGGTAGTTTTTAAAAAAATTTTTCTTTTAATTTTTTCGAAAAAAAATTTTTTTTTTCGTGAACTATTCATCAGATTGCAACAAAAACTTGTACTAACGTCAATTGTAGTATTTTGCAACATTGTGCAAAATTTTGGCTCTATACGATTTCAATTTCTGGAGATATAAGACAAAATGTGTCAAATTTCCTGGGTCTCTCTCAGTATTTTCATCGATTATTATATAATAATCAATAATATTAAGGTATTCAACATGATACTGCTTTTTTTCTTTACTGGTCAGTACGGGCCACAAGGAAGATGAACATGCGCACAAAAGCCCCCGTCGTCGGTGCTTTTCAATCTATTTATTTTGATCTACAGTAAAACTAAAAGCCAGACTGTATTGATAGCCAGATCTGCTAATGGAACTTGAAAAATATAAAAAAACACCGACGTGAAGTCAGTACTCTTTGGCGCGCTTGTTCACGTTGGCTAATTTGAATTTAATGATGAGTGTTTCAAGCTCAGTGGATATAGCGAGCCGGAGATGTACCCAGAGGGTAGTGGACACCATTCACTGTTGGGTCAAAAATTAACAGTGCTGTGTGTATTCTGGCGTAAGGATAGAGTAACAAAGTTAACAAAGAATACAACGGACTCTCCTTAATCGCACAAGGTCCTAGGAGCTTCCGAAGGATTTCCTTGGCAAGACTTAGGAGGTCAGTATAATCATAATCATTTTTATAGCACGCGCGCATATGCGCACAATGAAAGAAAAAGGCTAAAAAGGAATTGACGTGTTTTCAATCTGCTTTTGGCGTGCTATACACATGATTATGATTATACTGACCTTCTAAGTCTTCCCCAAGGAGATTGTGCGAAGGAGAGTCAGTTGTGTTCTTTGTTAACTTTGTTACTCTACCCTTATGCATGCTTAGACACAGCACTGTTAATTTTTGACCCGACATTGAATGGTGTTTACTACCCTTTGGGTAGATCTCCGGCTCCGGTAGATCTTCGAAAAGAAGTATCTATACTATGTATCTAGTTAGCGTTGCCATAATATCAATGCAACTTAATTGTTTCAGTGCACTTTCCCCCAACATGCAAAGGTGAGGTGCGGTGGATGTTTCAACACTTGGACCTCAGTGGCGATTCGAATCTATCCCTGCAAGAACTTTACGATCTAGAGCATGATCAGAGCGAAGTTTGTTTGAGGCCTTTCCTGCAACAGTGCGATTTAGACAACGACGAAGTCGTTAGTCCTTTCGAGTGGTGTAGGTGCTTCCAGAGGACTGAGAGGCCATGCGCAGCAGTGAAACGTAAACTAACACCAGATTTGATAGGTAAGTTATGGGCACTTGCACCGTCGATTTTAAGCGTGGCTCAGGTTCGTCTTAATTTTTAAGAAGGTCCTATGAGGCAAATCATCTTCCACCGCGGCTGCGCGCAGTTTAAGTACAGCGTAAGTTGTCCTTATTTTAAACCGTCAAGTTTGATGGCTTAAAGAAGACTTAACGCTGTCTTATGTATAAGATCTGTATTTCTGTTACTCTGACGCATCCAAAACAAAGGGTGCGTTTTTATTTTAATCGAAATTTCTAGTTGATTAATCGTAAAAGGATCGATGTGTTTTTATTTTCGTAAAGTGAATGAATACTTGAAAATAAAAACACACTGATTCATTTATGATTAATCGATTAGAAATTTTGATTAAAATTAAAACGCACCCAAAACCTCAAAAACTAACGTTCATCCGTCATCGTGTTGAGTGTTTGGTTATATTATTTTTATTATGAGTGAATCCTGAATATACATAATATGGATCTTATAAATATCCCGGATGAAGCCGAAGATAATTTTGAGGAAGATGTCGACATCTTAGATATAATTGATTTCGGCTTCCCAAGACGTTTGGTATATGATAGAGTTGATCACTATCATGATTTATCATTTTTTCGACGATTTCAGTTGACAAAACCGACTGCTCTGCGACTACTAACTTCAATTGAGGATGAATTAGAATTAACTTTTTTTTTTTTGGACAGGAGAAATCCTTTATGGACGAACCACTTTGAGTGGAACAGTGTGGGAGTCCGTCCTTCTCCTGAAAGCGTTTACCCACTAAAACTCCTGAAATCGGGTTCCGGGCATTCTGCCTATAAACCAGTTACCTCTCTTCCTTGGAAGTTTCTCACACGATCTAGGTCGTGTTTGTGTTTAATGGTCTCCCTTCACCATGTTTGATGAAGAGGCATCTTTTCTCCTTTCGGTTTATTTTGAAATTAAGTTTCCTAACTTAATTTCGTTCTTCAAGTAGTTGATCTCTTGGCCTTTCGTAGTAGGGCTTTATATTTCTGGCATCTTCTATTGGGTCATAGTTTACGAGTCTTCTCAGTTCCTCATTGGTATGTAGGTTGGCTTTTTCAAATATCTTCTCGGCTTTTTTCTTCATGAAAGTTGTGATCGACTCCCATTCTATGTCTCTGTGGATTTGTCTATTTCTCACAAACCATGGTACGTCCATTGCTCTTCTTATTAACATGTCTTCTGCCGACTGTATCTTCTTGATGTGGCTTTTAGCTGCAAAGCCCCACGCTGTCGAACCATAGGTGAGTTGCGGTCTCGCTATAGTTTTAATCATCGTCAGTTTTATGTTTTTATTCATACGGCTCTTCCTTCCTATTAGTGGATATAGTCGGCTCATTGCCGCCTTTGTTTTGTCAACTGCTGATTTTATGTGGCTTTTCCATGTAAGTCTTTTATCTAGTATCACCCCTAGATATTTGGCCTCTTTTTGCCTTTTTACTTCTGCACCGTCTATTATGAGGTTTCTTTCAACTTTTAGTTGTCTCTTTTGTAGTAGGATGGCTTGACTCTTTCGTCCATTTATCTGGATTTTCCATTTTATACACCACTCGTTTAATTCTTCGGTTGCTTCCTGTAGTCTTCGTTGTATGACATCTGCTCGCCGATGTCTGAAGGCAATTCCTGTGTCATCTGCGTAGAGGGTTACCATCGTGCGTGCATCTTTTGGCATGTCGTGGATATAGATGTTGTACAGAAGTGGGCCCAGAACGGATCCTTGGGGCACTCCTGCAAGTATCTAATGGAGGAAGACTCATCCTCTATTTTGACGTAGAAATTCCTGTCTCTCAGATAGTTTCTGATAATCTTGCACATTTTGCTCGAGTATCCTGCAGTCATCATTTTATATGCTAGTCCTTCGTGCCATACTCTATCGAATGCCCTCTCCACATCCAATAGGACAAGTGCGGTTGCTTGCTTGTTTTGAAAGCCCTCAGTGATGTATTCAGTGAGCCTCAATAATTGAAGTTCTGTTGAATGATCTCTTCTGAATCCAAATTGTTCAGGTGGTATAAGGTTCAGTTCTTCTGTTTCCTCGTTTAGTCTTCTGGCAATAGCTCTTTCCACTACTTTCCCTAAGGACGAGAGGAGGCTGGTTGGTCTGTAATGCTGTGGCCATTTCCTTTCCTTTCCTGGTTTGTTGAAAACGATAACTTCGGCTGTTTTCCATCTCTTCGGGTAGTTTACTGTTCGCATCACTCCATTCGTTATGTTTGTGAGTGCGACTATTCCTTTTCTGGGCAACTTCTTTAGCATGAAGTTTGTTATCCTATATTTGCCCGGTGCTTTCCTTCTTTTCAGATTTCCTATGATCTCTTTTATTTCGATTGGTGTGGCTGGTTTTGGAATTGTGTTGCACTCAGGCGGTTCCATCATGTACTCTTCATTTTCTTCTACTTCTTCTTCGAGATCTTCATTATCATCTTCTGGTCTATAGTTTATGCTGGCTTCCCTTTCTATTGTATCCGCCAGTGCCTCGGCTTTCTCATATTTTGAATATGCTAGGCCATGTACTCCGTGTAGTGGGGGTATTTTGGTTTTCTCTCGTCGTAGGCTTTTTTGCATTTTCCATGCAGAGTGGTCCTTCGTATTTAGTTCACTTATTCTCTTGTTCCATATATCTGTTCTGAATTCTCCTAGGGCATTCTTGAGAATTTGACTGTGCTTGTTGAGCTCCTTCTTGTCTTCTTCACATTTGGAAATTCTGTATCTTTTCCTTAGTCTTCAGTTTGTTTGTATCAATTCCCTTATATCCCTTGGTATTTCGCCGTGTGGATGTTTAGGTGCTGGCTTCTGTGTTCTTCTAGTACTTTCTTCGTATGTTCCTAGGATTTTACTTTCTAGTGTTTCGGCGGCATTTTCTAAGTCTTCAGGTGTGTTGATCTGAGGAATTTCGGTTATTTTGCACTGGAGAATTTCGGTATATTTTTCCCAGTCGGTGTGTTCTCTGGTTTGTATCTCTTGATTTCTAGGGCCATGTCCCATTATGAGCTCTATCGGATTGTGGTCAGACGTTCCTTCTTCTATTGCGTCTAGCGTAACTTCTTGTGTTATATCTTTCAGTACAGCTATATCTAGCACATCAGGTAGGCCATTACCTTTTGGTATATATGTGGGATTTTCGGATCCTAGTACCACTGCATTGTGGTTTTCAGCATATATTTTCAGTCTGCTTCCATTTTCGTTTTCTGTTCTGCTGTTCCACTCCTGTGATTTGCAGTTTAGATCTCCTATCAGAATTTTTGGGTATTGTCCATCTAGTAATTGGTTTAATTCTTCTTCTATCAGCTCGTTTTGCGGTGGTATATATACCGAAATTATTTTGATTCGTCCTCGAGTAGTGTTTACAATTACCGAAATAGCCTCTAGCTGTTCGGTAATTAGTATTCCATCGAAGTAGTGGTTTACGTTCCTTTTTATTAATAGGGCCACGCCACCTCCATTGTTGCTCGTTCTGTCATATCTGTACATCTCATAATTGTGAAATGAGATTCTTGTGTTAGGTTCCATCCTTGTCTCTTGCAAGGCAATGACATCTGGGGACCTTTCCGCTATCAAATCTTCCAGCTCTATATCTCGTTCTCTTATGCTGTTTAAATTCCAGGAGACTATCGTGATGCTTTTTCTTTGTATGGTTGTGTTAGCCATTCAAAGTTTTCCCATCATTTTCTGCATTCTCTTCTCAAAATCACTCTCGAATTTCTTCATCATTCTAGTAAATATATTTTCAGTGAATATATCCAAATCATCTACGGGTTGTGTTTGCCTTTTTGGGCCCTCTTTGTGTTTCGGTGTTTCCTTTGGCTTCTGTTCCTGCCTCTTTTCAGCAGGTATTTCATTGTACATTTCTCTCCTCGGTGCTGGGGTTTGTCTCGGGGTAATTTTACGTTTACCCTGTTTTGAAACGAATTTCCATTCGCTACATCCTTTGTAGCTCGCTGGATGTCCTTTCTCTCCACACAGAACGCATGTCGCATTCCTCTCTTCATTTTCCCTTGTCAGCTTGCAGTCCTTTGAGTCATGGGCACCAGAGCATTCAACAGATCTCCATGAGAAAGTGCATTTGCTCTGTGCGTGCCCATAACGTTGGCACCGATGGCATTGTCCTGGTCCTTCTGTTCTCTTCTTAGGTTCAACAACACAGTTTAGGTTGTATAGTCTTCTTATGTTGAATATCCCTGCTTTCTGAGTTTTAACCAAGAATAGTGGCAGAGGCTGTTTTGATCGGTAAGACGTCATACGGATGACTTCCGCATCGTCTATACCTTCTTTGATTAAATCTTCTCTGATTATCTCTACGTCAGCGTCGAGGGGGAGGTATTTTATAACGGCGTAAATCCGTTATTCCTCTTCCCGCTGCAACGTATAAAATTCCCTTTTTTCCATCTCCAGGAATTTTGTCATCTTGCGGTGGTCATCCGCGGTTTCCGGAACAACTCTGATACCGTCCCTTACTGTTGTAGCTCGGACATACTTTATGCCCTTGCTTGTCATCTTTCTGGACACTTCCGTCCAGTCGGCTGTACCTCTCAAGGTTACTGGAGGTATTTTCTCTATTTTCAGTTCACCCACTTCTTCCGGTTTGTCACCGACGTGAGTGATGACCTTTTGCACTGGATTTTTCAATACCGCTGCGGCGAAATTCATGACTTTCGCGTTTGCCGGGTGATTTTCTATGACCTTCTCTGCCAGAATCGGTGCCGATTTCTTCGGGGCTCCGGAGCTTGTTCCTTCGGTCGAGGAACTACTCTCGTTCCGCGCACGTTTTGGCACGGGTTTTCTGTCGGATACACTCACTTTCGCGGGTTCGACGTTCGCGGCACTTTGCACTGATTTACTAGTACTTTGTTTAGAAACTACTTTTATGGCAGCACTTTCACTACTTTTACTACCGCACTTCACCTTTTGCGCACTAGCACTATCACTTTTTAGAATACTATCACTTCTGCTTTTTCCAGCCATCACTTTTCCTACTGTGGGAACTGGTGTCATCACTTTTTCTGGTGTCGGCACTTGTTTTTGTTCCGCGGCAATATGGCAGGCTTGACTATTACTACTTCTAGTATTTTCTACAAGAGAAGTGTTTCCACTTACCTTGTTGGCATCATCTCGTTGACGAGTCTAGTCCCTCAAACCTGCGATCTCGTCGGAGAGTCGATTGATAGTATCCATCAGCTTGTCTATTTGCTTCTGCGTGTGGCAGCTCTGCTGCTGAAGTTGTTTTATCATCAGATCCTGGGCACTCGTCCCAGCCTCCATCTCGCAGTCCATGTCGGAATCACTCGAAGGCATCCCTTACTTCTTCCTAAGCAGAAAAGAAATTAGTTCTCTATATAAAATATTGAAAATTCTGTGGAACCAACGATCAAATGATCTGGACTCAACACAGAAGCAATATTCCAAAGAAGCGTTTTATTCTTTTGTTGAAATGCGGTAAAAACCACAATTTGTTTGTATTCTTGAATGCGAACGGGTCAGCAATCTCATTCTTGAATTACAGCAAAACTTCTTCTACAGCGCCAGGGGGGGGGGGGGTACGGCTGGTCTTGTGCACTGGTCTGGACGTCTTGTCGGCTCGAGCGCTGGATCGGTTGTAGAATTAACAACCTATTCACACCGAATGATAAAACATAAAACGAAATTTAAGACCATGCGCATTGTTTATATAGGTTTTTATGCGAAATGTCTAAACAATATTCCGAATCCGAATTCTCTAGGGAATTCTTCCGTGAAACCATACAAATATCAAGCTCTTCCGATGTTGCCAGATTCACCTTTGCTCAAACCATACTTAACAAAGCCGTCTGTTGCAGCCACACGGTGTAGGGGTTTGTCCGCTAAGACGAGGTTATGCCGGACTAAAAATTTAAGCTCTTCTTAAGATGGGAAACGGTGCAAGTAGTACGGTTCTTCTTTCCCATTGAAGGCCGCTGCATACGACAATTATTTACCGTTTAATGGAACGTGTATACTAAAGGCCCTAAACACGACAAAGATTAACATTAGCGACATGTATGTATGAGAAATCGCTACGTTAAATTGGTGCTTATTTGGACGGTGCAGTCGGTCAACAGACGTTGCAAAATGTATTCGATAAGTCGTTGTCAACGGTGACTTCACCATTATATCTAAGCATGTTCACATTTGTTTGCATATCACTACGCTTAATAATAATAATAATAATAATAATAATAAACTTTATTCAGCCGAATCAGCTATTACAAACAAATAAATCCATAATACAATTTTTTTTAACAATAAAGTGTCAACCTAAAAATACACTCTTCTCAATCTTGACAAAAATTGCCCTATAGTAGGAGAAGTTTTTATATTTTCTGGCTTGACCAAGTTACTTGACTTGGAATACTTGTCAAGTAGGTACATCCGATATCCGACATTCGCTATAGGAAGGGCATGTCAGTGCGAGTCACCGTACACACTACTCCCTACTTGTCAAGTACTTGGCAAGTCCAGAGTAGTAAATAGTCACCATAATCTAGCAATCGTTCGTTTCGATCGAGATCTAGCTGTGAGCAGTTGCGACGTCGCAGATTGCTCAAGCAATATCCATTTGCAATTCACCTCGACTACCATATTACAACTGAATGAACTAACTAGAATATAGGGGGGTATTAGATCATGCCCATATTTACATCTTATATACTAGATTAAATAGATATTTACACTATCTACACCATAACGCACAGGTTTAATTGCTCTCTAGGTCTTAAAACAGAAGCTGTATTTGCATGAGATTGAGAAGCGCTATTATTTGGCATCATATAACTTTTAGGTGCGTTTTCCTTTCTATCATTAATATTAGTTACATTTTTTCACTCTTTTCTTCTATGGAATTATTTTGTGTATTGGATATAATATCAGAAGTGAAAGCTTCCAGTTTCATAAAGTCCATAAAGTAGAAACGTATTCCTACCTTTTCAAGTGGGTGGGTGGACCAAGGAAGGCCACTCTAACGAATAAACAGTTTTTATTAGTTCATTTACTAGATAAATAAAAGAAAAGAATCATTTATAAACACTTTGTTTTATTATATCATATCATATAAATTACTTTTTCTTATTCTAGATGTAATCACTATTTCTGGAACTAAACATTTATAAAGCTCTTCTAAACGGCCTTGTAAGGAACAAGGCTCCAAACAAGGCCAATATTATAAATCAGTCGTTCAACTTACAACTAGAATTGTAATAATCAAAATATCCGCTTTTACTAAAACCACAGAAGAAGCTCTTTCATTTAAATAAAAAATTAAATGCCTAACACGTTATAATCTTCTTTAAAAAACTCATTTCTTGAACACCATCTTATAACTAAGGATATATTAATGGAAATTATATAAAAATTATAGTAACGAGTATTCGATAACAAATAAGTTTTAAATGCGTTTTATAATGTAATTATAAATAGTTTTTTTACCTTCTTACGGGTCTGTTCTTTGTAAGGCCAAAGTGTTCCTAAAAAGTCTAAGTTAAAAAGTTGAATAATCCTTATGAATAATAACATTATAATCATTGAACATTACTTTAAGAACCAAACGGCTCGTCAGAGTTCACATTTTCATTAGTAAATGTTCCTAGCAAGGCCCATGTACCCTAGCAAGGCCAACCGTCAAATTTTTTATTGACCTTATAAAGAACCACCGGCTTTCATAGGAACACTGCCAATATTTCAACTACAATCGAAGCAAAATCATTATATTTTTTCTTTAGTAGGTACCACAAAAAATCCTTACATAACAATTTACAGTACAAAGAATAAAATAATAATAGGTTATTCACATAAAAACCTACCTTTAGGTGAGCGCGTGAATTATAATTTGAACGTCGCCGACCGAAGTCTACGAAGTGGGACTGACAAAATAGCAACGCGAGCGACTCGCTGCCACGTCTGTATCCTTGAGTTTGTGGGAGCTTATTGTGAGCGGAAAGAATTTGTCATCAGCTGACTATAAATATGACTTTTTTATAGTTGGCCTTCAAAGAAGCATGACCTTCCATAGTCCGCCCACCTTACAATGCCTTTAATCCATGAAATGTTTGGTCGATTTCTATAATCTTGTATTAATACTACTTTACCTAACGAATAAATTACATTTCTTCTTCCCTTATAATAGTTTTTTGTGTTTAATTCGATTCCTAGCTACCTTATCAACTACAAATCATATTTTGCTTTAGGATTGATTATATCATTTTTTTTTCTCAATGTGCGACCAAATATTGAGTTAGCTGGACTCACTCCTGTGGTACAGTGAGGTGTATTTCGGTAATCTAACAAAAATCTGAATAGAATCTGGTTGAGTTGACTTGGAGTCGGTAGTAAGAGCCTTTGTGAAGGCATATTTAATCACTTTAACACAATTTTCCGCTGCTCTATCAGAAGCTGGATTGTAAGGTGGAGAGTGAGACACAGTTTTTCTCGATAAATTCTGAAAACTCTTGGAAAGTAAAACAAGTGTCATTATCAGAAACTAAATATTTTCCTTAATTTTCTATTGTCGTTGACGAACTGGTTGAACATGTTCCGCAAACTTTTAACCATTTAGTGTGAGCATCCATAACAACCAAATAAATTTTCTTTCTGAAAGGCCCCAAATAATCCACATGTCCCCAAGGTTCCTGTGGAAAATGCCAGTTATGCAATACAATTTTATCTGGACTAGCAAAATGTTTACTCTATGATTCACATTTCTTAGTGAGTGACTCTATTTCTCTAGCAATTCCTGGCCGCCAGAAATATTTGCTTGCAATTGTTTTCATTTTCACAATTCCCAAATTCGTGGAATGCAATTCATCAAGAAGAAACTTCCCCAATAACTCCAGATAATAATTCCAGAGTATACAATTATCTTGAATCACGAAATCGAACCTTTTGGACAAATAACCTCCCAATTTTTTACGCTCTTGTTCCTCGGAACAGAGATCTTATCTATTTGCCCAAATGTCTATAATTTTAGAAATTTTCGGCTGAAAATGGTCTTAAATGATTTGGTTCGACTCACTGATTAAGAATCCATGGTCAAAATCGATTCTGTCCTGCATTCCAGCCGTTAACACGATAACTATCGAACAGAATGAGCTAGACAGTTGAAATTTTGAGAATAGGTTCAGTAGATGAATATCTCGATTAAGTTCGCTATCGAGCAAAATCGGCCAGGTGGTTCGGAGTAACAAAAAAAAAATTTTACCTTACAAATTTCAAATTCAATTTTTTTTAAGATGCAGTTTCATCATAAAAAATTGGCTCAAACCCTGTGGACAGGAGCTTTTTGGCGCCCTTGTTCAAACAGACAAATTATTACTCCGAAAGTATTGGTTTCTCAGAGTCGGAAATTATAACAATGGATTCTTATGATAGAACTGCATCATGAAAGAAATTGAATTTAAAAAGTCGTTCAAAAAAATTTTCATTTAAACAAGAGCGCCAAAAAAAAGAGCAATCTAGAATGCTTCAAAAACTGTCATCAAATTTATTTATCAAGATTAAATGAGCAAACTGCAATGATTCAACCTCGTGGAATGGGTTGTTGCAACTTACACTCGGTGCATAGTTTTCACAACTCGAAATACCTGAGGAAAGTATCATCGAAATGTCTAGAGCAAGGCTGGAGACAATCATAGCAGATTGTCCATTTATTCCTCATATTTGAGTAGGTAGAGGCTTACGAACAAATTATTTTAATAGTTCAAAATATATTAACTAGCAATATTATGAAAATACTGTATATAGGAACATGTCTTACTACTTAAGGATGTAAAATGTAATCTTAACCTCAATGGTGAACGAGCAGTACTTTGTTTTGATGATTCCATTATGTTCTTTTTAACACGCTTTTATTAGCTTGGGTTGTATCTGACTATGTATGTATGTAACGGAATCTTTGAACTTAATTTTCACCAGTTTCCAGAAGTCTGATTAATTTGAAACTTTGTATACGTATCAAGAACCGATGACAATGCAATAATTTGATAACAGTTTCCCATTATCCTTATTGGGACCGCCAGGATTAATAAAATTTTGAATGAAATGATGAGATTGCGAAATAATTTGTGAGACATTTCAATACCACATGTCAACAAATAACTAATTGATAAATCGAACTAAAAAATGAAAAATAAATAATAGTTTAAAAAAACTAAAAAAACACGCTTTTATAGCTAACCGAACTAAAAATTAGAGAATAATTTTTAATTTCAGAGAGTTTATAATACAGTAGTAGAAGATCGAACAATCAATCAGAATTTATCACCTCAAAATAAAATTATAATAAAGTTTAAGTTATTAACAAAAGAATTCAATTCAGAGTAAAAAGCGTGGGGTGCATTTTACTACTTTTCATAACTCTCTTCTCATAGATAGTTGCCAATAGAATGGTTGCTACATTTACTTTATCAAGCACCCCACGCTGTTTACTCTGAATTGAATTCTTTTGTTAATAACTTTAACTTTATTATAATTTTATTTTGAGGTGATAAATTCTGATTGATTGTTAGATCTTCTACTACTGTATTATAAACTCTCTGAAATTAAAAATTATTTTCTAATTTTTAGTTCGGTTAGCTATAAAAGCGTGTTTTTTTAGTTTTTTTAAACTATTATTTTTCCTATTGCCTTCATAAACTACATCATTAAAATGACCCAATTCTAAATTTTCTGAAACATCATCCCGAATTTATACGTAAACTAGCTGGCCCGGCAGACTTCGTACTGCCCTCCAACTCCAACTCCAACTCCAACTCCAACTCCAACTCCAATTTTGTGTGTCATGTAATGTAATAACTGAAGGTTGTCGCGTATATACCCTTACTTATACTTATATTTTCTTTCGGATTAGTTTAGATAAAATGTTTTTTTTGTTAATTATGTATCAAGAACAAATCATAGATTATGACCAAGAAGATTTGGACAGTTTGCATGAAATTTACCCTTATAAGAGTTACGTACAATTTATTGTTGCCATATAGCAACCCTAGATACATTTTCATTCCAAATAAGATTTCTTTTTTGTATGATAGGGAGCCAGTTTATTATTATTTTTCTATATTGTAGGGCGAGGTTCGACCTTGGCCGAAGTTTTGGGTATATATCAGGGCGGAGATTTTCGTGGAGATATTTATATAGATACTAGCTGGCCCGGCAGACTTCGTACTGCCCTCCAACTCCAACTCCAACTCCAACTCCAACTCCAACTCCAACTCCAACTCCAACTCCAACTCCAACTCCAACTCCAACTCCAACTCCAACTCCAACTCCAACTCCAACTCCAACTCCAACTCCAACTCCAACTCCAACTCCAACTCCAACTCCAACTCCAACTCCAACTCCAACTCCAACTCCAACTCCAACTCCAACTCCAACTCCAACTCCAACTCAAACTCCAACTCCAACTCGAACTCCAACTCCAACTCCAACTCCAACTCCAACTCCAACTCCAACTCCAACTCCAACTCGAACTCGAACTCCAACTCCAACGTGAACTCCAACTCCAACGTCAATGCAAACCTCAACGCCAGCGACAACTCCAACCCTAACGCCAACTCCAATTCAAATTGATCGTAGCACTATCTGTCGGGACAAACTAAAATTAAAATAGAATAATATTGAATGCGATGATAGCGCCATCCGTCGAATCTGATGTAAAACATTCCAAAATCAAAAACTCCTTACAAATAAAAATTAATTAAAAAAACATCTGAATTCACAAAATTATTTATACACACTTCAAAACTCTTTAAAAAATAATTACATTTAATATTTTAATCAGCACATGAATTGAATAACAAAATTTTTTTCAAATTAATCGTAGCACCATCTGTCGGGACAAACTAAAATTGAAATAGAATAATATTGAATGCGATGATAGCGCCGTCCGCCGGATCTAATGTAAAACATTCCAAAATCAACAACTCCTTATAAATAAGAAATTAATTGAATAAACATTTTCCAGTAGACCACATTGTAAATCTAAACCATTCTCGAATCTCCACGAACACACACAAAAAATTTCATCAAAATCGGTCCAGTCGTAGGAGGAGTTCAGTCACATACACACGCACACAAGAAATATATATATTAAGATTATTCAATATGCAACCAGTCAATATTATTTTCGGTTTCAAAACACTCTTGTATATATCCACAAATGCAAGAATCGGATACTGGTTTTCAGACTATGAATTGACATGACTCTAATAGCTAGATACGATGACATTTATGAATAGTGAACACAGACAGTGAATACATAGAACTACGATGTATTATTGAAATTTTGAAGAATCATATCTCCGAAAGTATTAGCTTGTTAGAGTTGAAAATGATATCATTGGATTCTTATGATAACATTGCATCTAAAAAAAGATTGAATTCAAAAGTTGTAATTTAAAAAATCATCAGGCCGATTTTGCTCGATAACGAACTTAACCGAGATATTTATCCCTCGAACCTACTCTGAAAATTTCAATTGTCTAGCTCATTCCGTTCGAGAGTTATCATGTTAACGGCCGGACGGACGGCCGGACACTCGGACAAAATCGATTTTGACCATGGATTCTTGATCAGTGAGTCGAACCAAATCGTTTAAGACCATTTTCAGCCGAAAATTACAGACATTAGGGCACATTGATAAGCACTCTCTTCCGATGAACAAGAGTGCCAAAAATAAGAACTCATAATCCTGTTGATACTAAAAATTGCAAACTAGATTTAGAAAAACATCAAATTTAACATTAAATCGGAATTCATTAGTCATGAATTGAAGCACATAAGATTCTTATCGAGTCAACGCCTAGCTGATTTCTTGGCTTTGTTATTGTTAAAACTGCTCTTGAAAATAACCTTTTCGCTATTTAACATTAGGATTGAAAAATATAAAATAAAATTTTTCCTTCATAAAAATAAAAAAATTATGAAAATATAGGTTTTCATTAAGTTTTCAATAAATAAAGCGATTTCTTCTGTATATTAATCCACCTCCCCCTTTGAATGTGAGGGAAATTTTTCTCAAAAGTAATACGAGCATTTCGAGTAAACATACATTCACACACACAGACACGCAGACAAAGAATTTTGTTTGCTCAAATGATTTTTTTGCGCGTATGTTCTGGGGAACATCGCGTTATAGTTTTGCCCAAATGTCTGTAACTTTCGAATTTTTTGACGAATTAGTTCGACTCCCCGATGAAGAATTCGAGGTCAAATTTGATTCTGTCCGTCCGGCCGTCCGTTGCCACGATAATTTGAGAACGAAAAGAGCTAGCGACTTGAAATTTTCAAGGTGGGTGGCGCATCGCAATACGACGGACAAGTTCGTTAATGGGCATAATCGGCCCAGTGGTTTCCGAGTAATAATTTTTTTTTCAACCAATATAAATCCGATCGAATTGAAACTTGGTGAGTAGTTGTAGAATATGAACCTAAGCACGTTTGTGAAATTTTGGTCGAATCATGTGGCTAGAAAATTTTAAGAAAATTATTAAAAAATATTTTTTTTGTCACGATAACCTGAGAACGGAAAGAGATAGCGGCTTGAAAATTTCAGGTTATGTTGTGCATATGAATGCCACATTTGAGTTCATTTATGAGCATAATCGACCAAACGGTTTCAGAGTTATAGCCATCTGAAATTTGGTGGTTTTTTGTTCCTCATTAACTCGAAAAATACTAAACCGATTGAATTCAAACATGGTTATTAGTTGTAGAATGTCAACGCAAAAATGTTTGCGGAATTTGGTGAGCATAGCATTTGTAGAAAATTTTTAATAAATCATTGAAAATAAAAAAAAAAAATTCTATATATCAGTAACTATACGTTTGAAATTGCTGAAATTTTGCAAGAGCGTTCATTACCTAACTCTACTGCCAAGTTTCAAGTTTTAACACGATCGGTTGAATATTGTTGGAGATTCGAGCATTCTTGTGTGAGTTCAGTAAATGGGTGACCGTTGCCTCGATAACTTTCGAACCAAAGGAGATAGGGACTTGCAATTTTCAGGGTAGGTTGCGTATCCGAAAGGGAGAGTTGAGTTCGTTTTTGGGCATAATCGGTTTAACGGTTTCCGAGTTATATCCACCTGGAATATTGTTTCCTTGATAACTCAAAAAATAAATATTCGATTGAATTGAAGCTTGGTAACTAGTAGTAGAAAATCAACACGAAGACGTGTTTAAAATTCTGTAAGAACCGTACTCCTAGAAAATTTGAAAAAAATGACGAAAAAAAAAATTTTAAGAACCGCGCCTCCAGAAAATTTAAAAAAAATCACGAAAAAAAAATTGGTTCAAGCACTGACGTGAAGTCAGAAGCTTTTGCGCGTATGTTCTATTGCCCATTCTTCTGTATTGGACACCCTTAATAGAATTTACTATGGTAAATTATGTTGTCCATTTTCCTGTATTGGACACTTAATTCGATTAAGGGTGTCCAATACAGAAGAATGGACAATAGAACATACGCGCAAAAGCTTCTGACTTCACGTCAGTGCTTGAACCAATTTTTTTGTAAAAAAATCTGATACAATACATGCAGTTTTCACTATTATGATGTGGAAGTAATAATAGTATATTACGCACCGAGGGAGAAAAGTAGGACATTCACGCCCGCGAATGGTTGACAATCGCGGGTGAGGATGTCCTACTTTTCTCCCTAGGTGCGTATACAATTTTTTCCTTCTCCGTCTAATTCACTTTCATCAGAGTTAATCAAATCCATTTTTGCGCGTATGTTCTGGGGAACATCGCGTTATAGTTTTGCCCAAATGTCTGTAACTTTCGAATTTTTTGACGAAAATGGTCTCAAACGATTTAGTTCGACTCCCCAATGAAGAATTCGAGGTGAAATTTGATTCTGTCCGGCCGGCCGTCCGTTGCCACGATAACTTGAGAACGAAAAGAGTTAGCGACTTGAAATTTCCAGGGTGGATGGCGCATCCCAATACGACGGACAAGTTCGTTAATGGGCATAATCGGCCCAGTGGTTTCCGAGTAATAATTTTGTTTTCAACCAATATAAATCCGATCGAATTGAAACTTTTGGAGTAGTTGTAGAATATGAACTTAAGCACGTTTGTGAAATTTTGTGCGAATCGTATGGCTAGAAAATTTTAAAAAAAATTATTAAAAAATATTTTTGTTGTCACGATAACTTGGGAACGGAATGAGATGGCTTGAAGTTTTCAGGTTAGGATGTGAACCAGAACGCAACATTTCAGTTCGTTCATGAGCATAATCGGCCAAACGGTTTTAGAGTTATAGCCATCTGAAATTTGGTTGTTTTTTGTTCCTCATTAACTCGAAAAATACTAAACCGATTGAATTCAAACATGGTAATTAGTTGAAGAATGCCAACGCGAAAATTTTTGCAAAATTTTGTGAGGATAGTGTTTGTGAAAAATTTTAAAAAAATCATTGAAAATTGAAAACAAAATTCTTTATATCAGTAACTATTCGTTGGAATTTGCTGAAATTTTGCCTTAATTCGAATTTACCATGGTAAATTAGAATTAAGAGGGTCCAATACAGGAGAATGGACAACATAATTTACTATGGTAAATTCGATTAAGGGTGTCCAAAACAGAAGAATGGTCAATGGAACATACGCGCAAAAGTTTCTGACTTCACATCAGTGCTTGAACCAATTTTTATTATATTTGTCGGTATTCACTGAAATAATTACCCTTTTTTTGACTCAGCTGTCATCAACTTGAGATATAAACACGCGGTTGCTAGGTAACCGGGAGATAAAGTAAAGTACCCGCATGCGCACATTTGCCATCTCACCGGGAGAGAATCGCGTACTTTTGTCCCGTGTGACAGGGACTAAAAGTGAACTTTTCATCCCGGAGGAGAAAAATAAACATTTTGTGGGGACTTTGTGCCCATAATTTTCTAGGTAATTATTATTAAGGGCTCTGTGGCGTGAGACGTGAAATGAAGTGAGTATTATACGAACTATTACAATGAATCTCAAATTACATTTTCTCTAATTTGAACATTGAACCTTGCTTCGATAAGGCTCTCTTTGAGAAAACTTCAAATAACGTCCCGGAATTTTTCATTTTCAGGTGAACACTTGTTATTTTTTTGAAAACATGGTATACATTTGGCTAATTTATCATTTTTGTTAGTTCAGCAGACGTTCTCTCTTTACTGAAGAATCACTGTCACTCATGATAAAATAAGACCACAACTTTGTAAAAATAACACCACTTAACTAAACCGGTTAAAGCGTGCAACTGCGCGACGTCATTTGAGATCGTTAGAAAACAAATGAAGATCGGGAAAGTTCGCCGGGGAATCACCGGTTAATCAAGACATTTCAAGATCTTGAAATTTCTTGAGTCAAGACAAGATATAACAGGTCATGAAAACGTCAAGACAAGAGTTTTTTAAATTTCTTGACTTTTTCTCAAGACAAGACAAGCAGTTGTTGTCAAGACAAGAATTCTTGTCTTGTCGACCCCTGGCAAAGCTGTTGAGGGCCCGGTAATGATCAAAGAAAAGGTCAACTACGACAAAGCCTCCAATAACGACTAACCAAACCCAACAAATTCTGCCATATTCTTCAAACTTCACGATTAAAGTCAAGGTGATTTCATGGAAATATATTATGAATTCAGAGAAAATACTTTTGTCTGATTTCAACTAAAAACAGTAGAGTATCATGTGAGTAATGGGTTTACAGTTGCATATTTAGTGTATGTGAGTTGTTCAGGTCCAATTGATACTTTAGTGTTCAGAAATTCTGGTTTTTCCATAGTGAATTTATTTCTAGACATGCGACGAGAGATTAAACCTGCTTTGCTCCAACCTGCTTTTCCACAACCTGCTTGGGAGCCAGATACAATATGTCTTCCAAGGTTGCAACTCCTTGTGACAAAATCGATCTCTGATAGCACTACCCGGATAACCTTCAAACAGTAGTAGTAGAGTTCAGTTTAATCTAAGCTGTTAGCGATTTAAGAATATGTCTCTTTCAGAGGATATATTCTGACACTGAATAGTTATAATCAATAAAACTCACAAAGCTCATACGCAACTATATATTCACAATATCTTACTGTAAGCAACTTTCAACCGAAAATAAATTTAACTCTCTCGCATATACAGGGTGAGTCAGTTGTTTGTAGCAGGACTTTAGTATTAGATAGAAGGCTATTTTTCAGCCCTAATCTCAAATCCATTTTTTTAAGATGCAGTTTCATCATAAGAATCCATTGATATAATTCTCAACTCTGACAAACTAATACTTCCGGATATATGATTTTTCAAAATGTCATTAATTACCTAATCGTAATTTTATGATTTTATAGAATGATCTATGACGGAGGTTAAACGGTCAATCTGATTCAGCTTGACTTCAATCATAGATTGATGACTGATGGTCCAGATTGATGGCAAGATTGTTGTCAGATTGATACCAGATTGACCGTGTAACCTCCGCCTATTTATAATTTGCTGAAATATGTAACATATGAGGTAAGTCATAGACCTACGATTTGAATTTGATTTTTTATGATGCAGTTTTAGCACAAGACTCGATTGATATCATTCCTAACTCTCAGAAACCAATACTTTCGTAGATATGATTTGTCAAAGTTTGAATGATTACTCGCTAGTAGTTTAACAAGAGCGCCAAAGGCTCTATCCACAGAGCTTTCCCACTTCTTCAATTTAATATAATAACATTCTAAAAATTACACTTCCTTCTACGCAACATGATGTGTCAATTGTGTCTTGCCAATTGTAGAAAATTGAGAATGTAAAATTCATTATATACTCGTTGTTACGTCTCATGACGTCACTTTTTGGGAAACGCAGATTTGTTTTTCTAAACAAAGGAGCTCGCGTGAATATTTGTCTATTGGATTGACTGGGTTTTAGTTTACCATGTGTCGTCTCACCCTTGAAAATAATCATTAACGAAAAGATAACTGCGAGTAGAATTCCTTGTTAAGCTTCGACCTTTGTTGAGCGATTTATTGCCTATTTCCTGTAAAAGAATGCTAAAATGCATTCTTTTACTGAAGTGGTAACACATTGTCAGTGCTGGTATTCTTTTTGTCTAGACCATTTGAAGACCCCTAATTTATCAGCTCTCGCTGATAGATTATATGCAGAAAGCGAAGTAGAGTTAGTGCCCATAGTGGGAGAAATTCGGGATTTCAAATTCCTAAGATTAATACACCCTAAAAGTTCACTGATTGGTACTTGCATCGGAAATCTAGTAGGCATTCCCACTATTTTTCGTAAACGCAAATGAGAGTATTGTTGCAACATATCAAGGCGGTTTTAAGATCGGAACCCCAATCATTGTTAATATTTCCCCTTTTTTACCTAGATGAAGGTATTATATATACATTTTACACTGAAATAATTCACTACTACTACAGTTACAACTACTGCAACTACTACATCTCTTAGTGCAAGAGACATCACATATATTTTGTTCGGTCGCGAAACTAATAAACATTTTGTTCTCCTTCCAAATATGTAGTCACTTCTTCCTTGCTATACATTTTCATATAGAAGGAAGATTTTATATTGTATTAATATTGCATTGTACAATAACTTCGTGCTTGTTATCTCATTATCGGTAACAAGAAAATACAGTTTGTTGTTTTGTTTAAAGTGCGTTCGAATCTTTCACCACTTCCTATCCTCGTAATTGTTATCTTATTGCAAGTAACAACGTACGCCGTAATCAACGAGATTACTACTGGGTGCTTAGAGTTAAGTATACCCCTCTACTCATCCCCCTGATAAAACAATCAGGGTATATAATTCTGATCCTTCGAAATAACATAATATCCTGCTAAAAGAATCAGGACTCAACATATGGTCCTTCGGATCATCCTGATAAATCAATCAGGATACAACACTCGTATAACAGAAACATCTTCTAAAGATGAGTCCAGTTTGCTCGATGTACCCTGCTTAACAATGGTCGTAGTTTGTCCTGTAAATTCCTGATTCATTATATTTATCCTGGTTTTGCTTGGCATTGAAAAGACTTTTGCCTTGCTTCTCCTGAAATTGAGCCTGTTTAATTGAAATTCACTTATTAGGCTCATGGTTTTTATAGGATCGGTTATCATTTGTTGTTATTTGTTTTATGATGTTCATTTATGCTTAAAAGTATTTTGTTGAGAGGTATGGTAGATCCTCTAAGAATCATTGAATTGTGGGCTGCTTATTTATTAATAATGCCATTTAAGGAATCCATGGAGATTGAGCATCTTTGAAGCTTTCTTCTCGTTTTTGGCGCTCTTGTTCCTCGCAACAGAGTGCTTATCAATTTGCCCAAATGTCTGTAATTTTCGAATGTTTGGCTGAAAATCATCTTGAACGATTTGGTTTGACTCACTGATCAAGAATCCGTGGTAGAAATCGATTTTGTCCGGCTGGCCGTCCGGCCGGCCGTTAACACGATAACTCTCGAACGGGATGAGCTAGACAGTTGAAATTTTAAGAGTAGGTTTGAGGGATAAATATCTCAGTTAAGTTTGTTATTGGTCAAAATCGGTCTAATAGTTTCGGAGTAACGAAAACATATATTTTTCTCTACATTACAACTTTTGAATTAAAATTTTTTTTAAGATGCAGTTTCATCATAAGAATCCATTGTTATCATTTTCAACTCTAACAAGCTAATACTTTCGAAGATATGATGTTTCAAAGTTTCAATAATACATCGTAAGTTCTATGTATTCACAGAGTGTGAACACAGAATCTGTCTGTGTTCACTATTCATAAATGTCATCTTTTCTAGCTATTAGAGATTGTGAATTCGTAGTTTGAGAATATTTTCTCTTGGAAAGCAAGGATTCGATTCTTGAATTTGTGAATATATACAAGACTGTTTTGATGTAGTTTATGGAGGCAATAGGAAAGAAGAACATAATGGAATCATCAAAAGAAATTACTATTTGTTGACCACTGAGGTTAATATTACCTTTTACTTCCTTGAGTAGTAAGACGTGTTCCTATATACAGTATTTTCATAATGTTGCTAGCAAAACAATATTGAAATGTGGATCTACATTTTTGTATATCAAACATTTTTTCTTGAGTTAAGTTTCATAATACAGAAAAGAATATGTTAGTGGTATGAACTATTAAAATTTTAATCATGAAAAGAGGATAGTATGTTATTAATATATATATTTTGAACTATTAAAATATAATCTGTTCGTAATCCACTACCGACTCAAATATCAAGAATAAATAGGCAATCTGCTATGATTGTCTGCAGCCTAGCTCTAGACATTTCGATGATACTTTCCTTAGGTATTTTGAGTTGTGAAAACTATGCACCGAGTTTAAGTTGCAACAACCCATTCCACGAGGTTGAATCATTGTAGATTGCTCATTTAATCTTGATAAATAAATTTAATGACAATTTTTGAAGCATTAGTATTGAGTCATTGTAGATTGCTCTTTTTTTTAAAGATAATTTTTGAAGCCTTTTTGTTTAACGACACTTTTTTTAAATTTAATTTCTTTCATGATGCAGTTCTATCATAGGAATCCATTGATGTTATTCCCAACACTGAGAAAACAATACTTTCGGAGATATAATTTGTCTGTTTGAACAAGAGCGCCAAAAAGCTCCTGTCCACAGGGCTTGAACCAATCCTAAGGTATTCGGTTGAGAGGATTATAGTTAGTGCGCATTGAATTGTAATCTGCTAATTTATGACAGATGTAATTAAATTAATCCATCGTGATTGTGGCATATGCGAAGCTTTCTTTCTTTACTTAACAGATACCACTTTCACCATGGATTCATTCAATGACAGCAGTCATGAATTAGCAGCTTACAATTCAAATAACCATAAAGCATTCACCATACGTATCTCTGAGTTTGAAATAGAAATAAATACAATAAAATCCATACTCATACCTCTCGTAAACCAAATCATCACATGGAAAAAAACATTTTTATATTCCATCCTAGTTAATCCAGGAACCCAATACATTAATTTCAATTAGACAGGCCTAAATTCAGAAAAAATCATAAATTATTCTTCCAAATCAAATAACAAAACATCCTTCTCAAATAATATGAATATAGGCAGAACTATTTTCAACACGAATCAAAAACAGGGAAAATATAATCAACCAGGAATATACAGGATAAAGTAATCATTAAAGGATACTGTGGGAGGTATACTCATTATTGAACGGTTTTTTTCTGGGTTTTCGCTCCCAAACTCTGAAAAATATCTATAAAACAAAAATTAATTATTTTGTGATTTGCTTCTGCGTAAGAAACAGAGGATATTTGTCAGAAGCAAATAATTCTAACGATTTTCATTGAGCGTCTGACGAAGGATATAGACTCCGAAACGTTACGATATAGTTGTTTCTTCGTTGATGTTGTTTCGTTGTTGTTTGTTAGGCAACATTGTTCAATTGATTGCTTCTGACAAATATTCTGTGTTTCTTACGCAGAAGCAAATCACAAAATAATTAATTTTTGTTTTATAGATATTTTTCAGAGTTTGGGAGAGAAAACCCAGAAAAAAACCGTTCAATTATACAGGATAAACTTCGATATAATTGTTCAGACGGGTCCATCGGGCACACTGGACGTAATTTTAGAGATCGCTTCAAAGAACACATAATTTCACACAAAAAATACGATATTTATGAACATATAACCAATACATATCCCTGATGAAGGTAGAAAAATTAATCTTTCGGAATGAGTAGAAATAAATAAACTATGGAAAAACCTGAAATCTCGAACGCTCAATAACCAATTAGTCCACTATTACCACAATTAAATATGCAATTTTATACCCATTACTCATGATACTCTAGCATAAATATCCTGAGACCGTATATATCACTTGATGATATGTTAACTGTAATAGAACAAAAAGATCGCATCTGTCGCAATTCTGATGTTCTGAACGGCTGAACCAAGCTATCCACCTTCTCCGATCATTCCATGTTCTTCTTGGCCTTCCCCTTTTACTTCTTTGTTTTGGTTGCCATTCCAGGACCTTTTTGGACCACCTTTCAGAGTCCATACGTTGCACATATCGATACCATCTAAGACCTCTTGCGTCTATTATATCAATGATATTCGTCGAAATACCCATCCTTTATCTGACAGCCTCGTTCCTTACTCCATCCCTGATTGTAAGCCCACATGCTCGTCTCCAGTATCCCATCTCCGTTGCCAAAAGTTTATTTTTCAGTTGTTTACTTGTGGTCCATGTTTCCGCTCCATAAGTTGTTATACTTTCCACAATGGCCTTGTAAATTTTAATTTTTGTAGATTTTGATATTTGATTACTCCATAATACCGAATTAAGTTGTCTAGTAGCTGTCCTTCCCTGATCAATCCTGTTCTTTATGTCCGTGTCACACGTTCCATCTTCCGTGATAGTTACACCGAGATATTTATACCTCCTAGTGTTTTTTACAGTCCCTGCAGTTAACACAATATCCTCCTCCCAATCACAGCTTCCTCCAACAACCATATATTCTATATGTTTTCGTAAAAATTATTCAATAATACTCAACGTCCCAGTTAAATCTCCTTCGATCATAATTCAGAATAAAAATGTTGATTCTTAGAACAGTAAATTATTTTTCAGATGTGTATGTTCCCGAATGTGACAGTCAGGGATATTATAGACTGATCCAATGCCATAGCGCAATTGGTATGTGCTGGTGTGTAGACAAACATGGAGTAGAGTTTGCCAATACTCGTACAGCTTCTAAACCTAATTGTGGTAAGTAATCTCACTATCATTTGGGCTGTAACGTTCATAGTAGATCTGAGAATGTCGCGTTTTTCAACAGTTTCCTGTGAAAAGATTAAATGATTGCAATTTTTCCTAACCGCTTTACCTACAAGGCAAATTTCAAATAACAATGCTCTAGCTAGCTATGGCACTAGGTCAATACTAACATCTCTCTGAATGGTCCAGGTAATTAAAGTAACCTTTGAAACAATGTGTTTACCTCTGACTACAAACAAGAACAAGGACTACTGATGATAAATTTTCGAGCTCTTTTCAAAATTGGAAAAAAAAATACAAAAAACTTGAGTTTTTTTTCTACAAAAACCAATGCTCCAGTATGTGGAAATCTTCTTCAGCAGTGAGAGTTTTCCCTCCAGATCTCTTCAAATAAGATAAAAGTATTCTTCGATACCAGAAAATGTATCCCTCAACCTAAAATTTACAACGTAGATACGTGGATACGAAATCAGGTCCTTCACAACTAAAAATATTTGTTTCATAATAGCTTTATATACAACTATTGCTTCTATGATACGTTCTCCGCAAAAACATTTTCAAAATTATTATGTGACATCTATAAATCAAAAAAGCGCCCCAGTGTTTAAAACATTCTGCTCTTACAAGAAGTCAAATACATAGATGTTGATACATGATGAAATTAACACAGCTATAAAATCAATATAAATATACCTACTACAAAATTGATTCTAATAATGTAAATTTGTTTATCGATAGCGCTATAAAACACGAATGCCTCTTTGAGTTAAGCTATAAAACATTTATACCTATTATTGTTTTAAAGCGACTTTATAAATATTAACAAGAGCTTTAAGAAACATAGTACATTTTTACCTATACTTGTTTCCTGATGACATTATTTCGACGGTTTGGTGCTTAAAGTGCATAACGCATATACCAGGTGTCACAGTGTACATGTTCCAATGGAATACTTCAGCCATTTCAAAAGATACAAATTGGAAAATTTGATGATTCAATTCGTTCAAGGAACCTTCAATTGAGAAAAACAAAAATTGAAAGTCACTTTCGGTTTGACCTAAAGTGACTCTGACTTTCTTATCTCAAATAGCACCCTATATATTTTTTGCAAATTTTTATTTCTACTCAAAGTTACGATGTAATACACTTCGTATTTTACATTTGATTTGATGGAGAAAACGTCAATTGAAATTTCAATTTTGAAGAATTGCAGTATGAGGCTACAATATTTCGTGTCATCTTGATTTTGACTTCAATAATCATCATCAATAAAAAAAACCCTACTCAAGTTGAAATCAACTATGTATTTCACCGAACGTTAAACAAAGAATGAATAGTAAAAAAACAAAAAATTACAAAAAAGGGGGCAAATAAATAACTATAATAACTAAAACATATGTTCGAAATATTGACCATCTGTTTCTACACATCTTTCAGCTCGGTGGACTATTTCATGCGAAGTAACACTTCTCAACACCTCGGCATTAAGGGCTCTACATGCATTCCATATTTTGTTTTTTAGATCTTCCTGATCAATAGGAGGAGTCTGTTACACACGATCTTACACATATCTCCGAAGGAAGAAATCTAACGGTGTTAAATCTGGAGATCTTGCAGGCCATCTTATCGGTCCGTGTGTGCGGATCCGTCTATCTTCAAATCGACCGATAAGATGGCCTGCAAGATCTCCAGATTTAACACCGCTAGATATCTTTCTTTGGGGATATTTGAAAGATCGTGTGTATCAGACTCCTCCTATTGATTTGAAAGATCTGAAAAACAAAATGAGGAATGCCTGTAGCATTAATGCTGAGGTGTTGAGAAGTGTTACTTCGCGTGAACTAGTCAAAGATGAGTGGAAGCAGATGGTCAACATTTCGAACATTTACTTTAGTTATTATAGGTATTTTTGTACCCCCTTTTTTTGTAATTTTTTGTTTATTTCACTATTCATTCTTTGTTCAACGTTCGGTAAAATATATAGTTGATTTCAAAGAGTAAGGTTTTTTTTATTGATGACGATTATTCAAGTCAAAATCAAGATTACACAAAATATCGTAGCCTTCTGCAATTCTTTCAATTTGAAATTTCAATTGACATTTTCTCCATCAAATCAAATGTACAATACAACGTGTGATGCTTCGTTGGAGAAGAAATTTTGAGTAGAAATAAAAATTTCAAAAAATATATAGGGTGCTATTTGAGATTAAAAAAAAAGTCAGAGTCACTTCCGGTGAAACCGAAAGTGATTTTCAATTTTTGTTTTTCTCAATTGAAGGTTCCTTAAACGAATTGAAAATCATTAAATTTTCAAATTTTTATCTTTTGAAATGGCTGAGATATTCCATTGGAGCATGTATACTGGGACACCCGGTATAATTACTGTTATAGTAGCAATCAGTTATGTATGAGTTATTTTTCAGATTCAGTTTCTTCAAACTGCTATGTAAATATATTATAGGAATGGAGATAATTATTTGTCATGGCGGTATAGAATAAGGGCAATAAGAATTATAATAATCCATACGACAGTTGCAAAGCGTGAAATTTAGAATCTTTCACAAGTTTTCTGGCAAACATATAATATACATATTTCTCACTAAATTTTCGTTCGCCCCAAATTTTTCAATGCACATTTGAACTCAACCGAAAATGAAGTCATATTTTATTTGTAACATATAAATTTCATTCAGTTTTCGAGTATTGTTTTCAAATATTCATGTAAGTTCAATCACTTCCAAGCCTATTTTTCAATTTATGAGTCTTTTTTTAACGCAATTATATAAAAAATAGAAAATGGCCTCTTTGCCAATGTTTCAGACCGATAAAAGATAATGGTGGAGCAAAGGTTGCAAGCCCTACTATTATGTAACCTCTATAAAACATAACAATCTTGAAGCAAGTTCGATATATAAGGTCCAAATTCATAGTATATATGTGAGTTTGTCGGATTTTTGTTGTACTGTGGTAGTAACACAGTGTAACACATACTGAAATTTGATATTAGTGTTCTATTCTGTGGTGATAACCCAGAAAAAAAAATTCTTTCCCTATGTCATAACCATCACATCCACAGAGAACAAATTAATTCGAAAGGGTAATGTCTTGATACTTGAATCGACACTGTTATTATACTCATTTACCTCGAATTTCTTGTCATTTATTGAGGTAACCAGTGTAACCGGCAACTTCGTTGAAAGCTTCATAAATAAGACAGTTTTTGCCCACAATTTTCATAGGGGATTACAGGGCAAATTTTTTTGAGTAAACTTTGACCAAAGTTCATGGCTGAAGAAAATTTTATAATAATTTTTTTCTTAATAATTCTATAACAATCAAGTGTTTCTCCATGAAATCATGCCAGTCCAAGTAGAATTTTCCGTTCTTTCTAATGGTGTGGTTATTTTCAACATTCAGGGAATGGGATCCTATATTCATCCGTGTTCCATTATCTCAAACAAGATTATCGAGTAGAATCTTCATCTTTATCGTGATTTTTTAATACAAAACATAATTTTTCAGATAAACTAAATAACAAATCTCCACACATTAACTCGAATCAGCTGAACACCAACTCGATCGTCAGTTCTGACGATGAGGACAGTGAGGATGACGTCGATCAATACATAGAAGGCAGTGCTGATCGTCCACAGGACTATTAATAGGAATAATGAACAAGAACTAGATGCTTTAATCTTGCCATCCTATATATATATAATATATATATATTATATATATACATACACTCTTATTGCCTGTTACCCTACTCGAAAGATTTTGTATTGTACCAAAAGACTTATCACACAACAAACCCTCCCAGTTTCCATCTTTCAGATCTATAAATCGATGTAATATAAGATTTGTATTTTATATTTTTTCCGTTCCAGTATAAATTTCCTACCGTGTGCAGGTAGGTCAGATGTGTAGTAGGCAATATCGTGTTGTAGTATAAAGCAGGTCCTCTAGTTATTCAGCAGTCGTCATGTATGGTGCGCTGAAAGAGATGAGAGATGAACATATTTCAATAATTTCCTTGGGTTCTCCGGCCCAATGAATCGCTCTTCAATTAAATTAATAGGGTGAAAATGCCGAATATGAGATACTATTTTTATTTTTGTTCATCAGAAATAATTGATTGCACTAATAGCTCCAAAAACTATTGTTTCAGATAAGGCATCTAATGTAGTTTATCTATGAAATATAGTGTAGTCCTGAGTTTCTTTGTTTTCTGTTCTTTATATATCTTTTCAGAACCCTCTTTTCTCACCCTTTTTATTCTCCCTATCAGTCTTCTCATTGAAGGAGCCTATTAGAGAACTCTTTTACGGATAACCAGTACTTATGGAAGCTTTTCCAGTTCAGGTTTTATTGATCGATTCGTCTATTTTTGGTACTGGCCTAAATTCAAAGCAGCAGTAAAGAGAAGCTTCAGTCATCAACGCATTTTCTGTCGAATTTTTGCATTATTTTTCCAATTCAACATTTAAATACTAATGTTATGCTGGAGGTATCCTCATACGAACCTCGACAAGTATTCCTGCATTCTTCTTGACATATCGTGCTAGGGTAACCGAAAATGTCATGACCATCTTAATTTCTTAAGCTTCGCACTGAATTCATCGCCTGTATCCTGGCATCAAAATCCCCGCTATTAGACTAGTCAACAAGTGCTATTTGGACCAACTTTTTTCAGCAGTCTCCGAAAATTATGTATGAGGTGTCATTGGATTCGGAATGGCATCTAGATGATTTTTGATAAAAATGAAGTTCCGCTTGCAAAAATTGTAAAAGTTATTAACAATTAACTAAAAAAAAAGGGGTTTTAGTTTTTTGTAAATATCTCAAAAACTAATAAAGATTTTTCAAATCTGAAAAATGATTCAAAAAGAGGAGGAAATTTCCTAAAAAAAGTCTCGACTCCCGAAACTGTACGATAAATATTTATAATTTTTCCAGAGGGATGAAAATAAGGCCGAAAACGGGTACTCTGGCTTGGAGAAGCCACGTCCACTTCGGGCACTTCAACAATAAACATTTTTTAAACATAGTAAATATGAAAAAAAAAATTGAAAAAATTCAGGCAGCAACTGAATAGATGAATGAATAATAATCCGCTTGAACAAAATTTTTATAATAATTTTTCATTTAGTTATTCAATAGTTAATTAATAACTTTTTTCTGCTTGCACATTAACATTGCAAGTGTGATAATTGACAAACTATAAGTTTTAGATTTTTTTCCTCTCTTGGAGCAATTCTTCAAAGGCTTGAGAATAGAATCCCGTTGGGAAAATTAAAAAATGTTTATTTTTCAAATTTTTATTAATAATTTTCGTTGTTGCAAAATTAAAAACTCAAATTGATCATCGAACAAAATTTTTTTTTTTATATTATTAACGATCAGTTTTTCTGCATTTCTGCTTTTGTGACAGAAAGTAGAATAGAAAAAAAAATAAAAGGTAAAAATTTATTTGTTTATAACAAATTGTTTATTGCATAAACAATGAAAAAATAAATAAAATTAAAATTTTTTTTTTATATCGAAAAGAAAAATAAATAATGATTTTTAAAAAAAATATCGTTCCTTAATATTAATTAGAAGTGGGAGAAAATAATTGTTAATTAACAAATGCGTTTTTAAGCAATAAAAATTTTTTTTTAAGGAACAATTTTTCTTTTAAAAATCATTATTTGTATCAAAGATTGAAATTCCAAAAAAAATTTTCAATTATATTGTAAACAACGCATTTGTTTATAACAATTTTTTAAATAATTAGAGATAAAAATTTGAAAAAATTATTTCTATGCAGTTTCTAATAACATAAAAACGGATCGTTAATAATATTAAAAAAAAAAAATTTTGTTCGATGATTATTTTAAGTTTTTAGTTTTGCAACAACGAAAATTATTAATAAAAAATTGAAAAATAAACATTTTTTAATTTTCCCAACAGGATTCTATTCTTAAGCCTTTGAAGAATTGCTCCAAGAGAAGAAAAAAATCTAAAACTTGTAAAAGTTATTAACAATTAACTAAAAAAAAAGGGGTTTTAGTTTTTTGTAAATATCTCAAAAACTAATAAAGATTTTTCAAATCTGAAAAATGATTCAAAAAGAGGAGGAAATTTCCTAAAAAAAAAGTCTCGACTCCCGAAACTGTACGATAAATATTTATAATTTTTCCAGAGGGATGAAAATAAGGCCGAAAACGGGTACTCTGGCTTGGAGAAGCCACGTCCACTTCGGGCACTTCAACAATAAACATTTTTTAAACATAGTAAATATGAAAAAAAAGTTTTGCAACAACGAAAATTATTAATAAAAAATTGAAAAATAAACATTTTTTAATTTTCCCAACAGGATTCTATTCTTAAGCCTTTGAAGAATTGCTCCAAGAGAGGAAAAAAAATCTAAAACTTATAGTTTAGCAATTATCACACTTGCAATGTTAATGTGCAAGCAGAAAAAAGTTATTAATTAACTATTGAATAACTAAATGAAAAATTACTATAAAAATTTTGTTCAAGCGGATTATTATTCATTCATCTATTCAGTTGCTGCCTGAATTTTTTCAATTTTTTTTTTTCATATTTACTATGTTTAAAAAATGTTTATTGTTGAAGTGCCCGAAGTGGACGTGGCTTCTCCAAGCCAGAGTACCCGTTTTCGGCCTTATTTTCATCCCTCTGGAAAAATTATAAATATTTATCGTACAGTTTCGGGAGTCAAGACTTTTTTTAGGAAATTTCCTCCTCTTTTCGAATCTTTTTTCATATTTGAAAAATCTTTATTAGTTTTTGAGATATTTACAAAAAACTAAAACCTCTTTTTTTTTAGTTAATTGTTAATAACTTTTACAATTTTTGCAAGCGGAACTTCATTTTTTTCAAAAATCATCTAGATGCCATTCCGAATCGAATGACACCTCATACATAATTTTCGGAGACTGCTGAAAAAAGTTGGTCCAAATAGCACTTGTTGACTAGACTATATTACAGTTATGTGTACTTACGAAACTGCGACTGCATCTTGAAACTTATGGTAAATTTGAGATAATGACATCAAATCGAAATCATTAAATCTAATTATGAAGTTTTCACATACCTCGTAAACACCTAATAATAATAAAATGCTTATTCAAAATAATATAATATAACATCGCCCCTGCCTAGGAAGTATTAACGCGCTTTCTCAGTTAACGTGTGGTTTCAGGCGGCACTAGCAGTAGTATTATAAAATGACTTCGGTAACTTAGTGTGATCAGACATACCGATCAAAACTTTACTATCTCATATTTGGCATCTTTAACGGTATGTTAATTAACTATATTCCATTAGCAGATAATCCAAGAGCATATGGACAATTGCTTACTTTAATCATAAACCCATTGGATTATTTGCTAGTATAAAGTTGCTCCTTCACTGGCCATCACTGTCGAATGATTTCAACGACTAGAATGGACTTGCTCTATAACATGCTTCATAATAATTTAAGTATAAACTTACTAGCGATTATCTATACATTCTATACTACTATTTTCCCTGAATTCAATAATCGACAAGGTATAGACTGTAATTTAGTTGATTTTATAAAAGTTTATTTATGTAAATATCTTTCTTTCACTTTAAGTCATCCCGTCAAACAATGTAGTTTCGATGGATTCGTTAAATTCTGTAATATTTATTTATTTCATTAAGATAATTTCATAATTTTTGTGGGGGCATTCGAAAGAAAGCTGAGTAGTTACAACTTTTTCATAGTTTGGTTGAAAAATATATGGTCTTTTCACGAATGTGCGAATTTTTTGAGCAGTATTTATCTCTTAGAATATTCGAAAGCTTCATGTTTGTATCGTCTTCGAAAACATATAAGTATTTATGTGTTAGGTAAATATATTCGTTGTTACACTTAGAAATTATTTATGTGATTTTTGACGTGTCTAATGATTGTTTGAACAGAATACTAATATGAAGAAAAACATTATTTTATAACTAGTTGTAGAATATTTATATTGACATGAATAATACTCCATTGAATAATTATTCGACTAGTAATATGAATGTACATAAAAATGAAATTCCTACTTTGAATAAGATACTGATAGAATTACGTGCATTGAAACCGTGAATAAATTGAAAATTTTGGATGAAAAACAAAATGAATGTTTTGTTGTCTATATTCTGGATGCTCCATTCACCTGACCTCATCAGCCACTTTGTTTTCAGTTTCAAAATATTTAGTAAAATTCAAACTCAGAATGTGTGTTTTCATTCTCCACCCCTATTTCTTCAACCATCTCAATGTTTCCTCCTATCCATATGCTGTGACATCTTTACTACAATTCAACTATGTATAATCAACTTCAACCAGTTCATCAATTTATATCATCGTTCAATTTTGTGTGTCATGTAATGTAATAACTGAAGGTTGTCGCGTATATACCCTTACTTATACTTATATTTTCTTTCGGATTAGTTTAGATAAAATGTTTTTTTTGTTAATTATGTATCAAGAACAAATCATAGATTATGACCAAGAAGATTTGGACAGTTTGCATGAAATTTACCCTTATAAGAGTTACGTACAATTTATTGTTGCCATATAGCAACCCTAGATACATTTTCATTCCAAATAAGATTTTTTTTTTGTATGATAGGGAGCCAGTTTATTATTATTTTTCTATATTGTAGGGCGAGGTTCGACCTTGGCCGAAGTTTTGGGTATATATCAGGGCGGAGATTTTCGTGGAGATATTTATATAGATACTAGCTGGCCCGGCAGACTTCGTACTGCCCTCCAACTCCAACTCCAACTCCAACTCCAACTCCAACTCCAACTCCAACTCCAACTCCAACTCCAACTCCAACTCCAACTCCAACTCCAACTCCAACTCCAACTCCAACTCCAACTCCAACTCCAACTCCAACTCCAACTCCAACTCCAACTCCAACTCCAACTCCAACTCCAACTCCAACTCGAACTCCAACTCCAACTCCAACTCCAACTCCAACTCGAACTCGAACTCGAACTCCAACTCCAACGTGAACTCCAACTCCAACGTCAATGCAAACCTCAACGCCAACGACAACTCCAACCCTAACGCCAACTCCAATTCAAATTGATCGTAGCACTATCTGTCGGGACAAACTAAAATTAAAATAGAATAATATTGAATGCGATGATAGCGCCATCCGTCGAATCTGATGTAAAACATTCCAAAATCAAAAACTCCTTACAAATAAAAATTAATTAAAAAAACATCTGAATTCACAAAATTATTTATACACACTTCAAAACTCTTTAAAAAAAAATTGGTTCAAGCACTGACGTAAAGTCAGAAGCTTTTGCGCGTATGTTCTATTGTCCATTCTTCTGTATTGGACACCCTTAATCGAATTTAATTAAGGGTGTCCAATACAGAAGAATGGACAATAGAACATACGCGCAAAAGCTTCTGACTTCACGTCAGTGCTTGAACCAATTTTTTTTTTCGTGATTTTTTTGAAATTTTCTAGGGGTACGGTTCTTAAAATTTTTTTTCTCGTCATTTTTTTCAAATTTTCTAGGGGTACGGTTCTCACAAAATTTTAAACACGTCTTTCCGCCGTATTCACAAAGCATTCGATCTCCGTTAAGTCCTAACTGAGGTCCTCAGTTAAGGATAAATAAGAATTGCAACCTCAGTTTAAGTGAAAATTAACGTGAAATAGGCCTGTTTCAGCACCGTTACATACGTTAACTAAGGTTGCGATTCTTATTTATCCTTAACTGAGGACCTCAGTTAGGACTTAACGGAGATTGGATGCTTTTTGAATACGGCGGTTTATGTTGATTTTCTACTACTAGTTACCAAACTTCAATTCGATCGAATATTTATTTTTTGAGTTATCAAGGAAATAATATTCCAGATGGGTATAACTCGGAAACTGTTAGACCGATTATGCCCAAAATTGAACTCAACTCTCCCTTTCGGAAACGCAACCTTCCCTGAAAATTGCAAGTCCCTATCTCCTTTCGTTCGAAAGTTATCGAGGCAACGGTCACCCATCTACTGAACTCACACAAGAATGCTCGAATCTCTAACAATATTTAACCGATCGTATTAAAACTTGAAAATTGTCAGTATAGTTAGTTTATGAAGGTTCTTGCAAAATTTCAGCAATTTCGAACGATTAGTTACTGATATATAGAACTTTTTTTTTTATTTTCAAAGATTTATTTAAAATTTTCTACAAATGCTATCCTCACCAAATTTTGCAAACGTTTCCGCATTGGCATTCTACAACTAATAACCATGTTTGAATTCAATCGGTTCAGTATTTTTCGAGTTAATGAGGAACAAAAACCACAAAATTTCATAAAATTTCAGATGGCTCTAACTCTAAAACCGTTTGGCCGATTAGGCTCATAATCAAACTGAAATGTCGCGTTGTGGTGTACATCCTAACCTGAAAACTTGAGGCCGCTATCTCTCTCAGTTCTCAAGTTATCGTGACAACAAAAATATTTTTTAATAATTTTTTAATAATTTTGTAGCCATTCGATTCGCACAAAATTTCACAAACGTGCTTAGGTTCATATTCTACAACTACTCACCAAGTTTCAATTCGATCGGATTCATATTGGTTGAAAACAAAATTATTACTCGGAAACCACTGGGCCGATTATGCCCATTAACGAACTTGTCCGTCGTATTGGGATGCGCCACCCACCCTGAAAATTTCAAGTCGCTAGCTCTTTTCGTTCTCAAGTTATCGTGGCAACGGCCGGACGGCCGGACGGACAGAATCAAATTTGACATCAAATTCTTCATTGGGGAGTCGAACTTAATCGTTTGAGACCATTTTCGTCAAAAAATTCGAAAGTTACAGACATTTGGGCAAAACTATAACGCGATGTTCCCCAGAACATACGCGCAATAATTACATTTAATATTTTAATCCGCACATGAATTGAATAACAAAATTTTTTTCAAATTAATCGTAGCACCATCTGTCGGGACAAACTAAAATTGAAATAGAATAATATTGAATGCGATGATAGCGCCGTCCGCCGGATCTAATGTAAAACATTCCAAAATCAACAACTCCTTATAAATAAGAAATTAATTGAAAAAACATTTTCCAGTAGACCAAATTGTAAATCTAAACCATTCTCGAATCTCCACGAACACACACAAAAAATTTCATCAAAATCGGTCCAGTCGTTTAGGAGGAGTTCAGTCACATACACACGCACACAAGAAATATATATATTAAGATGATATACTTAGCCAAACTCTATAATAGATGGAGATTCTGTTGTTGAGGATGAAGACTGTTTAGTGGACATCGTAGATTGTCCATCAATCACGTAATTAGGAGCTCCTTCCAAAATGTGTCTACAAGAAGATTAGAGAATAGGTGCAGATTATCCAGCCAGGATAGACGCTCCTTTCCTGCGGGGGCCACCAGAATTACCGGAAATTGAGAATGATAAGGAATGGTTGAATAAAAATTAGAATAATTTATTTCAACCTTAAGGACACTACATGGTGTATAGAACAGTGCAATAATCGTGAACTAAATAACTAAGGAATACTCATTTACAATAGTGTAAGAGCAAGAACCTCCTAGCTGTGAAAAGATGTTAACAAAATAATTTAAGGATACTGTGGGAGGTATTAAAAGGAATGAGAATTATCACATGTGACAATTCTCGAATTTCAGACTAACTATCAACAAAATAATTCTGAAGATTTTCGTTAAGTGTCTGACGAAGGAGTCTGATATAGACTCCGAAACGTTACGATATAGTTGTTTCTTCGTTGATGTTGTTTCGTTGTTGTTTGTTAGGCAACATTGTTCGATTGATTGCTTCCGACAAATATCTTGTGTTTCTTACGCAGAAGCAAATCACAAAATGAATAATTTTTTATTTTATAGATATTTTTCACAGTTTGGAAGAGAAAACCCTGAAATAAACCTTTTAAGATGTTAACAGACTAACGTTGAATATTGCATGTAAGATTCGTTAATGTGCTACAAATGCTCTGGAATCGTCAGAGCAACCTCCCTAGTGCAAGTGTTTATAAGATAAGTGGCTATATATCAGACTATAATAAACGTCGATTACACAGCTAGTAGGTAATATATTTTTGACTGATTGTAAAAAATGAGCTGTTCAGTTTTTAACAGAAAACGTCGATCGAAGTCGTCCATCTCAAATTTTTTTCCAAGCAATTTGTCGAGTCGGATGTTGCAATAGGTAGTAATGTTTTCCCCAAAGTTGACAATCAGAGTACAACTTGTCTAATTATTTGTCTGAGAGAAATGAACGCAAACAGTTAAATCTACGTTCACCGTCAGATTATTCGAAAGACACCAATTAACGAATTCCTCAACAATACGCTCGCAGGCTTTTTGAAGTTTCTGAAGAATAAGCATATACATGTCTTTATTCTAATTATCAACTATACTCGAGTGGATATAACATTTTGGAGACGAAAATAAATTGGTTGCATTTCGGCAATTCTACACTGAAATCAACACAAGGCGAAGGAGTTCGTTAAATAATTAGGAGTTATGGCATTAAATTGAATCCAAGGAGTGTTGATTACCACTGTTGGAAATGTTCCCTCAATTGAGAATTTTAAGGAAGGAGAGGATTAGGAAGTATTTGCTGAAATATTAGAACAATAATTTATTGCTAATTGTATTAATGATAAACGCAAAATAGCTGTTCTGATAACCAATGTTTCGGAAGGAATTCACGAGACAAATGAAAACGTTGTCATCCAGAACAGCCCAAAGACAATATTTGATCAATTAATTGATCTACTCTCCGACCAACATAAAGTTAGAGTAAATTGTAAAATAAAACTGTTGACTACGTTCATGATCATTCACAATCGCCATTGTGAATGATCAATTGGATTTTCACTAATCTCCGGTGTTGACATATGTTGTTTGATAGTATATCTGTGTGTCCTGTGTGTTACTTTTCTGTCTTGAGAATGAGGTAAAACCCGAAACATGTTGACGTATTGAATATCAGAATTAAAATTTGTGAACGTAGGCAAGAGTTTTATTTTACAATTTTTTGAGGATGTTTCACCAAGTGTTTAGCGAGGAATCAATTTCGTTTATAAAGTTAGAGTTTCTCGTTTTCGTGGAAGAATGCAATTTAATTTTATTAAAAACAAACAAATTAAAGCATAGTTATTGAAAGGTTTTTGTTTTCTGGGTTTTCTCTCCCAAACTCTGAAAAATATCTATAAAATAAAAATTAATTATTTTGTGACAATTCTTGAATTTCACAAAATAACTATCAACAAAATAATTCTAAAGATTTTCATTAAGCGTCTGACGAAGGAGTCTGATATAGACTCCGAAACGTTACGATATAGTTGTTTCTTCGTTGATGTTGTTTCGTTGTGGATTGTTAGGCAGCATTGTTCAATTGATTGCTTCTGACAAATATCTTGTGTTTCTTAAGGCCTGGTTTCGCTAGTGCGTCGGATTCATGCAGTGACTGCGTGCAGCGAATGCTTGCGTCCGCTGCGTCGTCGGAGTGGTTTCATTAGGTGCAGCGGAACTACTGCAGCCGGCATTATTATTTGTGTTCTGTGAGTCGTCAGTGAAAATTGGTTAGCAATGGATGTACTTGCGCTTCATATTTTGGAAGAAGAGCAGAGAATGAATTGATTTTGAAATATCTGAAGCAAAAAAATTAAAAATGGTGACCTGTGCATTTAATGTGTAAAAACAGGGATGAGGAAGGTATCTTCAACAACCTCATAACGAGACATCTTCTAGATAATTAAGAAAAATTCCAACAAGAACGTAGAGCTCGAAATTATGAATATAAAATTGTACAAAACTGTTCATATTAGCATAGGAAATAATTTTTTTTTTAAAATATAACTTCATTTCAACTGTTTTCTCTCCATTTCTGTCGCGATCATTTTCCATATGTTATCTTTAACATACCTCGGACACATACTGCGTGGAGAACGCTACCACTTTCAACGTCTCATTCTCCAGAGTAAAATTGAGGGAGGAAGAAGAGGAATGGGCAGAAGAAAGTTATCATGGCTTAGAAATATCCTTCAATGCACGGGGATAAAGGACTTCCAAACATTGCAGAATGCTGCATTCAATAGAAACATATGATGGGAATAGATGAGGATAAACGCCTACGCAGGAATCTGCACGGCACTAAAAAAAGTAGATCTTTAACATTATTAGTTTTATAATTATCATGAGATGCATCATGTATGCATCTATTTTGCGAAACTAATTCAATGAGATTAATCTCTCCGTCCCTTTTGAATTTATCGACACTTAGTTTCTCTTGTTTTCGCTGCAGCGACGTCGCACAGACTGGTACCCCAAGCAGTCAGCCGTTTGGCGGTTGCAGTGCTGTTGCGTCGGACGCCGAAGCGAAACCACTTCTTCGTAGTTCCGAAGTAGCAGTCTATTCGAAAGACGGTGCAGCAACTTTCTGCAGTTACTGCATGCAGCCGACGCACTAGCGAAACCAGGCCTTTACGCAGAAGCAAATCACAAAATAATTAATTTTTATTTTATAGATATTTTTCAGAGTTTGGGAGAGAAAACCCAGAAAAACCTTTCAATAATGAGTATACCTCCCACAGTATCCTTTAATGATTACTTAAAGCATAGTTGACTGGTTTATAAAAGTTAAAAACACGAGTTAAGGAC
This sequence comes from Halyzia sedecimguttata, assembly GCA_937662695.2. Taxonomy (NCBI): domain Eukaryota; kingdom Metazoa; phylum Arthropoda; class Insecta; order Coleoptera; family Coccinellidae; genus Halyzia; species Halyzia sedecimguttata. The sequence continues at coordinate 63,889,526 of OW569417.2, read as the reverse complement.
AAGTTTGTGGCTAGTTTATGCGTTGGACCATTTCAAGAACGGTTGTTTGAAGAGAAAGTTACCAAAATCGTTGAAGATTTTTTTTAATCACGTTCACAAAAGAGGTTATTTTGGAATAAATGCGTTATGAAAGGGAAGTGAACGCAATACAGAAATGTATTGAGAAATATTCTAGAAAACCAGTGCAGAAAACACAGAAACTCAAAAGATTTGCTTTGTTTTCGATGCGGGAAACCTGGCCATCAAGGGCGTAGCCATGGGGGGGGGGGTTTGGGGGTTCAACTACAGAAAGCGACCTTTACACCCCCTGCCCTTATAAAGTCAATTGCCAAAATTCCAATTCAATCGGATTAGTTTCTCAAATGAAGCACGAACATCTTTCCAGGAACATCTTTTATTTCAGACATCTCCCCGGAAACGATACAGTAAACAGTTGAAAAGCGTAACAGGACAGGAAACATAACGTACAGAAAAACTAAATGTTATGATTACAACTAAGTAATACCAACTTCAGACAGTATTTCAACAAACCTAACGTGAAAATTTCAAGTCGCTGTCTCCTTCCGTTCTTAGGTTATCGTGACGTAAATAATATTTCTTAACAATTTTTTAAGAATTTTCTAGCGATACGATGCCCACAAAATTTCACAAACGTCCTTAGGCTTATATTCTACAACTACTCACCAAGTTTCAATTCGATCGGATTAGTATTGGTTGTAGACAAATTTATTACTCGGAAACCATTGGGCCGATTATGCCCATTAACGAACTTGTCCGTCGTGTTGGGATGCGCCACCTACCCTGAAAATTTAGAGCCGCTAACTCTTTCCGTTCTCAAGTTATCGTGGCAACGGACGGTCGGCCGGTAGAATCAAATTTGACCTCGAATTCTTGATCAGGGAGTCGACCCCAATCGTTTGAGACCATTTTCGGCGAAAAATTCGAAAATTACAGACATTTGGGCAAAATGATAACGCGATGTTCCCCAGAATATGTACTCGCAAAAATCGGGTGATATTCCCGGAACTTCACAATAAGCAGCGTACTGATGATTCTTTCCGTAATCGACTGTATGATGAACAAGTAATCATTAAAGGATACTGTGGGAGGTGTACTCATTATTGAAAGGTTTTTTTCTGGGTTTTCTCTCCCAAACTCTGAAAAATATCTATAAAATAAAAATGAATTATTTTGTGATTTGCTTCTGCGTAAGAAACACAGGATATTTGTCCGAAGCAATCAATTGAACAATGTTGCCTAAAAAACAACAACGAAACAACATCAACGAAGAAACAACTATATCGTAACGTTTCAGAGTCTATATCAGACTCCTTCGTCAGACGCTTATTGAAAATCGTTAGAATTATTTTGTTGATAGTTATTTTGTGAAATTCAAGAATTGTCACATTGACAGTATTTAAAAATCATAGCTAACATAGTTTTACTTCGCATTGAAATTTCCAAGTTCCAACTCCTTTTTCAATAAATTTAGCCAAATATGGTCAATACCAATTGAGCAATTTGCAAAATTGCATTCTCTGTTCAATAAAATACAAGTTGCCTCCTTAAGTTTCCTTTTTATAAAATCAGGTTCTATCATAAGAATCTTTGTATTACTCCAATCCATCATGTGATCTCCTTGGATTGTACATACATGTTCTGCTATTTTTGATTTCTGTATGTCTCTATTTCTCAAGTTATTCTTATGCTCTGAATGAGGACATTTCTTGTTGTCACTGCAAAATTTAGTCCCTTTGATAAGATTCTTTTTTCACTTTCATTCAAACTTCTTGAAGATAAATTTATAACCGTTTTATTGACGAAGTTGTTATTAGGTGCATTTTTGTTGGATTGTCTTTGTTTTTCATCGAACAGAGAATTGAATTTATTAAAATTTGATGCTCTACTTTTTTTATATTCATTTTTATATGAAATATCAACACAATAAAAGATATGATCTGAATCGCTCTTTGACAAATTATTAAAAATTTCTTCTTCTAACCTTAGAATATCTTGACTTAGTCTTACCTTATTTTGTCTGAGAAAACTTACTCTTTCTCTGACTAAAGCATGACCAAATCTGTCCATAATTTGTCCAATATTTTAGATTTGTTGAATATAGGGATGGTTTCTCACGTATTTCTAGATTATATGCATCTTGCATGATATGGGGGGTTAGGAAAAAAATTATAACTTGGTGCATTCGTTGAAATATGACAGTACGTTTCAATAAGGTTGATTTAATTATTATTAATATGCGTTTAAAGCATTATAGAAGTAATGTTCCTTGTGAATTTGTTCGAAAACCTCGGGCGCTTGATAAAATTGGTCGATGTTGCCTCCGAGCTTGGTCAATTCCTTCTATATACCGGAATGGCTGTTTTGAAAGGAATTCAAAGATTATATCAAACATTTCAGTTATGAATATGAATATTATAAAGTAGTAAAATTCCGTAATTTCATTTTATCTATCGAGATTCCTGAAAATGTCTGCTTCCTCAGGGACAATAAAACTTTGGAGACTTCATGTACCTAATAAATTTAATTTGAACAAATTAAATGCAAAAACGTTTCATGGGAAACGTTTTTGCATCGCAAGGTATTTTCCAGTAGACTAAGTACATATTTCCGAATCGCCGTGTAGCTCAATGTTATTAAATATTTTTTCGGTTGAAATGGATGATTTCCTTGAATGTGAAAATTTTGATATTTCAGATTTCAGCAGTTTCTAGGAAGTTTACCCGCATCAAAAATTTCCATTCGCCGGTACCATCGAGATAAAAGTTTTTCTGAATTCTCTTGGTAGTTCTGAGTATTGCGGGGCTTTTCCACTATTGCACCAATTCGTCGTTATCTCCACCGGCCTGAATATCCAGAGGGGAATATTGTACATTCAAGGTGATTTTTGGACAGTGATTTTTCATTCGTGGTCCTTCAAGTGATTTACAATCGTTACAACTTCGTTCTTTCTAATATACTGCATATTGCCACCTAAACTCGATTTTGCATCAGAATAAAATTGTCAGGAAAACTCATATATCCTTTTTTTTGATACCGCTCATAATCTTGTATCAGAATTAAATTTTTCGGAAAAATCCGCTAGCATATATCCATTCTTATGATACCACCAATACTGTCTTAAAATGGGGACTAGGGGAAGAAACTCACCCTCATACGTTTTTTTGCGTTTTTCTTCCTGAAGTCAATCTTGAATCAAAATGAAATTTCAAGGGAAAAATCTGCTTTCGTATATCCATTCTTTTGATAGCACGCAATATTTCTATGGGGATTTTTCACCTAAGGTTGCGCAAAGAACACAACCCCTAGTCCCCACTTTGACTGATACCAAAAGAATGGATATATACAAATTTTTCTGAAGATTTCATTCTGATACTGATGATCGACTTAAGGTGAAAAAGAGCAAAAAACACATATGAAGGTGATTTTAACAACCTAGTCTCCATTTTAAGAAATTCTGGGTGATATCGAATATAATATATACGCAGATTTTTACTGAAAATTTCATTCTGGTACAAGATCGACATCAGGTGAAAAAGTGCAACAAATAGTAACTGAAAGAACTTATAAATATAAGGTAAGTTTGACAAACATATAAGAATATACTGTTGAGAAATTCTTTTATCAAAATTTTCAAATAAAAAAAATTAATTAATTAAATATTTTTTTCAATTTAGAAAAATATTCCGAATATATAATTAAATTTTAGGGAGGGTTCAAAATTAAAGAAAATTATCAAAATGAAATTGGAAATCTATTCAAATTAGTGATTACCAAAACAAATACAAATACTTAATTCTACAACTTAACTTACTTGTCACTATCTTTCTTTATATCTAGAATGTTTTTGTTGTCCACTTAATTTCTTTTATATTTCTTATTCTGTATCTTCTTTCTTGATTATATTCTTCTTCTGTTTCTTTTTTCGTAGTTATATCCTTATTCTTGATTCAGCAAATTCGAGTACTTCAGTGTTTTCAATTGATTTCTTGGAAATTGGTTAGTTGTTATGATACTTGAGATCGGAGAATTAAATTTGTACTTGAAATCAGATAATTGTTATCATAATTGAGGTCGGAGAATTGAATTTATACTTGAGATCGGAGAAATGAAATTATATTTGAGATCGATGTTGACTCTGTCGCTGCGAAAATCTGACTGAATGACAGGAGACGCGTCCACTCCCTTTTATATCCTCCGATTAATTTGAAAATTCGAGGTTTCTTTGAAATTTTGACAGTTTTAAAATAAAATGCATTTTTCTTGAAATTTTCCTTAATAGCACTGTTTCCTGAATTGTAATGACTGCAGAAAATTCGGCCAAAGTTTTCTCTTCCGTCTGGTACTACTTCCATGTTCCAACTTGCATTGGAAGTTCCTCAAAATCTTCTGAGTTTCCTGACAGCTATCAATTTTGCAATCTCTTCCACTTTAAATTTAAATATTTCCCTATCTAATTTGTTCTAGCATACCAAACTATTTATAATAATCAATGAGGTCAATTCACATACAAATTAACTTAACATAACATAATAAGAATAAATAATAATGACATTTTTACATGGTCTTCCAAAATATTGACTTCACATAAATTTTGATAATTCTATCTCATGGAGACTACTCCATAGTTCAATAAGAGTGTATCCTTTACAAATTTACAATGTTTCAAAGATTAAATTTAATTCTTTCCATATGAATTTTATACTAATATGTTTGAATAGATGTCAAATTTCATTCTCAAATTTCAATCTCTATTTTCTGAATTAGTAATTGTTTTTAATTAACGAAACATGATGGAGAACATGCCTTAGCATCTTTGCTTCACTGTTTAATTCCTCTTCATGATCATATATTAGTAAAAATTCAATTTTACAATAAAATCTCCAAAATTAATCAATCAAATTTTACTTCTGCCCTATAATTAATTGTATGATTTGAATTCAAATCATATCTTACCATAACAATACTTACTGGTTGTAGTCTTTATATCAATCAAGTGCCATAAAATTAGTTATATAATGATCAATATTTGAATATATATCACAAAGAAATCCAACAATGATTTCAAGTCAATTATAATTTAAATTTTCCATGAAAATTTCGGTCAAACTTCGTCGACTGACCTGTCCAACACGAGAGTTTACATTTATTACTAGCGTGGTTAGTTGCCGAATCCCGCCACCAGAGTTTTGGAAGTTCCCAATACCACCGCATTCGCCAGACTTAAACTGCATAGAACATGCATGGGATATGCTACAAAGAAGACTAAGTGTGCGTCACGCGTCAGTGCGTCCACACTGCGAACCTAGCACGGATGCGACGACGGGCGCGAAATATCAAACATATGAAACGCGCCTTTGTGGCCATAGTGCAGTGACTAAGGCGGGTACCTCGCTCGACGGTAATGAGCGAGTCATCGCGCGTAGTTTTCAAACGTTCCTGTCACGAGCGACAAAATCCCAGGCTCCGTTCCACGATTTGATTGGTTCCATCTATGCGCCGATTTTATTGGTTGGAAGTGTGGCGGTATTTTCAAAAACCGCGGTTTTACTCGCTTGTTAATCCTAGGCAAGGAATATAATATGCTGTCGATCAGGGAAATTACTCGTACGTGTTTGTTGATTTAGGGCCGGTTTCTGACACATTTGAATGGAGTTTATCTTCAGTTTATCTACCGAATTCTTTTGAATTGGACAGATAAACGGAAGATAAACCAGATGTTATATTCCTCAGAAACCGGCCCTTAGTGATTAAAACACACTATGGACATGCACTTGACTTACAACATTTAAGGCTTCCACAAATGGATAAATCAATAGTAGCATCTAAACTCACATTGGGAGTCCCACCATCAAGTGGGAGTGATATGACCGAGAACCATGTAGCCATTGAAACCTTAATCGAATATCGAAATGCAGCTAAAAGATTCCGATTTTAGTTTTTTTTCTTGATTTTCAGGATTCTAGATTCATATCGTGGTAAAATTAATGAGGAAAATTTAAATCGAGAAGATTTAATATCAGGAAAAGATATTCAGAATATCAAAACATCATATCATATTAACATAGCAGAGGGAGTTAAGCATGATAATGATGCTATATCAGTCAATTTGTGGGTCAATCAATATGTAGGCAAGAAGAAAATAATTGTATATTGTATATTATAAACAACAGGGAGTAGAGGTGGAGGATGATTTATGCAAGTTAAGTATAGTACAGATTTTTGTTTAATTATAATGACAGATTTACAAAAAAAAAAATTGAGAAATTTGGTAACAATATAGTGGCATTAGATGGGACTCATGGCTTGAATAATTAGGATTTTGAGTTAACAACAATCATGGTGGTGGATGAATTCGGTGAAGGGCTACCGGTTTCTTTTATGTTTAGTAATAGAATGGACACATACATTTATGATTTTTTTTTATATAATTAAATTTAATGTAGGAGTAGTTTCTCCAAAAGTATTTATGACTGACATTGTTCTCACCTTTTACAGCGCTTGGTGCAGTATAATGGGACCAGTAAAACAGCAGTTATTTTGCTCATGACACATTGACCGTGCATGGCAGCAAATCTTATCGAAAATAAATAATAAAGATCAGAGGTTTATAAATTTGTAAAATGTTCGCAGCAGTGTACTGACGTAGATATATTTGCTGAATGTCTGCAAAATACAATTTCACAACTACTTTTTAGATGAAACCCATGACTTTGGGATATATTTTCAAAATAATTATTCGAATAATTATTGCATGTAAATGGGCTTAAAAAGTTAAAAGATTAGATAAAAGTTTGCATGTGCTCCTAAAATATTTTGGACATAAGTCTGTTGATAGGATTATAAAAAAGATCATAGAAGCAAGGCCGTCTTAAACTGTGCTGGGGCCTTTGGGCACACAATAATTTGGGGCCCTTTTGGAAAGTAAAAAAAGCGAATTATACATTTTTCTACCCTGATAACTCTTGAACGGAATGAGCAGACAGTTGAAATTTTCAGAGTTGGTTTTGGATATAAATATCTCGGTTAAGTTTGTTATTGGGCAAAATCGGTGGTTTAGGATAACGAAAAAAAAAATTTTTTCAAGATTACAAATTTCGAATTCAATTTTTTTTAAGATACAGTTTCATCATAAAAATCCACTGATATCATTCTCAACTCTAACAAAATAATACTTTCGGAGATATGATTTTCCAATATTTATGATGCAATCAAAGTTTGAAGTACTTTGACAAGAGGGCCAAAGCCCCGGTCCAAAGAGCTTTCCCATTTTTTGCGCGTATGTTCTGGGGAATATCAACGTAGTCACGATAACTGGAGAACGGAAAGAGATAGCGACTTGAAATTTTCAGAGTAAGCGGCGCATCCCAATACGACAGATAAGTTCGTTAATGGGCATAATCGGCCCAATGGTTTCCGAGTAATAATTTTGTTTTCAACCATTACCACTCCGATAGAATTGAAACTTGGTAAGTGGTTGTAGAATACAAACCTAAGGACGTTTGGGAAATTTTGTGAGAATCTTAGCCTTAGAAAATCTTAAAAAAATTATTAAAAAATATTATTTATGTCACGATAACCTGAGTACGGAAAGAGATAGCGACATGAAAATTTCAGGTTAGGTTGTGAATCTGAATGCAACATTTGAGTTTGTTTATAAGCATATAAGAATCCAATGATATCATTTTTAACTCTAAGAAGCTAATACTTTCGGAGATATGATTTTTCAAAATTTCAATAAAAAATCGTATTTCTACGTTTTCACAGAATTATATAATTTTTCTATGTATGAATTGTCATAATGTCAACTTATTTTCCTGAGACATGAAATTGTCTAATTCCTTGCTAATAGTTGGTTCGAGAAACGTCAAAATCGACTTAGAGAGACAAGGGTAAAAAACCGTCAAATAAACCCCCATGTGGCGATTTTATGTCAAAAAGTGAAAATTAAGAATATATATCCCAGGTAAGTACCGACGTTTTATTCTAATACCGGAGATCGACAAGATCGTACGAGGAGCCTGATAGCCGTTTCGTCTAGTCAGTCGGGTTTTCGGTTCGGAACGAGAGAAGGCGGGCTCAAATCCCGGAAAGGTAATTTCATTTTTTGGTGCTCTAGTTCCTCGGAACTGAGTGCTTATCAATTTGCCCAAATGTCTGTAATTTTTATTTAAGATGCAGTTTCACCATTAAAATCCATCGATATCATTTTCAACTCCAACAAGCTAATACTTTCGGAGATATGATTTTTCTAAATTTCAATAATGAATCGTACGTACTTCTGTTTGTTTTCAAAGAATGCTATAATTATTCTATCTAAGCTTTATTATATGATCTGTGTTCATACTCGTACATTTCATCCTGTTTTATAAGAAAGAGTCAAATTCATTTCAGCTATTTTAATTTGATTTCTTCCATGGTGCAGTTCTCATTCTCAGATTGCTCATTTAATCTTGATAAATAAACTATTATTTGAATTTAATTTCCTTTATGATGCAGTTTCTTTCCTAAGAAAACATTGGTTTAATTCCCAACTCTGAGAAACCAATACTTTCGGAGATATAATTTGCCTGTTTGAACTAGAGCGCCAGAAAGCTCCTGTCCGCAGGGCTTGAACCCATTTTTTATCTTTTCACCAAGATGTTTCAAATCACGTACACCTTCTTTTGTCCAGTAATCGTCTCCACCAAACAGTAAGCAAACAAAACAAAAAAACGCATATTTTCCTTCGCATCCGCACAAACATAAAGTCTTTTCGTAACAATTTTCGTCAAACTAAAGTATATTTTGTTAAATCCCACCCTCAGTGAAATGCTCAACGCAACTTTAAAGTTGCGTTGAGCATTTCACTGAGGCGATTATAATCGGCCAAACGATTTTGCAGTTATACGCATCTGAAACTTGGTTATTATTTCCTGAATAACTCGAAAAATGCGAAACCGATCCAATTCAAATACGGTTATTAGTTGTAGAATGGCAACGCATAAATTCTTGCGAAATTTCGTGGGGATCGTATCACTAGAAAATTTTTGAAAAATCATTGAAAAAAATATATACCAATATATCCGAAACTATTCGTCCGACATCGCTGAAATTTTGCGAGAGCCTTCAAAGCCTAACTTTACTGTCAAGTTCCAAGTTTAAACACGATCGGATCTATACTGTTGGAGATCCGTGTTGCCTTGTGTGAGTTCAGTAGCTGGATGGGTAACCGTTGCCTCGATAACTTTCGAACGAAGGGAGATAGGGACTTGCAATTTTCAGGGCAGGTTGCGCATCCCAATGAGAGGGTTAATATCGTTTTTGAGCATAATCGGTCCAACAGTTTTGAGGTTATGCCCACCTGAAATATTATTTCCTCGATAATTCAAAAAATATAGACTCGATCGAATTGAAGCTTGGTAACTAGTTGTACAATATCGACAAAAAGAAGTGAGTGAAATTTTGTGAGAACCGTACCCCTAGAAAATTTGAAAAAAACTATTAAAAAGTATTATTTATATCACGATATGGACATTTTTTATACTTCAAAAAGAAAATAGGCAAAGTTTGATTTGATTTTGTCTTAATTTGTTTATATAAACATAATTTTGATTTGCATGTTAAGACCAAAGTAAATTTAATTTTCGACTCGGGTGCTTACTGTTCCTGTGCCCGACAAAAATGTTTTTAGAATAAATGTGATAGGCATTGTCTGTCTTTCGGGGCCCCCCTAAGGATGGGGGCCCTGGGCACGGGCCCCGTGTGCCCTTAGGGTAAACACGGTATTGCATAGAAGCACACTATTGATACAAAAAATATTTTATTGAGGCATAGGAGCTGCTCCTATGAACTGATTTCATTATATTAACGTTGACAATGATAATAAAAACAGATATCTAATCAGTACTCTGTCTGACAAAAAGGAAACTGGTGAAATTTATTGTATAGAGAAACTTCGGAATGAAAGCTGTTGCGTTTTAATGTGTGAGATTTGTAAAATTTGTTATCACACATATTCCTGTACCTGCAGTGATTTTTCCATCCGAAACTTAATTTCTAAACATGTTCATTTTTTGGTTATGAATCTTGAAAAAGAAAATGAATTGCCAGAAATACAGCAATTAGTAACTGATGATAACAATCTTGATAACACCACATTAGAAAAGGAACGATAAATCTAAAAATTTAAAAGAAAATGTGTCTGCGCAAATTTTATGTACCATGCAAGCTCCAAAATAGTATGAATAATTCGGATAATGAAGTACTTTTGCAAATCCAAAGGCATTTGAATTTGATTGATAATTTAATCGATTACCGAGCAGTTCAACTGAATCATTTGTTCCTGTTCAGCCTAATGAACCTATAAATAAAAAAAATTAAACACCAGACCAGATATTTTTCAACTCAAAAAAAAAGGAAAGCTATAAGAATAAGCAGTGCAAAAAGCCAACTCATTCTGAATCGGTAGAAATAAGTGAGATTTTAAAAAATAATTTCAATCAATTATATGTATCCTCCAATCCTTCTGACGATCATAAATATTCATTATAAATGCCGTTCCATTTTTTTACCAGTTTTCATTATGAAATAGGCAGAGGTATATTTTGTAATTTAATACAATGTCTTTTTTTATTACGCTTCTGTTTTTCTCCTCTCCTTATAGTATAGTATTAATGATAAAAATAATAATAGGTACATATATGGATTTATTTTTTCCACAATATTTCAAATGCAACTGATATTCATTGTGATAAATTTGCAAGGAAAAGGGAGGTCAGGAGAGCGTGTGTGATATAAAATACGTTTTCTATAAAAACCAAAGGTATCCCATCTCCATAAAGTTTACTGCAATACAGGTCTCCACCCTAGACGATGCATCTCATTTGAAAATACCGCCACACTTCCAACCAATAAAATCGGCGCATAGATGGAACCAATCAAATCGTGGAACGGAGCCTGGGATTTAGTCGCTCGTGTTCCTGTCCGCCCTTTCTGGCCTAGTAAGCAAGCGACTTAATGCGCGGTTAGCGGAGGTATCAAAACAGTTCGGTCTTAACGCTCGGCGCATGCGAGACTGCATATTTCTTGATATGAAATGGCGGTAAATACTGAACTGTTTATAAGTGCAATTCAATCAAAACAACCCATATATGTTGAGACGGTCATTCGGGTGTACTCGAAAAATTTGTTAGGATGTAAGATGTAATCTCAATTGTTCATACAAATTAAAAAATTCACATCATTTTTCTCTACTTTTATTTATTTCGTGTACACCATCTCTTATGTTCAACACTTCCCATCTCAGGATTGGACTGTCCAGTAAAAATACCAAATCCTCGTCCATAGTTTCTAACTGCTGAAATACGTCGAATCGCTAGAAGCTAGGAGAGCTCGCGGTGCACTGTGGCCACAGCACGCTCATGCTGGTCGCGCCTGATTTAGGCCTCCACCGCCGCGCATTCAGTATGGACGCACCCTAAGATGATCACCAACCTCCACCAGAAACAAGGGCGTAGCCAGGAATTGATTTCGGGGGGCGGATTTGAAATTTTGGCAATTGACTTTATAAGGGCAGAGGGGTGTTTGGGTCGCTTTCTCTAGCAAACATTTTCTTTTTTAAGAAAAAAATAACATTTCGGGGGGAAAAAAAATCGCCCCTCTGGCTACGCCCTTGACCAGAAACATTGAATGACCTCAAAGCACTATTGTCTCGTTTATGGAATGAAATTCCTCAAGATATGCTCAACACCCTCGTTGACAGTATGCAACGAAGATATCAGGCGGTCATTGATGCCCGTGGTGGCCATACGTTGTATTGAAGACATAAAAAGACAATAAAATGTCCGGAAATAAAAGTCGTTAAATTTGACCCTATTCTGTTAATCACCCTGTATATGTTGCAGACCAAAAAACTTATGTGCATTTATAGTTTTGGACCTAAAACTATATTAAATTACGTTTTCAGCGCAAACAAAGGGTTCAGAATGTCAGTTATTTTAGTTGAAACGATTATCCCTAACTCTTGTGGAGCAGTTTATTCATCTCCAGAACTAATGTGGAGATTTCAACTGCCTAGCTTATTCTGTCCGAGAGTTATTGTAGAAACAATATTAAAACATTTTTAAAAAACTTTTTTTACACTTTACGCTAATCTGATCAATACAAAACTTCGCATGCGCATAAAGGTCGTTATTCTACAATTTGATGCTAAATCTCAGATGGATCAAGTAATCAGTTTCGGAAATATTCATAAAAAATATTTTTACTAAAAATGGCCAGAACTCCGAAACCGCTTGGTGGATTTCGCCTGTTAACGAACTCGTCCGAGATATTTACGCTCCAAACCTACCCTGTAAATTTAAATCCTCTAACTCCTTTCGTTCGAGAGTTGTCGTGTTAACGGACGGCCGGACAGAATCGATTTCGACCACGGATTCTTGATCAGTGAGTCGAACCAAATCGTTTGAGACCATTTTCAGCCAAAAATTCGAAAATTACAGACATTAAGGCAAATTGATAAGAACTCAGTTCCGAGGAACAAGAGCGCCAAAAATGGAATATAAGTAATAACTCTTTATTCAGGTTGACACAAATTTATCACAGTATATATAATTATAAAAATTTTCGTTTATATACATACAATCGAGCACTAATACTAATAATAAACATATCTTAAGAATTTCACTCAACTGTAATATAATTCGATTTCACGAATCTAGAGCATTTAAATTAAATGCTGGTTATTTCATAACTACTATTATTATCATCAATATTGCGGTCTCATGGGTTGAATGAATAATACAGAAAAATAGTATTTTACGTCAAATAATGGGTAAATTTCCAACTAATTTGAGATGTACATCATCGACATTCTTCACCTAAACCAATATGGAGAATAGTTTCTCCAAAATTTTAAAATAAAAAAATTAAATAATATACATATACATAGAGCACGCTTGAAGAGAGGTTAAAATCATATTCACGAATGTACTTAAATATATAATGACAGTACTATTTTACGCCTAACAATTGCACTGTTTCATCGGAAGTTTGAGCACATAAATTATATAGGTACCATATATATTACCTTGAACGATTTCATAGAACATAATATGCCAAACATCACATAATTCATGATAGTATAACATCACGTTACGATTTGAGAATTTTAAACCATCGAACAGTTTTTGAGCTTCCCCAAATTATTTAATTGCATTTATCAAAATTTGTCAATACGATTCCATATAAAAAATATTTTCAACATACATTCAACCTTTCGTTCCAATTTTAAATAATCATTCAAACCAAAATGTATCGGCTCAAATAGGATCAGTCTCAGGTTCATCATCTTCTTTGATTGGATCTTTCGAACCAAATGGACTTGGCATCTTTTGATAATGAGGTTTGATTGTACTCACAGGTCTGGTGTAATCCAAATGATCGTATTCCAGCTCTGTAATAAAATATAATATCACTAAAAGTGTTCAGTTAAAATGCATGTTTATCCCTCAATGAAAGTTACAATTTAAACGCCTGGAAATTATATGAATGGAAGAATCGATTTTGCTCACTCACCTATATCTTTAACGTCTTTTTGTTTGATTTCATCATAAACATGATCCAATTTTTCTAAACTATGATAGATGTTGGGATTAGTTGCATCTGCATCTTTGTTCTTCAAAGAACGCAGTTCGTCCTCCATGCTATAAGCCACTGAAAACAATTTGTAAGTGAAATTTCAGTAGAATTTCCAATAAGATTTCGGGATTGTATACAGGGTGGTCCAACGAAAACACCTCGATTTTCCGAGGAAGAACTTTTCCGCTTTTTTCATCCCCGTAACTTCAACCACCTAAAGGGGGTCCGCACAACCCTTTGTATTAGAATATAGGGATGAGGGGTGTTGCGATAACTAATTTTGAAGATCGTATCGAGTATTATCTGACCCTAAAATTTCGCTTCAAAATATCCATCGATAATGAAATAACAGCGAAAATAGTGAAAGAGGCAATGTGGAATTTTTTCGAGCATATTATTCGTATCGGACACATTTCAAAGGTATATAGTAGTTATGTTGTTAAGTTTGTGTCCAAAAAAGTATACTCAGCGTCCCCATAAATCAAATGTTTGGGTGGGTATTTATGGAAATCACATAATCGGCCCTTTTCGTAAACTCGGAAATCTTACTGGCCAAATTTATTCAAATCTATTGGATAACGCTATCTATCCAGCCCTCGTGCAAGTATTGGAGAATGCAGAAGACCATCAAATGATTATTTTCCAACAAGATGGCGCACCACCTCATTTCGTTCAACCGGTGCGTCAGTTCTTAAATGAAAATTTTCCTCACGCCTGTATTGGAATAAGGGGACATATTGAGTGGCCACCCAGATCACCTGATCTGGCTCCACTGGACTTTTTTCTGTGGGGTCACCTGAAATCCAAGATTTACGCTACCCAGCTGGAGTGACTGGATTGTTTACGAACTCGGATCATTAATGAATGCCGTCAAATTAAACCAGAAATATTGGGTAATGTACGTGAACGATTTCAGCAGAACTTATATTACTGCATGGAAGTGAATGGTGCCCATTTCCAGCATTTAATAAACTTATCACAAAAGTAAGTACTCCTCCACTATTTCACCTGTTATTTCGTTATCAATGGAAATTTTGAAGCGAAATTTCAGGATGTTATAGTACTCGATAAGATCTTCAAAATGAGGTATAGGAACACCCCTCATCCCTATTCAAAATCAAGGGGTTGTGCTCACCCCCGTTAGAGGGGTTGCAGTTACGGGAATGCAAAGAGCGGAGAAGTGGTTCCCCCTCGAGTCAGAAATTGACGGTTATCGTTATTTGTTAATTGATAATTGTTACTTGTCTGCATGAATACTATCATCAAAAATAACAAGTTCAACTTCTACTTGCTATTTGTAATTATTAATTGTTACTCGATACTCGTTAATTTGGGCTGCATGAATCCACACTAAGTTAAGTCTATGATTTAAACATAATTATTCGATATGGACTTACCAGAATCAGAACATGATGCCACACCTAATTGTCCCAATCTCGCCCTCTCAAGAAGGGTATTAGACGGCCTTTGTAGGTTATTACGGATCATGCAATTAGTGTTATTGAGAAGGTGCTCATTATCTCTCTTACCACCACCTTGGTAAGAGTATACAGGATTGTCGAAATTATTTCGTTCTGAAAAAAAAATGCCTCGTGAAATTATGTTGCATAGTCTGAAACACATTGGTGGTATACTAAATTACATACAGTATTCTCGAAATTACACTATAGGCCTGTTTTGTTTCGCAGTAGAGACAGTTCCGAACCGGTTCTAAAGAGTGGGATAAAAGTAGCATGTGATAGATTTCGTCCATTCGCCCAGGTCAAGTTACAATAAACGACTGTGTGAATACTTCTTTACTGTGCACTACTGAACGGTTCAAGGACCTCTCTGTTGCGAACCAAAACAACCCTTATATGAATTTAAAATGGTATTTTGTGGGTATGTAAATGATATCACATATCGTCGGTGATGTGACAATACCTCCTAACTTACATTTTTCAGGAGAAAAAATAAATACTTTTTTGGTGGCTGTCTGGTGTCAATCAATATATTTCGTTTTAGTTTTGTAGTCAATACCTTACAAATTGATTTAATTTTTAAACAACTAGTCTCAAAATTTTGATATTAATTTGTTGTGCATAGGATTGTATAGTATTTATATTAAGCGCATGCCATTTTGCAAATTGCTCAATTGGTATTGACCATATTTGGCTAAATTTATTGAAAAAGGAGTTGGAACTTGGAAATTTCTATGCGAAGTAAAACTATGTTAGCTATGATTTTTAAATACTGTCAATGTGACAATTCTCGAATTTCACAAAATAACTATGAACAAAATAATTCTGAAAATTTTCATTAAGCGTCTGACGAAGGAGTCTGATATAGTCTACGAAACGTTACGATGTAGTTGTTTCTTTGTTGATGTTGTTTCGTTGTTGTTTGTTAGGCAACATTGTTCAATTGATTGCTTCTGACAAGTATCTTGTGTTTTTTACGCAGAAGCAAATCACAAAATAATTAATTTTTATTTTATAGATATTTTTCAGAGTTTGGGAGAGAAAACCCAGAAAAAAACCTTTCAATAATGAGGTATTATCACCGAAGATATGTAATAATACAAAAGGTTGATTGAAAGACGTCTAGTTTTGGACTGGTTTATTGCCAGAGTTCGTTCTTGGTACAATGCTACACTACAATTGTGAACCAATATGTAGGCAACAAATATTACATCTCTCTTTCTTTTGAAAGAAATTAAATAGTTCGCATTAAAAGTTTCCACTACACCGGCACCTATCTTGTGACACTTTAAACTTTTCTATTACATTACATTTCCTATCACATTTCACCATCACAATGTTACTATGAATTTTTGTACATTTGGCTATGTGTTACATTAAATCAAGTTATAGTTCGCTGCATGATATCCCTTTTTTGTATATTTCATCCTATTGTTTAACAAAACAGCTTTCTAGATGTAAGTCTATGTTTTGTTAAAATCCATACATAAAGGTTATTTAATTTCTCTAACAGCTTTCGTGGTAGTTATTATTATTATTATTTATTTGGCAAAAGTTTAGAAAGAATTCTATAAACTCAAAGAATAACAAAATAAAAGCAAATGTACAATGCAAATAGTAAAAAGAAACAGTTTAAATTATGAATGAAGATTGAAGGAAAACAAAAAAAGAGAGCATCCTCCTGAAATTGGTGATGATCAACCCTGCATCCACCCGTCGTACTGGTTCTTGAATGAATTGACAGAGGAGGCCTCCACAACGGCAGGTGGTAAGCGATTCCAAGCAGAAAACACCCTGTTGCACAGGAAATATTCCCACTGGGTTGTTCTGAAACATTCCCTCCGCAACTTGTACCTGTGGCCACGTAATCGTTCGTCGCTGTTTACAGTGAAAATTTCACCCAGATCCACGTTGAAAAGTCCGTGGAGAGCTCTATAGGTGATAATAAGGTCACCTCGTGTGGGCCTTTCAGAAAAAAGGGGAAGATTCATAATAGAAAGCCTTTCAAGATAGTTGGGTCGCAGCACACCGTAGGAGATTCTGGTTCGCCCGACGCTGGACACTCTCGAGTAGTTTCACGTCACGAACGAGAGACGGAGCCCAAACAGGACCGGCATATTCCAGGATAGGGTGCACATTAAGTAGTATAGAGAATCTTACAGGTGGCCGGATCGCAACGAGAAAATGATCTACTCAGCATATAAAGAATTCCCTTTGCCTTGTTAACAGTATGTAAGATATGATTAGACCAAGAGAGGTCCTTGGAAATAACGACTCCAAGGTCGCAATGAGAGCTTTCGGTGGAAATGGCGTGACCACCGAGAAAGTATTCGGTGGCGGGATTATTCATTCCCATGTGGATAACAGAGCACTTCAGAAGATTTAGAGGAAAACACCAGTTCACAGACCAGTCGTAGAGGGCATCAAGGTCCTGCTGGATGACACCTGGATTGCCGAGCGGATCACCAAAGATTTTAGCATCATCGGCAAAAAGCGAACAATTGGATCGAATGGATCCAGGCAAATCCGAAGTATAGAGAAGAAAAAGTATTGGACCCAGCACCGAACCCTGGAGGACACCACTTGGAACTGATCTCGTAGTCGATAGAGAATCTCCCACGCGCACGCGAAAACTGCGATCAGACAGGAATGACTTGATCCACTCAAGGAGAGAGCCTCGAATACCCAAACTATCGAGCTTGAGAAGTAGACGCTTGTGTGGAACGCGATCGAACGAACGAGAAAAATCGAGGTAAACCACATCAACAGGAATACCGCTGTCCAGCATCCTCGACCATTCATGCACACATAACAAAAGTTTTGCCAACACAGAACGGCCAGGCAAGAAACCATGCTGTTTCTCGGGAATTAAGTTGTTGGCAAGCGCGAACTCAATGATTCTTTCCAGGATTATCTTCTCACATACTTTTGCGGCTATGGGTACCAAACTGATAGGACGGTAGTTTCTGCAGTCCAATTTGTCACCCGATTTGAATATAGGGGTTATAAGAGCCATTTTCCAACAAGCAGGTAGTGTGTGGGAAGAAAAAGATATATTAAATAAGATGGACAAGGGTTCAGCCAGGGAAGTTGCGCAGCACCTGAGAACCTTCGCGGAAATTCTGTCTGCTCCCGGAGAGGAAGATACTTTCAACTGCCGGAGATGCTTCAAAACAGTAGTAGGAGTGAACTCAACATCACTCAATACGGCACCCAGATCACCGGTCAATAGTCCTGGCAAGCGGAGAGGCTCCAACGAAAAGGCAGATTCAAAAACGTCGGCCAACTCCTCTGCAGATGCCAGCGGTGAAGAGGTGACGTCGCCGTGTTTATCTCTTACTAGTGGAAAGGTGACTTTCGTTTTTAGGGATGACCTCAGATACTTAAACATTTGCCTACGGTCCCCAGAGGAAACCAGTTTGGACTCAAATGCAGATTTAGCTCTTTTAATTACGTCCGACAGGTGTTTGGAGTAGTCTCTATGCGCTTGGTAACTATGACCAGACTTATGACGCATGTATCTCTGCCAAATCGCTTTCTTGTGTCTAATCATCTTAAGGATGGTGTGATTGATCCAGGGTTTAGCAGGAACACAAACTGTCCTAGACTCAGAGCAACCATCAATCAAGGCCTTGGTTGTGTCCAGGAATATGTCCCATACATCATCAACGTCAGCACAAGGCGAGAGGACCATCTTCCAATCCAAATCAAGCGCTTTACGGAGAAGGTTGAAGTTTATCCACTTGAAGGTTTTTGTCTGTTTGGTACTTGACGAGTTCTTCCTGTTTGAATAATACTGCTAGATTCTACAAAATCTATATTGTGTAGTAAGTCTTCTACTGAATAATTAGAGCCGTGTGACCCCGGGAGTGTATCAGGTGAAATTGTTTATAGATTTGTTTCAGCATCACCTGTATCCTCCACCCCCGCATAGACATATCACCGATATTTTGGTTCTAATGCGTCATTATTTACAATTTGATGACGACCTTAGTTACGTGAATATTATTTTTTGTGTGACTTAATTCTCACAGGTCTTAAGACCTCTCCTATTTCAAACTAACATTAAACCATTTTCAAACTGTACCCTATAAGATCTATGCCTATTCTAGCTACAACTGTTCCTGCTTTCCATTACATCTCTACTTGCACTTCAACATAGACCTCAGGGTTAACTTCAATTTCTCCTCTTTGATACCATTCTTGTAGTGATAATATTTCTGCTTTTTTTTATTTGACGAACTTAGTTGCTTGAGTTTATGTTTCTTGATAATTTTCTGAACTAGTTAATGACTTGATCAGTTTCTTCGGCAATTTGGATTTTTTTGTCTTTCTTGAAGTTTACATAGCTTGCAGAATATCAAATAATAATCATAAAATAGAATAGGAATGTCAAATTCGCGGCCCGCATCGGCAATTTTGGCGACCCCATCTGAAAATTTTGAATGAATCATCATTTTAGTTGTGTAACCGTAGTTAATAAAGTTTTGAATATAATAATTCGTTCGTTAGCTATTTGAATATTCCTCAATACATGAGTGTCATTTTTTTCTGGAGGCCACACCAACTCTAAGAGGGATTTTTTATTTTGAATGAATTATAATCAGCATAATAGAAATCGTCGCAATTTAGAATACCTCACAAAAACCTCCAATATGAGTAATATCATATAATTTTTCCAAAATGATTTATCAATAGAAAATATAAATAATAAATATATACTTTACCTGGAGGATCAGCTATATACTGAACGTGTGCAATTTCAGTCTTCAGATTTGCAACACGTCTCTTGTAATACAAAATCACCAACACTATGATGGAGACCAAAATTAAGGCTACACTAATGCCCGCAACGATGCTCCCATACCCTATACCATCATTCGGAGGGGCTGTTACCCTTCCCAAAACAACAGGTTCGTCACAGTTCTCGCCAGCGAAACCGTGACGACAAACGCAGCCCTTGGCGGCGTGACATATGAAATTGTCGTTCTTGCACTCGCAAGGAGTCATGCAATGGTCCCCAAAATATCCTTCTGGGCATACTGAAAATGAATCTTGATTTAGAATTTTTGCACAACTAATAAGAACCATTAATGGTTCAGTATTTTTTCAAGTATTCAGTCTTTGTGATTGTGCAACGAAAAGGTTTTCTAACCCCACAGAATTTTTACGATTTACGTTCTGAAATACGTAAATTCAATTATCGAATGCAGAATAATAAGTTGGCTATAGTCTAGGGAACGGATAAAGGAAAAATGCCTTGATCAGGCTTCTAGGCACTTTGTATCCCCGTTTTCTACCTAGAATTTTTCAATAATTTTTATGAAGTATCACATCAATTAACAAACAAGTTACTGAAATATAGCATGAAAATTATCTCGTCGATATATCTCATGGAATGTTCAATCTGATTCCTGTAAACTGGCACCCGATACATTTGGTGGGAACACTTTTCCCACTTCAGTTACTATTACTAATATGAGCCCAAGTGAAGAATATATTGTAGTGGCATATTGGTTCTGACGTAGGGGGATGAGAAGAAAAAGGAAATACTGGGTACATCCCTACAATTTTGCCAACGTGCACCATAGCTCGGCTGTTGTGTTTTGAGAACTTTCACTACATGAATCGAAATTTTTGTCGTATGAATCCCGGAAACTATCAGTTTCTGCAAAGACTTTCTCTGAATTATTGAAACGAATCACGGTTTCGTCTTCTTTTCTAGCCATCATTATGTTAACGCCTTAACACTACGAAATAGGCTGAAACAGTTCAGTTTTGAGTTGGAGGGGTTCAAATTTCGTTCTTTTTGGAAGATATTTTCGCAAGTCTCTAGTGTTCAGACTTACATAGATAATAAACGCAGCTTCCAAAACGTGACTCGACTCCTCTTGCAATTTTAAATTTTGAATGTGGTGGCTCAGGGAACTGGAGAGATGCCGAAATAACGAATGCCGAAATTACGACTAAATTTGGACCCTCTTCAAATCACAATTGACTTGTTCTTTTCAAATTTTGATGCAAGCGGAGATCGATATTTTAGTTGGTCCAACTTGTGTATTTTCTTTCTACCACTCAAAGACTGATTCATGATTACAATACTTACTTTCTGTACATTGTGTTCCAGTCCACCCTGGTTTACACCTGCATACTCCATCATTCCTTCTGCATTCACCATGATTTAAACACTTACAGTGTTGACTGCAATTCATCCCAAATCGTCCTGGCTCACAGGGAATAGTACAGTTTTCACCCATCCAGCCTGGTAGACACTGGCAGTACCCTACAAATAAATGTGAAATGATTTGAACGAATAAAATAGGTAGACATTTACTTGACCGGAATATCCAATAAAACCGACTTGGATACACATAAATGTCTGGAGGCCACGATATATCAGGATTATATTGTAACTTTTTTATTAGGACTTTTTTATTAGTGCTCCATTCGGAAGAAGACATGTGAAATACATGTCACTGAAAGTATTGGGCATCGTCAACCAGTATTTTTCCCCATTATTCTGCTAGAATTCTGAACACATCTGTTGAGACTACGCAGAAGAAGATTTATGTTTTGGCATTTTCAGAAGAATGGAAATGCTAATTTCCCTCTTAGAGGTAATTTAAGCCTATTGGGTGCCCAAAAAGTGAAACGTTCCTCCTGGAACATTCCCGAAATTCCCCATCAATTTAGGATAGTCCAGAAACTTTCTTCTGTCGATGAAGGTTGGCGTTATGGAAAATAATACTACTAATTCTTAATCATCCGCTTAAGATATGAACAGAGTCAAGTGATCCTACAATTTACTGATCTCTGGTCTCAAGACAAGGGCTGACTCCACACTAGATAGATACCACATGGTTTGATTGATTGAATAGGCAAAAGAAGATCATAATGAACACTACCACTAATGCTGGTTCAAATACACGCAAAATATGGAATATCATTAATGACTCTCTAAATATCACTAACAAGAAATCAGATACTAATATAAGCAGAATAAAACGTGATAATAAGATATTCACAGATCTAATAGACATGGCAAACGAATTAAATAACTATTTCGTCAATATAGCTCCACAACTTCAAGCAACGGTTAAGAATATCGCCAGTGCATTTGAAGAGATCATAAATAACAAGACTACACGAATGAAGAAATGCACATACGAACAGTTCCATATGCAGAAATACTCGATTGCAAAAAATCCTGTCTAGGAATGGACCGGAACACTTCAACTCATACCGATGGCCACGCAGATCATTTATATTGACAATTACTATAGATAGGACTGAGATCGCTTCCGCAAAAATTGTGCATAACTGGATATGTGACAATTAAATCACGTTCCCGACGCTCCATAAATGTGCTTAGGTCGAAAATGCTCAGCCTCTCGTCATATGATGGATGCTGGAATCCATTGGAGATTCCGTTGGCCCTGCGCTGAACATTCTCCAAAAGCAGGCGATCTCTAGCCAGTGAAGGATACCACATGGAGCCAGCGTATTCCAGATGAGGTCGAACGTATGTCGAGTAGAGCAATTTACAGGTCTTAACCTAACAACGCGGAAATTACCTCTGTATAAGCTATAGGACTATTCACTGGTGCACAGACATTATGAATATGGGTCCGACCAGATCAGATCATGGGCCACAGTCACACCCAGATCACTGTGCTTCCTGGCGGACTGATTTTATCAAGGCGGAGCACATTACACTTTTTAATGTTCAAAGGCAGCAACCATTCACCTGACCATCTGAAGACATCCTTAAGGTTACCCCGCAGCTGATCAACGTTCGACGATTCCAAGTAGAAATCATCGTCGTAGCACGAAGATGAACTCTTTAGAAGCGATGGAGGGTCAGCAACATAGACGAGAAATAGTAACGGCCCCTGCGGGGACAACTAGTCTCATCAAGCAGGGAAGACAGAGTTTCCAAACTTGACACCAAACTGACGATAGTGGAGAAATTAGTCAACCACTTCAAAAAGTTTCCTCAGATATATTCGAGCTAGTGGACCCGACGCGTCCTTGTGGAACACGGTCGAGAGCCCTAGCGAACCAAATAAATATTACTCTTTATTGTCGGTCTGCCACATAACTTTTGAACAACCTGAGCATAACATCCCTTATGCCACACATTTCTAGTTTATTCAACAGATTTTCATGATTGACAAGGTCAAAAACCCTTGTCAGGTCAACAAAGAGGGCTGCTGGTAAATCTCAAGAGCCAGTATGAACTTTTGGGTGATCTCGAAAATTGCTGTTTCTCTACTTTTATCTCTTACAAACCCATGTTGTGACCTTGATATGATCTTGAATTTAACCATAAATTTCAAAGTTCTGCTAGCCAGAATGCTCTCAAAGATTTTTGCAAATGATGTATTGAGACATATCGGTCTGTAATTGTTCATGTCATCTATATCACCCATTTTATGGATAGGCTTAATCACTGATATCTTGAGGACCCACAAGCAAATGCACAATTTATTATACAGGGTGAGTCTTTGACACTTTTTTCATCTACCATTTTTCCAAATTCGGCTCAGGTAAAAAGTTACAAGCGTTTAAAGATTTCACAATGTGCAAATACACTCCCGCATATAAATTATCTATGACATTGTTGGCGGACGAGAATAAGGCATGGTAACGTGGTTTACAGCTTTATTCGGGATTCCAACGCTCAGGGACGGATCCATAAAAGTAGTGAAATTTCTGGAGTTTTCCATTTTGAAACATTCAATGAAGAATATCTCGAAAACGGTGCGTTTAAGGAGAAATGATGAAGAATAATCTAATGTTCTAAAACGATGGAATATTCTTGAAATGACTCAAGAAAAACTTTATATGCTTTCTTTATGCTAATTTCGTTTAGTTTCATGAATCCACGAGTCCATAACTACTAGAAAACCAGTAGAAGTAGAAAATAACTAATATTTGGAAAATATGTATCATAGTTATAGGAAACTTTACGCCAACATTCATTTTATTCGAAAAAAGGATGTCGAAGCTACAAAATAAAAACTGATTTTTTTTCAAAATTTCAACAGCCTGTATCTTTTTACCTGAGCTGAATTTGGAAAAGTGGTAAATGAAAAAGTGTTTTATTTGATGAGAGGAATCTTTGGTTAAAATTAATGCAGTGGTCAAAGACTCACCCTGTATATGACAAGGGGTTTACAAAAAGTTCAATGTAACATTTTATGACACATGGGAATACCATCATAGCCACAAGACCTTTTATTTTTCATCTTCCTAACAGTTTTAATGATCTCTGAGATTTCTATTTCAAACATAAAGAAAGATTTAAGTGAACGTTTGATATAACTGATTGATTGAAATGTACTGGTCCATTTTTTACACTCGAAAAATGAAGTTGTTTTTTCTTTTTGACAAGCGTGGAGAGAATTTAAAGAATAATGACGTGTTTCGAAGCAGATTATTCTCTTCCTGTAGATTTACACATACTTCAGCATTATATTCTGTTTCAATTATCGCCAAATTAGCATTGATGTTGCTGGATTTCTAATGAATCAAACGTATCACTGATAGATGATTTGAAATCCGCCAGTAGCTGTTTCAGGTAACATTTTTGCGACTCAGTGAAATCATCCGTTTGGGTAGCATTTATTTAGTTGTGCAGTTTTTCACATTGCAGCTATTCAGCCGCAATGCATGACCGTTTATTGTATATAAACACAACACTAACGTTATCGTCTGTGTCGAGTTTTTCAGAAGATCTGTGGGATAAATTGATTCATCTCTGTATAGTAGAATTAATATACAGAGATGAATCAATGTATCCCACAGAATTTCTGAAAAACTCGACACAGATGATGACGTTAGTGTTGTGTTTATATACAATAAACACCTTGCACCCTTGCAGCCTGATTATAATCAGAAGGTGGTTACACTAACGTTTTCCTCCAATTTTCAGATTTCTTCTGATGTAGGTAATTTTACGTTTGAAGTTTGATCAGTGTTCGAAATATGTCCTCATTACATTCGTTTAAGAGATACAGGATGTTTTATGTATTTTATCAAAAACTTTCAATCGGCATAACTCTTGAACGCCTGCATAGATCTTCAAGAAAATTTCAGAGAATGAGTATAGGCCTATGCGTCATATTCACTCATAATGACTTGTGATAGCGCAGGTCCGGACTGAGAAAATTATTTTCTTTATTCCACATCTTGTAAAACACCTCAAATTTTCAATAAGTGAAATTTTTCTCATAATCTACACTAAATATTATTTCAAACAAGCCTGTTGGCAATAATGGCACCCTTCGCATCAATAGTTTATGAACCATTGAATATCTGGAATTTTCAATTCATAATAAACACGGACCTGTGTGCCATCGAATAATGCGTTAATACATATTGAATTAATTGAATTTCTCAGTACCATGACTTCAGGAATGTGGTGCATCTTATTTCACATGTGTAATTCCATCCGTTGCGAACTGATAGGGAGAAAATCCCACCAGCGGCACCTATGGAAATCCTCACGAACTCCGACTCTCCGAACCAGGTGCCACTAGTGGGATTTTCTCCCTACCAGTCCGCAACCGATAGAATTAAATTTCCTAGAACTCCTTCGGTTGTTCATTCATTGCAGGATGATTGATTATTGGTAACAACCATGAAACCGCGGTTCGTGTCTGCCCTTAAATGACGCTTCCTCTTTGGTGGAATGCCGGGTCCAGACGGGTGTAATGTAACGCGTAATGAAATGCGTAATGTAAGGCGAATTCTCCGTGTGGACGGTACTACGAGCATTGCATGTAACGCTCATCTACCGTCCACACGGAGAATTCGCCTTACATTACACCCGTCTGGACCCGGCATTCCACCAAAGAGTTATTTAAGGGCAGACACGAACCGCGGTTTCATGGTTGTTACCAATAATCAATCAGCCTGCCTTAGCCACAATGAATGAACCACCGAAGGAGTTCTAGGACATTTAATTCTATCGGTTGCGAACTGGTAGGGAGAAAATCCCACTAGTGGCACCTGGGTCGGAGAGTCGGAGTTCGTGAGGATTTCCATAGGTGCTATTTTGGCACTTTCTAGCTCTTATATTGAATGTGCAGCAGCTTTCATTAGCCTTTCTGGTCGATTATTTATTATTTTTTTCGGTTGTTATGCATGAAATCTTCAATTATGCTAACATCTGTGTTTTAATAATTCGAAAAAAGAATTTTCAATGATGAATAATTCGAAAATGAGTATTTCTATCATTCCTATTTTCAGGTACATAGGTAATCAAATGTGGAACTCCTAAATTAATGTATTGGATGGAATAGAATGCAGCACTATAATTAAGTGATGTCACTGAGGATTTCAATTGATTCAATATCAATTAACGCATTCTTCGGAGATTCACAGGTCCGTGTTTATTATAAATAGAAAATTCCAAATATTCAATGGTTCATAAAATATTGATACGAATTGTGCCATTATAGCCAATAGGCTTGTTCGAAAGAGTATTTATCGTAGATTCTGAGAAAAGTTTCACTTCTTCAAAATTTGATGTACAGGGGGATTTTACAAGATGTGGAATAAAGAAAATAAATTTCTCAGTTCGGACCTGCGTTATCAACAAGTGATTATGAGCGAATATGACGCATAGGCCTATACTCATTCTCTGAAATGTTCATGAAGATCCATGCAGGCGTTCAAGAGTTAAGCCGATTGAAAGTTTTTGATAAAATACATAAAATATCCTGTATCTCTTGAACGAATACAGTTAGGACATATTTCGAACACTGATTTAGACTCACCAAAATGTCCTGTATCTGCACTGAAAGCCTGTACAATCATTCGTGTATACCAATATGGCGCCTGTAATAGTAGACTTTTCGGGGATCCGGCATTTTCAGCTAGATAACGTGCGACATTGCAAGCCTGAAGAAATGACGATTTTGCTCGCAAATTCAAAGTCACTTATAAAAAACATTTTAAATAGAGGATGCATATTTAAAATGAAAAAAAAAATCGGTGATACAAGATCTCAAATGTTCAGCGAATGGAGCATCCTGCATATTAATCTCTTTGAGACGAAAAACTTACCTGTCACATGATGACAATCACCTCCATTTCTGCAGGAACAATTTTTCTGACAATTCCTCCCGTATGTACCAATGGGACATGGATGCTCGCAGGTTAATCCTATAAAGCCAGGCGGACAAACGAACTCACCAGTAATGTGATCACAAGTCTTGTTACCTATAATTCAACAAGTTAGCTATTTCGTTTTTCGAAAATATCGATTGTTTTACTGGTAGTCATTTCCGGGCATTTCTGTCTACATCCTAGTCCAAAATATCCATGACTACAAGCTTGGTCGCAATCCATTCCTTGCCAACCAGCAGCACAAAGGCAATCACCCGTTTCAGGGTCACATGAACTGTTGTTCTTGCAGTTACAATCCTGATCGCAATTCATTCCGTATTTTCCAAGGGGGCATTGGCTTTCACAGGTTACTCCTGAAATGTATTGAAAACAAACATTGTAAAAAAGTTATTTTTTTAACAAGTGGCGAAAGTGGTATATTCCGAACGGCAGATGACCAAACTACGCGTAGCGGAGTTCGGTGAAACAAAGTGCGGAAAAGACACTTATGTAATTTTTCAGGAGACAACTCTTCAATCTTAGTAGGGCCACAGAAGAAATGTACTCATGGAGAATGGGCCTTACCATGTAGTCATTTTCAGGAAGAACATATTTCCTGCGATGCGGGCTTTCGATATTCACGACCTATGCCTGAAAAAAAGTACAGACAGGACGACTTTTGTTTTGAGGGAGACGAACTTTGACCTCAAAATTTTCATCCCTGCGTCAACCCCCGCCATCCCCGTTAACAGAATCAAAATTTTGTTTAGGGAGAGTAGGTCGTATGGCATATCACTTGAAACCTCTTTTTATTCTCTACATAAAATACAGTGATTTTTTAATTTTTTTTTGGTCGTGAATCGAAAATTCTCTTTAATTGAGGTAAAAATGGTACGAACCAACAGCGGAAAAAGTTGAGATGATATCATTATATAATGGAAAAAGTCATTGTGGTAACAGGGCGGCAAATTTATTTAATGAGCACCACCCCGAAAATAGTGTTACTCGTCGCATTCCTCAGTTCTCAGTACATGAAAACTACTATAAGAAGACACCAACTTCACAACTGAGATGCCTTTGAATCTATATGTAATCAGATCCTCGGCATTCAGAGTGAATAAGAGGTTTTAGAAACTGCCTTTTAACGTCAGGCGGAAGAGTGCGCACATTCTTAAATATTGGAAATGAGCAGGAGCAGTTGCGGTAAACTTCAATTCTAACTGTCCCTTTGTATGCACAATATCTCTCGAAAGAAAATTACCGGCTGGGTAGATTTGAAATTCGAATGCAAAGATCACTACAATTGGCGTTACATGGGCCCGAAAAAAATTTATGAAATTTTGCCTTTGAGGTGAAATGATCATTTTAGTAATAGATCCATCAATTTAAAACTTGTGTGCCGAGTGAATAAGAGATCAGGTAACAATGAAAGAGATCGCGTGTTTGGAACGCAAAGCGGTCAAATCATTTTTTCACTTTTTCCCGCATACCATATATTATGATTTCAGTTCTTTAACGAAATTATTTTCGATAAATATAATTTTTTTTTTAATAGTAATAATAACAAACAAGCAATCAGAATAAGTGCATTCTATAAGCTTATTTGCTGGCATTAGAGCAAAGTTTTCTTATGTTTCGTGATGAAGTCCTGCTCAGAGGCAGTTCCTCTTCAAATCTCTTTTAGATCTGCTGGCCATTTTCGTTTGAGTAGCCGATCGTTTTGCACTTCCGTCAGCGAATGAAACAAAATACAGACATTTGGGCAAGTTGAAGTTCAGGGGAACAAGCGCCAGAAGGGAATTATATTATGAGATAGTCTTATGGGGATTCAATTCCATATGTTTTGATATAAACATTTTCTTTACCTTCCTATCATAATCCGACGATAGACATTGGTACTTAAGAGTCAGACATTGTGAAAAATAGGATTTTAAGACGTTAAACCACCAACACCTAGATAATCGTGGCAAATTATGATGTTAGTTCATAATAGGTATATATTAATTCACAAAATAGCTAATATCATTTTTGGCCAAATTTTTAAGCATTTTGTACGAAATTCAAGATATCCCGCCGTATTCACAAAGCATTCAATCTCCGTTAAGTCCTAACTGAGGTTCTCAGTTAAGGATAAATTGGGGATAATAAGGGACAATAAGGGGTAAAGGTGGTAAAACAGGCCTGTTTCACCACCGTTAAATACGTTAACTGAGGTTGCGATTCATATTTATCCTTAACCGAGGACCTCAGTTAGGACTTAACGGAGATTCAAACACTTGACAATGCTTTGTGAATACGGCGAATTGCCAACGAGCAACCATTGCATGATCCACCTTTGATCAGAACAAAATGTTGCATCCCAGTGGCTTTGAACGAAAAAATAATTTCTATGGAGGGTTGAATAAATTCCCTTCGAAAATGAATGAGGAAGACTAAAATGATAAGATACATAGGAATTTCCGCTTGAAATAGTACTGAAATGGATCTATGGTTTGATTATAACTATAAAAGCATACGCACACGGGCATACCAAATCGACGCGATTCCAATTATCTTATGTCCCTTTCCTACATTTGGTTTCCATGGGAACCCTGGAACGATGATTACAATAATTGAAATTCCAGCATCGCCACTATCGGTATGGAAACTAAGCCTCCACGAGTTTAGTGACATTTGAATTACACGATCATTATGCTTCCATGTCGGTCAAGTGAGTCGTGGAGATTGGCGACACTGGAATAAGTAGTAATCCACGTGCATGATTACCATGGAAACCGAGTGTAGGACAGAGACCCAGGAGATAGGAATCGCGCCGATTCAGTATGCCATTATTTGTGTTCTGTGATGCCCCCTGATATTCACGATCCCAATCTTCTATGTCCCTTTCCTAAACTTGCTTTCCATGGGAACCCTGTACTGGCGATTACTACAATTGAAATTCCAAGGACGCCACTATCGGAATGGAAGCTAAACCACCATGACTTTGGCGACATTCGAAGTACTTGATTATTATGGTTCCATGCAGGTCGCGTGAATCGTGGAGACTGACAACGCGAAGGGCATGATTGCCATGGAAAATGAGAGTAGGACAGGGAGTCAAGAGATTGGAATCGCGTCGATTCAGTATGTCCGTGTGCGGACGCTCTAAGTGAATCAATTTAAGTATAGCTGAACAAATTCAACTTGAGAATGAGTAAGGAGGGCAAAATTGATCTCTATTCAGTATAACTAGAACTGAATCATCATTCGAAATATTTTGGATGGGTTCATAATCAGAAAAAAGATTTTCAAATAAAATTTGTGAATTTTTTGTTGAACAGTTCCGGAAAAACAAATCGGAGATGCTTTTCCTGAATATGTATGAAAACATCTGACATAAAGTTCAAAACTAACGAGAATATTATAGTAAATCACGACAAAATGAGTTGATCCAAATCTCATAAGATCAACCTCAGGCGGAAATGTAAATACTGAAATTGTGCCATTTTCTATCTTTTACCTTTCCACTCTGGTTTGCATATACATTTTCCATTAACAGGGTCACATCCTAGAATGTGGTCCGATTCACATCGACATATCTGTTCACAGTTATGGCCAAAAAACCCTGAATGACATTTGTGTTCACACAATTCTCCAGAGAAACCAGCGCTGCACGTACAGTTACCTAAACACACAACAACAAAATACATGCAAAATAAATGAAAACAATAATGAAATGAAATAAAATAGGTGTAATTATAAATTAAACAAGAAATAAATTGTTAGTTGTTATGAATTTAAGGTAGTCAAGAAAGTTGGCATAATTGACCACCATATGTATAGATATACATATAGGTGTTTTCAAAAGCGAGTTAAATCTTCAACAACAGGTAGAACAGTACACAGGTAGAATAATACACCATTTCACAAAAAATGTGTTGGAAAATTTGTGATTCAATCATGGCCGAGTGAAGATTTGTGCAGAATTTTAGCGGAATCTGACAGATAGCTTCTGAAATATAACATTTTTGAAGAAAAAATAATTTTTTTTTCTAGTTATCAGATCCCCACGAAATTTTGCACAAATTTGCGGCACTCTACAACTAATTACCAAGTTTCAATTTGATCGGATATGTATTTTTTAAGTTATTTAGGAAATAACGACAAAACTACAGACGGATATAACTTCGAAACCCTTTGGCCGATTATACCCATGAACAAACTTATCGTCGCATTTGGAGGCGCAAAACCTACCCTGAAAACTGAAAGTAGCTATCTCTGTCCGTTCGAAAATTATCGTGGCAACGGACGGGTGGCCCGACAGAATCGAATTTTTCTGAAAATAGTCTCTCACGATTAGGTTCGTCTCACTGATAAAGAATTCAAGGTCGAATTCGATTCTTTCCAGCCGGCCGTCCGTTCCCACGATAACTTCCACTGGCT
This sequence comes from Halyzia sedecimguttata, assembly GCA_937662695.2. Lineage (NCBI taxonomy): Eukaryota > Metazoa > Arthropoda > Insecta > Coleoptera > Coccinellidae > Halyzia > Halyzia sedecimguttata. Next base: position 63,857,889 of record OW569417.2, on the reverse strand, counting down.
TCCTAATTATAGACTCGCCTGACTCGCGGATTCATAAAAACTAAATTAAATTAGCATAAAGAAACCAGATGAAGTTTACTATAAAAGTAACTACACTCTTATACTTTTATAGTGTTCTTAATAAGTCCACAGTGAACTCAAAATAGAATATACAGACGAAGTTTGTTTATCTTGAGTTATATCAAGAATATTCAATTTTAGAAAATTAAATTATTTTTCATCATTACTCATAAAATGCACGGTCATATTCTATTTATGTTATTAAGTCTGGAAATGTAGAAATTACACTACTTTTATGGATCCGTCCCTGAGCTTTGGAATGTATGAATCAAGAGTGTTGGGCATAATCGAATCGTCGAAGTTTTTGGGGGTACATATTGATGAGACACTCAACTGGAAGAAGCACATTCTAGAGACTTGTAATGCATTGAGCTCCATATGCTACTCTCTACGTGTAATGAGCAATTATCTAGACATAAACGCATTGAAGATGGTATATCAGGCAGTCTTTGAATCCAAAATGAGGTACGGCATTATTTTCTATGCAGGAAGCAGTGATATGAAAAAAGTGGCAACATTGCAGAAAAGAGCTCTGCGAACTATTCTAAAGATGAAACACAGAGATTCGTGTAGAGGAAAATTTCGTGAATATGGGCTTCTAACAACAGCTGGAATTCATATACAAGAGTGTTTGATATTTACTCATAAGAACAAGGACAAATTCGAAGAAAAAACATCTACAACATATGACACAAGAACTACACATTTGAAGTATCCAACCCACAAGCGATCGGTAACACAGAAGGGCCCTGAATATAAGTGCATTAAGTACTATAACAAGATTCCACCCAAAATTCGAGCTGAAACAAACCTTGCAAGTTTCAAAAGGCAGATATACAGATTGCTCCTGGAGATTGAACCATACTCAGTGGACGAATTCTTTGGAGTATGATGAAACAACAGAATGATTTCTTTTTTTTTGTGACCTCTTCTGGGGCAGTCTTGTTGAGTGAGACACTGTTTCATTTCAAGGTGGTCAATTTGTTAACGACACAGTTGTACACTTTTATTTGAAATAAAGAATTTATTATTATTATTATTATTATTATGATTTCAATAATCGATATATGGGTTCTCGAGAGATTTCAATAATAGAATGATCATTCGAGATTTTGATCATTCAGTGTTCCTCTCAGTTCTCATCGCGTCAGCGGCTTTGGTTATCCCTTGTCTTCAATATAATTGCGGGCGCTCCCTACAACAGTATTAAGTTTCACATTTTATGGCTTTATTTTATTACGTTGCCCTTGGTCCTTTGATAATTTTCTATTATGCTATTTTGTTTTGGTCCAATATTTGAATATTTATTTCCAGCTGTTCGAAAGGGAAGCCACGTGGCCGTGCCTTTTTCTCGTTTCAAACCAAAGTCATGGATCATTTTGTATGCAGGAGTGTGTTAGCACATTGTGAAATCTTTAAACGCATGTAACTTTTGACCTGAACCTGAACAGAATCTGGAAAAATGGTAAATGAAAAAAGTGTTTTATTTGATGAGTGGAATCTATGACTAAAATTAATGTACAACTTAAGACTCACCTATGCAAAAACGTCCCTAAAGAAAATATTTTTGTCATTTCAAATTTACGGGAGATCTAGAGTCGTTTAAGGGTTTATTTCATCGGTTTATAAATTAGCAATTTCCAAATAGGTAGTTTTTGTGAAATGTTTCTTTTTGATGAGATCTACCTGTCTGTTATAAAAGGGCCTGTGTCATTCTTAAAAATGAGTTATCCATTGACGAAATCATTTCTATTCTTAAGTCATCATCAAAGGATACTTTGTGAAGTGAATTAATTACTAAATGGTTCCTTTCTGGGGTTGCTCTGCCAAACTCTGAAAAATATCTTTAAAATAAAAAAAGTATTATTTTGAAATTATTTTTGCGTAAGGGCGCCTACAGACACACGGACAAGTTCTAATACATAAACGCACGTAGATGTACGCTCGTTAATGATCGCCAGTGTGTAGGTACAATTATAGTTAAAAGACCGACGGACAAGTTCGCTGGTCCTGCTTGAATTTATCGACGCACGTACATGAACGCGCTGACATGTTCGTCGGTGTAGAGACAACTAATTGTTTGTTTTAATACTTTTGTCAGTGTTTTGCGTGTTTAGTTGTTTGGTTTTATAGTTTGTTCTGAAGATGGCCGATTTGGGAAGTTTTACAAAAGGTTATTATAGAATTCATTGAACTTTACAAAACTTATCCAAGTTTGTGGAAAACGAAGTCAAAAGTTGGAGTCTTTTTTGTAATGGATGTTTTCTTTAAAAAAGAACAAGAGTGCCAGATATTATTGATCCGAAATCACCAGACCGATTCTACCGAATAACGAACTTATCCGAGATATTCATTCCTCAAACCTACTCAGAAAATTATATTATATCAATTGAAACTTAGCCAATATTCCAGTTTAGTTTTCACTGGAGATACTCTGAGCCCAATTTGATTAACTTATCAAAGTATATTGAAAGTTTTTTTTTTCTGGGTTTTCTCTCCCAAACTCTGAAAATATCTATAAAATAAAAATTAATTATTTTGTGATTTGCTTCTGCGTAAGAAACACAAGATATATGTCAGAAGCAATCAATTGAACAATGTTGCCTAACAAACAACAACGAAAAAACAACTATATCGTAACGTTTCGGAGTCTATATCAGACTCCTTTGTCAGACGCTTGATAGTTATTTTGTGAAATTCAAGAATTGTCACATTGACAGTATTTAAAAATCATAGCTAACATAGTTTTACTTCGCATAGAAATTTCCAAGTTCCAACTCCTTTTTCAATAAATTTAGCCAAATATGGTCAATACCAATTGAGCAATTTGCAAAATTGCATTCTCTGTTCAATAAAATACAAGTTGAATCCTTAAGTTAACTTAAGGAAACTTAAGGAGTCAACTTGTATTTTATTGACCAGAGAATGCAATTTTGCAAATTGCTCAATTGGTATTGACCATATTTGGCTAAATTTATTGAAAAAGGAGTTGCAACTTGGAAATTTCTATGCGAAGTAAAACTATGTTAGCTATGATTTTTGAATACTGTCAATGTGACAATTCTTGAATTTTACAAAATAACTATCAACAAAATAATTCTAAAGATTTTCATTAAGCGTCTGACGAAGGAGTCTGATATAGACTCCGAAACATTACGATATAGTTGTTTCTTCGTTGAAGTTGTTTCGTTGTTGTTTGTTAGGCAACATTGTTCAATTGATTGATTCTGACCAATATCTTGTGTTTCTTACGCAGAAGCAAATCACAAAATAATTCATTTTTATTTTATAGATATTTTCAGAGTTTGGGAGAGAAAACCGAGAAAAAAAACTTTCAACAATGAGTATACCTCCCACAGTATCCCTTAATGATTATATCAAAGTATATATTTCCATCATCATATGAATTATCCACGGTCATTAAAATATCACCCAAAAAGAATAAAATAAAATATTATAATTCTCATAATTCTACGATAGCTGAGGTTATTTCATTGGTCATTTTTTATAACACAAACACACGCCATTGCTAATAAATCTAATTCATCTGCACTATCAGTCTGGTTCTTCAGACACCAATCGAAAATATTCTATGTTGAGTTCACTGTGGACTTATTATGAACACTATAAAAGTAATTCCATCTTCAAAGACTTTGAAGATGGAAACTTTGTTTCCGAAACATATGTCAGATGACAAAAACTGTACTGGACAAGAGTGTAGTTACTTTTAAAGTGACCAATCGAAAATCTTAATTTTTTTTTAAAGTTATTCTGAAATACGAAATTTGTCAGTGACAGTCTTTGAAAAAAATATTGCAACAGGGTTTCACTTTACATAGTTACAAGTTTAAAAGTTCAAACAAATTTGACCAAAATATGGTCAATTCCAATTCAGCAAATTACAAGCAAAGTTACATTTTCTGTTCAACAAAATACGGGTCGACACCTTAAGTTTCTTTTTTATGCCATCAGACTCTGTCGTCTGTCATCAGAATCTTTGCTTTACTCCAATCCATCATGTGATCTCCATGGATTGTACAAACATGTTCTGCTATTTTTGATTTTTGTATGTCTCAATTCCATAAGTTGTTCTTTGTTCCAACTTTCATACCTTTATTTTTCTCGTTGGAACTTGTAAACTTCTATATGGAGTGAAACTCTACTGCTATGTTTATTTCAAAGACTGTCACTGCGAAAAAATTCGTATTTCTGTCAATAAAAAAATTATTCTGAAGATTTTCGCTTGGTGTTTGAAGAAGGAGACTGATTTAGTCTCCGGAAAGTTACAAAAAAGTTGTTTTATCGTTGATGTTGTTTCGTTACTTTTTGTTAGGCAACATTGTTCTAAATATTACTTCTGACAAATGCTTCTAACGCAGAAACAATATTCAAAATAATACATTTTTTATTCTAAAGATATTTTTCACAGTTTGGGAGAAAAAAAAACCAGAAAGGAACCAATTAGTGATTTCTACTCTTATTTACAATTTGTAGCTTCGACTACCTAATTTTACTAATGTTGTTCTTTTATAATCGAGCCTACAGCAGCTTAACTAATTTTTCAAATACATGCTCAAGCAAACTGAAGCGGGATTAGTAGAAATTAAGTTGCTAACCATTCTGGGGGTTACAAGATGCTCCGTTTTTACAAACACATTTTTCACTACACTGAGTACCATATAAATTGTTGCTACAAGGCCGGTCACATTGTTGTCCTTGCCATCCTGGGGTGCAAATACATTGTCCTGTTTCCGTCGAGCAGGATGCGCCATTTTTACCTGAAAACGGTTAGAAAGCTTCAGTGACGGCTCGTCGGGTAAGGTAGGGTCAGCACTAACAACCCTAAAAATTTCAGCAAGCAAATATGTGAACTGTTGCTTCTGTCAAATTACCATAATTGATTAATTCATTATTTATCTTTTTTTCATGATGTACATACATAGTAGTTATACACAAAACGGAAACATATCCCTTAGTAAATTTTATAAGGATACGCATAAATGAGGTATACCCATGACAGAGTATAACTAAAATAACAAGTACTTCCCCTGTTTCCATTCGTTTCACGTTTCAAGTGACCTTGAAAGCGGACGATGGGAGACAGTAAGTCCCAAAAGACCTCTACCGATAGCCAGAAGCAATAATTATACGAATTTCATAGATATTTTTTAACTGTAAGATTTACCTAGTCACGATTCGAAAATTCTCAACCTGTCATATACAGGGCGTCGGTTATTAATGACCAACCATAAAGAACTTCATATCGTTATTTCTCGATTTTTTCAAAGGTAACACCCTGTATTTTTTTGTGCAATAATGTAGAGAATTGAATACCTCACATTTTCTCAGTAGTAAACTTAGGACTGTTTTAACTCCTGCATCCAGCAGACACGAAATATGAGATCACAAATGAAAATTTTATTTGAATAATGATCATAATAGCTAACGAGCGTTACAAACATTCGAAACAAAATTATCCAGGTAATATTCGGTACAGCACTCGATCATGGATATCTTTAATAAACAGTCTGTCGAAATTGTTGCTTAGGCTATAGTGTCGTGTTTTTCCCAAGTATATCGGGAATTTTAGAATTTTTTTTAGATTCACGGGACGTCTCGATGGCGGTCGCAGCACGCGACCGAAACTTTGGGACGGTAAAAAGCGAAAGCTAAAGACGAAATTCCGATATCTATTACCGTTTTCGAAGGATTTACGAAAGTAATGTTTTTCACGTCCGGACCCCGAATCGCGACAAAATCAATGGTAGAAACGAAGACGTGATATAGGTCTGATCAGACTCGGAGTTCTTGGCGATTTTATGCCGAAAGATCGATCCGCTTAATAAACTATGTGTGGTTTTCCGTTTCGAAACGTTTATATTCGGAATTGACATAAGAAGAGGTGGTATTTTCAGAAGAATTACGATTTCTTTCGACCAATTAAATTCGACATCTGTCAGGTCGGATTAGAATGGACGTGGTCGAGGTTCAAAATCTTTTATGCAAAATATGCCGATAAGGGTCGTTTTCGAATAGGAAAATAATACGTAACATGATGATATTTTCCTAAAATTATAAAGCTGAAAAAAGATATCGATAGTGAGTAATAAAATTCATTCATATTCACCTTTTACTGTAATTCTGTACACACCGATTATAGCGCTGTCATTGAATCACTGGGCTGAAGATACCAGGATCGATTCCAGTAGCCGAAATTGCTCTTTTTCGTTTTTTTTTTCAATTTCTATCGAAACATATTTGATGAAAGGTATATCTACTGAATTTAGGTCGATGGATGACCCTTACTACGATAACTTGCAAACGGCAAGAAATAGCGACTTGAAATTTTCAGGGTAGGTTGCGCATCCGAATGCGACATTTGAGTTCACCAAAAGGCATAATCAACCAAACGGTTTTGCAGTTATACCCATTTGAATTTTTTTTATTATTTCCTCAATAACTCAAAAAATTCAGATTCGATCCAATTCAAACATTGTAATTAGTTGTAGAATTCCGACGCGCACATTTTTGCAAAACTAACCATCCGATATCACTGAAATTTTGTAAGTGTCCTTAAAACCGAACTTTACAGCCAAATATGAACACGATTGGATCTATGTATATTGTTGGAGATATCGAAAAAAATATTGGAAGCCGAGCAGCCTTGGGTGGGTCACCGTTGCCGCGTTGCCACGTTACTTTTCGAACGGAACGAGATAGCGACTTGCATTTTTCAGAGTAGGTTGTGCATCTGAATGGGACAGTTAAGATCGTTAATTGGCATAATCCGCCAAACGGTTACGGAGTTATACCCATCTTAAATTTTGTTGATTTCCTCAATAATTCAAAATATACTGGAACTATTGGAACCATTATTACCATACCAAAAAAAGGGACTGAACATTCGAGAGTCTCCAATTCCAGACTTATAACGTTACTGTCTAATTTAGGGAAGAACTTTGAAAAAATTATTCGTAACCAATTAACAGAAGCAGCTGGCCAAAAAATTCCGGGATATCAATTCGCCTTCAAATATAAAACCTCTGCCACGCATCTTCTCATTGTGCTGACCAACAATGTACAGACCAACAAAATTGAAGGTCGCAGGACTGCTTCAATATTTCTGGATATCAAAAAAGCATTCGACAGCGTGTGGCTCATCTATAAGCTTCACATTCTTGGATATCCTACACAGCTAATACGCCTTATTGCCAGTATGTTGGAAGACAGGGCTTTGTGTACAAAAATCCAAAACCAGATCTAATTAACTTTTACTGCGGAACAGGGTCTGCCGCGAGGATATCCTCTCTCACCGATGCTATACTACATCTACTGTTCGGACATCTATAGTAGCAGGCTTGAAACTTTTAATACACATCAATACCTTTTACAGTACGCTGATGACACCACTATTATCAGCCACGCCTCAAATCTGACCAAGGCAATGGAGCTACTTCAGGCTCAGGTGGATAAGACTACTTTATGGTTCAACAAATGGAGACTGAGACCGAATCCAAATAAAAGCCATCTGATCATCTTCAACCACCTGATAACAAATCTATCCCCATCTATCTATCTATCTGCGGTCAAACAATCTCCCCAGAAGCTAACATCAAATACCTCGGAATTACAGTGGACCAAAAATTAAACTTTAACCTGCATGCAGTCACCATCAAATCATCATGCATCCAACGTGCAAGCTATTTCCGTTCACTAACATACAAACAGAGAGGTATTACAACGATAACAGCAGGCTACATATACAAGTCGATATGCCGACCATTGTTCGAGTATGGAGGAGTAATCCTAGCTAACACCAGAAAATCACCAATAGAGAGATGTTCCTTCCTCAGTTTTTGCAGCTACCAATATGGCTTTCAAACAAACAGTTCAACACTTGGAGCAGTTACTGATCTTATACAAACAATTTGTGCTAGCCTAGATGCGAAAAAATATGTCATTATAATATTCATAGATTTGAGAAAGGCCCTTGATCTGGTAGATCATAGGCTTCTGCTCCTGAAAATTTAACAAATGGGAATAGTTGGTAAGGCATATACTTTCATCAAAAATTTTTTGCAAGGCCGAAAGCAATGCACTAAAATGGATAAGGTAACTAGTATAAAAGAAAGTGTCATAAAGGGGGTACCACAAGGCTCAGTTCTGGGTCCACTCTTGATTTTGTTATACATAGAAGACCTGAAAACGATTAACTTAGTAGCTCAATACTACATGATTGCGGATGATACAGCCATGTATTACGAGGGTAGCGATTTAGATACTCTACAGAGCACTATAGAGGAAGACTTGAAAAAATTTTATAAATGGCTGACAAATAACAAACTAATTCTGAACTCCGATAAAACTGTCGCACTATTATTCAATCAAAAAAATAAACCTTCTAATCACTTGAAAATCACACTAAATGGAATAAAAATTCAACAAAAAAACAGCCATATGTACTTGGGAATAAACATCGACACGGAATTAAATTGGACAGCGCATATAGAATATATAGCTCGGCAGCTTACACCACTTATTGGAGCTCTGAGAAGAGTAAATTCTTACCTTGATTACAAATCAAAACGAGTAATATACTGTTCTTACATACAATCAGTTTTTACTTATCTCATTAGTATATGGGCAAATACAACAACACATAATCTCAAAAGAATACAAAGATTTCAAAACCGTGCAATAAAAGCAGTATTCAACTTTCCATATGAGACCCTAACAACTACTTTATTCCAAGTAACAAAAGTGCAAAACACTAGGAACTTAAAAAAAAATCGAGGATTGCAAGTTGATGTATAAAATTGAAAATGGTTTATTGAAATTCAACACTAAACTCAAGAGAAGACGAGATATACATGATCATGAGACAAGACAGAAGAATACTTACAACCTGGAAAACATTAGAACAAACAAAGCTAAAAACTCACCAATCTATCAGGCAGCTACTGCGTACAATGAAGTACCGGAAGAAATAAGGAATGAAGAAACTTTGAAAAAATTTATTTCAAAACTGAAATCATACTTGAAAAATGTATACTGAATGAATAAGGTGTAATCCACTAAAATCATATTGTATGTATATCACTACACAAAGTTATATTTAACAATTATATATTCTATGGTAACATCGCCGTCGCGATGATTTGTAGTCTTAATTAATCAAATAAATAAATAAAGTGGCAGAGATATCAGCACTTAGGAGAATTACTAAGATGAGACATCCCAACAACTCACTACACAACCCACCCAACACACTTCTCTATGCATCCACCAATGTCCAACCATTTGAAGTCAGAAGGAATCAGTTCATAAAGAAATTCCAGTCCAAGCCGGATAACACAAGTATTATAGATCCTTACTGTATTCGGAGATCAATGGCAAGAACCTGGGTCAGGTTTCCAATTTCAACCTTGTGGAGATGATTGGCTCAACAGGGAGTAAACGAGAGCATGTGTAGCTTACAATACTTTATATACCATCCTTCATTACTTTGTATACATGTGAAATTGAGATCGAAACTTGTATCAATGGTTGAAGGACTTCGGTCGATGGACCTTTGTAAAAATTTTTTTTTACAATAAATTTCTTTCTCTCTCTCAAAATATACATATCCGCTAATTTCCGTGGATGTATCACTAGAAAATAATATTTTTTTTTATAAAATTTCATGTTTCAGAAACTATCCGTCAGAATCCGCCCATACCTTCAAGACACAATTTTACAGTCGAGTACTGAATTTCAGATCGATCGACTTTGTATGAGGCATGATTAGACAATGGAGCATGCGCGCAAAAGCTTCTGACTTCGCGTCAATGCTCTTCTTAAATTTTTAATATCCGTTAGTTATTATGATCATTATTCAAATAAAATTTATTTATTTATTTGAAAAATACAACTACAAATCAACTGACAAGGTTGTTATCGTAGATGGTTTTTTAACAGTAACTTAAACTTAGGAAAATTATCACAGTCTTTGAAAGGTAATTTGTTAAATTTAACTGTACTAGAGTACAGCGGAGAACTCTAGGCTAATTCTGTATTAACTTTCTTCAGATAACAGTTATTCTTGTTTCTTGTGTGGATTTGATGTACATCACTTACTTGTTTTAGTAAAATTTCACTTTTTATCATATTATTCTTGATTCTGTAAACTAGATTACATTGATTTAATTCCACTAGTTTATTAAATTTTAAAAAAGGCATCATTCTATAAAGTTCGGATGTCGGAGTGTCAAATGGAAGCTTAAATCGAGATTTTAAACACTTGTTCTGCAATCTTTGAATGCGATTCAGGTTGTTTTTCGAGGTAACTCCCCAAATTACTGCCAGGTAACTTAGTACAGACTGAATGTGAGCCGAATACACAAATATTTTACAATCATCTGTTAAGAGATTGCCAATCCGTCTAAAGGCCCCAGTTAACCCAGATAGCTTTTTCATAAGGGCATTCACATGTTCGTCCCAAGATATATTGTCTGACAAATGAAGACCCAAATATTTGGTAGTTTTAGCTTGTTTCACAGGTACTTTATCGATGAATAATTTAGGTGGTCTAAGAGATCCTGTTTTTTGGTTTGAAATACAAAAACACTGTTTTTTCATTGTTCAATATTAATTTGTTGTTGTTGTGCCACATACTTAGTTTTTTAAGGTCTTTGTTAATGGAATGTTGTAGTGTTTTAGAGTCTTTTCCACTGTATAGTATCACCATATCATCAGCAAACATGAAATATTTTCCTAATAGCCCAGCATTACATATGCTCTCCACATATAGCAAGTAAAGGATTGGCCCTAGCACAATTCCTTGCGGTACACCACTTTTTATTTTAATTTTTGCGCGTATGTTCTGGGGAACATCGCGTTATAGTTTTGCCCAAATGTCTGTAACTTTCGAATTTTTTGACGAAAATGGTCTCAAACGATTAAGTTCGACTCCCCAATGAAGAATTCGAGGTCAAATTTGATTCTGTCCGTCCGGCCGTCCGGCCGTACGGCCGTCCGGCCGTTGCCACGATAACTTGAGAACGAGAAGAGCTAGCAACTTGAAATTTTCAGGGTAGGTGGCGCATCTCAATACGACGGACAAGTTCGTTAATGGGCATAATCGGCCCAGTGGTTTCCGAGTAATAATTTTGTTTTCAACCAATATAAATCCGATCGAATTGAAACTTGGTGGGTAGTTGTAGAATATGATCTTAAGCACGTTTGTGGAATTTTGTGCGAATCGTATGGCTAGAAAATTTTTAAAAAATTATTAAAAAATATTTTTGTTGTCACGATAACTTGAGAACGGAATGAGATAGCGGCTTGAAATTTTCAGGTTAGGATGAACACCAGAACGCGACATTTCAGTTTGTTTATGAGCATAATCGGCTAAACGGTTTCAGAGTTATAGCCATCTGAAATTTTCTGAAATTTCGTGGTTTTTGTTCCTCATTAACTCAAAAAGTACAGAACCGATTGAATTCAAACATGGTTATTAGTTGTAGAATGCCAACGCGGAAATGTTTGCAAAATTTGGTGAGGATAGCATTTGTAGAAAATTTTTAATAAATCATTGAAAATAAAAAAAAAAAATTCTATATATCAGTAACTATTCGTTTGAAATTGCTGAAATTTTGCAAGAGCCTTCATAACCTAACTCTACTGCCAAGTTTCAAGTTTTAATACGATCGGTTAAATATTGTTGGAGATTCGAGCATTCTTGTGCGAGTTCAGTAGATGGGTGACCGTTGCCTCGATAACTTTCGAACGAAAGGAGATAGGGACTTGCAATTTTCAGGGTAGGTTGCGTATCCGAAAGATAGTGTTGAGTTCGTTTTTGGGCATAATCGGTCTAACGGTTTCCGAGTTATACCCACCTGGAATATTATTTCCTTGATAACTCAAAAAATAAATATTCGATCGAATTGGTGCTTGGTAACTAGTAGTAGAAAATCAACATAAAGACGTGTTTAAAATTTTGTAAGAATCGTATCCCTAGAAAATTTGAAAAAAATGACGAAAAAAAAAATTTCAAGAACCGTACCCCTAGAAAATTTTTTAAAAGTCACGAAAAAAAAATTGGTTCAAGCACTGACGTGAAGTCAGAAGCTTTTGCGCGTATGTTCTATTGTCCATACTTCTGTATTGGACACCCTTAATCGAATTTACCATGGTAAATTATGTTGTCCATTCTCCTGTATTGGACACTTAATTCGAATTTACCATGGTAAATTCGAATTGAGAGTGTCCAATACAGGAGAATGGACAACATAATTTACCATGGTAAATTCGATTAAGGGTGTCCAATACAGAAGTATGGACAATAGAACATACGCGCAAAAGCTTCTGACTTCACGTCAGTGCTTGAACCAATTTTTTACTTTTGCACCCATCAATCTGTACATACTGACGTCGGTTTGTTAAGAAACTTTGAAACAGTCGAAAAGCTGGACCTTGTATACCCAATTTCTTCAGTTTTTTTCAAGAGTATTTTAATATTGATGGTATCGAATGCTTTGCTGAGATCTATAAATATGGCTACGACGTTTCCACCTTTATCCAATCTTTCAATTACATTTTCGATTAAGTTAACAGCGGTCCCCTCTGTTGAACTATTTTTCTGAAACCCGTACTGGCTGCTTGAGATCTGTAAAAATTTAAGTAATCTGACCTTGATTATTTACTCTAGAATCTTTGCAAATATTGAGGTGATCGAAATTGGTCTTCACTTTCCAGGTTCTGTTCTGCAGCCTTTTTTATGTATTGTGACGATTTTAGAGATCTTGCAGCCGTCTGGAAAGGTGCCTTCTTCAAAGCATCTGTTAATTGTGCCAATTAGAGTTTTTTTTAATGATAGGAAAGATTTCCAGGATGTCATGCGCAGTGACATTGCCAGGACCCGGCGAGCTATCCTTTTTAATTGACGTTAATATTTTTTTAACTCAAATTCATCTATTGGATGAATTAGGATAGTTTTATTGTTTGTCATTTCAGGAGTATGATGTTCTTGTTTAGATATATATTTTTTAAAGGGTTGTAGCAATATTGACATAGTAGGTGTAGAGTATAGAGAACCTGCGTGACCTTGAGATTCGACACTAGCGCTCATGGTGGCGAATTTTAGCATTCATTACGTGAGAGAAATAAAATTTTGTACTGATCGCCATATAAAGTAATTATTAATTATTATTTATAAGAATTATATCTTGTCTATGGTAATTATAAATTTTGAAAAATTTCAAACGTTTTATTTATTAAAAGAGGTTTTCAAACAAAAAAGGTGAAAATGTATTCAGAAGTAACCATGCTGAAAATGTAGAAGAGTGGAAGACAAACTAATATTAAACCATTTGATTATTGTTATTTATTAATATCATTTAAAATATCAAATAAAGATATGAACTTGTCAAAATACATTTAATTCTATTTTCCTACTTTAAAAATAGGTTTTTGTAAGTTTACTAGTACACAGCATATATGAATAATTAAAACGGCAAAGTAAGGCACAAGATCAATGTAATATACGGTAAATGGTAGTGGCACAGTTTCTTACATATTCTCTTTTACTAGGCCAGAAAATATATTTTTTTGTTTTCTGCGCTAGTGAATCTAGATCTACATGTTGGATATAAATAACAAAAATTAAGTACCATAAAAAAATAGACCTGTCTGTATTTAAGTATAAAAAATAAAAATTAGTAATCTGTTTCCAGAGATATTTTGTTGGATTTTGATCAGTGGTTACACATCTAATAATAATTTAAAAACTGTTCCCCTTACAGCGGTTATAGCCAAAAGTTGTTTCTCATTTTTTATAGAAGTACATCCTCGAAATCGATAATGAAATTGGTATGTCAGGTCCACAACACACTCTTTGACTCACGATCAAAGTCACATGAAAAAACAAAGTCATCACTTATGTGCTCAAATGAGACCACTGGAATCGATCTATCGACTGTTGAATTGATCCTTGTAGCTAACTGAACACCTTCAGATAAATCATTTATTAATTTCTTCACTATCATCACATGACACTTCAGATACTCATGTTCTTTTTTTCCAACGATCTACATTGGATGTTTAACGCTCTTTAAATCTATAATTACATAGCTTGAAAAATTGTCGTATGTTTTGGTGGATGAACAGGCGTTTCCGCCAATGAAATGATTACTGCATATTCTTGAGTTGTTTGTAGATAGCCATGGGGTACCATCGGCACTAAAAAAAGTAAAAAAGTAATGTGGTAATAAAGATGATTTCAACACATTTACCATTTACACTTACTTGATACGATGTACGGCTTTCATCCACTTTTGTTGACGTTCTAACATTTTTGGTTTTGAATAAAATGTTATATTTGTATCAGTCTTTCCATAAGTATTAAAGTATTATGACATGATACAATACATCAACTTGTGTTACCAGATCTGGATTTGTTTTTAACGTTATTTCCAATCATAATCACCCAATTATAATTTTACATGTTTGGATTTCTACGTTAAGTGACAGTTCAACATCACGTATAAGCTTACGAAATTACCGAAAGAGGCGCCACTAGTGTTTACGCAGTTTCTCTATATTACATATTTGTTTTCATAAGTTTCAGTTGTAATGCCATATTTCGTGTCTGCTGGATGCAGGAGTGCAAACAGCCCTAAGGTTACTTCAGAGAAAATGCTAGACATTAAATTCTCTACATTATCGTGTAAAAAAAAAACAGGGTGTTACATTTGAACAAATCGAGAAATATTAATTTGAAGTTCTTCATATAGTTAATAACCGACACCCTGTGTATTTAGGAAGAATGATTAGGAAAATATGACAGTTAAAAAAAATTCTGATCTAATTCGTATTGCTTCTGGTAATCTGTAGAGGACTTTTACCACTGTTCCCCCAACTTTTTACAGTTTTCTCTGAATAAGATATGTACCCTTGGAAAAATATCTCTAATATTTTGCCTCGTGATAGAAATATTGAAGGCCACTGAAAATATAGGGGGTGATCCATTTAAAAAATCACCCATTTGTTGATTTTTTTGGGAACTCCCTGTATATTAGAAAATAATTTCGTGAGATGCATTTATGAATGTATAAGGAGGCTGCTTTCGAATGAGATTTCTTAGATTTTTGGTTCGACAGCTATTCACAAATAATATTCGACAAGAAAGTCTCGAAAAAATTATGCCTTGGATACTCACAATCACACTTCTGAGCACAGTCCTCGCCAAAACTACCATCTGGACACGTTTCCTCGCAATTTATCCCTGTGAAACCAGGGGCACATATGCAGGCTCCATTCACAGGTGAGCATTGTCCGTTATTTTGACATTTACACTGTCCTTCGCATCCTTTGCCATATGTCAGAAGCGGACAGGGTCTTGAGCAGTCTTTACTGTTCCAGCCCGGCTTGCATTCACATTTGCCTGTCCAAGGATGGCACCTGTACAGAAAAGAGATGATTGATTCAAATCTACTCTGAACCATTATTATGGTACTCCATAAACGTAGGGGTAGTGATTGTAAACACAAACATAATTGTGTAGTTTTGGTATTTTTTTTTAGGAAAAATAATGGTTAGTGATGAAAATAGTGTTTTCATCAGTCTGAGCGAATTTTTAGATTGCATTCCCAATAGTAGAAATTCATTAAAAGTTCATGAAAATTTATGAATATTTTCATTGACAAAACATTTTTGGAATGTGGAAATTTGGGAAAGAAGAATGGCACAAATTAGAAGTTTTTTATTTGTGTTTACAAACATCGACCCGCGAATCCATATGAAAGAAGAGGCAAAATTCAAATTGGTGAAGGATCAGCCATAATACCTGCATTTAGCTGTTCTTGCAAGGCTAGTTTAGGAGAAAATCTAGAAAAAAATGTTACTTCATATTTGTTTTAGTGTCTAATTTAATAAAGTAATTTTTTCCACTCCATACAGTAAGTAGTTGACATCGATCTGAACAGAGTAAGTAAACTGCATAATGATTGTATCGATGCCGATGGTGTATCTGCTAGAGTACTGAAGGAATGTGCCCAGCCGCTTTCCTATCCTCTATCTACTATGTACACACGTTCACTGGAGGCATCTTGTCTACCCTCCTCTTGGCGTAACGCACTTGTAACGCCAATTTTCAAGCAAGGAGAAAAACGCAACGCAGAAACTTATCGTCCCATTAGTTTGGTCCCCATTGTAGCAAAATTGTGCGAGAAGATTATTTTGAACAATGTCCTCCAATTTGCACTTTGCAGTAGCCTTAATCCCGAGTGTCGTCAAGACGGCTTCCTTCCTGGGCGATCAGTCATTACTAACCTCCTTGAATGCATTAATTCCTGGTCTGAGTATCTAGATAAGGCCTGACCAGTGAATGTTGTTTATCTGGGGTTCTCTCGAGCATTTGACCGTGTTCCACGTAATCTTCTTCTACATAAACTCGAACACGTTGGGGTCCGTGGCCGCCTGCTTTCATGGTTTAAAGCATTTCTTACAGATCGAACCTTCCAGGTTTGCGTGGATGGATCTTTCTCTTCGGCTGGACACGTTGAAAGTGGAGTTCCACAGTGTTCTGTTTTGGGTCCACTACTTTTTCACATCTACATCTCCGATTTACCCAAGATCTTCAAATCTCGGTGTTCCCAATTCGCCGACGACACCAAATTATTCGGTAATCCCAACGTAGCAGCTGATTTGATTCAAGAAGACCTGGAAAAATTAAACGGTTGTTGCCGGAAGTGGCTATTGCCTCTCAACTATGAGTAGTGCGTTGTTTTGCACTTGGGTGCTCACAATCCCCGTCGTCAATGCTTCCTGAACAAAAAGCCCATCGCTACTTGTAGTAGCCATGCCGACCTTGGAGCCTAAGCTGTTCTGACCGCAGTCTCCAAATGGTAAACAAGGCCAAAATAACCTTATTCATGGTTCAAAAAGCTTTTGGTAGGTATGATCCCTCCACATGTGCTACCCTCTACAAGCTGTACTTGAGACCCATATTGGAGTTTGCGGGACCTGTCTAGAGTCCATTATTGAGTAGGGATTCAGCGTTGTTAGAGAGCATTCAGCGACGGGCAACTCGTCTACCTTACGGCAACTCTCGTCCCAGTTATAGTGAAAGAACATCCATCATGAACTTGTTGTTGACCTCAGCAGTCTCTTTAACTTGAACCAAGTCGACCGTCTTCGTGGTCACTCTTATAAACTGAGGAAGGAGAGTTTCAAAACACTGCAAAAACAAAATTTCATCACAAACCGTGTGTTTTTTCTAAGTGTAACTCTTTACCTTCATCAGTGGTGGACTCAGTATCTATGAACGCTTTCAAGAGTCGCTATGATGCTTAGTTTCGTCGCGGGTGAGTGCCACTGAGGAAACTTTTTTTCCTTTTGTTTAAGTTTGGATATAATTTCGAGGTCGAGGGTCTGCCGCGCGTAATTTATACGCACCTTTAAACCATTAATACCAAAATCTTATTATGAAATATCGATCGAAACTGGCAAACAATTCAATCCGACTCAGGGTAAAAAAAAAAACGGATCCGACGGAGTAACCCCTCGACAAAAAAAAATGGCACAGCACACTCAGCACTGGAACAAACTTCGGGCCAGTGGCATAGTAAGTTAATGATGGGGCCGCCCTGCTCCTCACTAACTAAAGAAGCCTTACTACTGAGTAGGAGTAAGCTGAGGGCAGTAACTGGCCTACTAACCGGACACTGTACCCTGAGAAAGCACCTGAACAACAAGGGAATTCTCCGAGAAAACACTGTTTGTAGGAAATGTGGGGGGACAGAAACCATGCGAGGTACCTAGTTAAAGGCCTAATCCTACTTGCTAGGAAAATGGACCATATGTAAGTAATACCCAGCAAGTAAACCTGAGCTACAGGGCATCGACTAAGAGACCCTATAGAGGCTAGCAACCCGAGCTGAGGAGTATCAAACATGACACCCTGGCAGCTAATAGGACACCGACCGAGGTGCAATAAACCTCTCTAGGCTGCAGCACGGGCTACTCGCTCGATCGGAATCGGTCTAACACAAAAAAACAAAAACACCTTGACTAGATGATATCTTGTTAGTTATATGCTTTGGTATACATGGGTAGTTGCATCGCTTGAAGTACTACTGAGGTGTAAAACGAAAGTTCTGAATTCTGTGTGACAGGTTATGCTCACACCATACTCGAAGCGATGCAATGCGTAACAGAAAGAACTGAGAAATTCAAAGCAATGTGATCCGATGATGGCATTGCAAGCGATTACAGAGGAATAGTTGATATTTTTGTGTCCTACTCGTCATACATTTTTTTTTTGGAAATAGTGCTTTGAGAATATGAAAGAGCAGCTATTTCATGTTAAGAAATTTGAATTGAATGATGATGCTTCAAGATCGGTGGGTAGAGCGAACCGGAGATCTAGTCAGACTAGGTAGTGGCCATCATTGACTGTTGGTTCAGAAATGAACAGTGCTGTGCCTAACCTGGCATACAGTAACAAAACGTACGCAGAATACAACTGACTCTCCTAACTCGCATAAGCTGCTGAGGACTTCCTTGGAGAAGATCTAGGAAGGTCAGTAAAATCATGCCTTCAGCAAGTGCGCTAAAGCAGATTGACCTCACGTCAGTGCGTTGTTAAGTTTTTTACTTCTTTCATAGTGAAGTCAATCTGCTATGGCACGCTTGCTGATCACAAGATTATGATTATACTGAGCCTCCTAGGTCTTCTCCAAAGGGATCCCTCAGAAGCTCTTAGTAGCTTGCGCGAGTTGGTTGTGTTTCGTGTAGTCTTTATTACTGTATCCTTACGCCAGCTTAGACACAGCACTGTTAATTGTCTAGACCTTCGGTTCGCTCTATTCACTGCGCTTGAAGCATTCACCGTTTAATTAAAATTGACATGACAGACTTCACGTCATCGCTTTTTTATATTTTGTACCAAGTCTCATCAATTTCCTCTAATTTTTATAAATACATACATCAAAACGTGAACTGTAAAAATTTCAGAGGAAGAAGGTTTGTTACTATGGATATTAATAATTATTCAAAAAATCGTGGAACAGAACTACGATAGAGAGACATAAAATATGCCTCTCTTTTCACTCACATTTCAGTGTTTTCTTTCACACATTCACATGACTTTTCACATTTACTGCCCCATAAACCATCTGGACAAATCCTCCCTTCACAAAAACTTCCTTTGAAACCCGGAGAACAGGCACAGGATCCATCCGCCCTCGAACACTTTGCTCCATGCTGGCACTGACAGGTTTCCGTACAATTCATACCATACGTATTTTCGGGGCATATATCCAGACACTGAAATAAAGAGATAATATAAAATTTGCTATAAAACCTCATGTACCTCTTGTAAGACCCTTGTAAATATTATTGTTGTTAGTTTGATTTTCTCCCCACATGTTCTTATTATTGTACTTTAACTGAAGATGAATATGTAAATGTTCGAAACATGTCTTAGATATTAATCTTGTTTTAATAAAAATCTGTGTGGAGACGACTTTGTGTTCCTTATTCCAGTGAACTTCTTGGTCTTCCACTTTGAGTATGGACTACTACTTTCGTATAATAACTTATTAGTTGTAGAATGCCAACTCGAAAATTCTTGCAAAATTTCGTGAGGATCGTACCGGTAGAAAATTTTTAAAAAATCTTTGAAAATTATTGAAAAAAATTCTATATATCAGTAAGTATTCGTCCGACATCGCTGAAATTTTGCGAGAGCCTTTAGTTAGAACCTAACTCTACTGCAAAGTTCCAAGTTTGAACACGATCGGATATATATATTGTTGGAGATTCGAGCAGCCTTGCGTGAGTTCAGTAGATGAATGGGAGACCGTTGCCTCGACAACTTTCGCACGAAAGGAGATAGGGACGTGCAATTTTCAGGGTAGGTTGCGCATCCGAATGGGAGGGTTGAGTTCGGGGCATACCTAATTGATCCAACGGTTTCGGAGTTATACCCAGCTGGAATATTATTTCCTCGATAACTCATCAAATATAGACTCGATCGAAATGAAGCTTGGTAGCTAGTAGTAGAATATCGACATGAAGACGTGTGTAAAATTTTGTAAGTACCGTATACCTAGAAAATTTAAAAGAAATTACATAAAAAAAATTGGTTCAAGCACTGTCGTTAAGTCAGGAGCTTTTGCGCGTATTTTCTATTGTCCATCCTCCTGTATTGGACACTCTTAATCGAATCTACCATGGTGAATTCTATTGTCGATTGTCTATTAAGAGTGTCCAAAACTGGAGAACGGACAATAGAATTCACCATGGTAAATTCCATCGAGTCTATATTTGTTGAGTTTTTGAGGAAATAATATTCCAGGTGGGTATAACTCCGAAACCGTTGGATCGATTATATCCCCGAACTCAACCCTCCCACAACCTACCCTGAAAATTGCGAGGCAACGGTCACCCATCCATCTACTGAACTCACACAAGGCTGCTCGAATCTCCAACAATATTCAGATGGGCATAACTCCAAAACCGTTTGACCGATTATGCCTATAAACAAAGTCAAAGGTCACTTTCAGATGCTCAACCTAACCTGAAAATTTCAAGTCGCTATCTCTTTCAGTTCTCAGGTTATCGGGACATAAGAAATATTTTTTAATAATTTTTTTTTTAATATTCTGTGATACGATTCTCACAAAATTTCACAAAAGTGAAGAATTTTCGTGTTGGCATTCTACAACAATATTCACCAAGTTTCAATTCGATCGGATTTATATTGGTTGAAAACAAAATTATTACTAGGAAACCATTGGGCCAATTATGCCCATTAACGAACTTGTCCGTCATATTGAGATGCGCCACCTACCCTGAAAATTTTCAAGTCGTTAACTCATTCCGTTCTAAAGTTATCGTGGCAACGGCCGGACGGACAGAATCGAATTTGATCTCGAATTCTTCACCGGTGAGTCGAACCCAATCGTTTGAGACCATTTTCGACAAAAAAATCGAAAATTACATACATTTGGACAAAATGATAACGCGATGTTCCCCAGAACATAAGCGCAAAAAATATTATTTAGAATTCTTTTTACTCATCTACAAAAAAACATTAAATATTTTTAGGGTGTAATTTTCGAAATTTTTGCCAAAAATGGTCAAAAACGATTAGGTTCGACACACTGATGAAGAATGTGAGGTCAAATTCGATTCTGTCCGGTCTGCCACGATAACTTTCGAACGGAAAGAAATAGCGACTTGAAATTTTCAGGGTATGTTGCGGATCCGAATGGGAGGGTTGAGTTCGGGGGCATAATTGATCCACTGGTTACGGAGTTATATCCACCTGGAATATTATTTCCTTGATAACTCATCAATTATAGACTCGATCGAAATGAAGCTTGGTAGCTGGTTGTAGAATATCGCTATATCGGTGAAATTTTGCTAGAGCGTTCAAAACCTAACTTTACAGCCAATTTCCAAATTTGAACACGATTGGATCTATATTCCCACTAAACATGAAACCTTCCAGAAACATTTCAGTTCTACCCTATTGTGGGTTTTTAGAAACGTTACTCGAAACGTAGCCTAGACGTTTTTTTCAGGTTTCAGTAAACATGAAACCTTCCTGAAACATTTCAATTCTACGTTATTGTGGACTTTTGGAAACGTTACTTGAAACGTAACCCAAAAGTTTCTTTGAGGTTTCAGAAAACATGAAACACTTCGAGAAACATTTCAATTTTACCCTATTGTGGACTTTTGGAAACGTTACTTGAAACGTAGCCTAGACGTTTTTTTCAGGTTTCAGTAAACATGAAACCTACCTGAAACATTTCAATTAAACCCTATTGTGAACTTCTGGAAACGTTACTTGAAACGTAACCCAGAAGTTTTTTTCAGGTTTTCAGAAAACATTAAACACTTCGAGAAACATTCCAATTCTACCCTATTGTGGGCTTTTGGAAACGTTACTTGAAACGTAACCTAGACGTTCTTTTCAGGATACAGTAAACATGAAACCTTCCTGAAACATTTCAATTCTACGCTATTGTGGACTTTTGGAAACGTTACTTGAAACGTAACCCAAAAGTTTCTTCCAGGCTTCAGAAAACATGAAGTTTTTCGAGAAACATTTCAATTTTATTTTATTGTGGACTTTTGGAAACGTTACTTGAAACGTAACCCAGAAGTTTGTTGTTCAGTTTCCAGTAAACCTGAAACCTTCCAGAAACATTTCAATTCTACCCTATTGTGGTCTTTTGGAAACGTTACTTGAAACGTAACCCAGAAGTTTTTTTCAGGTTTCAGTAAACTTTCAAGAAATATTTCAATTTTACCCCATTGCGGACTTTTGGAAACATTGCTTGAAACTTAACCCAGAAGTTTTTTCAGGTTCCAGTAAACTTGAAACCTTCCAGAAATATTTCAATTTCACCCTAATATAGCATATTTTTGAGATATTTGAGCTCCCGAGTAACTCAAAAGCTCGAAATACGGCTTGCCATTGGCTGCGCACAAGCACTGGTACAGCTCATGAGCTCGAAACTCTTCAAACCGAATAATTGTGGACTTTTGGAAACGTAACGCAGACGTTTCTTCAGATTCCATTAGGGCGATAATTATCCACCAGAGGTCGTCTAGTGTTGCGCAAAGCGCGATCCTACTGCGTCTGCGCCGAATCGAAGAACAGAGCATCGGTATCGCTATTCGCTACGCTACCGCCATTATTAAACTGAGCTGTTGATTGAAATCGTCTTATTGAAGCGTTTGTTAGATTTCGGCGATTTCGTAGTGGTTGTGGTTTTTATCAGTTTTATCATTGAGAAAGTATAGTGTTCGCAATCATGAAGGTAAGTTATAATAATAATATGTACATTTGTAATATTTCTAGAGTGTTGTGATCATGGAAGGATTTTGAAGGACATTTTGGATACCACTGTAGCTGTTAGGACCATTCTGAATGAACACCGCCGCATATTGGAAAATATAGGAAATATAGGAAATAGACCCACCATAACTAACTTAGAATCCGTTCCTGAAAAACCTTTTAGATCATTGAAAAAATTAATCCAATATGATAATTCACTTAGAGATTCCGAAGATGCGGCAAAACAATTGGTGAGCACTTTCTAAATATGGTTCTCTATTATGTAGTATGGGATTATTATTGTCATCAATTATTCAGAATAATTTTGCTCAAAGTTCATTAGGTATCTCATATGAGATACCTAATATTTTGACTATATAGTCAAAATATTTTCAGGAAACTGCATATTTCATAATAGGCGGAGATGCCAACAATTCCAAAAGAAGAGGTCTTGGTAAATTGCTTTCTAACAAATTAGCAATGAAATGTTCATTCTATGGGAGGAAGGGTAATCACCCCATCAAAGATATGAAATGCATTTCAATTTTGAGAGGTAATAATGAAATTCACTACTTATTCATTCTTTATTAACTTAAATTATCAATTCCAGAGGCATTGCGAAAGAGATTTGGATTGTCATACAGTGACAAAGATTTCCAAAATACGATATCGCAATGGTTGAAGCAAGCGTCTCTGAGACATTTAAGAGAACAGAAAAAATTCTAAGATGAGTAGAAGGACTCTGAAATTAGAGAGGATAGAATATATTTTAATTTTATTTTTTGTTATAATGTATCAAAATGTTGATTATGTTTGTATAATATATATAATAATATATACATATAAATGATGAAAATGTTTGTTTTGTTTTTGAAATTGCATATCACAATAAATAAATTATTTTCTATTGGAAATTATACTGTATTTAATTTATAAATTAGAGAAATTCATAGCCTATTATACTGAAATAATATATGAAATTTTAAGAGATTCGCAGAGTGCTCTTCAATAAATAGATAAGTATATCTTTTAAATAGACTTCCAATTTAGCAAAAAGTTTTTCCACTTTTAGCTTGAAATCGTTTAATATTCATATTTATGAAAAAGTGGAAATACTTTTTGCTAAATTGGAAGTCTAATTGAAACGTGACCAAAACAGTTTTGTTGAAACGTGTCCAAGACAGTTTTGTTGAAACGTGTCCAAGACAGTCTTGTTGAAACGTGTCCTAGACAGTTTTGTTGAAATGTGTCCTAGACAGTCTTGTTGAAACGTATCCTAGACAGTTTTGTTGAAACGTGTCCAAAACTGTTGAAACGTGTCCAGAATGGTTTTCTTGAAACGTTATTAGACGATACTTTTGAAACGTTTCATTGAAACGTCTCTGAGGTAGGACATTTCTATTCTCTGAAACGTTTCTGGAACTTCCAGGAGCTTTAAGTAGAAACGTTTCAGGTGTCCATAAAACATTCCTGAAACGTTTCTGATACTGAAATATGTTTAGTGGGTTGTTAGAGATCCGAGGACCCTTGTGTGAGTTCGGTAGCTGGATGGGTGACCATTGCCACGATAACTTTCGAACGGAAAGACATAGTGACAATTTACAGACTTGGGTTGCTCGTCCGAATGATACAGTTAAGTTCTTTAATGGACATAATCGGCCGAACGGTTTCGGAGTCATACGGTACCGAACTCACACAAGGGTCCTCGGATCTCCAACAATATAGACCCGATCGTGTCATTTTCAGCGATATAGGACGAATAGTTTCCAACTTACAGAATTTTTTTCAATTATTTTTTTTCAATTTTTAGTGATCCAAAAATTTGCGCGTCGGCATTCTACGAGTAATTACCAAGTTTTAGTTGGATCAAATTTGAATATTTTGAGTTATTGAGGAAATAACAACAACATTTAAGATAGGTATGAGTAAACTTGGTTATTACTTGTAGAATGCCGACGCGCTAATTTTTGCGAAATTTCATGAATATCTTATCACTATCCGTCAGAATCCCCTCGAATTTCGCACATACCTTCGAGCCACAATCGAGTACTGAATTTCAGCTGGATCGACTTTGTATGAGATGTGAAAAGACAATGGAATATGCAACTGAATTCAAGTCAGCGTCTTTTAAGAATTTGTATGCTGATTAATTTCGATAACAAGTAAAATAAGATTGAATATCCGATTGTTATAACTTATAACTTTTTATTATTATTTATTTTTGCGCGCATGTTCTCGGCAGCGTTTTAAAAAAATCATTGAAAAAAATTCTGCATATCAGAAACTATTCTTCCGATATATCTGAAATTTTGCTAGTCTTCAAAACCTAATTTTATAGCCAAGTTCCAAATTTGAACAGGATCGGATACACAGTGAAATATCTCATAACAGACACCCCTATTCAGGGGACACCTCTTTCAAACGGACACTTTTGCTTGGTCCCGGTAGACAAACAGGCAGACCGAAATAACGTTGAGGGAGCTCTTTTTTGGACGGACGCGGATATGATATTCAACCCTATTCTGCAACTAGAGATGGTATGCATCGAATAGAAATACACCGGTCAAATCGGAATCGCTTCAAATTGGTATTCTGTAACTAAACTCGAATTCTATCGGCCAGATCTGAAATAGAAATCGAATAGTAATGCTCTCTACCGTATCGGAATCGATTTAAGGACTGGACAAACTGGCGCAGCCGCGGTGGCGTTTGCGATAAGCAAAAAGCATGGATATCATCTATGAATTACGTTCGGCTATAGAAGAAGAAATCGAACAGCAAATGTTCAGAATGGAACGTCATGATACCAGTAACCCTTTTGAAATCCCAGAAGAAATTTTAAGGAAGCTTTACCGTTTACCTAAAACAATTGCTGTCGATTTCATAAATGAAGTAAGTTATCACTTAGAATAACCAATTCTGATGACCTGTGTGCCGAATCATTTCAAGCTATTGGAGAATTATAATTTTCACTTCGCTTTTTTAGGAAAAGATCTTCTCCTTTATTTTCTTTTTACGCGCTTGTTCGGCCGGGAACACCGTGATAGTTTTTTCTACTAAAAAGTATGTTAAAATTCATGAAAATCAATAAAACTGCTTCTTTCATTCATTCATTCAATTCTCATTCTCCACAACGAGCATCGGCAGACCCCCGACACACTACCGTTGTGGAGGCTTAGGCTCAGCAGTTATGCTATGTGCCCAAAATCCAGTATCCAATATTTGCTTGTGTGAGGTCTCAAGTAATCCTTGGTGTCCCTGGGACCTGCGGGAGTCTCGGATGAACCGATCACCAAGGATTGGCACGTGCACTTAACAGTCACAACACTGACTCTAATTTATCCAGGTAATCCTTCAAAACTAGAGCCCAAAAACATTACAATAAAATAATTTGAGAGTCTTGCATCTTCCTTAATAACTATTTTTAAAACTTATAGTATAATTTGAGTTCCAAACCAGGACGCGGGGAACTGTACCCATCCCGCTGTGACAACCATTTTGGAACTCGAAACTGCTTCTTTATTTTTATGAAATTTGCTGGGTTAAGTGGGAGATTCGCGTGCGCATGCAACGTTGCCGGTTACTTCCAAGAGCGTCGAATAGAAATAAGAATTCCGATTCTGTAGCGGCTTCTATATTGTTTTTTTATAGAATACCAAAATTGTACGTGAAAGAAGAGAAACACTCCGATTTGTCAGATTACGATCCGATGCGTTCATTTCTATCCGAGTTACAGAATAGGTCTGATTATGGCTTCATCATCTTCTTTTGAACGGAAAATTTGTGAGCTCAATATTGTCAGTCGCTTCAAATCGAAATGTACATCATAGATCCATTGATCAGAGGACGTCGGCAACACTGTTGGCGGTAAACGTAACTCCTTACGATATCGTGGCGTTCGGGGAATCCCCGACATTTGGAATTAGTTACGTGTTTGTTCTGAATTTATATTAGTGGTTTGATAGTCCAAGATCCCAGGGCCGCCAGAAGTTACTTATTTTCTAAGAGTTGAAATGTATAGGAGAAAATAGTGTTGGTAGTTACTTTAAGGGAATCCATACTCGCTAGCTTGGTTAGTTGGTCTCTTTCGAGGTACCAGGTACTCAAGGTCGGAAAAATTTAACCTACTTTTTTATAATTCTCAGGGCTGATTTAAGTATGTTTTAAAGGATATGACAGAAACTAATAATCTACGCAGAGGGACACTTCCGGTAGGCCGTAACCTTTGCCGGACGCTTCAAAGCTCTCGAATATATAAAGTACCTTTACTTATATTCTCGGTCCTGAAATTTTTATATGATACCGAGAGAACTATGATAATGCCTTTTGTAAGCTGCCAGACCAGTTTCATTGGCCTAGCAGGCCACCAGATACACTTTTACGGTCGCTATGAGCTATGACTATAGTCATAAGGTGCAATTTCGTTGCGAGGTCCAATGTTCGCGGCTCGCCGCAACGTGCAGCCGTCGAGCACTGCTTCAGTGCTTTTCAATGGCATGGCGAAGTGCTCAACCACTTTAAGGTGGGATTTCGTAGCGACGTCGAACGTTCGCTGCCCGGCGCGACGTGCAGCCATCCAGCACTGCTTCAGTGCTTTTCAGTTTTCAGTGGCAATGATTTCGTCGAGGCGTGTCGTCTTGAAGATGCGGCGGCCTGCCCTCCACTCATTTCCAAACGTCGCAACGAAATCGCACCTTTACGCTACCGCTACCTAGCACAAATTAAATGCGCTACATAAATAGCCTCCGCTCCACAAAGTGTTGAGTTCGTAGCGCATGTGCCACCGAACGTTTTGGTAACGGTTGCGAAACTGTTTCGTCCGCTCCGGTCCGCTGAATGCGACCAATGATTTCATCGAGGCGGGTCGCCTTGAAGACTGATCGAAAACAAGACGGGACGCGGACGTCAGCTACACTTGCCTTGTGTTACCACCGTGATATTTGTACTATCTATCGAAGGAGAGTAATAAAAAAACTTCTCTTTGCGGTTGATCTCAAGTTTTTTTAGAGAGATAAATGATGTTTTAGATTGTTATATTCCACAGGATGTACATATAAAACACCGAAAATCAATTACTTCTGAATATCAGTAAATGTAAAGTGATTAATGAAAATTGTCCACTATTTAATTTAACTATGATGCCTCAGATGGTTAAATTCTACAGGATGATATAAAGCACTTAATTATATGAATATTGCACTGAAAATCATCTACCTCTGAATATAAGTTAATGTAAAGTTCTAAGATATTCAACATTGCCCACTGTTGAATTTTGAATTTAACTATAATATTAACAACCAAGTGATAAAAAGGGTGAAGGATTGTAAGGATTTAGATGATTTATTTAACAGCAAGAATCATTGAATCTCCACATTGATAAGATTTTCAGTAAAGCCAGTGGATCAATGGGTTATGTTTAACGCAATCGCATAGAATTTTCGAATATAAGAGCTATTCAAACGGTGTAATGTAGTTTGGTTCGAAGTCAACTTGAATTCTGTGATTTAGTGTGTCTATTTATATATCTCAGCATTGGAATCGGCCGAGGGAAAAATCATTCAATTTGGTAAATCTGGGGAAGAAAAGAGAGAATTGAGATCCGATTTTTGCATTCAAATTAATCAATAATCGAGTCAACTGCATGTACTTGCTATCGCTGTTGAATTTCACTATAGCCCGCATTTTATCGAGGAGAAAAAAATGTACTTCTGGAGTTAGCGTCCCCAATACCCAGCACCGGCCATTTTCACAGTTCGATGGCATCCATCTGTAATCTGAATTACCTTCTGTTGGTGTGTTTTTCCTGTCGCGTGCTCATTTCAGAAAACAACTGTATTGTAATTTTTCTCTCAGTTCAACCTCAACCGACGACGTTTTGAGGCATTAATTATTGCTGTTTATTGTTCACACCTGTAATTGGGCTTTTGCCTGTTGGATAAAAAAGAATAAATTAATAGATAAATTATCAACGTTGAAATGTCCAAAAGAGTTCTACTTGGTGAGGACGAATTATTAAGTGAACACGTGTACTACTTCCGGTGGTTAAAGATCACGACAATAATTATTATTTCATAGATTTCCAAATCTTATCTTTTTATAATTCGTGAATTTGTTCTCGTGTGAAGGATAATAACTCAGAAATATCATTATCATCTAACAAAATCAATGCAGCTGCTCTTTCTGGAATCATTTCATAGCAGTATTCACTTCAGGACATCTAATAAACGACTACTGAAACGTGGACGCCGGACGCCGTCGTCGCGAGGAAAACGCTTGGACGTAACGGCTGACCGTCACTTCGATATGTCGCATAGGCCCCGAACGCTAGACGCAATGCAATACCGCGGTATTTCATTGATACACGGTCTTACTCGCCCGTCGATCAGGGGCATTATGACTATAGTCATAGCGACCGTAAAAGTGTATCTGGGGTGATGTAATTTCAAAATTATAGGCATTTAAAGAAAATCGACAAAATCTGTACTTTGCCATGGTTATTCACTTCCCATTTCTGCAAATCTTAATTTTTTAACAATTTTAATTTTGTTATGTCATCCTGAATAATGCTTCTGTATATTATTGCTCAAAACTTTATGACTTTTGCCCCTGTTTGGAGCAAAATGTTACTTTTTGCCCCACTAAATATTCAAAGCTCATGTTTCGTCCAATTTCAACTGTCTGTACTGGAAAAAAAAATGTTCGGCAAGTAAAAGTTGTAAAAGTTGGCGTATTTAATGAGGATTCGAAAATGCTATAACACTTGCTACTTATTCTGCAAATTTCTCGTCTGAGAAATTTTTTGCAGACAAACCCAATTTTTGCCCGTATGTTCTGGGGAACATCGCGTTATAGTTTTGCCCAAATGTCTGTAACTTTCGAATTTTTTGACGAAAATGGTCTCAAACGATTAAGTTCGACTCCCCAATGAAGAATTCGAGGTCAAATTTGATTCTGTCCGTCCGGCCGTATAGCCGTCCGGCCGTATAGCCGTCCGGCCGTTGCCACGATAACTTGAGAACGAAAAGAGCTAGCGACTTGAAATTTTCAGGGTAGGTGGCGCATCCCAATACGACGGACAAGTTCGTTAATGGGCATAATCGGCCCAGTGGTTTCCGAGTAATAATTTTGTTTTCAACCAATATAAATCCGATCGAATTGAAACTTGGTGGGTAGTTGTAGAATATAAACCTTAGTGAATGACATTTTGTGAGAATCGTATAGCTAGAAAATTATTAAAAAAATATAAAAAAATATTTTTGTTGAACCTAAGCACGTTTGTGAAATTTTGTCCGAATCGTATGGCTAGAAAATTCTAAAAAAATTATTAAAAAATATTTTTGTTGTCACGATAACTTGAGAACGGAATGAGATAGCGGCTTGAAATTTTCAGGTTAGGATGTGCACCAGAACGCAACATTTCAGTTTGTTTATGAGCATAATCGGCCAAACGGTTCTACAGTTATAGCCATCTGAAATTTTCTGAAATTTGGTGGTTTTTTGTTCCTCATTAACTCAAAAAATACTGAACCGATTGAATTCAAACATGGTTATTAGTTGTAGAATGCCAACGCGGAAATGTTTGCAAAATTTGGTGAGGATAGCATTTGTAGAAAATTTTCAATAAATCATTGAAAATAAAAAAAAATAATTCTATATATCAGTAACTAATCGTTTGAAATTGCTGAAATTTTGCAAGAGCCTTCATAACCTAACTCTACTGCCAAGTTTCAAGTTTTAATACGATCGGTTAAATATTGTTGGAGATTCGAGCATTCTTGTGTGAGTTCAGTAGATGGGTGACCGTTAACTCGATAACTTTCGAACGAAAGGAGTAGGGACTTGCAATTTTCAGGGTAGGTTGCGTATCCGAAAAAGAGAGTTGAGTTTGTTTTTGGGCATAATCGGTCTAACGGTTTCCGAGTTATACCCACCTGGAATATTATTTCCTTGATAACTTAAAAAATAAATTTTCGATCGAATTGAAGCTTGGTGACTAGTAGTAGAAAATCAACATAAAGACATGTTCAAAATTTTGTAAGAACCGTACCCCTAGAAAATTTCAAAAAAATCACGAAAAAAAAAATTGGTTCAAGCACTGACGTGAAGTCAGAAGCTTTTGCGCGTATGTTCTATTGTCCATTCTTCTGTATTGGACACCCTTAATCGAATTTACCATGGTAAATTATGTTGTCCATTCTCCTGTATTGGACACTCTTAATTCGAATTTACCATGGTAAATTCGAAATGGACAATAGAACATACGCGCAAAAGCTTCTGACTTCACGTCAGTGCTTGAACCAATTTTTGCTTCCTAACTCTAATTGATTCTAGTGCACTAAAGGTGGTTACTTCGAGTTCTTTATTTGAAGATCTTTTCGGAAATATGTCATGATATGAGGAGTAACTGTTCAAAAGGGGGCGTCCATAAATTACGTGAGATGTTTAAGGGGGCAGGGGGTCGAGTCAAATCTCATCTAATCTTACGTTGGAGAGGGGGGGGGGTCTCGGCAAATATCACGCAATTTTTTTTTTGATTGAAACAAAAAAAAAATTATACTATTTTGGTCCATTTAATCCAGATTATACATGCTTAAGATTTAATCTTAAGCGTATATCGCAATACGATTAAGATCATTCACTAATTCGTTGGAAAGAAAATAATTTCATTCATACTTTGACGTTATACATCTTCATGTTCTGTGTTATACATCTACTGACTGTCAAACCACCATATTTGATATTGATATTCTTTTTTTTAATCACAGTAGTCACGATTTAAGTATTCTATTGTTAAATTTTTATTACACTTATAACTCTCAGCAATATTGATTACTAGTCGTAAATAAAAGTACGAGGTAATTTTTTTTCTTTTTACAATAACAATCCAACGCGTTTACGTAAGGAACCCACATTTTGAAAAATCTCACGTGAGATTGGGGGATGGGGGAGGGGGTTGAATAAAATCTCACGACATCTCACCAGGGGGGAGGGGAGGTACAGAAAATTTAAAAAAACACCTCACGTAATTTATGGACGCCCCCAAAGGCATTATGTCCAATTTGGGCGAAATTGAGTTTGAAGCCCTACTATGTAAACAAAATCTTCCAAATGGCATTATGTCTCTGTGTAATCCAAATCCAAAGTATGTAAGCCGCATCGAAAAGCATTTTGTCCAGACTTGTAGTCGGATCAGATCCTGCTGTAGACGTTGAAGAAAATATCGTGTGCGACTGTCTCGAGGATGAACCTAAGCAGGAACAAATTAAATTTTTTTATACATGTTTCGATATTTTAGAATGTGTAAATTATGTTTACGTTTTCATTTTTAAAACAAATGAAATTTAACCAAAAACTTGTTTTATCGATTTGCTCATGTCAATTAGGTTACAGGCCAACACTTACTGTGCAGACTGTTTTCTCTAAATTTAATAAATCACAACAATCAGCATTATGTTCAATTTCAACTACAAAAAAACGTATTATATACAATGGGCTGAATCAAAACGCATTAAGTCCAAACGTTTTTTATTTTTTCTGTGTATATCTGAACAATATTGATTTAAATGAGAATAGTTATTATTACGTTTAGATGTGAATTTCTTCCAAACAAACTCGACGTACTCAAATTATAAGCCAGGGTGGAAGAGAAAATCGTTTTTCGGTGATTTCCAATAAAATGGTTTTTGGATTAAATGCGTTTTGAAGAGCTCCTCATATACTCATAATATAGTAAACGTATTTTGTATTCTTTTTGCCCGTATGCTCAGGGGAACATCGCGTTATCATTTTGCCCAAATGTCTGTAATTTTCAAATTTTTTGCCGGAAATAGTCTTAAACGATTGGGTTCGACTCCCTGATGAAGAATTCTAGGTCAAATTTGATTCTGTCCGGACGTCCGTTACCACGATTACTTGAGAACGGAAAGATAACGACTTGAAATTTTCATTTTTGTTTATAGGCATCATCGGCCAAACGGTTTTGGAGTTATACCCATCTGAAATTTGGTTGTTATTTCCTCAATAACTCGAAAAATACAAAACCGGTCCAATTCAATCATGGTTATAAATTGTAGAATACCAACACGAACATTCTTGAGAAATTTTGTGACGATCGTACGCTAAATTTTTTTTTTAAATCATTGAAAAAAATTCTATATATCAGAAATTATTCGTCCGACATCGCTGAAATTTTGCCAGAGCCATCAAAACCTAACTCAACTGCCAAATTCCTAGTTTGAACACGATCGGATCTATATTGTTGGAGATCCGAGCAGCCTTGGGCAAGATCAGTTGCTTGATGGGTGACCGTTGCCTCGATAATTTTCGAACGAAAAGAGATAGGGACTTGCAATTTTCATGGTAGATTGCACATC
Source organism: Halyzia sedecimguttata (assembly GCA_937662695.2). Classification (NCBI taxonomy): domain Eukaryota; kingdom Metazoa; phylum Arthropoda; class Insecta; order Coleoptera; family Coccinellidae; genus Halyzia; species Halyzia sedecimguttata. The sequence continues at coordinate 63,824,622 of OW569417.2, read as the reverse complement.
CGAATTGGAGAATTAAGTTCGTTTTTGGGCATAATCGGTCCATCAGTTTCGGAGTTATACCCACCTGGGATATTATTTCCTCGATAACTCAAAAAATATAGACTCGATTGAATGGAAGCTTGGTAACTAGTTGTAGCATATCGACATAAAGACATGTGTAAAATTTTTTGAGAACCGTACCCCTAGAAAATTTTATAAAAATTACGAAAAAAAATTGGTTCAAGAACATGGAACATACGCGCAGAGCTCCTGACTTCACGTCAGTGCTTGAACCAATTCTATAATGTTCATATTATTTTATTTATCTTTCTTGAAATATTGTACGTTATCCGATTTGAATAAATAAAAAAAATCCAGATTTCAGTTTCTTTTGAAAAATTGGAGAATTTCATTCGATAGGACACCTCTTGCGAACGGACAATTGGTGTCTGCCCAAGAGAGTTTTCACTGAATATTGTTGGAGATCCGAGCAGCCTTGGGCGAGTTCAATAGCTGGATGGACGACGGTTGCCACGATAACTTTCAAACGGATAGAGATAGCGACTTGCAATTTTCAGGGTAGGTTGCGCATCGCCATCTCTTTCCGTTCGAAAGATATCGTGGTAACGGCCGGACGGACAGAATCAAATATAAACTCGAATTCTTCATCAGTTAGTCGAACATAATCGTTTGAGAGCATTTTCGGCAAAAAATTCGAAAATTACAGACATTTGGGCAAAATGATATCACGCTGTTCCCAAGAACATGCGCGCAAAAATATAGATATTTGCGCAAAACAATAGAGGTACTGCGTCCAGGAGATCAAGCACGCCAAAAACAATTCATCCGGCACAAAACTCGGCACACGCGATACAATACGAAACCATATCTTGTAAAATACCACTAATTAGCTCCACCTCTTCTGTAGTTTCAGTCATTAAGATGAAATTACTTACTCTTTCACCAGTAAATCCAGGGAGACATTTACATTTTCCGGTGATGTGATGACAAGATGCTGCGTTGTTGCAATCGCAGACTTCCTTGCAATGTTCGCCGTAATATCCAAAGGGACACCTATTGGCACACACCAGCCCGGTCCAACCTGGTTTGCAGTAGCATTCGCCCGTTTCTGGATCGCAGACACCTTGGTTTTGGCAGTTGCAGTTTGATTTGCACTCCGGGCCATGTTTCCCAACAGGACAAAAATCGTCACACCTACGGAGCAGATTGAAAAAAATATTGTAAGTTAGATGCTGGTTGCGTTTACTTGATGAAAATCTATTTTAAATTAAATGAAAAATTATAATGTAATATGATTTATAGTATTGTAGGAATTATTATATCTTCACCCTCGTAAATAGTAGACTTAAGATTAGTTGAACGACGTTCGAACCGATAATTAAGACGTATTTATGGATTATATCCCTGTCTGCAGAAATCCTAGAACATCCCCATGATAATTAATATTGATTCTGGAGGCGCACCGAAGTCATTTAAGAAGTCTGGGTCTTCGAGTACTTTTCTCTGAAGAAGTGCCAAATACCATTTCCATGTTTAGATGTCACCTAAATCTTGGAAGGGCCTTCGTGTGTGAGCAGTTCCTGGAAATCAATAACGCTCCAGATATCGTTCCAGCGAAGTATTGGAAGGTAGAGGATCTACCAATCAGCTTTGATCACTACCGTGGTATTACAGCCCTAGATCAAGGAGAGGGTTAAGAACGTACTAGTGGCTGGCCCGAGGTAGAATCGAGAGAAGGGCGAAGTGGTGCAGCCGAGCACGACGGACTTTAGAATCGTTAAGGAAGTTGATTTCCTTCTTAGACGTAAAAACTGATTAAACGCGAGAGAAAAGACTATTAGACGAACAACGTACAAGTATACAGTGTCGATATTGTTGGGAACCTCAGTAATCGACGATATTTGATGTTTAATTGATTACGACGGCGAAGTTGAAGTTCGTAGAAGTTATGTACATAAACCTGTACATATTAGCATACAATGTTCAACTTATTCCAAAGTGGAAATGTAGAATCATTATCTCCTAGACAACGATAAAAATCATACGGTGTCCAAAATGTAGGATTTTTATATGAATCGCCTAGGGGTTGATTGAATTACGCTCCTAACATTTCGTCTTCAACATCTTTGGCTTTCAAAAAAACACTTGTTCTGCTATTTACACACTTTATTTACAATTCAACTTGGAGAAATATTCACAACTTTGACAGTAGGTATTTACTTTTGCGATTACTGAAGTTCGCCAACTACCGCAATATACTCTAAATTAGTCTAAGTGGGAATTCTATAAAACTGTCTCAGGGATAAAAACTCGTATTCGATAACCGTTTTTATTGTACCGTCTTAGTCTTATCCCTACTCAGAAGTCACTGGCCTTTCCCTCTAATCCTCAAACTCCAGGTACCTACTCTGCCCCCCCACCCCCCCCCCACTTCAAGATCTCTTCGGGTATTATAAAATCGAGATAAAGATATCCCGTAAATCCCGACCTCCTTGGAGATACCAGAGAGTCGAGGTTTGGTATTAAATTCTTAATCTCGTACCGGGTGGTACATCCGTCAAAGATCGCTAACGATATAATAATGGGCCTCAATGAAAAGTGACATTTTGCGGACGAAGAAGTACTTTTTTGTCCACAAAATTACTTTCTCGTACGCTGTGGTCACTATGAATACGGCATCATGATACAAGGAAAACTTTGTAACATGATACGGTTCAATACAAACTTAAGTGCCTGGAAGAATAACTGTGAATAACTGCTGTGGTCATTATGGATACGGTTCAATACAAACATAAGTGTATGTGTCATTCGCTTTGTATTTGTCATTTGCTATTACGAAATTATTTTAGAGGTCCGAAATTCATAAAAATATGTAGAGGTCGACGAAAAAATTTAATATGCACCTCATTATGGGATCTTTCGAGAAATCGACGAGGGTGAAGTACCCCTTAGACAACCTGCAAATGAACCAGCATTTGCTATTTCTTTCTCGTTCCTGTCAGAAGTGTCTCTGCCAAATATCAGCCTGGCTAAACATTTTTAGGGGCATTCAGGGGAATATTTACTTCTTTGTAAGATGGTTTCATTATCATACGTATATATTAGTATAATGTCGTGTAATTTGGAGTTCATATACTGTGAGCGGCCTATTGTGTTAGATAAAAAGTACTCATCAATCAATTCATTACATATCCTAACAGAAAGTAATTATTTATTTATGTGGAATTATCACCGACGCCACTGGTCATTTGGCTGCTAGATTCGCACCGGTAAATGTAGAGAGTGTAGGGGAAGATTCTGAAGAAGGAAAACAAACCTCCAACGAGAAAATTGCAAAAAGTTTATCTTCGTGAAAGTAATTGTCAAAGCAACTTCGATTATAGGAATAAATTTGAAATATTATAGTGGAAATCAGATATGTGTGATTCCTTGAAAAGCGGAGATCCATAAACAAGTAAAATATAGTAAATATATAGTATATATATATATATATATAGTATATAGTAAATAAGTACTGTATCTGCGAAAAGTCGAAGAAAGGAAAATCATTGGAAGTCGAAGGAGGAACATCTTCGGATTTGGTTGAAGACTTGGAGAAGATAATGCAGAAGTATAGAATCAACAAGAATTGAAATTCGTACTTCCCAGTTATAAGGAATTATAGGTTAAGGATAGTATATTATAGATAGAATTTCCATCATAATAATAGAGTTTGATAATTTTTTTTTCTGATAAAAAAATTGTTTTGGTAGACAATTGTGAATTCATTATAATAAATTGCTAAAATCAATTTGACTCTCTCTTACAGAACAGGATGACATGTACGAGTATGAACACAGATCATATAAAAATTAATAGACAGAATAATTCTAGCATTCTGCTAAAACAACGATTCATTATTGCAATTTCGAAAAATCATATCTCCGATAGTGTTAGCTTGTTAGAGTAGAAAATTATATCAGGTGTGTGAATAAGTCTTTCCCGTCTTTTGTAAGAGATGGCGCCACCAATACTGTGCGAGTATTCAATGGTTACATATGTCATAATCAAAGCTTATTCATATGTCAACAATTCCACACTAACACATTAGTTGAAATTTTTTCGCATCATAAATTTTTGATATTGTGAAAATGTCGAAATTTGAGCCGAGTCGACGTCATTTGCGGGAAGTTTCACTTTATTGGTTCAATTTGAAGAAATCTGCTGCCGAGGCGCATCGATTGCTTCAGGAAGCTTATGGAGAAGGTTGTGTCGATGATTCAAGTGTTCGCGGATGGTTTCGACGCTTCAAAAGTGGTGATTTCGACGTGGAAGACAAGGAGCGTTCCGGGCGGCCGCAAATCTTTGAAGATCAAGAATTGGCGACTTTGCTTGATGAAGATTCGTGTCAAACGCAAGAAGAACTTGCTGAAGCATTGGGAGTTGACCGAACAACCATTTCCAAGCGTTTGAAAGCCATGGGAATGATCCAAAAGCAAGGAAATTGGGTGCCGTACGAACTGAAGCTGAGAGACGTCGAACGGCGTTTTTTCACTTGCGAACAGCTGCTTCAGCGACATAAAAGAAAGGGTTTTCTGCATCGTATCGTGACTGGCGATGAAAAGTGGATCCGTTACGATAATCCGAAGCGAAGAAAATCATGGGGACTACCCGGCCATGCATCATCATCGACGGTCAAGCCAAATATTCATGGCGCCAAGCTCATGCTCTGTATATGGTGGGACCAGCTAGGTGTGGTTTACTATGAGCTTCTGAAACCGAATGAAAGGATCACAGGCGAGGTCTATCGACGACAATTGATGCGTTTGAGCCGCGCACTGCGAGAAAAACGGCCACAATACTCCGACAGGCACGACAAAGTTATTTTGCAACATGACAATGCTCGCCCACATGTTGCACAGCCGGTGAAAACATACTTAGAAACGCTCAAATGGGAAGTCCTACCCCACCCGCCGTATAGTCCAGACATTGCTCCGTCTGATTACCATCTCTTCAGATCGATGACGCATGGCCTGGCTGACCAGCACTTCCATTCCTACGAGGAAGCCAAAAAATGGGTGGATGACTGGATAGAGGCCAAACCGGTCGAATTTTTTCGCAACGGGATTCGTATGTTGCCAGAAAGATGGGAAAAAGTTGTAGCTAGCGATGGCCAATACTTTCAATAATTCATTTGTAACCATTTTTTCACAATAAAGGCTCAAAATTTGAAAAAAACGGGAAAGACTTATTCACACACCTTATATCAATGGATTTTTATGGTGAAATTGCATCTTAAAATAAATTGAATTCGAAATTTGTAAGTTAAAACATTTTATTTTTCGTTACTCCGTAACCATCTGGCCCATTTTGCCCAATAACGAACTTAACCGAGATATTTATCTCCCAAACCTACTCTGAAAATTTCAACTGCCTAGCTCATTCTGTTCGAGAGTTATTGTAGAAACAAAATTTAAAAATTTAAACATTTCTTTCACACTTTACGGCAACCCAATCAATAAAAAACTTCGCATGCGCATAAAGGTTATTATTCTACAATTTGACGCTAAATTTCAGATAGATCGATTGATCGGTTTCGGAGATATTCATAAAAAATGTTTTTACTAAAAACGGCCATAACTCCGAAGCCGCTTGACGCCGGATAACGAACTCGGCCGAGATATTTACGCTCCAAACCCACCCTGAAAATTTCAATCTTCTAACTCTTTTCGTTCGAGGGTTATCGTGTTAACCGACGGACGGCCGGCCGGACAGAATTGATTTCGACCACGGATGCTTGATCAGTGAGTCGAACCCTCGGTCGAACCAAATAGGTTGAGACCATTTTCAGCCAAAAAGTCGAAAATTACAGACATTTGGGCAAATTGTTAAGCACTCTGTTCCGAGGAACAAGAGCGCCAAAAACATGTGAGATACTAACTGATTTCATGCTAACCTGAACGAAACTTTGCGTAACAAATGATTTTGTCACGCTTACCGCATAAAAAAGCCATTAAAAACAATATCATTTTACTTACTTCTACATCTTCTCTCGACTTAAATTTGGTCAAAATACAATTTTCACTATTGATTACAACAGTTTTATATTCGTAGTCTCTTGGTAGAGGTCACTTAAATCACGCATTTTAAAATAAACATTTTTAATTTTTAGGTTAAAATCAATCACAAGTTAGGAGTTAAAACAATGCTGATTGGCGCAATGTATCATTACCAGACACCGAGTGCCTAACGCTTCGGGTGTTTACGAATATGCAGCCGGATCACGAGGAAATATATGTTGATGGTTAAAATCAACGAATATTTCGCCTTGTGTCATTTAGTATTAGCAATTATCTACAGTCACCCTATTCTAGCGTCACCATATTCATGCAATAAATAAAAATAAAAAAAAATTTTGATAACAATATTCTTGTTTTATTCTAGAACCGTTTGCAGTATGTAGTCACACAGTCGTTTATAGAGAACGGGCCTGCGTAAAGACTCGTAGTCGACTCAAAACAAACCTATTAATATCTTCAAACTTTCAATTGATAATTTGCTTATAATAATCAAATGAATTAGTTAATCAGGTCAGAACTTGAGGTATTAAACATTCAAGGTACAGGGTAGCGCAGCGTGGATGACTACATTTGTTAGGGTCGGGTTTCGCAAGGAAAGGGGAGAGGAGTACAAGGCTCAAGGCAGACACATCAGGTTCTCTAGGTGGGAAGTTAGTTCCCAACAATAGTAGGATCGAGAGGTGGGTCTGTTCGCGCATAGCAATATTGCTAAGAAAAAGATATTGCTTCCACAGCAAGATCCGAAATATTGCTATTCTGATCATCGATTTTGAGCAACATGATCTGTCATTTTTATAAACATATTGTTATCCATATTGCTATCTCAGCAACCTCAAAATAGTACTGGCTAAGAGCATAACACTTGTATACTTTGATAAATATAGGTTTACATAATCGTATATATTTACTAAAGGTACTTTGAAATATTTAATTTCAAGGGGATTTCTAAGACTTAGGTCTTACACTAACAATCCCTTCTATTTGTAAACAGAAAAGTTCATAAACTATTCAACCTAATAATAAGAGGCTGAGAGAATTTTATTCATATACATATTTATTAGCAATGAGCAAACTAGGATACATACTGTTTCTTTTAAGTTAGAGATATGCATTCGAAGACTGACCGACTTGATGAAAAAAATCAAATAAACTATTAATTCAGCCTTAGTAAAAAGATTACTGCATTCGATTTCATTGAAGAGCCGAGGGTATTCCATGCATTTATTTATTTGTTCATGAGCAAACTATGGGATATAATGCTTATCTTAAGTTAGATACGCATTCGAAGACGGATTGACTGGATGAAAAAAATTAAATAAACTATCATTAATACGAAGATGACTTATTTTTATTCAATTGAAGAACTGACGGAATTTGTTCAGGAGAAACAAAAACTAGGAGATATACTGTCCCGTTTTTGGGCGCATGTTCTAGGAGAACATCGTCCTATCATTTCGTCCAAATGTCTGTAATTTTCGAATTTCGAGCTGAAAATTGGCTAATAGACTAATTCGGACTCCCTGATCACGAATCCGGTGTCAGATCTTAGGGTGCTGTCCGGCCGGCCGGCCGGTTTTCCGGCCGTGTGCACGATAACAGGAGCACCGAAGGTCCTATCGACTTCAAACTTTCAGGGTAGGTTTCTGATCAAAATGCGACGGTTAAGTTCGTTAACGGGCAAAATCGGCCGTATGGTTTAGGAGTTATAGACATTTAAAATTTTGAGGTTATTTCCCTGATATTTCAGGAACTAAAGAAGATGTTGAATCGAAACTTGGTAGTCAGTTCGAGGATATAAACGCGCAACTTTTGGCAAAATTCTGTTATGATCGAAATGTTGGTAATTTTTAAAAAAATATTTCTTTTTCGTGAACTATTCATCAGATTGCAACAAAAACTTGTACTAACGTCAATTGTAGTATTCTGCAACATTGTGCAAAATTTTGGCTCTATACGATTTCAATTTCTGGAGATATAAGACAAAATGTGTCAAATTTCCTGGGTCTCTCTCAGTATTTTCATCGATTATTCTATGAACTCTTTGAATTCCACCGAAAACAAATTCAAAGACATAAACATAAAGAATCAAGTCATAGTTTAGACGTCGAAACAAGGACGATGTTGATCGACTTGAAAAGTACCTCATTTGACGGCTGTTTGTCAAATCAATTAATTCCAATAATTGATGTCAGATTTCCTACATACCAAGTTCAAACACATTTTATTATATGGAAAACACTTATTATGATCACGTTCTACAGGAATTGATACTAAATAGAAGCTAGATGAAGATTATTGTAATGGAAAATTTGTGTTCCAGAATAATATTAAGGTATTCAACATGATACTGCTTTTTTTCTTTACTGGTCAGTACGGGCCACAAGGAAGACGAACATGCGCCCAAAAGCTCCTGTCCACAGGGCTTGAACCAATTTTTTTATATTTTGGATAGGAATTACGAATAACCACCGAAAAACGGACGAAATGTTTATCAATTAAGGTTAAATTCATCTTCTATTTCACATAAAAGTCATGAAAAACAGTGTTGTCAGCTCTAGAATCAATGACAAAGAGTACAGAAATACGTAATACCATAGTCATATTGTTAAAAATTAGGAGGATAGCAATATGACTTGAATAGCAATGTTTATAGCAATACGCAAACAGAATAGGTCTGAATGTGGAACGCATTTGGGCGCCTTCGCAACGATGGTCAACGAGACATCGCGCTCAAGCTCTCGGAATTCGAATGTTTTTGAAGAAATATCTGAACTTCCATCCCTACAAAACACTGATAGTTCAGAAGGTCCTTCCAACAGATTACATTCAACGGGAACGATTTTCCTTGCGAATGTTAGAAATTTTGCGGGATCCCTATTCCCTAGTCATGAAAAGGTCGGCCTAGTTCGACAAGTCTCATTTTCAATTGAAAGCGAATGTGAACAAACAAAATTGCCCTTATTGGACACTTGATAATCCTAGAGAGTTGCACCTACAGCCCCCTCATAGTTTAAAAATTTTACTGTATGGAATGCTCTGCTGATAGCTGGGGTGGATCGACAAGAACGTCATTTATTGAACATTATCTTTCACACTTTAAAATTCTACTTATGCCCAATAAACTTCCAAATTGTCGATCTCTTCTCTCTCTGGTGAGAAATTGCGGACTTCAGGAAATCAAGAATAGCTTTTCTGACAATGTTTGATTCAGGTTGACAAAATTACGACTTGAAATGAAATTCTCATAATTATTTGGTATGAAGTCTGAAATATTCGAAATAAGAGTATAAACGTATATCAGATGAGATTAACTACTTCTTTAGTTTTGGTGGATTTTTAGGGTATCTTTATATTTCTATTATTAAGTAATTACAAATTTGTACATTGGGGTTCAAAAAATCTCACACTTAATTAAAGCAATGATCCACTATGATTTCGAATCCTGTAATTATTCTGGAAGCCTAAATACCGTTACTTAGCATTTCAAGAATTATACTTCCGTTCGCATAATCAACGTGAATGCCTTAATAAGAACACGAATAATGAAATATCGCCAGTAAAATGAGTTGCTATAATAAAACAGGAACACCATGAAATAAATAATACTATGATTAACAAAATTCCTATACTCACAAGGGTCCTTTCCATCCAGAAGCGCAGTGACATTCTCCTGACACAGGATCACACTTGCCGTTATTACATCGACAGGTTTCTTGGCAGTTTAATCCGAAAGTATCATTATTGCACTGATTCTCACAACGATCGCCTATCCATCCTCTTGCACATATACATTTTCCATCGAATGGGTCACAGGTAGAGTTGTTTTCACATTCGCATTGGTTCTGACACTCTCTGCCCCACAATCCATCAGGACAAGCTGAAAAATGTTAATCAATTGTAAACATTCTTTGGAAGAGTTGTTCATTCTTGAGAGTGGTTCAATTCAGTTCCGATTACGAATGTGAGAGGCTCTTACGTGGTGCAAATCTATATTACATGAAATAAACAAATATGGTATGCATAGCCAATTAAGAATTTGTGATTTCGGAGAAAAATTGAATATAGTAAAAATAACATTTTAAAAAATATAAAAAAGCACTGACGTAAAGTCAGTACTCTTTGGCGTGCGTGTTCACGTTGGCTGATTTGAATTGAATGATGAGGGTTTCAAACTCAGCGTATAGAACGAGTTGGAGATCTACCCAGAGGGTATAGTGGACACCATTCTCTGTCGGGTCATAAATTAACAGTGCTGTGTATAAGCTGGCACAAGGATAGAGCAACAAAGTTAACAAAGGACACAACTGACTCTCCTAAGTCACACAAGCTCCTAGGAGCTTCTGAGGGATCTCTATGGGAAAGACTTGGGGTCAGTATAATCATGTTTATAGCACACGCACCAAAGCAGATTGACCCCACGTCTATGCTCTTTTAGTCTTATTTTTAATTGTTAAGTCAATCTGCAATTGGCGCACGTGCTATCAACCTGATTATGATTAAATTGACTCTCCCAAGTCTTCCCCATGGAGATCCCTTAGAGCTTGTGTGACTAAGGAGAGTCAGTTGTGTTCTTTTTAACTTTGTTACTCTATCCTTGTGCCAGCTTAGACACAGGACTGTTAATGTATGACCCGAAAGTGAATGGTGTCCATTACCCTCTGAGTAGATCTCCAGCTAGTTCTATTCGCTGAGCTTGAAACCCTCATCATTCAATTCAAATTAGCCAACGTGAACACGCTCTCCAAAGAGTACTGACCGTCAGTGCTTTTTTATATTTTTTCAAGGTCCTTTAACAAATCTGGCTATTAGTTTCAACGTAGATCGAAATAAAGAAAAAATGCGGTTATGGGACCTCCGTTGGGAACGCAATTACTTACGCCTATTCTCCAAATTCGAACGTAAATTACTATTGCTCTTCCAAATATGGTTATTTATAAATTGGCCCCAGAGCCACGATACAGACAGCTCAGCTCGGAAACAGCACTATTTCCCCGAAACTTGCTTGTCGCTGCACAGAATTGCCATGAAATTTCTCTTAAAACCTCACAATATCGGCTAAGCACCAAATCGATGACCACTAGACGCAAACTACTTCCAACATAAGCCATACAGTCCAAAAGGATTCACGTCTCCTCTGCGCATGCGCAATCTTCTCTTGTCTGAAAGGCCTCTCAAAGTCACACACCTCACACAAAACTTTGATTCTTCAACACCATTGGTTCAGGAGATATCTCAGCTCCAATCCACGCATGCGCGGGAACTCCCAAGGGAATTCTATGGAGGAATAGCATCCTGCACCTTCAAACCCCAATTCTCTCAGACGAAAACTCCAGCAGTTAAGTCACTTCTCGTCTGCTAATGCACATAACGTGAATGCCCGTAGGGGGTAACATGAATTTCAAAATTAGCCCCAGGGCCACGGCACGGACACTCCAACTAGGAAACAACGCTATTTCCCCCAAACTGACTTGTCCGTGCACAGAATTGCCATGAACATTGAACATTCTTATAAAACCTCACAATACCGGCTCAGCATCAGACCTATGACCAACATAATACATACAACCCAAAAACACTAACTTGTCCTCTGCGCGTTCGCAATCCACTCGCGGCTGAAAGTCCTCTCAAAATCACACACCTCACAAAAAAATTAGATTCTCCAACACTAACAGTTCAGGAGATATCGCATCGTGAATCCACGCATGTGAAGACCCTCTCCAGGGGATTCTATGGAGGAATAGCATCCTCCACCACAAAACCGCAATCCTCTCAGACAAAAATTCCAGCAGTTAAATAAATCACTTCTCATCTGCGCATGCGCATAACGAAAAATGCTAGGAAGGGACAGAATTAACTTAAAACAATTGGTTCAAGCACTGACGTGAAGTCAGGATCTTTTGCGCGTTCTATTGTCCATTCTCCTGTATTGGACACTCTTAATCAAATATACCATGGTGAATTCTATTGTCCGTTCTCCTGTACTGAACACTCTCTTAATCGAATTTATCGAGGAAATAATATTCCAGATGGGTATAACTTCGAAACCGTTGGGTCGATTAGGGCCAACAGCGAACTTAACTTTCCCATTTAGATGCGCAACCTACCCTGAAAATCCCTATCTCCTTTCGTTCGGGAGTTATGGAGGCAACGGTACCCATTCAGCTACTGGACTCACACAAGGCTGCTCAGATCTCCAACAAAATAGATGCGATAGTGTTCAAACTTGGAACTTGGTAGTAGAGATAGGTTCTGAAGGCTCTCGCAAAATATCTGCCATGTCGGATGAATAGTCTCTGATATATAGAATTTTGTTCAATGATTTTTAAAAAAATTTCTAGCGATACGATCCTCTCAAAATTTTGCAAGAATTTCCGTGTTGGCATTCTTCAACTAATAACCATATTTAAATTGGATCGGTTTGGTATTTTTCGAGTTATTAAGGAAATAGCAACCAAATTTCAGATGGGGATAACTCCAAAACCGTTTGGCCGATTATGCTTATAAACAAACTCAATTGTCACATTCAGATGTACAACCTAACCTGAAAATTTCAATTCGCTATCTCTTTCCGTTCTCAGGTTATCGAGATAAAAAATATTTTTTAATGATTTTTTTTTTCAATTTTCTAGTGATACGATTTGCACAAAATTTCACAAACGTGCTCAGGTTTATATTCTACAACTATTCACCAAGTTTCAATTCGATCGGATTTATATTGGTTGAAAACAAAATTATTACTCGGAAACCATTGGGCCCATTATGCCCATTAACGAACTTGTCCGTTGTTTTGGGATGCGCCACCTACCCTGAAAATTTCAAGTCGCTAGCTCTTTCCGTTCTCAAGTTATCGTGGCCGGCCGGACGGGCAGAATCAAATTTGACCTCGAATTCTTCATCAGGGAGTCGAACCCAATCGTTTGAGACCATTTTCGGCGAAAAATTCGAAAATTACAGACATTTGGGCAGAATGATAACGTGATGTTCACCAGAACATACGCGCAAAAAAAAAGGTTTCGGAATTTCAAGCAAAATAGTAGTATTTTTTAGAAGTTTTTCATGTCATGTGATCCTCACGAAAGTTTTCGAGTTATGGTGGAAACAAAATTTTAAAATTTGCAAATTTTTTTTGCCTCTTTAGGGCACTCCGATCAATACAAAACTTCTTATGCATATAAAGGTCTTGATTCTATAATTTGATGCTAAATTTCAGATAGATCGAGTGATCGGTTCCGGAAATATTCATAAAAAATGTTTTCACAACAAACGGCCATAACTCCGAAACCGCTTGGTGGATTTCGTCCGTTAACGAACTCATATGAGATATTTACGCTCCAAACCTACCCTGCAAATTGCAATCCCCTAACTCCTTCTCTTCGAGAGTTATCGTGCTAACGGCCGGCCGAACCGGAAGGACAGAATTGAATTTGATCTCGGATTATTCATCAGTGAGTCGAACTCAATCGTTTGCGAGGATTTTGTGGCACGCGCGCAAAAAGGAGTACTGAAACAAAATGGTTACGTGGGTATGTATTTATCAACTACATAGTACCAAAGTAATCGAATTAAATGTAAAATAACTACCTATTATTTCACCGGTATCAGACGGCTTGCTTAATTTGCTACATTCTTGTTTGCGTCATAAAAATCATAACAACGAAACTATTCATAAATAGAGGAGGAATAAGCAGAATACCCGATACGATAATAACGCAAGAATTGCGCTGTGAATGGCTGAATGATGCAGCTGATTTGGAGCTGGCAGAAATTTGTAGCGTTGACAAATTTTAAACTGGATTTTTTCAAATAGGCCACCTCTATTTCCTTTGAACAGATCGCTAGAAAATATAATTCATTGCACAAAGGTTCTATATGGCTATAAAGCTATCATCTACCGTTTACAAGAAAACTCAGATTCATCTAACTTTCCTAAACTAATTCGGTTTATTAAGGATATTAGTTGGCTATGAAGCTCTGTTGCCACTGTAAAAAGTAAGGTAACAATCTTTTGTTTCTTACTATGATTATTATAATTTTTACATGTCAAAATGAAAAATAATCGTTTTCGTTATTCAAACAAGCATGTGTTTTAGTTATTTTTCCTCACGCTAAGGATTTTAATATCCCGAATGAATTTGGAAATTTTAGATAAAAGATTTTTCCTTGGAAACGACTGATGACGGTCAAAACCGAAAATGGTCGAATTAAATTTTCTATCATGTTATAAGAAAATAGGGGTGACATTTGAAAAAATCAAAATATCCGAAAATATTAAAAGGTTTTTTTCTGGGTTTTCTCTCCCAAACTCTGAAAAATATTTATAAAATAAAAATTAATTATTTTGTGATTTGTTTCTGCCTAAGAAACACAAGATATTTGTCAGAAGCAATCAATTGAACAATGTTGCCTAACAAACAACAACGAAACAACATCAACGAAGAAACAACTATATCGATTTTCATTAAGCGTCTGACGAAGGAGTCTGATATAGACTCCGAAACGTTACGATATAGTTGTTTCTTCGTTGATGTTGTTTCGTTGTTAGGCAACAATGTTCAATTGATTGCTTCTGACAAATATCTTGTGTTTCTTACGCAGAAGCAAATCACTAAATAATTAATTTTTATTCTATAAATATTTTTCAGAATTTGGGAGAGAAAACCCAGATAGAAACCTTCTTTAATAATGAGTATACCTCCCACAGTATTCTTTAATGATTATCTGAAAATATATCAGTTTCAAATATCGTTACAAATTTATGGTGATAATTGTATTTTTTTCTGCTTATTCGGCAACAATCAGAAATTACAATTCTACGTGCTAGTTTGATACAGTATGTTTGTTATTATTTCTGGGTGGAGATAAGAACTTGAAGAGTTGGCAAAATAAACGTACTTTATTCAGATATGATATAAGCGATCATCTAATAATAGTTGCCAAAAAACACTCTAAACTCTAATATCGTTACTCCGAATTTTCTAATCACAAAGGAACTACAATTTGACATTCTTTGTTACCAACTGAATGTATTTAGGGGTTGCGTTCGATTATTTCAACAATGATAATGGCTAAAATGTAAGACGTGAAAATGCTTCCTCCACTGAGGAAGCTCTCATATTCAGATTTGATCAGCCGGCCTTCGTCTTCGCAGTCTTCTTTCATTGTTTAGCAGCAGCGGCTGTAGGAGATAATTAGGATGCCCCTCTAATTTTGTGTGATGATGTTGGGATCTGAGTTTGATGACATATTGAAGGTATGGAACTGAGAGGTCATTGTGTAATGTTTGATTGGTTGCATACCATGGTGCGTTGGCAATCGTTCTCAATATTTTCGATTGACATCTATGTAATAGGGCAATGTTAGATTTGCTTGTACAGCCCCAAATTTCTATACCATAAGTTGGAGTGATAATTGTTATGTACAATAACAAATTTGTTATACAGGCATAATTTTGATTTTGTGCCAATCAATCAGTGTAGTTCACTGGTTTTCAATTCCATTTAGTTACTTTTTGCGCGTATGTTCTGGGGAACATCCCGTTATCATTTTGCCCAAATGTCGGTAAGGTTCGAATTTTTTGCTGAAAATGATCTCAAACGATTGAAGAATTCGAGATCCAATTTGACGACGAATGAGTTCGTTAATGGACATAATCGGCCCAATGGTTTCCGAGTAATAATTTTGATTTCGACCATTACAAATGCGATCGAATTGAAACTTGGTGAGTATTTGTAGAATACAAACCTAAGGACGTTTGTGAAATTTTGTGAGAATCGTATCACTAGAAAATTTAAAAAAATTATAAAAAATTTTTGTATATGTCACGATAACCTGAGAACGGAAAGAGATAGCGACTTGAAATTTTCTCGTGCATCTGAATGCAACATTTGAGTTTGTATATAGGCATAATCGTTCAAAAGGTTTTGGAGTTATACCCATCTGAAATTTGGTTGTTATTTCCTCAATAACTCGAAAAATACAAAACCGATCCAATTCAAACATGGTAATCAGTCGTAGAATGCCAGCGCGAAAATTCTTGCGAAATTTCGTGAGGATGGTATTACTAGATAATTTTAAAAAAATCATTGAAAAATATTCTATATATCAGAAACTATTCGTCGGACATCACTGAAATTTTGCAAGAGCCTTCAGAACCTAACTCTACTGCCAAGTTCCAAGTCTGAACGCGATAGGATCTATATTATTGGAGATCTGAGCACCCTTGTGTGAGTTCAGTAGCTGGATGGGAGATCATTGCCTCGATAACTCTCGAACGAAAGGAGATAGGAGCTTGCAATTTTCAGAGTAGGTTGCGCATCTGAATGGGAGAGTTAAGTTAGTTTTTGGGCATAATCGTCCCAACGGTTTCGGAGTTATACCCACCTGGAAAATTATTTCCTCGATAACTATAGATATAGATATATAGACTCGATCGAATTGAAGCTTGGTAACCAGTTGTAGAATATCGATATAATGACGTGAGTAAAATTTAGTGAGAACCGTAACATTGGAAAATTTTCAAAAAATAAAAAAAAAATTTGTTCAAGCACTGACTGACAGAACCAATTTTCGTTTTGTGATATGTTCCTTCCAGGTAAGCTTGGTGTCCAGTTGAAATCCAAGGTATTTTGTACTTGTAGCTTGGGGTATTATCGTATTGTTAAGCCGGACTGGAGGACAACGTTCTTTTCAACTTGTTTGGATTTGGTCTCGTTCTTGATCTTCCACTTGTTCCTGCAGATTTGTACTTCGTCCAGATGCTCCCGGACCAGATCAGCAGCGGTTGTGGGGTCTTCGTCTGAGGCCAGAATGTTGTATCGTCTGCGAATGTTCCTAATATTGTTTTTGTGGTTGTAGGCAGGTCTGATGTGTCAGCAGGTAGAGAACTGGACCCCGGATGCTACTATGTGGAACACCAGCAATACCAGCATGAATGGCATGAGTTCTGGGGACTTCTTGGCTCTGCTTTTGAATTCTCGATGTGTGAGATAGAATTTCAGAATATGACAGTACTTCAATGGGAGGATACTTTTAAGTTATCCTGCATGCCAAACCTTGTCAAAAGACTGCCCCACATACAGGAAAACTTCAAAGCCTTGATTGATGGCTTGAGTAATACTTTGAGTTTGCTGAACAGTAGAATGACCTGAATCTGAATCCGAATTGATGGGTTGGATTGGAATCCACTGATAGTCATGTCAGCGATTATTCTCTTCAGAAGGATTCTTTTCAGTACTTTAGAGATTATGGCTTGGATACTTATTGGTCAATCAGAATTACGTTTCGCTTGGGTTTTTTCCTGGTTTTTGGATCATCAGGATCTCTGCTGTTTTCAGTGATCAGGGCCAATGTTTTAGTTTCGTTATTTCATTAAAGATGTTGGTCAACAGAACTACTCATTTTCTAGGTAGTTCTTTAGTAATTTTTGGTGTTACACCATCAACTCCAGGTGCTTTTCGATTCTTGAGCAGACTGATATCTTCATATACCACTATATATCTGTATAAATATTTGGCATTCAGTTCAATAAGGTATATAATTGATATTCATAATTTCTTAGTTGTAAGCAGTTACGGTGAGGTGCACTCCACACAATTGCATTTGATACCAGTATATGGTGGTTGTACTGTCTCTTCAGGATTTATGTTTTGTATAGTTTTCTTTGGCATACATACCTTTAACCTATCGTAGTGTTAGGCAATCTGTCATTTAATTCAGCCTCATCTTCACTGAGTCAAGAGTCAAGACGCGTGCCTCTCCTTTCTGGTGACCTGGCTTCCTCAAAGTCGACGTCACAGCGTTTCACTTCTTCTTGCTTAAAAGTTATTTTATCTGCAGCTTGAGTGTTAACTCGATGAAATGGACAGGTTACATAGATCACCAAGTAGACAATACTTATGCATTTAGAAATTCGAACTGAAATCTCTTCAATACTAAGCCACCTATCACATCAAAATATTTCGCGAACCATGGGAGAACCATGCTTTCTCCCACATTAAATCGCATTCCGAAGGAATATTTGAGGAAGTTGCAGATGCATATTATGATGAAAAAGATATATAGAAACCGATGTATTCGAAAGTCTTATCAAGTTTGGATTTGGTACTTACAAATATCACAATATGGACCTCCATACCCTGTTTCACAAACGCACTTATCTGGTGCGGCACAAGTACCATGTATGCAGTCCCTAGAACATATTGGTTTGCAATGGGTTTCTGTGCTATCTATAGCATATCCTTTGCAACAGTCTTCCACTGGTCTGGTTTTAACGAGGGTCTGTGTTTTATAGATTGTCTTGAATTTGATTTTATACTTTGAACATCTTGGCGGAAAGTTAAGACACCATGTGAATTCCCTTACTTGGTACGGTTGCTGCTCCGATACTCTGACAGTAGTTGTATATCTGAAAAAAAAATTATCGAAAGATAATTTAGGAGAATAACTATCAACAAAAAATAATTCTGAAGATTTTCGCTTGGTGTCTGGCGAAGGAGTCTGATCTAGTCTCCAAAACGTTACGAAATAGTTGTTTTATTGTTGATGTTGTTCGGTTATTGTTTGTTAGGCAACATTGTTCTATACATTGCTTCTGACGAATATCTTGTGTTTCTGATGCAGAAGCAATTTACAAAATATATTTTTTTTATTCTATAGATATTTTTCAGAGTTTGGGAGAGAAAACCCAGAAAGGACCATTTAGTAAAAAAAATATATATTGGTATTTTATCGAATTGCCTTCTTGAAGTCAATTCATTCGATAAACAAATGTTACATCAAATCTACAAACAAAACGCTGCAAATTCTATAATAGTATAGGTATATTATGTAACAAGAGTTGTAAGTAGCCAATTACGCACGAAGTGAAAAAGTTTACGCACGAAGCGTAATGGGCTTACAACTCGTGTACCGTACTATAGTTTTTTTACGCCCACCCATTTTCTTTTATTAAATAAAGGAACTCATAATTCGTTTGAGAGAATGTTTGGATACTCGTAAAAATTGACAACATAAATGGCATGACGTTTATTTCCATAGTATACTAAGAAAACGCGACTTAATTTATTCTACCTGTATAATGTGTTGCCGACATTTGAGGCCATCACTCTTTCAATCCAAAATGTGTCTCGCTAATGCTAATAGTTTTTATGTTTTTGAATCGACTAAATTTATGTAAATAGACCAAATAAAGTCCAACTTCGGTGAAAATTCGATTGTAATTAAACCAAGAAGTTTTCTTATCAAAACGCACGTGTATGTTATGAGATCTCATTATGTGCATGTTATTGTTGAACGTCAAGAAATGTCGACAGTGCGATTTTCGACGTTTACTGGCATGGGCGTAGAAAAACAGTTTTATTATTTCATAATTAAAATAATATAATGTTTCTCTGCATTTATGTGAATATCAAATCTTGCCGTACATTTTTTAAATTAGATCATATCGGTTTACATAAATAGATTGCTAAGAGGGTTTCGATATCTTTGCTTATTTTGACCCCCAATTACCAAGCTTCATGAATTCCCCCCCGAATAGTTCAGAAAAAAGAGCCCGGACGAAAAGCGACCATTAGTTAAGTCAAATACTCTGAACACACCGAATGAAGGCCGACTCATATTATACGTTCCACTCGGCCCAGCCCAGCCACAGCAAAATATCTTTCAATGGGATTTAAATGTACTAATTCACATCATCCGTCTACGAACTTATCTAAAAATCCATTGAAATATGACTGAGCGTGACTGAGCCGAGCCGAGAGGGGCGTATAATATGAAACGGCCTTAACTTTCATATTCTTCGAATTCCTGTAATTCTCGATATTTTACTGCAGAAACGGAAACATTTTGGAATAGGAAGATGCTTGAAGCATAATTTACTATTTTGTCGTATTTTTACGCACATTTTTTATGGTGAAACTGCATCTTAAAAAAAAATTCATTTTGAAATTTGTAAGTGTAAAAAAAAATTTGTTTTCGTAACTCCGAAACAATCTGGCCCATTTTACCCAACTCAACCGAGATATTTATCTCCCTAACCTACTCTGAAAATTTAAACTAGCTCATTCCGTTCGAGAGTTATTGTAGAACCAAAATTTAAAAATTTTCAAAATTTTTTTGACACTTTACGGTAACCCGATCAATACAAAACTTCACATGCGTCTAAAGATCATGATTCTTCAATTTGATGCTAAATTTCTGATAGATCGAGTGATCGGTTTCGGAAATATTCATAAAAAAATGTTTTTCTAAAAACGGTCATAACTCCGAAACCGCTTGATGGATTTCGCCACTGATTATAAATGAGTTTTCAGTTTGTCTTACTTCCCACGAAAAAATCTAGCTTTTTGGCGCTCTTGTTCCTCGGAACAGAGTGCTTAGGGGGCCATAAACTACGTGAGATGTTTAAGGGGTGGGAGGGGGGTCGAGTCAAATCTCATATAATCTTATGTTACTATTTTGGTCCATTTAATCCAGATTATACAATACATGCTTGAGATTTAATCTTAAGCGTATATCGCAATACGATTAAGATCATTCACAAATTCGTTGGAAAGAAAATAATTTCATTCATAATTTGACGTCAAACCACCATATTTGTTTCATACCAAATAGCTCAATTTAATCTGAATTTACGGTACAGTGTAGTCCGCTCTTTGTTTTCGCGCCACTGTCAGCCGAACGCGAGACTCGATGAACCAGAGCGTACGATTCTTTTTTTTAATCACAGTAGTCACGATTTAAGTATTCTATTGTTAAAATTTTATTACAATTATAACTCTCAGCAATATTGATTACTAGTCGTAAATAAAAGTACGAAGTAATTTTTTTTTTCTTTTTACAATAACAATCCAACGCGTTTACGTAAGAAACCCACATTTTGGAAAATCTCACGTGAGATTGGGGGATGGGGGAGGGGGTTGAATAAAATCTCACGACATCTCACCAGGGGGGAGGGAGGTACAGAAAATTTAAAAAAACACCTCACGTAATTTATGTACGCCCCCTTATCAATTTTCCCAAATGTCTGTAATTTTCGAATATTTGATTGAAAATGGTCTTGAACAATTTGGTTTGACTCACTTATCAATAATCCGTGGTCGAAATCGATTCTGTCCGTCTAGCGGTTAACACGATAACTCTTGAACGCGGAATGAGTTAGACAGTTGAAATTTTCAGAGTAGGTTTGGGAGATAATAAATATCTCGGTTAGGTTCGTTATTGGGCAGTTTCGGAGTAACGAAAAAAAATATTTTGTTTTACATTACAAATTTTGAATTAAAATTTTTTTAAGATGCTGTTTCATCATAAGAATCCATTGTTATCATTTTCAACTCTAACAAGCTGATACTTTCCGAGATATGATGTTTCAAAGTTTCAATAATACATCGTAAGTTCTATGTATTCACAGAATGTGAACACAGAATCTGTCTGTATTCACAGTTCATAAATGTCAACTTTTCTAGCTATTAGAGATTGTCAATTCATTGTTTGAAAATACTTTCTCTTGGAAAACAAGTATCCGATTCTTGAATTTGTGAATATACAGGGTGTTCCAAGTTCGAGTGCCTATTAGAAGTTTCTGGAGAACTGGACATATTTGAAATCTGAAAATTGGATTTATGATATCGCTTGAAATTCTCTACAGAGCTAAAATATTTTCGAAGCCCAAGCACTTCCGGTTATACAGGGAGTGAAAATAAATTCGATGAAAATTTTTTTTTTCAAGTTTTGCATTCCTGGTATGACCAAGTATTCAATGCTGAATACATTTCTGTTAAAACCATTGTATTCATTCGAATAGTTTTCAAAATATCGTAAAAAAATGGGTTCAAGCCCTGTGGACAGGAGCTTTCTGGCGCTCTAGTTCAAACAGACAAATTATATCTCCGAAAGTATTGGTTTCTCAGAGTTGGGAATTATATCAATGTATTCTTATGATAGAACTGCATCATAAAGGAAATTCAATTCAAATAATAGTTTATTTATCAAGATTAAATGAGCAATCTGAGAATGAGAACTGCACCATGGAAGAAATCAAATTAAAATTGCTGAACTGAATTTGACTCTCTCTTATAGAACAGGATGAAATGTACGAGTATGAACACAGATCATATAATAAAGCTTAGATAGAATAATTATAGCATTCTGTGAAAACATAGTACGATTCATTATTGAAATTTAGAAAAATCATATCTCCGACCCAGATATTGTATTAGACCGTCATAGTCAGCATTTTTGAAGTCATAGAAAGAATAAATTGATTGTTCAAGATCTGGAATCACTTCACTAAAAACGGAGAAATATAAAGCTGGATGATGTGAATCACACGTCAAAAGAAACTCATCAGCCGATTCGACTTTGACTTTGGAAGGTTGAGCGAATATAAGATCCAACGTGACGTCATTACAATTTCTTACCCGACTCAGCTGATCCAAACACAATGTTGACATTGTGGCAGCAACGATAGAATGATTATCACAAGAGCCTTTACCCTTACCCATGTTTAATGATGCCTCGACTCCCCAACTCACTCCAGGTAGATTATAATCTCCGCAACAGATTAATTCTGCGAAAGAATACTGATCCATTATATTCTCAAGATCATCACAGTGAGGCTCATACTGTACTGCTGTGCCGTTCGGTGGTATATAGACGTTTGAAAATAACAAAGTTTTTGATCCCACGCTAACTGTGACAAACAATTGTTCAATGTTGGAGCAACCAGTAAATAATTGACGGGATGATAAACATTTTTTAATCGCTATTAAAACTCCTCCACCTCTTTGCCTATCACTGTTAGTTGAATCTCTATCTTTCCTATATATACAATAATTATTGAGACCTAGTTCAGCATTTTTAAAATCAGAAGTCAACCAAGTTTCTGTAAGTAAAATTATATCAAAATTTACAACTAAGATTGAATTAGCAAGTTCAACAAGTTTTGTCCGCAAACCTCTCACATTTTGATAATAGCAATTGAACTTAAATTTATCCGAATGGCCAGAATGAACCCGAAGTCTAGGAAGAAAATTCCCTTCTTTCGGTCCGAAATGGTCTCAGAAGCGTTCCCTCCGGCCAGTGCTTGGCCTGGAGCAGATCTTCTAGGCACAAATCTCTACTTCCCATCTTGAATGACTTTTTGGAGCGTTTTGATTTGAGGTCAAAACATAGGATGTCGTTCTGGGTTATCGAGGAAATAATATTCCAGGTGGGTATAACTCCGGAACCGATGGACTGATTATGCTCAAAAACGAACTCAACTCTCCCATTCGGATGCGCAACCTACCCTGAAAATTGCAAGTTCCTATCTCCTTGCGTTCGAAAGTTATCGAGGCAACGGTCACCCATTCAGCTACTGAACTCACACAAGGCCGCTCGGATCTCCAACAATATAGATCCAATAGTGTTCAAATATTTATATATTGAATTTTTTCAATGATTTTTTAAAAATTTTCTAGTGATACGATCCTCACGAAATTTTGCAAGAATTTTCGCGTTGGTATTCTACAACTAATAGCCATGTTTCAATTGGATCGGTTTTGTATTTTTCGAGTTATTGAGGAAATAACAACCAACTCCAAAACCGTTTGGCCGATTATGCATACAAACAAACTAAAATGTCGCATTCAGATGTACAACCTAACCTGAAAATTTCAAGTCGCTACCTCTTTCCGTTCTCAAGTTATCGTGACATAAATATTTTTTAAAGTTTTAGACTACGACCTGAGTATGCGGGAACAGAAAAAAGTTTAAATTTCAATCAGGAAATTTAGTTTTTCGAATAACTCGAAAACTACTGATCTGATGTACTTTGCACTGTTTCCGATGTGGAGTATCCATACCGTGGTCCCTGGGCCAATTTTGATATCCAGACTGCCCCTTTCGGGTATTATTCGTTCTGCGCATGAGTTGACGGAAAACTCTTGTGATTTTCAGCCTGGGAGAGGTGGGATTTTGTGTATAGGGATGATATCCCACTAAAGAATCTTGTCAGGAGGCCGCGCAAGCGCGCATGAAAGACCAATATATTCTAAACCGATGGTGTTACAGGATCGTAGTTTCAGGTAAAAGGCATCTTATAGAGGGCACGTTTGGTTACGAGTGGACTGCACATGCGCACACATGCAGTTTTCGTTGTTTGGCTAGGATGTAAATGAATTCCGTTGAGTGGTTATGGGCCTGGTGCTTAGCCAACATGTGAGTCTTTTGTGCCCCTTTTGTGCACACTTCTTACTCCAGGAACAGCGTGCTATCATTATCCCCAAAATTCGTAATTTTTTTTGGCCGAAAATGGTGTCGGACGACTCACTGATGAATAATCCGGAGTCGTATCCAATTACGTCCGTACTTTCGGTCATAAGCACGATAAGGATAAGACTCGAACGAAATTAGTTAGAGTTGAAATTTACAGGGTAGGTTTGTGGCATAAATATATCGATTATGTTCAAATCCGCCGAGTGGTTTCGTAGTTATGGCCAGTTTAAGTTGGAGCTTTTTGCGCGCTCGTTCCGCGAGGAACAGCGTGCAGCATCATTTTGTCCAGATGTCAGTATTTTTGGAATTTTTGGCCGAAAATGGTCTCAAACGATTAGGTTCGACTCACTGATGAATAATCTAGGGTAAAATCCAATTCTGTCTTACCGGCCATAGGCACGATAACTGTCAAAAGATATGAGTTCGATAGTTGAAATTTGTAAGGTAGGTTTGGGCATTAATATCTCAGTTAAGTTCGTTAATAGGCAAAACCTGCAGAGTAGTTTCGGAATTATGGCCATTTTGAGATGGAAGCCATTTAATCCTTCTGAAATTTAGCACTAAATTGTATAATTCCGACCTTTATGTATAGGTATGCAAAGTTTTATATTGATCGGAAGACTACGAACAGAAAAAAAAAATTCAAAAATTTTAAAATTGTGTTTTTCCATTAACTCGAAAGATACTAATCTGATCGCATTCAAAGTCGACGCCAATAATTGAAAATATAACCATATTAAGATATAAATAGAGAGAGTCGTTTTATCTTGAATTAGGAATGATAAATCTCCGTATATGCGTTTTTTTTATCGATGGTTGAGCTGATACGAACATTTTCTATATTTATACAAGTGTATTGTTAGGAAATAATAAACTGAGATCAATTCCTATTGACAGATAGATGTAGAAACATTGTAGTCAATTATTCTCTCATTTCAATTTTAAAAATAAGTTATCATTGTACTCACTCTTCCTGCCTAGTGCATATATTAGGACCCTCAAGAACACCCAATACTACCCCCAAGAGGAAAACGAAGTGAGCAAGTTCCAACTGCATGTTGTTACGTACTATTCTGGAGAAAACGGGTGCTGCTATATTTCACATATCTGAAAGGAAAAAAAAAATATGAATTAGAGTTAGACGGATCATAAGATATATGTATATCACTACTGGAAAGTGCAATTCTGGTAGGGTTGAGCATAATCGAATGATTTCAACGAACGATATCTAGGTTATCGAGAAATTTCAATAATAGAATGGTGATCTCTCGGTATATTAATCACTCGAGATGTTTATCTACAAGTATAGACCCGCCTTCATTCGTCGCCGCGTCAGCAGCTTCCGTGAAGGATAAACCAGAGTAATTTATTTACGTGAAATTATCCACACATCCTCTTTCACCGGAGTGAAGATAGCGGCCGTTTCCCAGCGGCCAGTTTGCCGATCGTTGCTTCACATAGGGCCGGTTTCTCAATACGTCTCTTGCATGAATTTTTTTATTATTGAAATCGATTATTATATCCATAAGAATACTGAAAAAGTTCAACCGCACTCAAAAATTTCAATTTTCAACGAGAAACGATCATTCAAATTTGGTTGCATATACTAATGCCTATTCAAACGATCGAAACTCGGCACCAGTCCGTGACGTAACCCATCATATTTACTCTCACTCTCTTCTCGTGCCCGTTTCACTCTTTATTCCATTGTAACACAGCTGCCTATGAAGGGCTAGTAGTCAGCATTGGCTGTAATAAGCAGATGGTAAATATTGATAACGTCATCCGTCATAGCAACGATTCAGAAGCTTTTCACCTCATTCGAAATTGATGCACCGATTTTCAATAGCGAAATATTCAAATTTTATGAATTATGAAAGTGTATGAGGGCCGAGATAAGAGCATACACGATGATCTGGTATTGAAGTAGATTCAGAAAAACATAAGGATATGGTATTTCATGTTACATGCAAGAGACCTATTGCGAGTTAACGCAAGGTTGCGGGTAACCCGAGTGTAAAGCTGCGTATAAACTACAAGCAGCAAATCCTCGAACATTGCCTCGCGAGGCATCCCCGTGAAAAAAGCGCGAGGACGCCTCGCGAGCCAATGTTCGAGGTTAGAGGAGGCCGCATATTATCGCGGAAAGGAACGGATCGGAATGGAACGAAAATTTTTAAATGCATATAACTAGGGATGGAACTGGATTACTGAATCCGGTCAAATTAGCCGGAATCCGGTAGGTACGGCCGGAATAATATGAAAATTCGGCCGGATTTATCAATTTTGAATGAATATGATTACACAGTAAAAACCATTTATTTATAAATAAATATACATATAATGAAATAAAATCTGAAACTGAAAATAACTAATGAATAAAAAATATTTCTTAACCCTCAATAACTAACATCCCATATTTGGCACATAGTTAGGTACTAACAGCACGTCCCTCAGACGGATTTAAATATAGATTCATATTATTGAATTTTTTATTTTTTTAAACATGAAATTTATCGTCTTTCTACATTATCACAGAATATTATTGAATGTATATTTGTTCAATTTATAGGATAAATCATTGAGATTTTCCAAAAATGTATAAATAGATAAAAAAGTATGTATGTATATCCTATATATTATAAAAAAAATATCATTGACAACACATAGATGGATTGCGTTGCAATTAGAATTTTTTTTGTGACATATAATAGTTGAGAATATTAAAAAACATGAATAAATTCCAAAGCTTTAGATAATATGAAAAACAACATGCGATGAAATATCACAAGTCTTCAGCGCATTCTGAAAAAAAATTGTGCGTATGTTCTGAGGAATATCGCGTTATCATTTTGCCCAAATATCTGTAATTTTCGAATTTTCTGTTGAAAATGGTCTCAAACGATTGGGTTCGACTCCCCGATGAAGAATTGGAGGTCAAATTTGATTCTGTCCGGCCGGCCTTCCGACCGGCCGTTGCCACGATTACTTGAGAACGGAAAGAGGTACGACTTGAAATTTTCAGGGTAGGTGGCGCATCCCAATACGACGGACAAGTTCGTTAATGGGCATAATCGGCGGCCCATTGGTTTCCGAGTAATAATTTTGTTTTCAACCAATACAACTCCGATCGAATTGAAATTTGGTGAATAGTTGTAGAATATAAACTTTAGCACGTTTGTGGAATTTCGTGAGAATCGTATCACTAGAAATTTTTTTAAAAATTATTAAAAACTATTTTTTATGTCTCCATAACTTCAGAACGGAAAGAGACAGCGATTTGAGATTTTTAGGGTAGGTTGTGCATCTGAATGCGACATTTGATTTGTTTATAGGTATAATCGGCTAAACGGTTTTGGAGTTATACCCATCTGAAATTTGGTTGTTATTTCCTCGATAACTCGAAAAATGCAGAACCGATTGAATTCAAATCGTATTACTAGAAATTTTTTTAAAAATGATTGAAAATTATTGAAAAAAATTCTAAATATCAGTAACTATTCTTCCGACAGCGCTGAAATTTTGCGAGAGCCTTCAGAACCTAACTTCACTGCCAAGTTCCAAGTTTGAACACGATCGGATATTGTTGGAGGTTCGAGCAGCCTTGTGTGAGTTATGTAGATGGATGGGTGACCGTTGCGTCGATAACTTTCAAACGAAAGGAGATATGGACTTGCAATTTTCAGGGCATGTTACGTATCCGAATGGGATAGTTAAGTTCGTTTACGGGCATAATCGGTCCAACGGTTTCGGAGTTTCTGGAATATTATTTCCTCGATAACTCAAAAAATATAGACTCGCTCGAATGGACGATAGAACATACGCGCAAAAGCTCCTGACTTCACGTTAGTGCTTGAAACAACTTTTTTTTCGTAATTTTTTTGAAATTTTCTAGGGATTACATCTTACAAAATTTTAAACACGTCTTTATGTCGATATTCTACAACTAGATACCAAGCCTCCATTCGACCGAGCCTATATTTTTTGAGTTATCGATCAATTTTTTTTCGAACATTCGAAGCAGATAAGATTTTGACACTTAAAACATATACATATATGACGTCCTCCTTTTCAGTTTATGAAGTGACTTAAACTCTATCAAGCGATCCGGATGGTAACTCTGCCAAAGATCTGGCCATATTACTGATCCGGTCCGGCCAAATCCTGAGAAATACTGAAATCCGGTCCGGTCAAAAATTACCGATGCGTTCCATCCCGACATATAACCAAGTGATTCCATTCCTTTCCGATCCGCGGTAATGTGCGGGTTCTAACTTAATTATATGCATTTCAAAATGTCCGTTCTGTTCCATTCCTTTCCGCGATAATGCGTTCATGGATATCGCTAATAGACCAGGGTCGATAATTTTTGAAACCGAATGAAATTATAGTAGAATGAAACCCATTGTAAAAGGAAGAGAATATAACAAAAATTATAGGAAAAATAATTTACGGGCGATCTGTGGTCGGGAAGGGGAAGAGGGCGAGTTTTTAAGGGTAAAAAACGGTTTATCTCGATTTCCGGCAAAACTACAAGTCCTATGGGGAAAAATTGAATGGCAAAGTTGTAGGTAATAAAAAGATCTACAACTTTTATTTTCACACTTTTTTCACATAACCTCAAAATTTATGTGAAAAATTCAAATAACCACGTTTTTGGTTTTTAATTTTTATCTTTTACAGAAAAAATATATTTTTTCACCAAATTTGGTAAAAACTTACCTTTTTATGTCCCAAATACACTGTAATTTTTTGGATTTGAAATATTTTTGTTTTCACCTTAATTTGACTTAATATCGAAAAAGCATCCTAATTTTCAATTGAAAATTCTCACGTCAAAATATCTGCTTTTTTAAAAAAGTAAGTGGTCTTCCTATTCGTTAAAATCTCTACTTTCTGATGGTCCAAAAAAAATATACATTACTATGGTAAATTCTCCCAGAAAATGCTACGAAGTAACAGGCAGTAAGGCGCAGACCCTCATAGCCCCTCACTTCTCTATGAAATAACTTTTGATGGGCTAAAATTATCCGTAGGTCACTCAGGTATACAAGTTATCTCAAAAGACCTATAAATAGGCATCTACACATATAATTTAGAGAAGATTGTACAATTCTCAAAATATTGTGGATATCTTATTAAATATTAACTTTATTAACTTAGCATTTTCCGAGAAAATTTACCATAGTGATGTATATTTTTTTACATCATCAGAAAGTAGAGACTCCAATGAACAAAAAACCCACGTACTTTTTTAAAAAAGCAGATATTTTGACGTGAGAGTTTTCGATTGAAAATTTGGGTGCTTTTTCGATATCAAGTCAAATTAGGATGAAAACAAAAATATTTCAAATCCAAAAAATTACAGTGTATTTGGGACATGAAAAAGTAAGTTTTTAGCAAATTTGGTGAGAAAATATTTTTTTTTTTGTAAAAGATAAAAATTAAAAACCAAAAACGTGGTTATTTGAATTTTTCACATAAATTTTGAGGTTATGTGAAAAAAGTGTGAAAACAAAAGTTGTAGATCTTTTTATTACCTACAACTTTGCCATTCAACTTTTCCCCATAGGACTTGTAGTTTTGCCGGAAATCGAGATAAACCGTTTTTTACCCTTAAAAACTCGCCCTCTTCCCCTTCCCGACCTCAAATCGCCCGTAAATAATTTTTCCTATAATTGGGCGCATGTTCTAGGGGAACATCGTCCTATCATTTCGTCCAAATGTCTGTAATTTTCGAATTTCGAGCTGAAAATTGGCTAATAGACTAATTCGGACTCCCTGATCACGAATCCGGTGTCAGATTTTTGGGTGCCGTATGGCCGGCCGGCCGGCCGTAGGCACGATAACAGGAGCACCGAAGGTCCTATCGACTTCAAACTTTCAGGGTAGGTTTCTGATCAAAATGCGACGGTTAAGTTCGTTAACGGGCAAAATCGGCCGGACGGTTTAGGAGTTATAGACATTTAAAATTTTGAGGTTATTTCCCTGATATTTCAGGAACTAAAGAAGATGTTGAATCGAAACTTGGTAGTCAGTTCGAGGATATAAACGCGCAACTTTTGGCAAAATTCTGTTATGATCGAAATGTTGGTAATTTTTAAAAAAATATTTCTTTTAATTTTTTCGAAAAAAAAATTTTTTTTTCGTGAACTATTCATCAGATTGCAACAAAAACTTGTACTAACGTCAATTGTAGTATTTTCCAACATTGTGCAAAATTTTGGCTCTATACGATTTCAATTTCTGGAGATATAAGACAAAATGTGTCAAATTTCCTGGGTCTCTCTCAGTATTTCCATCGATTATTCTATGAACTCTTTGAATTCCACCGAAAACAAATTCAAAGACATAAACATAAAGAATCAAGTCATAGTTTAGACGTCGAAAGAAGGACGATGTTGATCGACTTGAAAAGGTACCTATTTCAAGAAATGCAATAATGAAATGCTTAATTTATGGATATAATATTATCTAAGTATTGTTGGGATCGGGCAGTTGGAAAATTTTTTAATAAAAAAATTTGTACCGACGTTAAATCAAGCATTCTACACGAGTGTGCAAAATTTCAGTTCGATACGATCTCAATTCCAGAAGATATTGCTTAAAATTCACATTCCAGCGTGTTTTGACATTCTATGGTCACAGAAAATCGTCACAAAAATCTATTTACCTCATTTGACGGCTGTTTGTCAAATCAATTAATTCCAATAATTGATGTCAGATTTCCTACATACCAAGTTCAAACACATTTTATTATATGGAAAACACTTATTATGATCACGTTCTACAGGAATTGATACTAAATAGAAGCTAGATGAAGATTATTGTAATGGAAAATTTGTGTTCCAGAATAATATTAAGGTATTCAACATGATACTGCTTTTTTTCTTTACTGGTCAGTACGGGCCACAAGGAAGATGAACATGCGCCCAATAGCTCCTGTCCACAGGGCTTGAACCAATTTTTTTTGTTTTATTCTCTTCCTTTTCCAATGGGTTTCAATCTACTATGATTTTTGTTCACTTTTTATCATTTTTGAAGGCTTCGACCCTGGTCCATAAATACATGCGTAATTGCGTAACTCGCAACCTTGAGTTATCTTGCAGTTGAGAAACCGGTCCATAGAGTATAGACGTCTAACGGCTGACGGTTAAGTAGGGTTCACAGGCCGCGTCCGCGATTATT
Organism: Halyzia sedecimguttata; assembly: GCA_937662695.2. Classification (NCBI taxonomy): domain Eukaryota; kingdom Metazoa; phylum Arthropoda; class Insecta; order Coleoptera; family Coccinellidae; genus Halyzia; species Halyzia sedecimguttata. The sequence goes on along the minus strand of OW569417.2, from coordinate 63,793,123 downwards.
TTGATATGATTTATTATTATTTATACAGAAATGACGATTAGATGAGTTAATATATTCATACTTCCGAAATAAGTGTGCAAATCGGATTTAATCGCAATTTAACACGAGTGTGGTTGGATATATTCATACTTCCGAAATAAGTGTGCAAATCGGATTTAATCGCAATTTAACACGAGTGTGGTTGGATATATTTTAGCTCAGATTTATGACAAAAAAAATTGGTATTGACGTGAAGTCAGAAGCTTTTGCGCTCATGTTCTATTGTCTAATCACCTCTATTGGACACACTACTACGAATTTAGCATCGATATATACCGTATTCTCAGCTTTTATAACATATGAATACATTTCATAACATTTTAATGACATACTTCAGTGACGTCTATGATCACAGAATTTTTAGTTCTATTGGAATTGAAATACAAAAAACTTACGCCTGTCGGAGTCAAACTTGGAACTCGGCAGTAGGGTTAGGTTTTGATGGCTCTCGCGAAATTTCAGCGATGTCGGACGAATAGTTTCTGATACATACAATTTTTCTCAATGATTTTTATTGATTTTTTAAAAAAATTCTAGTGATACGATCCTCACGAAATTTCGCAAGAATTTTCGTGTTGGCATCCTACAACTAATAACCATGTTTGAATTGGATTGGTTTCGTGTTTCTCGAGTTATTGTGGAAATAACAACCAAACTTCAGAAGGGTATAACTCCAAAACCGTTTGGCCCATTATGCCTATAAACAAACTCAAATGACGCATTCAGATGCACCACCTAAAAAAATTTCAAGTCGCTATCTCTTTCCGATGTCAGGTTATCGTGACAGAAATTATATTTTTCAATATATTTTTTTTAATTTTCAAGTGATACGATTCACACAAAATTTCACAAACGTCGTCAAGTTTGTATTCTACAACGACTCACCAAGTTTCAATTCGAGCGGATTTGTATTGCTTGAAAACAAAATTATTAGTAGGAAACCATTAACGAACTTCTACGTCGTATTGGGACGCGCCACCTATCATGAAAATTTCAAGTCGCTATCTCTTTCCGTTTTCAAGTCATCGTGGCAACGACTGGCCGGACGAAACCCGATTTGAATTATTTATCAGGGGGTCGAACCCAATCGCTTGAGACCATTTTCGGATAAAAATTCGAAAATTACAGACATTTGGGCATAATGGTAACGCGATGTTTCCCAGAACATGCGCGCAATCAAGCAAATTGATCATTTCCTTTTGTTTCTCAGGTGAATAAATATTACACAAGATAAAAATGGAAGATTGAATATCAAGCTTGCTTAAATGGTTTTCGTAAAATGGCTGCAATTTCTACAAATGTTGAGGATATTGATCGTTTCTTATTGGATATTACATATTATAGAAGACTAGCTGGGCCGGCAAACTTCGCAACGCCTAAGTTAATGAAAAAAAATTGCTCGGCATGAATGAAGTTTTATTATTATTATCGATTAATTGCACATTATGTTGCGTACTTACAAAACAGAGTTTTCCTGAAATACTGGCTATTTATAAGGTTGCAATTTGTTTTTGACAGCACACTGTTATGATACAGTATCTTAATCATTTTGGAGCTTTCTGATAAACTATACATATCTACTACAAATACATTATGAGAATCCATCCAAGGTCCCTATTTAGTTAATGCTTTGTTTGTGGCACGAATCACTTCGATCGCGTACAAATGTGCCGTGAGAAAAAGAACACCCTGTATAGTAATGGTTTATTTTCAATTATGTATGCCTCGAAAGTAAATTTTTCAACTCAATTTAATGAAATTGTACGATTGGCGTGAAATACAGCAAGTTTACATGAAAATTTCGGAGAAATACATTATGAGAATCCATCCAAGGCACCTATTTAGTTAATGCTTTGATTGTGGCACAAATCACTTCAATCGCGTACAATTGTGCAGTGATATGAAGAACACCCTGTGTAGTAATGGTTCATGTTCAATGATGTATGCCTCGAATGTATATTTTTCAACACAATTGAATGAAATTGTACGATTGGCGTGAAAGACAGCAAGTTACAATTGACGTTAAAAGAAAAACACCCTGTATGAAAATTTCGGACAAATACATTATGAGAATCCATCCAAGGTACCTATTTAGTTAATGCATTGTTTGTGGTCCAAAGCGCTAAGGTTAGATTAGAAATAATATTATATGGTTGTTAAGTTTTTTTAAATAACAATTCTTGAATTTTCTAATTTTCAGCGCAATTTTTTAAATTTTTTCTGTCATAAGAACCTTCTCCTGACAATAACAAACACAACAAAAAAATAGTGAAATCGGTCCAGCCGTTCACGCGTGATGGCATGACCAAGGGATATAGGGATTCATTTTGATATATATAGATTAATCAATACGAAAATATGGATTGTCAATTTGTCACCATCGAAAAGTCTACACCAGTCACTGAAAATGGAACTTTGAATATTGTTCGCTGACATGGTTTTCGTAAAATTGCTGTATTCTCTGGATAAATCCAGGAATTTGGTCGTTTCTTTTTGGATATTACATATAAAAAAAATTCTCAACACGAAAATATGGATAGTCGATTTTGTCACCAAGAAAAAGTCTACACCTGTCACTACAAATGGAATGGATTGGTAAATGGTGGCTAGAATTAGAGCGGATTCTAACGGATAATTTCTGAGATACATAAAATGTTTTTATAATTTGTTTTTAATTTATTTCCTAGTTATACGATCTTTACGAAATTTGCCGAATCTATTTGCGTCGGCATTCTACAATAAAATTCGTACTCGGAGCCGTTTGGCCTTTTATGCCCATTAACGAAATTGTGTGTCGCATTTGGATGCGCAACTTACCCTGAAAATTTCAAGTCGTAATCTCTTTCCTTTCGAATATTATCGTGGCAACAGCCAGCCGGACATAATCGAATTTCACCTCGAATTCTTCATCAGTCAGTCGAACCCTCGGTCGAACCTAATCGTTTGAGACCATCTTCGGCAAAAAATGCGAATATTATAGACATTAGGCCAAATTGATAAGCACACTGTTCCCAAGGACATACGCGCAAAAACGTAACTTGTTAAATGCCGAAAATTCAGTGGCAGCTGCCAGCGTTGGCCGTAATTGGTTCAAGCATTGACGTGATGTCAGGAGCTTTTGCGCATATGTTCTATTATATTGCCCATTCTCCTGCATTGGACACCCTTAATCGAATTTACCATTGTGCAAAAGCTCCTGACTTCACGTCAGTGCTTGAACCATGGTTAATTCGATTGAGAGTGTCCAATACAAAAGAATGGACAATAGAACATACGCGCAAAAGCTCCTGACTTCACGTCAGTGCTGAACCAATTTTTTTTCGTATTTTTTTAAAGATTTTCTAGCGGTACAGTTCTTGCAAAATTTTGAACACGTCTTTATGTCGATATTCTACAACTAGTTAGCAAGCTTCAATTCGATCGAGTCTATATTTTTTGAGTTAGCGAGGAAATAATATTCCAGATGGGATACAACTCCGAAACCGTTGGGCTGATTATGGCCAACAGCGAACTTAACTCTCCCATTCAGATGCGTAACCTACCCTGAAAATTGCAAGTTCATATCTCCTCTCGTTCGAGACTTATCTAAGCAACGGTCACCTATCCAGCTACTAAACTCACACACGGCTGCTCGGATCTCCAACAATATAGATCCGATCGTGTTCAAACATGAAACTTGGTAGTAGAGTTAGGTTCTGAAGGCTCTCGCAAAATTTCAGCCATGTCGGATGAATAGTTTCCGATATATAGAATTTTTTCCAATGATTTTCAATGATTTTTCAAACATTTTCTAGTGATACGATCCTCACAAAATTTTGCAAGAATTTTTGAGTTGGCATTCTACAACTAATAACCATGCTTGAATTGGATCAGTTTCATATTTTTGGAATTATTGAGAAAATAACAACGAAATTTCAGATGGGTATAATTCCACAACTGTTTGGTCGCTTATGCTTATAAAAAAAATCAAGTGTCGCATTCAGATGCACAACCTAACCTGAAAATTTAAAATCGCTATCTATTTCCGTTCTTCAGTTATCGTGACATAAAAAATATTTTTTAATAATATTTTTAAAATTTTCTAGCAATACGATTCTCACAAAATTCTACAAACGTGCTAAGGTTTATATCATACAACTATTCACCAAGTTTCAATTCGATCGGATTCATATTCGTTGAAAACAAAATTACTCGGAACGGACGGCCGGCCGGACAGAATCAAATTTTACCTCGAATTCTTGATCGGGGAGTCGAACCAAATCGTTTAAGACCATTTTCGTCAAAAAAATCGAAAGTTACAGACTTTTGGGCAAAATGATAACGCGATGTTCCCCAGACTCGTCCCAAGAACATACGGGCAAAAACAGATTCTGATGACATGATGAAAGGAAACTTAAGGAGTCGGTTTGTATTTTGTTGGAAAGAGAATGCAATTTTGCAAATTGCTCAATTGGAATTGACCATATTTGGTTGAATTTTTTGAAAAAGGAGTTGGAAGTTGGAAATATCTATGCAAAGTGAAACTATGTTATTATGAATTTCTAAGATTGTCAATGTGATATTTTTCGAATTTCAGAATAGCTATCAACAAAGAATAATTATGAAGATTTTCGTGTGGTGTCTGACGAAGGAGTCTGATATAGTCACCGAAACGTTACGAAATAGCTGTTTTATCCTTGATGTTCTTTCGTTATTGTTAGTTAAGCAACATTATTCGATATATTGCTTCTGACAACTATTTCTAAAGCTGAAGCAATTCACAAAATAATATTTTTTTTATTTTATAGATATTTTGCAGAGTTTGGGAGAGACAACCCAGAAAGTAACCATTTAATAATGAATATAGGTTAGTCCCAAAGTATCCTTTAATGATAAGATATCCATAAAATGTGCCTATCCAATGTCTTAACCCTGGAGCCGCCTCTGCGATAATTGACTACAATAGAGTATTTCTGACTAGAAAACAAACACATTTTTTTATTAGTTATTTCATAACTATTTCCTGCAGATCTGTTATACTTCTGCTGAAAATCGATATCATTGTTTTAATTATAAACAGACGCTTTAAAACAGAATTCTCTTAACGGCGGTTCTCACCTGACCGATGACGTCACATTTGTACAAATAAAAAAAGAACGGCTTTGAAAACAAATCTTGTCGATGATTTAAGGGGACAATTTGCTTGCTCTTGTCAAACTAATCTGATGGCGGCGCCACCATAGAATTTTGTTTCCAGACTGCAACTCGTGATACATCATTATTCAACAAATCAACAGTCTTATGAATGCACGAACACTTGAATCGGAAACCCTCGCTAGCTCCAAATGGCAGAACATCCCAAATTGGATACATATTTATTTCTTATCTCAAATCTAGGATTTCGGATCGGCGCAGAGAATTACAGACGATAAATACCATTTTCGGAGTTTTCATTTATTCGACGTTTTTATATAAACACTTTCTGGCACTCTTGTTCAAACTTTGACAGATCATCTCCGAAAGTATTGGTTTCTAAGAGTTGGGAATGATATCAATGGATTCTTATGATAGAACTGCATCATAAAGGAAATTCAATTCAAATAATAGTTTATTTATCAGGATTAAATTAGCAATCTGCAATGCTTCAAAAGGTGTCATTTAAAAAATTGGTTCAAGCCCTGTGGACAGGAGCTTTGGCGCTCTTGTTCAAACTTTGACAAATCATATCTTCGAAGGTATTGGTGAGAGTTGGGAATTATATCAATGGATTCTTATGATAGAACTTCATCTTAGCAAAAATTAAATTCAAACATCACAAAAGAATTTAAATTCAACAAGAGTGCCAAACATTATTAACCCAAAACCAATAGATGAATTCTACCCAACAACGAACTCATCCTCAATTCTATGAAGAACGATAATATATATTATTTCCTGAAATCCACTCCATTACTCCAATACGCCAATATTCCAGTTTTGTTTTTACTGGAGATATTCTCAACTAAATATTATTTACTTACAATTACCATTCCCATCATCATATGGATTAACCATCGGCATGAAAATATCAACCAACAAAAAGTATGATATCATATTATAATGCTCATAATTCTACGATTGTTGAAATGATTTAGACAATGTCATGTCTCAGGAGGATAAGTTGAGATGTATCAACACAGATCATATTATAACAATTCATAGATTGAATAATTATAGCACTCTGTGAAAACATAGAAATACGATTTATTATTGAAATTTTGAAAAATCATATCTCCGAAAGTATTAGCTTGTTAGAGTTAAAAATGATCACAATGGATTCTTATGGTGAAAATGAATTTATTTTAAATTAGTAATGTAAAAAAAAATTTTTTTTTGTTACTCCGAAACCATCTGTCCGATTTTGCCCAGTAATAACTTAGCCGAGATATTTATCTCCCAAACCTACTCTGAAAATTTCAACTGTCTAGCTCATTCCGTTCGAGAGTTATCGTGCTTATGGCCGGTCGGACCGGCCGGACAGAATTAATTTCCAGCACGGATTATTGATCAGTGAGTCGAACCAAATCGTTTAAGACCATTTTCATCGAAAAATTACAGACATTTGGGCAAATTGATAAGCACTCTGTTCCGACCTTCCGAGGAACAAGAGCGCCAAAAAACCAACAGTGCCAAAAATTATAAATCCGAAACCACCAGATCGTTTCTATCCAATAACAAACTTATCCGAGATATTTATTTCTCAAATCTACTCTGAAAATTATATTATATCAATTGAAACTTAGCCAATATTCCAGTTTTGTTTTTACTGGAGATTCTGAACCCAATTTTATTAACTTACCAAACTATATATTTCTATCACCATATGGATTATCCAAGAGCTATCTACGATAGCTGAGGTTGATTCATTGGTCATTTTGCATTCAATCATACTTTGTTTTTTAGAACAAGAGGTATTCTATATCAAGAATTTTGAATAGAACTTGAAATACATAAATATGACATTTTTCTTAGTTTTGTAGTTATCCTTAAATGTTGCTCATCTATGTGGACAGACAATACCTTATATTTATCTATGCGATGACAATCACAGAAGACTAATATATGACAATATACCTTACCTAGGGTATATTCTGTGAGATGACATGTATGAATACTGATCACCAAATTTATTTTCGATGACAGCATTGTGTGAAATCATATAAGTCGAATTTAAGTGAATAACCGGAGCAGTGCGGTTAAGACCAATCCCTTGCTATTATAACCGATCGGTTATGTTTAGCACGAGATTGGTCTTAACCGCTCTGCTCCGGTTACTCGCTTGAATTCGACTATAGATTTACGATTTAATGTTGAAATTTTGAAAAACAATTTCTCCGAGAGTATTAGCTTGTTAGAGTTGAAAATAATATCAGTAGATTCTTATGGTGCAACTGCATCTTAAACAAAATTGAATTTCAAATTTGTAAAGTAAAACAATTTTTTTTTTCGTTACTCCGAAACCATCTGGCCGATTTTGCCCAATAATACCGAGATATTTATCTCCCAAACCTATACTGCAAATTTCAACTGTCTAGCTCATTCCGTTCAAGAGTTATCGTGGTTACGGCCGGCCGGACAGAATCTATTTTGACCACGAATTCTTGATCAGTGAGTCGAACCAAATCGTGCAAGACCATTTTCCTGCAAAAATTCGTAAATTACCGACATTTGGTCAAAATGATAAGCACTCTGTTCCGAGGAACCAGAGCGCCAAAAAGTACATACATATTATGTTGAAATCAGGTAAGCGAAATGTATGACCATTTATTCTCGAAAAACATAATTGTTTGTGGTTGAATACTTGAAAAGCAGCCCTATGAATATTTTTGCAATATCGATTGGGGAATGTTACCGGTATGAAACGCAATATTGTTTGCTTGTCTTATTATATGATATATTTGAACAGTATCGAATTCTGCAGTATAATTGTTATTATTCATATGTTGCTATTATCCTTATGGCACTTCCAGGAATGAAGACCAGACGTTTTGCTTCTAGGTCCGGTTTTTCAATTGAGGGTTTACTCAAGGTTGCGTGTAATCCGAGTGTTACTCGTTCATGATTACAGCTAAGCACTTGGGCAACTAGCAACCTTGGGTTAACTGCAATTGAAAAACCTGCCCTAAGAAACCTTGTCGAAGCAAAAGAGCCAGAATGACTTAAGCCGAAAAGTAAGTCTTTTATTCAAATTTTGTATTCGATAGAAAAAATTAATGGAAGTCTGAAACGACGAAAAAACACAAAATTTCAGCCAAATCCGGTCCGTAGGTTAGGTTTCTGCGACGGGCAGACAGACAATCACATTTTACAGATATCATTTTTTGCAACTGAACTGCAGAATTCGATTTGTATTCCTACATCGGATATTATAAATCTTTATTATGATTTCTGTTGGTTGATCAGCTAATCCGCAGCAGCAGTGAAGATCATCAAAACTGCCTTAGAAAAATTCGGAACCAGGAGACTTTCACTTAGCCAGTTATAGAGAGCACCAACACCCCTCTCTGTCCGCACAAAATATGAGAGCTGTGTCATCAGCATAATATGCTATAATACTACATTCTTCGAATATAGAAAATTAGAAGATATGTCAAAACACTGATTTTTACTACATCTGACCTTATGAGACATTTTTTTTAATGACTGAGAAAAATTGGTTCTAGCGCTAACGTGAAGTCAGGAGCTTTTGCGCGTATGCTTTATTGTCTACTCACTTCTACTGGATACATTTTAGCTCGTTTTCTCAGCTTTTATAATATATGAGTACATTTGACACCATTTCAATGATATACTTCAGTAAAGAGAGAATCTATGATCACATAATGTTCAATTCGGCCCTATATATTCTATTGAAATTCAAATACGAAAAAACTTACGCTTCAAGTAACTCCAGGATACGATATTTATGAAATTCCGTGAAAATAAGTGGGTCGGCATTATATTTAAGTAATCACTTTTAATCGGATCAGGTTTGTATATTTTGAGTTATCCAGAAAATAATACATATTCCAGATGGGTATAACTCCAAAACCGATTATGCCAATTAACGAACATAAAATTTGCATTCGGCTGCGCAACCTACCTTGAAAATCTCTTAATCTCTTTCTGTTCTCAAGATATCGTGAGATACATAATATTTGTTCGAAATTTTTCTAGAATTTACTGGTAGTACAATCCTCACAAAATTTAACACACTATTATTCTACAACTAGATACAAAGTTTCAATTCGAACGGATCTGTATTTTTTGAGTTACCGAGAAAATAATATTCCAGGTGGGTATAACTCCGAAACCGTTGGGCCGATTATGCCCAACAACGAACTTTACTCTCCAATTCGGATACGCTACCAAGCCTGAAAATTTCAGCTCCCTACCTCTTTTCGTTCGAAAGTTATCGAGGCAACGGTCACCCATCCAGCTACTTAACTCATACAAGGCTGCTCGGATCTCTAACAATATAGATCCGATCGTGTTCAAACTTGGAACTTCGCAGTACAGTTAGGTTTTGGAGCTACCGAAAATTTCAGCGATGTCGGACGGATAGTTTCTGACTCGGTTTCTGATATACCTATAGATTTTTTTCGATGATATTCAATGATTTTTTGAAAATTTTCTAGTGATACGATCCTCACGAAATTTCGCAAGAATTTTCAGGTTGGCATTCTACAACTGGTAACCATGTTTGAATTGGATCGGTTTCGTATTTTTTGAGTTATTGAGGAAATAACAACCAAATTTCGGATGGGTATAACTCCAAAACCGTTTAGCCGATTATGCCTATTAACAAGCACAAATGTCGCATTCAGATGCACAACCTACCCTAAAAATTGCAAGTCGCTATCTCTTTCCGTTCTCAGGTTATCGTGAAGTGAATAATATTTTTTATCCTTTTTTTTAAACCTTTAGCGTCACGATTCTCACAAAATTTCACAAACGTCGTTGTATTTGTATTCTACAACTTGCTACCAAGCTTCAATTCGATCGGATCTGTATTGGTTGATGACAAAATTCTTACTCGGAAACCGTTGGGCCGATTATGCCCATTAACGAAATTGTCCGTCATATTTGGATGCGCCACCTACCCTGAAAATACCAAGACGCTATCTCTTTTCATTCTCAAGTTATCGTGGCGCCAACCGGCCGGAAAAAGAATCAAATTTGTCCTCGAATTCTTCATCAGTGAGTTGAACCTAATCGGCAAAAATTCGAAAATCACAGACATTTGGGCAAAATGTTAACGCGATGTTTCCCAGAACATACGCGCAAAAATGGATATTAAACAGTATCAGTTTATTACACTCTTCCAATTCAAATTACATAAATACAGATCAGTATATAAAACTATAACTACGCAATATCGAGCACTTGACCTTCATTTCATTCTTCAACAACTAGGAAGAAGAAATAATCATAAAAGATATCTCATAGCACGCTAATGAGATAATGTGAATCATAGTGAGTTGGTCCCGATCTGTCCATTATATTTCTATTCACAATAAATGTTTTCATGGTGAATATTCATACTTCAAGAATTCTCTTATCTGGGTTAATTATTAACGCAAAACGATTAAGCATGACTACTCGACATCTGTTGGTGCGTTTGTTTAAACTATTATGTTACTGGATGTGAGAAGCTGAATGGCGGACTTGAACCTGTGACGAAATTGTCGATGTGTTGTGTGCGATGAGCGATCATGCTTTTATTTTCAGCGCATGGTTTGTTTTGAATTATAAATGTGCTTCATTTACCTACAAGATTCTCCGCCGTATTCACAAAACATTCAATCTCCGTTAAGTCCTAACTGAGATCCTCAGTAAAGGATAAATAAGAATCGCAACCTCAGTTAACGTGAAAATTAACGTGAAACAGGCCTTTTTGACCACCGTTATACGTTAACTGAGGTTGCGATTCAAATGTATCCTTAACTGAGGACCTCAGTTAGGACTTAACGGAGATTGAATTATTTGTGAATACGGCGGTTTAAATACTAGGAGAAGCCTGAGTTTTGACCGGTGTGATGCCAGGTTCACAACGGTCAAAACTCAGGCTTCTCCTAGTATTTAAAACTTTAGTTTTATACTATATAGTTCCATATATTTAAACCGAAATTATTTGTTTTATTCCTAATTTCCTGTTCCAGCTGTTTAACATTATTATCTCAGAAACTACTCGCCGGAGCACACGCAGATTGTATGTAGGTTACTCATACCGATACCAATACCTCAAAAACAATCACTTCCCTAGGGGCTGCGGGGTATTTTATTAAATCCTTAAATTTCAAAATTGAATATCTCAGTAACTATTCGCCGGCCACTTACAGATTCTGCATGCAGGTTACTCAAACCGAAAACACTATCCCCCAAAAACGCGAAGAACAATAGAGGGAGTTGTAGGGGGTGAATTCTTGCTCGAAAAAATCAGGTGATATATAGGTTTTGAAAAGCAGTCTACGCACCATATATTCATAAGAAAAAAATCCGAGATACATATATATATATATATATATATATATATATATATATATATATATATATATATATATGCATTTTCAGGAACTTTTTTCTGCGAGAACAATATAGGGGGTTGTAGGGGGTGAATTCATGCCCGACAAAATCAGGCATTATATAGGTTTTCAAAATTAGTCGTAGCAGCAAATATTCACAAGAATAAAATCTGATAAATATGCATTTTCAGGAACTCACGATTTTTTCTCGAGAACAATATAACTTACTGGTAACTTACTTGATTCTATTTTTGTCCACCCAGATATGAACTAAACAATTGTCGAACAGCTAAAACGTATTTACCGTGAAAAAAAAAATTTTTTCGCGCTTAGTTTTTGCGCCCATGTCCTGGGGTAGGTGCAGGTTGCTATTATTTTGCCCAAATGTCTGTAATATTTGAATTTTTTACTGAAAATGGTCTCAAACGATTATGTTCGACTCACTGATGAAGAATCCGTGGTCAAATTTGATTTTGTCCGGCCAGCCGTTGCCACGATAACCTTCGAACGGAAAGAGATAGTCCGTCGTATTCACAAAGCATTCAATCTCCGTTAAGTCCTAACTGAGGTCCCCAGTTAAGGATAAATAAGAATCGCAACCTCAGTTAAAATATGTAACGGTGCTGAAACAGGCCTGTTTTACGCTAATTTTCACGTCAACTGAGGATGCGATTCTTATTTATCCTTAACTGAGGACCTCAGTTAGGACTTAACGGAGATTGAATGCATTGAGAATACGGCGGAGTGACTTGAAAATTTTCAGGGTAGGTGGCACCGAGAGTGGCGCATTCAAATGCGACGGACAAGTTCGTTAATGGGCATAATCGGCCCAACGGTTTCCAAGTACCAATTTTGTTTTCAACCAATACAAATCCGATCGAATTGAAACTTGTTAAGTAATTGTAGGATAAAGACATCTGTGTGAACGTTATACCGTATCACTAGAAAATTAAAAAAAAAATTATTTATCTCACGATATCTTGATAATGGAAAGAGATAGCGACTTGCAATTGCCAGGGTGCATCCAAATGGGACATCTGAATTTGTTAATAGACATAATCGGTGTTGGAGTTCTGCCTGTGTGATATTTTGATGTTATTCCTCAATACCTCGAAAAATACGAATTAGATCCAATTCAAGCATGGTAGTTCGCTGTAGAATGCCGACGCGTAAATTTTTGCGAAATTTCGTGAGGATCGTATCAATAGAAAATTAAAAAAAAATCATTAAAAGAAGTTCTGTCTCCCAGAAACTATCAGTCCGATATCGCTGAAATTTTGCGAGATCCTTCAAAACCTAATTTTACAGACAAGTTCCAATTTGAACACTTAGGACAGTTAAGTTCGTTATTGGGCATAATCAGCCAAACGGTTTCAGAGTTATCTGGAATATTGTTTTTGGATAACTCAAAAAATATTGATTCGGTCGAATTGAAACTTGGTAACTATTTGTAGAATACCGACGAAAACAAGTATGTGAAATGTTGAGAGGACCCTACCACCAGAAAATTAAAAAAAAAATATGAAAAAATATTATCTACCTATCCCACGACAACTTAATTGAGAACGAAAAGAGATAGGAACTTGCAACTTAGAATTTTTTGCCGAAAATGGCCTCAAACGATTAGGCTCGAGTCACAGATGAAGTATTCCATGTCGAATTCGATTCTGTCCGGCCGGCCGGTCGGCCATTGCCACGATCACTTTCGAACGGAAAGAGATAGCGACTTGCAATATTCACGGTAGGTTGCGCATTCGAATGCGGCATTCAAGTTCGTGAACAGGAATAATCGGCCAAAGGTTTTGAAGTTATACCCATCTAAAATGTTGTTATTTGCTCTTTAACTCAAAATATACAAATCCGATCGAATTAAAAATCGGTAATTACTTGTAGAATGCCGACATGCTGATTTTCGCGGAACTTGAATATCGTATCATGAAATTAGAAGATTGTGAAAATATTTCGAAGTAACGACATTACGGGATCGGTTCCCGTAGCCGAAATTGTTCTTTTTCGGTTTTTTTTTCATTTCTATCGAAATAATAACTTTGATGAATAGTTAATATTCAGTCGAATGAATTTAAGTCGATGTGTCGATAAAATTACGTGAGACGTGAGTTTTTTCGTATATTTGTATGGAAATGTCAACTGAAAACTGACTTGACCGATTTTCATGATTTGAGGTTCACAATATACCGCAATAGGTGGCACTGCAATCACTTCAAAGAAACTCAAAAATGGCTTCACCGATTTTGATGAAATTTTGTGAGTGTTTGAGTGGTTCTGACGCACAACCGTACCCGATAGGTGGCACTGTAATCGGTTTAAAGGAATTCAAAAATGGCCTGATCGATGTCTATTTGTGTGTATATTATTGGCTAGGCGGATTAATGGCTTGGTAGGTTAATAGCTTAACGGATTGATGGCTAAGTAGATTAATGACTGATTAATGAATCCGATTACTGGCTAGATAGATGAATGGCTAGGCGGCTTAATGGCTAGGTAGATCAATGGCTCGGAAGATTAATGGATAGGTAGATTATTGGCTAGACGGATTAATGGCTCACTAATTGTGGGACTAAATGACTTTAGGAAAATTGATTTAATCTTGTGAGTATTAATTGCTTGTAGTTCATTTATCAGCTCCAGATCATTTTACGAAATTTGGAGAATGTTCATTGTGATGTTTCGGTGTTTTAGTCCTAATTTTATAGTACTTCTAGCGCAGCCTAGGGGGTCTGGTCTAGCTTTAGCATATTTTATGTATCCTCTTTAATTATTGTTGTAACATGTGACTAACCTGACAGTTCTAAGTTTTGATAGTTGAATTGATAATCTTATTTTATTGTTATTCAATTGACTTCTAATTCTCGATTCATGTTTCATGCTAGTTTAATTTTGTAATTTATTTAATTCTGCTTTTGTTAAATACATTCTTGATTCATTTTAAACATTCATCCAGAGTACTCATTTATAGGGATAAAGGAATTAAAGAATTATATAATTTATTGTTTAATAGTTGTTTGAGAAAATATTAGATGTCCAGGTCTTCTCAATTAATGTAAGTTTTTATTCTAGTATTGTACGAAAACTTTATTTGGATCATCATTGTAACGTTACTTTTGTGAATGTGCCCTGATGATGGAAGTTTGATTCCCGTAAACCAGAACTCACACCACCGTCTCTCTACATCTAAATATTATGCTCTTCAAGATATATCAAGTAACGAGAAAAGCACTGAGAAAAGTTAGGAGTTTTTGCGGGCGTGTTATATTGTTTATTCACATCACACACAACCTCACGAAATACTGCATGAACTTTTAGAATGAATAAAATAGCGAACTTACTCAGCGGGAATTCGAACCCGGATTTCCTGAGCGGCAAGCAAGGTCGCGAACATCTCGGCTATAGAGGACTTATCACTGAGCCAAGATTTACATAATTTTAAATTTCAAAAGTAGATAACAGTTCACAGTAATTGCTAAAATACAAAGCGGATCGAGCGAAAACCCAGTACTTGATTGTAAAATAGCCGCTAGAAGGTTTTTTTGCGGAATTTCAGCGAAATCAGAAAGATAATTTCCGAAATATAAATTTTTACAGACATTTGTTTTCTAGCGATACGAACCCCACGAATCTTGCAAATTTGTGCGTTGGCATTCTACAACGAATTACCAAGTTTCAATTCGATCGGATCTGTATTTTTCGCGTTATTGAGGAATAAATATTTCAGATGTGTATAAGTCCGAAACAGTTGGACCGATTATGCCCATTAACGAAATAAACCGTCGCAGTCGGTTGCGCAACCTACCCTGAAAATTGCAAGCCGCGAACTCTTTCCGTTCGAAAGTTATCGTGGCAACGACCGGCAAGTCTGACAGAATTGATTTTGACCTCGAATTCTTCATCAATGGGTCAAACTTAATCGTTTGAGACCATTTACGGCGAAAACAATTGCATACATTTGGGCTGAATGATAGCACGCTGTTCCCTACAACAAAAAGGTATGAATTTTGAAATGCTCTGAATCGACTCTATTTCGGTACAGCAGTAGTCATAGAATAACCGATAAATTCAAATAGCTTCGTCTACCATGGATAAATATTTGGACGATTTAAAAATATTCCATTCTTTTTGCGCGCGTGCTATCATTTTGCCACAATGTCTGTATTTTTCGAATTATTTGCCCAAAATGGTCTCAAACGAGTTCGACTCACTGATGAATAATCCGAGGTCAAATTCAAATCTGTCCGTCCGGCTTGTCGGGCCTGAACGGCCGGCCATTAGCACGATAACTCTCGAACGAAAGGAGTTAGAGAATTGAAATTTGCAGGGAAGGCTTGGAGCGTAAATATATCGGAAGAGTTCGTTAACTGTCGAAATCCATGTGGTTTCGGAGTTATTGCCGTTTTTAGTAAAAACATTTTTTATGAATATTTCCGGAACCGATGACTCGATCTATCACAATCATCTTTATAGCACGCGCGCAAATGCAGATTGACTTCACAATGAAAGAAAAAGGCTTAAAAAGCAGTGACGTGCGGTCAATCTGCTTTGGCGCGCGTGTTATAAATATGATTATGATTATACCGATCCTCCTAAGAGCCGACGCACACGGGTCGACCGGCATATATTTGACGCGATCAGAATCGCATCGGCAATTTCAGCGACCTGTCATTCAGGGCTTTGCTTTATCGCTCAGTCTTATGATCACAGAATAAAATTCATTCAGGCCAGAAATTCACCGCAGCGCATAATATTTACATTCCACATAACCTTACTTCCAACATACAATAATATTGAATACAATAACGAAATCAATGCAAAATGAGGAATAGGAAAGCTCTATCACTCACCAACAATTTGCGATGCTAAAATTGAATTCAGTTATGTTATCTGCTATCTACCATATCCACTACTCTATTCTATGATCTTCCTGGTTAGAAAAGAATGATCAAGGGCGCTATCTCCGCTCGAATTTTTGCATTTATAACCAGTATAGTATATCATGTCTATGCATATATCATAGATGCTTATAAAAACATTCTATGCATCTTGCATATAACAAACGAATTCATATTTAAAAACTAGACGTCATACTCGTTGCGATTTGGAGCGTACGATTTGAAAAGAACGATTCACGCGATCGGAGTGCAGGACGTATATACCGACGTATCACGCGTCGCTGACGTCATGGAGGTAAGTTTGTGTAGTTCTAATTTATATTTATATTGATTTGGACCAAATTTTTTTTATAAATGGCCCATTCCTTCTATATTGAATTATAAGTAGATACCTGAAGAGTCTAGGGAAGAAAATTGGCTCAGTTATAGACAAATTATCGAAAAAAAGGAATTTAATGAAGATTCTCGCTTACATCAACCTCAACTACCTTTTTCCTTCTACCTTCCAGATACATACGAGTACTTTATAATTTGTTAGGTACTGATAAATAATCTGTAAAATACCCATAAATTCTTCTACAATTTTAATGAATTTCAATTTCTAGGCCTCTTCAATTTAATATTCGTTGGGGAAGTAGAAAAGCATCCCGGTGGCACCTGGGATATTCGAAGAGGGATGCTAATGAAAGGCGTGGAACAATGTGGATAATTGTTCGGGAGTTTGGTAGTTATTCCCCCAAGAACTTGAAATAATAACTCAAACCATATTCCAAAAATCTAAGATGTAGTTGGTCAAAAATTTTCTATGTTCCATTGGATTATATGTAATTGTACGTATTTGTTAAGTGCTACCTATAGTATATTCACATTCGAAAAGGTATGAGATCAATATCATTTACTTGATTTATTCTACAATGGGATATTTAATAGATATGCAATTGTTAAAATAATATTAATAAAGAAACTATTGTTTATAAAGCTTTGTTTCATTTTGAAGTATATTTCCTTTCGAAAACAGAGTACCTAATAAACATTCCGAGAATTCAAAATTGACGGAATCATATAGCATCATTGTAATTATATCCTAAAATGACATATACTTCAACAAGCGGACACCCCTTAGAACCATAATGGAATGCACTGTCACTACTGTTGTGCACAGTTTACAAGAAAGGTAGCACTCCTTATGTTATATTCTGTGGCCGTAACCTACCAAGTAAGGGAGTAATGTTATGTGGAATGTCAATATTACGTGGTTCGATGAATTTCTGACATTAATTAATATTATTCTGTGATTATGAGACTGAACGATAAAGCAACGCCCTGAATGACAGATCGATAAATTGCCGATGCGATTCTGATCGCGTCAAATATATCCCGGTCGACCCGTCTGCGTCGGCTCTTAGTCTTCCCCAAGTAGACCCCTCAGATGCTTCTAGGAGCTTGTGTGACTAAGGAGAGTCAGTTGTGTTCTTTGTCAACTTTGTTACTCTATCCTTACGCCAGCTTAGACACAGCACTGTTAATTTTTGACCCGACAGTGAATGGTGTCCACTACCCTCTGGGTAGATCTCCGGCTCGTTCTATCCAATGAGCTTGAAACCCTCATCGTTCAATTCAAATTCGCCAACGTGAACACGCGCGCCAAAGAGTACTGACTTCACGTCAGTGCTTTTTTATATTTTTTAATTATACCTTCTCAAGATTATTTGAATCTATTTATTTATTAGGAATGAGACATAATATCAAAAACACGTTCGATACTTAGTTTTCGAGATATCGGTCGAAGCATTACCTGGTGGAACACCTGTACCTTCTCGGAATGTGGTAATTATTACTTCAAAGGCATAGTATTCGAAGTTTAATGGATACTTTTCATAACTCCACAATTGAATTGTTCTCCAACGAAACTGACCAAATTCCGCAAGTTTCTGAAATATTATGAATTTACACATATGAATCAACATAATTATCTAGTTTGTTTGGAAATGTCGATAAAGTATTAATCATTATCGAAACCATATCAGAATGACAAAGAGTATTGAAGTACACATTGAAATCCCAGAATATATGACTAATTTGATATTAATTATGTTTGCATTCTAAGAAGAAACACTTTTCATTATCTATTTGTTTCCACTTATCATCAGATATTTCAATTTCATAATATGGTCAAATTATAATATATTATTAATTTCGGAAATTAATTTCGGAATGCTATGACGAATATGGCGGATATACTGTGAACTCGGCGTATTGCTGTCTGGACATGACAGGAGGGTTTAAATGCAACAATTTTGACCCCCCATATTTATGGCCGACAATTAATAGTGTTCGAGACTATTTTTCAGGTTTTCTCCGTTTAACAGCAAACAAGCACTGAAGTGAAGTCAGGAGCTTTTACGCTCATATTCTATTAAACATTATCTAGTCAATTGAACACTCTCAATCGAAGTTGCCATCGATATAGATCGTTTTCTCAGCTTTTATATATATGATATGAATGAATATATTTCGTATACCATTTGAAGGACTTGAGTTATGAGAGAATCGTCTAAGATCGAAGAATTTTTAATTCTGACATACATGTATTCTATCGGAATTGAAATTCATTAAATATCTAGTAATATACGAAAAAAATACTGCTTAAATCCTCTTGCCGTATTAGAGTATTAGATTTAAATTCCTTTTGAAATATCACTCACCCAAGTGTGCTCGGGCCTCCAACATTAGAGATCCGATCGTATTCAAACTTGCAACGTGGTTTTAGAGTTAGGTTTTGAAGGTTCTCGTAAAATTTCAGCGATGTCAGACGAATACTTTCTGATATATAGAATTTTTTTAATTATTTAAAAAAAAATTTCTAGTAATACGAAACTCACGAAATTTTGCAAACATTTTTGTGACGGCATTCTAGAACTAATTGCCATGTTGAATCGGTATCGTATTTTTTGCGCGTATGTTCTGGGGAACACCGCGTTATCATTTTGCCCAAATGTCCGTAAATTTAGAATTTTCTACGAAAATGGTCTCAAACGATTGGGTTCGACTCCCTGATGAAGAATTCGAGGTCGAATTTCATTCTGTCCGGACAGCCATTGCCACGATAACTTGAGAACGGAAAGAGATAGCGGCTTAAAATTTTCAGGGTAGGTTTCCGAGTAATAATTTTGTTTTCAACCAATACTGATCCGATCGAATTGAAACTTGGTGAGTGGTTGTAGAATACAAACCTAAGGACGTTTGTGAGATTTTACAAGAATCGGACAGCTAGAAAATTTTCTAAAACATTATTAAAAAATATTATTTATGTCATGATAACCTGAGAACAGAAAGAGATAGCGACTTGCACTTTTCAGGGTAGATTGCGCATCTGAATGCGACATTTAAGTTCATTAATTAGCATAATCTGTCAAATGGTTTTGGAGTTATATAAATCTGAAATTTGGTTATATAAATCTGAAACTTGGTACATAAATAACTATTATGCTACTACTATAGTATGTTTTTAATTGCACAAGACATTTTTATTAACATTTTTATTAGGTTGAGTACAAAGACTATATATATTTTTAACAATCCCGCATTCTTGCGGATCCACGAGATTGATGACGTTTATCCCGTGTTTGCGGGATTGTTCTTTTGTGCGGGTTTGGATTCCCTAGATCTGCCATTTCGTTCGTTGTTTAAAATGAAAGAAATTTAGGGTTTAGGTATTTGCGGATTGCATCCAAAGATTATTCTTCATGTTTCATCGTAATTTTATGAAAAATTCTTCGATACAAAATAGCCTACTGAAATGTCCTTCGATGAGTAACTCCATGATGATTATTACCAAAGTCGGATAAGTAAAAACAGAAATCATTAAAGGATACTGTGGGAGGTATATTCGTCATTGAGGGCCGGTTTCTCAATTGCGAGTTAACTCGAGGTTGCGGGTAACCCGAGTGTTGCGCATTCATGAATATCGCTAAATACATGCGTCAACTCGCAACCTAGAGTTGACTCGCAATTGTGAAACCGGCCCTGAATGGTTTCTTTCTGGGTTTTCTCTCCCAAACTCTGAAAAATATCTATAAAATAAAAAAAATATTATTTTGTGATTTGCTTCTGTTTGCTTCTGCTCAAGAAATACCCATTTATTTATTTGCT